>CAWUFW010007127.1:0-600000 GCA_963921515.1 Calotriton arnoldi
GCCATGCCAAAGGGGCTCCCTCTACCTGGAGTCTTCCCCTAGAGGACTGGTTGATACTAGACCCCATGGACCACAAGGCAATATCCCTCACTTATAAAGAATTGGTAAATAATCGTGCGGGTCCGATGCAGAGACTACGTGTGGGATGGGAGTCGGACCTGGGAAGTATTGATGACGAGGTCTGGCGAGACGCGCTGGCCTCCCCCAGAGAGGTAGCTCATCCCCATGAGACTACGTCTCATTCAGCTGAAAATCCTCCACAGAGTCTATTTTGATGCTAAACTCCTGTTTAGACTGGGTAGGCGGCCCGACCCGCTCTGTTTCCGTCATTGTAATCAAACTGGCACCTCTGCTCACATACTATGGGAATGCCCACAAATTCAGCACTATTGGGGAAAAGTCACACGGCAAATGGAAAGGACATGCGATAAGCCCCTGAAAGCCATCTCCCAACTCTGTCTACTTAATATATGGGAGGCTACTGACCTCTCCCAGGCGGAGCAGGCGTGGGCCTCGAGGGGTTGAAATATTGCGATACGAAATATTGCACAGAAATGGGGGTGGACACGGTCCAGCTGCTACGCAACTGGGCCAAAGATATGGACAGTGCAATGATTGCAGAGAAGGCTGTGTTCAAGGAAGAGGTTTCCTAGGAAATGGGATCAGAAGTGGGGGAAGTGGAATAAATACAGAGGGGACATCTGCATCTCACCTACTATAGAATTGCGGCGTGAAAGGCACACTTTGATGTCTCTGCTAACAGATATTGTTGAGCCCTCTTCACCGACAAACTAAGAGGGATATGTCTGCTGGGCCTCATTCATTTAATATTTTACTGATGTATGTATTTTTTCAGCTTTGTGCTATACCGCACAGCTGGTTGGACACTGACCGGAGAACAGCGAAATGATGTAATCCGTGCTCATTATGATGTAGGTGTAAATATGATGGAGTCATGTATTGGGAGCCTTAATACGGTTGTGATATTGCTATGTACCGATGCAATTTTGTTGAAAAATAAAAATTGTTTAAAAAAAAAATATATATATGGACTTTGGGATTGAATCCTTTGTATTTTCCGCTGCTCAGTACCCCCAAATGTGTGTGTTGATGCATTTTTGATGGTCACATGTCACATTGTCCAATTACACATTGCTGGGAGTGTTATCCCCCCAAAGCAATGATTGGCTGCTCATGGCTGAGGGTATGTAACCCCCCAACAATGTTTGCCTCAACAGTGCTAAGTGTGTTTGGCCCATCCCCCAATTTGTCACTACAGTGCTGGGGGGTTAGCCTCCAACCCCTAATTGCTGGACCATGCTGGGGGTTGAGCCCACAAGCCCCAATTTGTCACTACAGTGCCAGGGGTTAGACCCCCAACACCCTAATTGCTGGACCATGCTGGGGGTTGAGCCCACAAGCCCCAATTTGTCACTAAAGTGCTGGGGGTTAGCCCTCATACTACATTTGTGTACACATTGCTGGGGGTTTGCACATGAATCACGAATTTGCCATGACAATGCTGGTAGTGTTAGGCAACCACCCCTGTGTGGGGTAGACAGTGGTGGGAGTGATGGGCATCCACCCCCTGTAGGGTAGACAATGTTGGGAGGATAGGCATTTACCCCCTATAGGGTGGACAATGGTGGGAGTGATAGGCATCGACCCCCCTATGGGATGGACAATGCTGGTAGAGTTAGGCATCCACCCCCTATGGGGTGGACAATGGTGGGACTGTTAGGCATCCACCCCCCTATGGGGTGGGCAAAGGTGGGTGAGTTAGCCATCCACCCCCTATGGGGTGGACAACGCTTGTAGTGTTTGGCAATCACCCCCCTATAGGGTGGGCAAAGTGGGTGAGTTAGGCATCCACCCCCCTATGGGGTGGACAACGCTGGTAGTGTTAGGCATCCACCCCCCTATGGGGTAGACAATGGTAGGAGTGAGAGGCATCCATCCCCCTATAGGGTAGACAATGGTGGGAGTGATAGGCATCCCCCCCATTGGGGTGGGCAATGGTGGGTGAGTTAGGCATCCACCCCCCCTATGGGCATTAGATTGCTGGTAGTGTTAGCCATCCAACCCCTATGGGGTGAGCAACGCTGGTAGTGTTAGGCATCCACCACCCTTTGCGTTTACATTGCTGCAAGAATTCCCCCACCTCAATATTGACTGTGGTTTCTCACAAGCTGTGTATTATGTTGCCTTTCGCAGTGTAGTAGCGTTTTGTGTAGGTTAGGTATCTGACTTACCATCTGTGACTAACGCGTTGGTTTGGGTTGTAGTATCGGCCACAGCCATAGAGTATAGGGATGACATGTGCTTTAGGATACATGGCTGCACCGCCTCGTTCACAGAGATGGTGTTGTGGCGCGAATAAGAGCTGAAATAGTCCTCTTACGGATTCTCTGACGTGCTAGAAGTGGTGACCTGTTCGGCGCATAGTTAGTACGCATGGTACTTGGCCGGTCAGAATCTGACTGGTAAATGCCCCTGTACGACTCCTTTCAGCGTTTACAGAGGCTTATCGTTGGGAAAATGTAGCCGGAATTGGAGCGTACGCTTCGTTCGGATATTGAAGGGGTTTGCGCATCCTACTTCGTTGTTTGGGTGGACGGGCTCCTGGAACGAGTTGGTTGGAAGGTAAGGCTACGGGTGGCTCTGGGAGGGCCTTCCTGACGGGATCGTAAAAGGGGCCTAGTAGGTAAGACTCCTCTTGTATATAGAAAGACCTAATGTAATGATAGCCAATGCATCTATAGCATAAAGCAAACATAAGCGTGTGTTAGGGAAGGTTGTGCTCAGAGTAAAGATGCATGCAGAGGATGGAAAGGAAGGTGAGAGTCATTTGGAAGGAAAAAGAAGAGGTGACCTCAAAATGTTTGTTTATGCCCTGAAAATGGCTTGCAGCCTACGTAAAGTGGTTTGATGAAAACAGGGGCTTCCAAATGCAAGAAATAAAATGCAAGCCATGCGTCAGGACATAAACAAAAACACCAGGCCTGGTCAGAGACGTTTTAAGGCATTGACAAAGTGGGCTCAGCTCTAGCCCAGGGCCCCAGAATGTCATGGGTCCCCTTATAGAGCCAGCTCTGTTCTGCAGAGATTCTTGCCCTGATAACATTGAATAATTCTTAAACAAACTGTTTTAAATACGATTTTCCTTTAATCTATTTTGAATATAGGTGATGTGAGAGGCTATTATAGACATTTTTCAGAGAAATGCTGTGTTTTTTTCATGCAACATCCATATAAAAAGAATTTTTAGATGAAAACAGGACCTCACATATGAGAAATGTGAGGTCGTCACAGAGATTATTTCCAGTAACATTAGTGAGCATTATTGATGTAAAAACTAGAATTTAACAGTTGCTTCATTAACCTTCTTGCTTTCTCAAATATGCTTGAAAATGCACCATTTCCAGCTCTTTTTTTCAAAAATTTTCTCGGGGTAGAACCTCCTCAAACACCCTCATGACTGTCAGGCCTCGCTCGCTGCGCTCGCTCGACACAAGCCACTCATCACAAATTTTACGCCTCGCCACTTTCAAGTCTCACCAGCCGCCACTGGAAGGCTCAGTGCCTTTATTATCTACTTCATCATAATTCATCTTCATTCAAAAACTATACGATTGCCAAATAGTTTTTCTACCCTTTGTGGCTTTGTCCTCTAAACTGCAATGTTCATAAGAAGACATACAACACCTTTCATATGTATTATTAAGTGCAAGGTGGCCTGATGTCTCCCTTTCCTTAGGCAATCAGGAAGAAAAAAATAAACAGATCTTCTTAGTGTCCAGCCCTTAAGTTGATTGAGGCAAAAACAATGTCTTAGATTTGCTCATACTATTGATCCTTCTCCAGACCTTGAAACAGAGCTGCAACAACTATGCCTTGGACATTTGTCTTCAAGGTAATCCTTTGGCATTAAGGTCTAAAAACATCTAAGTAGTCCCTTCAAGGGCTCCACATTTGTGTGGGAATCCTATGATGTTAAGGGAATCTCTGAATTTTGTTATGGTGAATTTTGCTTTTTGCCCTGTACAGTTCAATCTAGAGGAAAGGTGGGTTACCAAATTGGTTGCCTAACTAGACTTCCTTTCATCTTGGCAAGGCCTCTAGAAATGGCTTCATGTGCCTCGTTGAAGACTTGTCATAACAAAATAACCCCCTTTTAATAAGGATTCAAACAGATTATTCGTGAGGTAGATCATTCACAGCATCTGAATTCATTTTCTGAACTCATTGATTTAGCACTGTTAATTGATTATCGATTACAGCAAAGATGTAAGGAAAGAAAGAAGTCCTGAGAACCTTATATGTAACTTTACTGATTTGTTTGCTTGATCCACTAAGTAATCCTGTGGACCTGTTGTCTAAAGAAGCACCTGGTCAAGTAGGGATAGCTAGGGGCCTATTGACATGGAATGAAAAAGGACGCCAGTGAAAAGCAGGTCTGCACCTATTTATTTAAGTCATTCGTAAAGCACAGTGTTCAGCCTCTGGGAGTCTCTTAGTGCTGAAGTAGAGGACAAAATTAAGTTATACCAGCACTATAAATCAATAGGATTCAAGAGTAGCTGCCTTCGGGTGGGGACTCATTATAGGATGAATAACCATGTTTTAGCCTTTTCCTGAATCTGAGTAAGATGGATTTAGACCATATAGGTATGGGCGTACAATTCCATGTTTGGATGCTGCCACTCTGAAGGCTCCTCCACCAAATTTCTTGGGTTTTGTGTTTGGAATAGTGATAAGGCTATTGACTGAGACTGTAAGGCCCAAGAGACTGCACAATTTACACATTTCTTGCTCAGGAAAGGGGCTGATGTTATTGTATATATTGTAAGCCATACATGCTGCTTTTAATAGAACCCATTTGTAGACTGATGACTACTGGAAGACACTAACAATTTTACAGAGATTGAAACTACGCCTCCCTGTTGCATTTTTTTAAATATATATATTTTGGATTTTTGTAGCTTAGTGGTATCTTCTTGGGCAGCTCTTTCACAAATTGTTTTGTTGATGTCCAGCATGGACAGGACAAACACATTCACAACCGTGACTATCAGAGACAAAATTAGAAAGGGGAATATACATTTTAGAATAAGAAGACTGAAATAGCAAGCATTTTGACTCCCTTCCAATCGATACTCCATACTCAACCCTGAAACCGGTCCTAGGAAGCTTGCTTCCAGTCCAGGGAGTGTGACTGGGGGTGAATGTTTGCATTGTCCAGCATTCCGTCCATCAATTGTTTCTTTTGCATATGTCGCCCTAAGTGGGAAGGGTATGCCCAGACGAGGGTTCGTGCTCACCTCACCACTGGATTCAAGCTAGCCTGGCTGATGAAGGGTGATGCCCTGAAACCGGTCCCAGGATGCTTGTTTCCGGTCCAGGGAGGACCTGGCTTGGCAGTTCGGGCTCGACTGTTCCCAAAAGGAACAGGGTCAAGACTGATTTGTATATGGCTGGGTCCAAACTGGGGTGGTGTGGTGAGCAAAAGAATGATGGATTAAACCCAGATCCTTGTGACTGGGGGTGAATGTTTGCATTGTCCAGCATTCCGTCCATCAATTGTTTCTTTTGCATATGTCGCCCTAAGTGGGAAGGGGTATACCCAGACGTGGGTCCCGTGCTCACTACACCACCGGATTCAAGCTAGCCTGGCTGATGAAGGGTAAATCCCCAAAACCGGTCCTAGGATGCTTGCCTCCAGTCCAGGGAGGACCTGGCCTGGCAGTTCGGTCTGGACTGTTCCTATTGGGTGCAGGGTCAAGTCTGATTTGCATATGGCTGGGTTCAAACTGGAATGGTATGGGGAGCAAAAAAACAATGGATTTAGGCTCAGATCTCTGTACTGGGGTGAATGTATGACATTGTCCTGCATTTTGTCCATCATTTGTTCTTTTTGCATTTGTCACCCTGAGTGGGACGGGTATGCCCAGACGTGGGTCCCGTGCTCTCCAGCCACTGGAGTCAAGCTGTCCTGGCTGATGAGGGGGTAAACCCTAAAACGGTCCTAGGATGCTTGCTACCAGTCCAGGGAGGACCTGGCCTAGCAGTTCGGACTAGACTGTCCCATTGGGTGCAGGTTCAAGACTGATTTGTATATGGCTGGGTTCAAACTGGAATGGCATGAGGAACAAAAAAACAATGGATTTAGGCCCAGATCTCTGTACTGGGGTGAATGTATGACATTGTTCTGCTTTCTGTCCATTATTTGTTCTTTTTCCATACCAATCTAAGCAACAAAGTCTAAGTTGGAGTCCATCATGATGTCTAAATTTCTGACCACTTTCACAACAGCAGGACTACAATCTAGTGATGTTGCGCCGATGGAGGATTCCCATAAAATGATTTTAGAGAGCACTGAAATTATCTCTGACTTGCAAAACTTACATTTTAAGAGATTTCTACCCATCCAACCTTTCATAGACTCCTGAGAGTCTATCAGTAGGAGGATATAGATACATATACATACATATAGGTAGTAACTTGGAATCTATGTAGAAAGGCTGCCAAAAGTCTTAGATATTGATTGAACAGAATAGGTGAAGAGTTATAAAGGATACCCCCATTTAGTTGTTACAGATCTGAATTATAGGGTCCTAGTTGGATAACTTGGCTGCGATCAGCCAGAAAGGATGAACACCGCGATAGGACCATTACCCTGATTCCTACTTTACATAGCCGACTGGAATCACTTGGTAATTGATGGTATCAAGGGTCGCTAAAAGGTCTAAGAATATGATCGCCCGTGAGTCATTATTGTCCAACATCGTTCTAGGATCATTTAGCCAGAGTGAAAAACACTGCCTCCATCCCAAGTCCTGGATGAAATCCCGCTTGGGATTCATCTAGTGATTTCATTCCACATACATTAGGAGCTGGCTCGTAACCACGTTCTCCAGTAATTTTTCCAGATATGGAAGTAGAGAATTAAGCCAGTAATATGCTTGTTCATCTGTGTTCAGTCCTGGCTTTTTTAATTCCTTAAGCACCATTCCTGATTCTAGAGAGAAATGTGTGATATCTGTAATGTAAAGGGGGGAACACCTCAGTTCTAGAATTTTTTTAATATATGTCCGAGTTGGAGGTCAGGGACAAACCACTGGCCTGCTATGCCAGATGATGCATTTATAGTCTTTCTTTGACGGAGTCAGAGATTGGATAAACTTCGGAGAGCTGTTATCTAATATCAATGTCTCAGATGGACAAACTATAGGAAACAAGTTGTGTGTTGAAGCCAGTCTTGCCTAATTGTGTCCACTGTCCCAGAGAAACAATCAGCTACTCTGTTGTTAGAACTTGAATGAGAATAGGTTTGCCTCATTGTGATAGGAAGTTTTGTAATTTCTCTGTAATAGTAAAGATTTCCCTTGAAGTGTTTCTGACTGTTAAAATGTTTAGGAGTATATTATATTTTATTCATGGCCCACCGGCACAATTAGGTTTTTGCAGTGCTTGAATATATTTTACTTTATCTATCTGTTCAAAGTGTCAAAACCAAGTGATTTCTAACTTTTGTAGGTAATATTTTTGTTGTTTTAAGTCAGGGGTGAACTAACTGCAATTATTATATTTACGAAACACAGTGATCACTTTCAAGGGGGCTATCACCTCAAGAGTGGAAGATCTTCATTATAGTTCATTATAGGGGACAAGCCAACCCTCAATATTTTGATTCGAGATAGCCAGGTTTTTGGAGACATAACTTATAAAAATATTTCTTTGAAAGCTTGAAAAGCCACTTTCATCCAAATGCAGCCTATTTAGTCTCTCTCTCTCTCCCTTCCTGTTTTCTGCTAAATTAAGTGTTATTTCATTAGAATCTCAAAATATAAACACTAATAGTCAATCCATGTAATTTCCAAAGCATGAGAGAAAACCTAACCCTACTTCAATCAAATGGATCCCATTTAGGGAGTATACTGCTTTATTGCTGGTTTATTGTTGGTCCTTGTATTACTGGTTCAAATCCTAAAAGTATAAAAGCTTATATAACACTTGACACTAGGGCATCATTTAGCAACTCTTACTCTACCTAAATATTCAATTTTCCAAGACAGAAACTATAATTATAAGCACTCACTGTAAGGTCTTTAAAAAAGACTAGGGCCTGATTTCGATGTCGGACGGACCAGAGTCCGTCCGACATTGGTCAGGAACTGTAACCAAACAACCTCCTGTCGTGGGTTACAGACCTGCAAGTAGGATGCGACCCTGTTCGGTCGCATGCCTATACCTTTCAATGAGAGTATGCATTCCAAACGAAATGCATGCTCTCATTGAAAGAGCAGGGGTGCAGTTCGTCCCTCAAGGTGCCTGCCACCGGGTGCAGGGATCAACAGGGGGGCAGCGTAGGTGCCCCCTAGGCCACCATTTAGCAGCCTTGCACCCATGGGGGCCCTGCTGGGGGCCCCCAAAGACAGTTTCCCTCTGTCTTTTTGTGCCGGAAAGACAGGCACAAAAAGGCAGTGGGAAACTGCCATCGTACTCCCTCGGCCGGAAAGAGCCGGCCGTGGGAGTACTGAAGGGTTTCCGGATCTCTGAGCCCATTGTAAGCCATCCGGAAAACCGAGTTGGATTCCTTTCCGACCGAGCCCATCAGAATGGCTCGGTCGGAAAGGAATCGAACCGGCACATTCCGATGCGGGCAGGAGGGCTCCGACTGACGGTTGGAGCCCTTCCTGCCCGCATCGGAATCGGCCCCTAGGTTGTGATGATGCTGGCCATATGATTCATAATTGTCCAAAGCAATCTTAGAAAAATGTAGGAAGATTTTAATAATCTCCTGAAAAAGAGATGAAGACAGGAGTGTGTTGACTTCCTTATATTGGATCATCTATGAACAACACAGACAATCATTTGTTTCTTTTGGAAATCACTTTGAAAAGCGAAGATGGGAAAAATATTAATCAGATAGTGTAGGATAATGCTGGATAGTGGCACTTGTGGATGTCCATTGACCAGACCTGGACAACTAGGAATAATGAGTCTGATTCACAAAGGTTAATATACACTTGTACATTTACTCCTAGTCCTAGGTGTTACTCTCTACTGTCTTGCTATTTACCATTTCCGAGTGGAGAGTTACATCAAGGGGGTAGACTTACATTGCTACACACCCTTAAATCCACCACCGAGGTGAAGATCTCTTTATGCAAAAGTTTAGGCCAAATATTAAAGTTTATTATTCTTTAAAAAAAGGATACAAATATTTTTGTGTTTAATATAAAAGTAAATTATTTTTAGTATGTATTATTAATCTCCAAATAATAAAATATAAATTTACAACACGTTAACTCATAAAATTAAATGTGTATTAAATAGTAAAATAATTTTAACAGTTAATTTTATTTATAAATAATCTTTTTTTAAATAATAAAAAATGCTCACCTTAAGTAACATTTTAATTTAATATTTAGTAACCTTAATTTAGTTAAACGCATATAATTAATTAATTAAAAAACTTTACACATTTAAAAAAAGTTTTAAAGTTTAATTATAAGTTTTTAAATAAACATATGTATATATATATATATATATATACACTATATCTTTTTTTCAATAAAAAATGAAAACTTTATTTATTATTTCTATACAAAACCAACGTCTACTACACAAACCTTAGAAATTAAATATTTACAGTTATAACTTACAGTTAGAATGTGCACTCTACACAATCTTACTATAACCTGTGCTCTTCCATACAGAGAGATGTCTTCGCACTAGCCAGATTAAATGAACTACAACTCGTGCCTTCACCATGCACAGCTTATACCCTTTCATATTACATCACTTATACCAAGTTAAAAAATAGCATTCATAGCAACACTCATGACATCTCAAATGTCATCATTTCTGTGCATGGTAGAGGGCTGAGTTATAGTTCATATAATAAACTTAGAGTGTGTGACTAAAATGTATTAAGCTCATAGCCCGGTGAGCACTCGAAGGTGAGCCACAGATCATGACAAGAACAACTTTTGAAATTCAAACTAATCATCAGAATTTGCCCTGTCTGGGCGTGGCTTTCACGCCAATGGGAATGGCAGCAGGCTGACGGAGCTCTGCCCTGTGTCAGAAGCCTTTCCATTGGTGCACCACTCGACTTGATTTCCCTCTCAAGAGAAGCAGGGGAAGTACTTCTGATGTTGCGGTGGTGGACACCATCTCCTTTCCGACGCTCCTCGTCCACCCGCCTGGCTGCAGCAATTGATGTTTCACTGTCTGCGTCTATTGAGAAAAATTTCTTCAGTTTACTGATTGATTATTTTCTTTTTGGTAGAGATTGTACTCAAGTCTGTGACCCTTTTCTTGATAGACATTCTACCATCAAATTTATTCCATATAAAATGCACAAACAATTTTGTTCCTTTATATCCCAAAGAGCTTTTGTGGATTCCTGGAGAATAGCTCATCCCACAGCTCATGAATATAACTTCTTCTCTCCTGTTCATAACTCTCTTACCAGATTAGACCATATATTTGTTAGTAAATCTCTGTCTCGTAATATTATTAAACCAGACATTGAAACCATATTAAACTCAGATCACGCCACAGCTATAGACCACTTTGACTTATTCCACCCACAACCTCCTTGCAATAGATGTAAATGTAATATCTCTTTGCTTCTCCGATACCCAAATTTCCAACTCTTTTGCAGCTTTTACTAATATTGTTTTCTCCAGACATCAGATCCCCCCTGTACAGCCCTAACTTCTATGGCATTTCCTTAAAACTTCAGCATGGGGCTTAAATATTGATTATGTTTTCAGAAAGAAGAAGACCATACTCACCCAACATACCACTTTGTTAACTAACATCAAGAAACTGAAGCATAAATACTATTCTTCACAGTCTAAGGATGTTTTGTAAGATTGAATCATTGCCAAATTACATTTTAACAAGATTTCCTCTGACAATGACTCTAAATACTTGTTAAAAAGCAGATCTAGATATTATGGAGGTCGTAATAAAATGGGCAAGGTTTTGGCTAACTATCTTAAAGTCAGGAAAGAACACCACAAAATAAACTCTCTACAATCTTCCACAGGTACTTCAATTTACCGAGATTCAGATATCCTTGACGAATTTGTAAAATGTTATAAAATACTTTATACTCCATAGCTTAATCCTGACAATGCTGACATTGATTCTTTTCTTGCCTCAGTTAACAAATAATCTAATTCTAACTTGGACTTCTCCATTTTGGAGCTGTATAGTTCTCTTATGGAAATAACTACTGACTTACAGTCATTAAAAAAAAGGTATAACCCCTTGTCCAGATGTTTTTTCTGTTGAATTTTACTCTCACTTTTCCTCTATTTTACTACCAAAATTGCTCACTTTATTCTAAGCCTTATCTTCCCCTCACTCTCCCAGAGGAAAGTTTTTGAGGCTGCAATTTGCCTTATCCCCATAACCGGTAAAGATCCTACCTTATGTAAAACTTATAGACCTATCTCCTTGGTCAACGTTCACTATAATATCTTTGCTAAGCTTCTTGCTGTACGCATCAAATGTTTTTAGCCCACTTAATTGGTCCTGAACAAGTTGGCTACATAAAAGGGCATATGGGCTCAGATAATACTAGGCTATTATTTGCTATCTTAAGTGAAGCACCGACTCTGTATTATCCTCTTGCGGCCATTACAATTGATGCCGAAAAAGCTTTTGATAGACTTAATTGCCACTCCATGCTTAAAACCTTGCACTGACATGATTTTGGCCCACAACTCCTCTCCTTAATTTCTAATCTTTATGATTTCCCGATGGCATCGATAATTGTTAATGGTATATCTTCACACTACTTTCCTCTTCACAGATGCGTACTGCAAGGCTGCCCCATTCTCCCCATTTTTATTTATTCACGTGCTGGAACCATTTCTCTCTAGGGTCAGACAGAATCCATTAATTTCTGGCTTTCAATATGATACACATCATTTAAAGATTGCAGCTTATGCTCATGACATTCTTCTTTTTATTTCCAATCCTGAGATCTTATTACCAGCTCTTTCTCTAACCATTCTTAATTTTTCCAGAGTTTTTAGCTATAAATGCAATATTGATAAAACTGAAATCCTCCCTTTAAACAAGTATTGTACCGAGTAATTATTTTCCTCCTCCTGTTTTAGCTGGACTCCCACTAAAATTAAATATCTAGGCATATGGCTCTCTAATTCTATTATTTCTTCTATCTCCCTTAATCTTAAAGATCTTATACTTTGAACTGAAACCTTATCCTCTTCTTGATCCACCATATCTCTTCTGGTGGGGTCGAGTAGATTCAATCAAAATTATGATCTCTCCCATAATTCTTTATACCTTATCTATGATACCCATTCGAATTCCTTTTAAGAAAACGTATTCTCTTTTATCAAACTTTTTAATTAACAAGAAGAGTCTTTGTATCTCCATATGTCAAAATGTGTCAGAAATGACGGGGAATCAATTTGCCGGATTTTAAAGAATATCATGAGGTTTTTAGTCTATGACAAGCTGCCTTTCGGTTATTAAAAACCCAATCCTTCTCTTCACCGCTTTGGTGAACAGTAGAAAAATCCCTCATTTCTCCTTTTTCTTTTCAAGAGTATCTTTCTCACTCTTCTTCTCCTGCACATCTTTCTTACCCGGACTTTAAACATTACCCTTTCATCTTTCTACACATTCACTTACCCACCCTGATTTTTCAGAATGTTTATTTGGTGTAGTAATCTTATTAAACTTCATAATCGACCTCTCTTTTGGAGAACGTAGACGATAGAGGCCTTGTTTTGGTTGGAGACTTATTCTTTGATAACAATCTAACTTCCTTTCTTCAATTTCAGCACAAGTTTAACTGTCCTTCATCCTTTCAATTCAAATTCTCCCTCCAAATAAATTTTCTATTAGATATTTTTATTACCCTACCTGAAGATACTTCTACTGTCCTTACGGATCATTCAATACTCCACGCTTTATCTACTATACCAAAACCGTCTCTTTTTTATAAAGGTCTAATGGCCGTGCCTCTTTTTAGACCCAAAAGTTGTATAGAACTCCTATGGGAGGCCAACTTAGGATGATTGCTGCCTACCTCCTTTTGGAACAAACTATGGCTTAAACTTCACAAAACATCTAGAACTCCTACTCTCACTCAGACATTATTTGTTATTTATAATGACTTCGCTTTACTCCCACTTTCTATTTCCGAATTCTTCCCAAACTCCAAGGCTCCTTGTTGGTGATGCTCCAGTTTGCTTAGCGACCTCAAACATATGTTGGTCTTATGCCCCCATACTCTATATTTTTGGCGTAATGTCTGGAGACAAATCAATCATATTTTCTGTACCTCAGTCCAGTTTAATTTTACCTCAATTTGTTTGGGCTCTCAAGATGAACAATGGCACCCCAGTCCTGTTAATAAACACTGCTTGACCTTTGCTTGCTATTGCATACCAAAACATCACTGCTTATTGGAAATGCACATCTAATATTGCCACTAAAGCCTGGTGATATGCCATTTGCTATCATCATTGGCTAGACAGAGCATACACAATTTCAACCCTTGGGTTACATAATAGAGATCTTATATGGCAATACCTCACATCGTATTTAACCACAGTTAGTGTATCTTTTGCCATTGATCCATCTTCAAATTCTGCTACTTTTAAACCTCCTTAAATTGTTTTCATTCCCTTGTTATCTTTCTAATATCTTATCATTATTCTTATTCATATGATAATATTTTATTGTTAATAATTTATTTATGATGCTTTTTTACTGTATCTTGACTGATCATTTCATAATGATACATATATTCCAAGCAATGTTATTCCCACCCTTCCCTTTCCCCCTCTCCTTTCCCTCCATAAGCATAAAATTCCCCCACACAAGCTTATTTGTACTGTACGAATCCTGTTTCTGTTTACTATAAATATATGTATTACTATATTTCATTGCAAGTAATATCTACATTTTTCATATTTACAAATTTCTTGCTCAGCATATTTGTTCAGTTATATTTATAATTGTCCTTTTACTTATTCTTTTGTAAACATTCTGTTCCTTAATAAAGCTGTTTAAACCCTAGAAGCTGGCCTGTCTATGAAATCCGAAATGCAGAAAAAATTGACAAGGTGAATGGCCATTTTTATTTATGATTTAAATAATACTTCTATTCCTAGTTTAAAGAATTTCTTGGCTGATGCCTTATATCATCGCTATTCTGAGTCACCACTTACTTATGATCAGCAAGTTATTCCTTCCCATCAGGTGGATGGAATTGTTCAGTCTTTCTTAGACAGAGTTAAGATGGATCAAGGACAAATGGCCCCAGAAGGAATGAGAAGATCTTCATTTTAAGGGACCTCTGATGTGATGAACTAAGTTGCATTTTAATCAACAAGCAATTTTTGTTCCTACTAAAGAAATACAACTTGATGTGATTTAAAGTGGCATGACTCTGCTATTTCTGGTCATAGAGGAGTTAAGACTACATTATGATCTTTTTGATGGCCTATCATTCCAAAGTATATTCTTGCTTGTCTCATTTGTGCCCAGATAAATACTCACATTCTAAGCTCTAGGATATTTACAGCCATTACCAGCAGCTCCTGAACCTGGTTCAACAACCTCCTCAAGTAGAACGTGTGCCTAGTGGTAGGGCAGTCAGGCTACCACTATGCAGTTCAGCAAGTCTACTCCTCAGTGGTCTTGGAAGAAAGTTTAGGAACTGGCGTAACCCATTGTGGGGTGTG
The DNA here is from genome assembly GCA_963921515.1 of Calotriton arnoldi. NCBI lineage: Eukaryota > Metazoa > Chordata > Amphibia > Caudata > Salamandridae > Calotriton > Calotriton arnoldi. Next base: position 14,751 of record CAWUFW010007127.1, read on the forward strand.
AGACCGGTGCAAGCTAAAAGTTACAAGCCAGGAGAGAGACATTTCCATTAATCCTCTGCATAGGGGCCAACAATAAAGCTGAATCATCTTCTTTCTTCCAAAGATTCTTTGCAAAACACATGCCTCAGTCCCAGATTCCAGCAACCTTCTTGGTTCCGGGTCGAGGAGGTGGGAGCCCTATATTGTAGGGGTAGCTCAACAATGGATGATGAAGGTTCTATAGCTCCACAATAGTATTTCAGCAACACTGTACGTTGGCAAAGTTTTCACTACCCCCACTCTTCTTCACAGGGCGATGAGCTCTAAGTCGTTGTTAGACCTGGCACCATTGGCGTGGGTCTCCCTTCCATTTTTTTCACTGTCTCCTCCTATGTTTTTGCTATGTTTTTGCTGGTCTAGGTGCTTTGGGCACTTTGCCACTGCTGTTCAGTGCCAGTGCAAGTGCTCCCTATTGTAAATTGTTGTACTGGATTAGTGACTCCATGATTGGCTTATTTGATTTACTTGTCAGACCCTAGTACAGTGCACCATGAGTGCCCAGGGCCTGTAAATCAAATGCTGCTGGTGGGCTTGCAGCACTGATTGTGCCACCCACAGAAGCAGCTTGTAAAATATGGCTCAGGCCTGCCATTGCAGAGCCTGTGTGCAGTCTGGGACTGCCATGTCGACTTGGCCAGTGCACCCACTTGCCAGTCCCTAAACCTTCCCTTTTCTACCTGTTAGTCACCCATAAGGTAGGCCCAAGGTACAGCTATGGACAGGGTGCATTGTATGTGAAAGGTAGGACATGCCCTGGTGTGTGTGGCATGTCCTGATAGTGAATTACAGCCAATTTTGTTTTTCACTATTGCAAGGCTATCTGTTCCCATAGGCCAGAATGGGGAGTTAGTTTATAACATCTTATAAACATAACTGACCCTAGGAACAAGATAGAAAAATAAAGTTTAGTATGCCTGAACTCAGAATGTTAACATACATCTTTTAGTGTGGGTGATTTTTTACATTCTGTGTTTGAAAATACCACTTTTAGAAAGTAGGTATTTTCTTGCCTAACCATCCAGTATGCCTCTGCTAGGTTTGTGTATTCCAAGTCTGGTTTGTGAGTGACAGGGGCTGGAGAGGGCTTTGGCTCTAGCAGTCTGATGAGTCAGGGCTGGGCTGAATAGGACCTGGGTTGAATAGAGAGTAGGGGAGGAAATTTCCTTTCACTTGCCTGAGCCTACAAAGAATAGAGAGTAAGGGGAGGAGATTTCTTTTCAACTACCTGGGCCAGGTCTGCTTTCAACAATGCTGTCTCCACCTCCTGCCAGGAAGCCGCACCAGGGAGGACAGAACTGGTTTGGGCTGGGTACAGACACTCTCTGCCTTCAGAGAACAAAGAAATTGTGTGTATAAAAAGAGGAGCCCAGACCCCAGAACTTTAGATCACTTCTGGGAATCAAGACGAATCTTTGCCAAGGAGAGAAACCAAGGAAGCTGAAGGAGGAGACTGCCCCTGCGCTGGTTACTGTCTGGGGTTGGCCTGCAGTGGTTACTTATTGCCAAGGAAAGGAGAAAAGGAACTTTGTGTGTACTTTATCATCTTGAGGAAGATCTCCAAGGGCTTGAAGCTGAGCTTGCCTCCTGTTCTGAAGTCTCAGGGACACAAAGACTTCACCACCAGCTTCCCTGAATTTCCTTGCTGGGAATTCTCCCTGCAGAGAGGTGCCTGCTGTTGTTTGAGGACCTCTAGAGACTGCGTGTCGCTGGGAGCTGGAAGCGCGATGCAACGAGGAAGAAGCGTGTCACCGCCGCAGCTGTTGCCGTCGCATCGCCGGAGAAGCGTGCCGCCGCCGCAGAGGTTGCCGTCGCATCACCGGAGAAGCGCGTCGCAGAGCCTGTCGGGGCTCAAGAAACCACCGATTTCCCCGCACGGCCATCGGGCGTGCACGCATCGTATCCAAGTTGTCGCATCGCATCAAGGACGCAATTTTGTCGCATCGCACCAGATCGTCGCATCGCATCGAGGCGCCATCTCGTCGCATCATAACCGGAACGCAGTAAGAAACCGACACATCAACTCCCCACACAGTAAGGAAGCGACGCATCACCTCCCCTGCGCTGCAGTAAGGAACTGACGCATCCACTCCCTGAATGTAAGGAACGGCGCATCACCTTCCCTGCGACCCTTTTGTTTGCTATGCGTAACGCATCCAAGGTACTTTGAGAGTAAAGTGTCGCATTTACCATCTACATTGAACTAAGCAATTTCTACCACTTGAAAGTCATATTTTTGAATACTGTATTGTGGATTTTTTGTAGTTTGGTCTTGTGTTAAATCTAGATAAAGATTACTTATTTTTCGAAACTGGTGTGGTGTCCATCTGTAGTGTTTTCACTGTATTACTGTATGTGTTCACAAATGCTTTACACACAGCCTCTGAGATAAGCCTGCCTGCTCGTGCCAAGCTACCAAGGGGGTGAGCAGGGGTTATTTTAGGAGTGTAGCCCCCTTACCCTGACTAGAAGCAAGGGCCCCTACTTGGTCAAAGGTACCTACCTCTGCCAACTAGAGACCCCCATTTCTAACAGTCGTCATCTTCTTGGCTTTGTCACCCTGTATGATAGGAGACAGGGTATTTGAAGAGAGACCTACTCCAAAGACCCAACTTTCCTGGGTCTGTTGTCAGAGAGTGGATTATTAATTTGAGATACCTCTTCAAACCTGATAAACACGATCTGGTTAGGTCATGACACTGTTCTAAGGGACTCTCTGTTTAACCCATATGAGTTTTGGCACAAGGAGGAGTCATTCCCATTGAGAAATGTGTTTTCAAGTAGTACCAAACAATATTAAGGTTAAGAAAACAACAATATAAATTACCAAACTATTTTAGAAAAGTCAAGAATAATCTAACAAACAAAAAGGGTAAAAATGCAATATACTGAATCAACGATATGGGTTTTAAAAGTCTTACTGGAAAGGTGCGAAGAAAACTAAAAGTGTGACTTGAATGTCAATGTTTTTGGTAAACTGGGACTTAAGGAAAAGTGAAGGCTGACCATAAAGCAGCAGGAGTTAGGAACGCCTTGCTGTTCACAACAGTCAAAGGTTTAACCTCAGGACATTGTTACATTTCTAGGTCTCAAAATATTCCATGAACAAGGTTCCCCAATCAGCTATAAATCTGAACTATTAATTTACTGATGTGTGGAACATGTTTCTCAATAAGCCACCCAAGACCCTGCCACAATGCCCGTCACCACCGCACGCAACCACGCCACACCCCAACAGATCCTGCTCAACTAGACTCCGCTCACCACAGACAACACACTCAGGCCCATGAAGAGCATCCGCTCTGGAGACCCATCGGACCCTTGCACATTCCATAGAGCAGCCACCTCCATTGCCCCCAAACTTCGCCGCACCATCAACTGCTCCATCGAAACCGCCAACTTCCCGATGACTGAAAACACACCAAGATCAACTCCCTGCTGAAGAAGCTATCCGCAGACATGGCAGACCCCAAGAACTTAAGACCCATCTCCCTCCTCCCATTCCCAGCCAAGGTCATCGAGAAGGTCATCAACGCCAAACTCTCCGTGTTCATCGAAGAGAACCAAGTCCAGTACATCGCCCAATCCGGCTTCTGAAGCAACCACAGCCCGAGACCACACTCCTCACTGCCACCGACGACATCTGCTCCCTCCTCGACCAAGGCGAAACCGCAGCCCTCATCCTAATGGACCTCTCGGCTGCTTTCGACACCGTCTCCCACTGCACCCTATTCACAAGACTCCACAATGCCGGCATCCGCAACAAGGCCCTGGACTGGATCCACTCCTTCCTTACCGGCTAAACACAGCACGTCAGGCTTCCTCTGTTCCTTTCAGAGCCTACAGAAATCAGCTGCGGAGTGCCCCAGGGCTCCTCCCTGAGCCCCACCCTCTTCATCATCTACATGGCCCCCTCGCGGCCATCGTCAGAAACCACAGACTCAACATTGTCTCCTATGCCGACAACACCCAGCTGATCCTTTCCTCTCCAACGAACCCACAGCCGCCAGACTCAACTTTCACAGCGGGATGCAGGCCGTTACCACCTCGATGAAAAATAGGTGCATCAAGATCAACTCGGACAAGACCGAAGTACTCATCCTGGGACCTGCCCCTCAGCCTGGGACAACTCCTGGTGCAAAACACACAAGATGATGGACGGAATGCTGCACATTGGCAAACATTCACCCCCAGTCACAGATCTGGGTTTAATCCATCGTTATTTTGCTTCACCACGCCACCCCAGTTCAGACATGGCCATATGCAAATCAGTCTTGACCCTGTGCCTCATGGGAACAGTCCAGACCGAACTGCCAAGCCATGTCTTCCCTGGACCGGAATCAAGCATCCTAGGACCGGTTTCAGGCTATCAGCCTTCATCAGCCAGGATAGCTTGACTCCAGTGGCGTAGTGAGCACGGGACCCACGTCTGGGCATACCCTTCCCACTTAGGGCAAAATGCAAAACACACAAGATGATGGACGGAATGCTGCACATTGGCAAACATTCACCCCCAGTCACAGATCTGGGTTTAATCCATCGTTATTTTGCTTCACCACGCCACCCCAGTTCAGACATGGCCATATGCAAATCAGTCTTGACCCTGTGCCTCATGGGAACAGTCCAGACCGAACTGCCAAGCCATGTCTTCCTGGACCGGAATCAAGCATCCTAGGACCGGTTTCAGGCTATCAGCCTTCATCAGCCAGGATAGCTTGACTCCAGTGGCGTAGTGAGCACAGGACCCACGTCTGGGCATACCCTTCCCACTTAGGGCAAAATGCAAAACACACAAGATGATGGACGGAATGCTGCACATTGGCAAACATTCACCCCCAGTCACAGATCTGGGTTTAATCCATCGTTATTTTGCTTCACCACGCCACCCCAGTTCAGACATGGCCATATGCAAATCAGTCTTGACCCTGTGCCTCATGGGAACAGTCAAGACCGAACTGCCAAGCCATGTCTTCCCTGAACCGGAATCAAGCATCCTAGGACCGGTTTCAGGCTATCAGCCTTCATCAGCCAGGATAGCTTGACTCCAGTGGCGTAGTGAGCACGGGGACCCACGTCTGGGCATACCCTTCCCACTTAGGGCAAAATGCAAAACACACAAGATGATGGACGGAATGCTGCACATTGGCAAACATTCACCCCCAGTCACAGATCTGGGTTTAATCCATCGTTATTTTGCTTCACCACGCCACCCCAGTTCAGACATGGCCATATGCAAATCAGTCTTGACCCTGTGCCTCATGGGAACAGTCCAGACCGAACTGCCAAGCCATGTCTTCCCTGGACCGGAATCAAGCATCCTAGGACCGGTTTCAGGCTATCAGCCTTCATCAGCCAGGATAGCTTGACTCCAGTGGCGTAGTGAGCACGGGACCCACGTCTGGGCATACCCTTCCCACTTAGGGCAAAATGCAAAACACACAAGATGATGGACGGAATGCTGCACATTGGCAAACATTCACCCCCAGTCACAGATCTGGGTTTAATCCATCGTTATTTTGCTTCACCACGCCACCCCAGTTCAGACATGGCCATATGCAAATCAGTCTTGACCCTGTGCCTCATGGGAACAGTCCAGATCGAACTGCCAAGCCATGTCTTCCCTGGACCGGAATCAAGCATCCTAGGACCGGTTTCAGGCTATCAACTCCTGGTGGCCTGCCGCACTGGGAACCCCTCCCACCCCCACGGATCATGCACAAAAGCTTGGCATCATACTAGTTCACAATGAACTACCAGATCAACGCTGTATCCTCATCCTGCTTCCACACACTCCACCTGCTTCTAAAGACATTTAGATGGATCCCCACAGAATCCAGAAAGACGGTCACCCACGCACTCATTACCAGCAGACTCAACTACAGCAACGCACTCTACGCCGGCGTCACCCAGAAACAGCTTAGGATACTACAGAATGTTAAACATGCCACAGCCAGACTTGTCCTTGACAATTTCCGCCTCAGCCACATCACCGAACACCTTTGACAACTCAACTGGCTCCCAGTCAACAAGAGAATCATCTTCAAGCTCCTCACACATGCCTACAAAGCTCTCCACAATGTAGGACCAACATATCTGTAACACCGTCTCACATTTCACATACCCTTCAGACAACTTCGCTCTGCCCAACTTGCCCTGGCCACCATTCCACGGATCCACAAGACCAGAACCGGAGAAAGATCCTTCTCCTAACTCTCCGCCAAGACCTGGAACACCCTGCCCCTCCACCTCAGGCAATCTCTGTCACTGACCCAATTCAGGAAGGCTCTCAAGACCTGGCTCTTCGACTGAACCCCCTCTCCCAGACGGATCAGCAGTGCCCCCCGCCAGTGCCTTGAGACCCCCTTGGGTGAATAGCCGCTTGATTGATTGATTGATTGAGGCCTAGTCCATCACAAAGTTCTTTCTGTTACAGACTAAACAATCTACACGTTTAAATTCAATGGTACATATTGGACTCAAAAACTTTTTACAAACAACATTTAGATGCATCATGGTTTGAGGGTCACATATTGAACTTCCTCCCTCTCCCCTATTATAGGAGGCCCAGTTCAATTAGAATTAATCACTCCTTCTGGAGATCAATGAGGTACCCTTTCAATTGTATCTTGGGTAACACTAATCATCTATAAAGGGTGCTGGGATGAATCCATTCTCCTTTATCTTTGCTTTCCAGGTAATAATCAATGAATTTCAAACTCTATTTTAGAGCTTGTGGGCCTGAATGACGAAGGTAAACGTACACTCTTTTGTAATTAACCATTGTTTGCTATTCACAAAAGTATTTTATGAGTCGTATCTTTACGACTGCGGAGTCTCCGCACGTATAAAGATAGGACTCCACAGTTGTAAAAATACTACTCGTAAAATACCTTTGTGAATAGGCTCCATGTGATTAATTTTACAGGGACTTCATCGGGATAAGCATGATCCTCAATACTAAGTGATCTCCTCTCTAGAGATAAGGGACAGGCTGTAGCTTAGCAGGCCTCAAGAAGGCTAGCTGCCTTTACCCAAAAGTTCTTTCTTCTGGACATCAAGCTCTGAGAGTGACAAACCTGGAAGTCTTGCCTGCCTAAGGTGCTGCCTCCCTGGGATAACACTGTGTTCATGTCCTCTGGAAGTCAAAACATTTTGAAGTCACAAATGTTTTTGATTCTCTGAAAGACAATCCTAGTCTCTCCTACAACCTTCAGTTGCTCAGAAAAAGCTTTTAGGTGCTTAGTATTTCTTAAGGCAGGGATCTCTCAATGTCCATTCCCAAGTAATCTGCCAGGACATCCTTCTGCATTTTTCCCCTTGTAGCAACAACAGGAGACCAACCATTGACCCTTGGAGAGAAGTTCCAGTGCATGAGTATTAGCATGAGCCAGGAGTCCTTCGGTCTTTTTTCCACAGTAGCTTGGCAGGCTCTTCTGTTATCTTCTTGATTTCTTCAGGACCACAAAATGTTCTGAAGAGGTTGTGGAGAGTTGCCATTCTTATTCTGTGCAGTTTCAAGTGACTGGGCACTACCTGACACCCAAACCTGGCAATGTTTCTACAGAAAACCTTACAAGCCCCTAACGCCACCGGAGCATCACTTTTGACCCTCCGGTGGCGCTCTATGCAAGTCCATATTTACAAGATTGCGCTAAGCCACTTTGCGCGGCTTAACACAGCCTTGTACATATGGCACTCTGCAACGCAGTGTTCTGCGGCAATGGGTGTTACTGTGGGCGTTCCCAGAAACACCCATGGCTTTTGACACTGCTCCAGATTTACAAGGATCTTTTATTTCTCCTTGTTTTTTGCTCTTTCTATGTGTGCGTAGAAGGAGCAAAATGCAATTAATGATTGTTTTTGTGCAGGAAGGGCGCCTGCATTGGATCTAGGCAGCTTTTTTAGCGCCGGTGCAGGGGTCAGCCCAGGGATGCGCCATATTCTTGTTAATACGGCGGATCCCTGTGTTTTGAAAATGGCGCAGCTCGGCGCAGAAAAATTGCTTGTGGTACCGCCTGGTCGAGGAACCATAGTGTACTATACCATAAATGACAGTGGGTTTTGAGTCAGCCCAGTGCTCACCTTTGGTTCGCTTTCTTGTCAATCTCATTTGCTAGCTTTTTAATCAATGGCTGCTCTTCCTCTTTTGGTGTTTGTCCATTACTTGCCTTGGAGCACAGATTCTTTACCATTCTTTTAATTTGGTCACTTGTATCCTTCCACCGCTCACATTCAGTGAACTACTTTTTCTTTCAACACTCCAAGTGAGTGCATGTGTTTTCGTGCTCTGTCTCTCTTGTGCTACTTCCCTCCTCAAATCTCGGCCCTCTATACTCTGTGTTGCTCATCCTCCCCACCCAGTTGTTGCTTCCTCACCCACCCTAATTGTGTATTTAAACTTCTCTTTTTTTATAACAACATTTTATTGCTTTTAAGAAAAATGGCAATCACAGCACCAACCTTTGCAGTCCCACACAAGGGACTCTCTAGAGCCAATGACACTACTCCCTTTTTTTAATTCGTTCCCTACCCGTCCAGTTTGTAATATGCCCATTTCCCCTAGATTCTGGAGAAAGTTTGGGGAATTCGCGTGCGGTATATATTGGTTCCTCTAATTTTGCACATTGGTCCATACCCACCTGCCCACCATTCCCACAGTGGGGGGGGCATCTATCGCTTTCCAGGGTTTTGCGATGTCCCATTTCGCCAGTAGAGCTCCCAGGCCGACCAAAGTTCCGTCACTCCTGGGGCCACCAAATCGTCTAGGATACCAAGCAAGACAATTTTTGGAAATCAGTAAGCCAGTGCGTATATTGTATGGCAGGGATGAAATGCTATCACTCGACCCCTCGGTATGCATTCGGGCTGCTAGGTGGGATGTCATAACTCATATGACCTCGATATACAATCATTGTAAATTCTGCCTATCCCCAAGGCCTACCCACCCCCCTCCCCTTACTAATGACCCGAGTGATGGAAATAGGGAGCACACGATAAGAGCAGCCATGATTAATGCGCGCTCGATCGCTGAACACTCACAGGATATCTATGATCTGCTTACTGATGCTCACATTTACATGCTTTTCATCACAGAGACTTGGCTAACCAACAACTCTAGCCCAGTGATTGAGTTAGCCATTCCTGATGGCTTTAAAATTTCGAGAGTTGATCGACAATCAGGGAGAGGGGGCGGAGTGGCGGTGGTATTTAAGGATAATTGGAATTTCCAGCATAACGAGATAAGGGAGCTAGGGAAGGGAGAAAACCTTGACTTCTGATTACCATTTCCCCCCTATCTCTCGCTGGGAGGTATCTTGATTTATAGGCCTCCTTGTGACTGGGGGTGAATGTTTGCATTGTCCAGCATTCCGTCCATCACTTGTTTCTTTTGCATATGTCGCCCAAAGTGGGAAGGGTATGCCCAGACTTGGGTCATGTGCTCACTACACCACTGGATTCAAGCTAGCCTGGCTGATGAAGGGTGATGCCCTGAAACCGGTCCCAGGATGCTTGTTTCTGGTCCAGGGAGGACCTGGCTTGGCAGTTCGGACTGGACTGTCCCCAAAAAGAGCAGGGTCAAGACTGATTTGCATATGGCTGGGTCCAAACTGGGGTGGTGTGGTGGGCAAAAGAATGATGGATTTAACCCAGATCCTTGTGACTGGGGGTGAATGTTTGCATTGTCCAGCATTCCGTACATCACTTGTTTCTTTTACTTTAATAATTAAATGTCACTCTTTATACAGATGGCAAAGGACCTCAGCGCTACGGTCATTCCTATGCGGATGACACGCAGCTCCTCTTTACTTGGAAGAAAAATGACTCTTCCACCTCTTCTATTAAATCCTGCCTGTCACTTTCGCTGGCTCTCCTCCACCCAGTTAAACGCAACGAGGAAAAACGGAGATCCTTTTTTCGGGAACTTTCCTCCGCAGTTTTTGAACTCGTTCTGGCCAGAAGAGTCCCTTATGCCTTCTCCCGATGGCCAACCCACGAAGAACCTAGGAATCTTGTTCGATGGGTGGTTGAGCTTTAGTCCTCATATTAAGAAGCTAACAGGGTTATGCTTTGGCACCTTGAAGTCTCTAAAAACGTTCCTCCCGCTACCTCCTATCCTGGCAAGGCAAACCGTCATCTGTGCACTGATAACTTCTCGCCTGGACTACGCTAATGCCTTATACACTGGTCTGCCCGGCTACCTACTGAAAAATCAATCAATCAATCGGGTTTGTTAAGCGCGACTACTCACCCGTGAGGGTCTCAAGGCGCTAGGGGGGTGCAGGATCCATTTCATCAAGGAGGGGTCTGTCGAAGAGCCAGGTTTTGAGGTTTCTTGCGAAGATGGGGAGCGATGTTGTCTGTCTGAGGTGGAGCGGAAGGGCGTTCCAGGCTTTGGCCGCGAGGAAGGAGAAGGAGCGGCCTCCCGACCTGGTCTTTCTGGTGCGGGGGACCACGGCGTTGGAGAGCTGGGCTGATCGTAGGGTCCTTTGGGGTGCGTGGAATTTGAGTCGGCTGTTCAGGTATGCTGGTCCTGTGCCGTGGAGGGCCTTGTGTGCGTGGGGTGAGTATCTTGAAGGTGATTCTCGCCTCGACGGGGAGCCAGTGGAGTGTGCGCAGGTGCTGGGAGATGTGGCAGTGTTTTGGCAGGTTGAGGATCAGTCTTGCAGCGGCGTTCTGGATGTTCTGTAGCTTGCAGGTGAGGTTTTTGTTTATTCCGGCGTACAGTGCGTTGCCGTAGTCGAGTCTGCTGGTGACCAGGGCGTGAGTGACGGTCTTTCTGTGTTCGAGGGGATCCATTTTAACAAGGTTCAGGTAGTGCAAAATGCTGCAGCCAGAACGCTCCTTAACATTCGGAAAAGACCAGTGTTAAGCAACATCTGCGTAATTTACACTGGCTGCCAGAAAAAGAGAGGGTGACTTTCAAGTCTTGGCACATGCAGCTCTTTATGGGCGTGGCCCCTTTTACCTGAGAAAGCGTTTCAGGTTCTATGCCCCTTCCAGGCAGCTGTGCTCATCCTCACTGCTTTTTGGCACACATTGCTAGGTTCCGCCAGAAAAGAGTGGGGCAGCACTCTTTCCTATAGAGCGGCTGTGACCTGGAACTAACTTCCATCGGAATTACACAACATTCAGGATCCCATCATCTTTAGGAAGAGACTTAAGACATTCTTCTTTATCTAACCTGAATTTTCATCTGCTTCTCCTCTGTTCCGCTCTCGACTGGTTTCGCGCCGGGACACTCTGTTGAGTAGCTGTGCGTGTTACAAATCCCATAAACATAAAAAAGGCCTCCAATGTCTGACCCACCACTTCCGAGAGTAGCCTAAATATGTTCACCCAATAACGTTGGATAATTGAATATCCCCACACCATATGTAAAAAGTCTCCTGTTTCTTTCCAGTATCTGGAACAGGTGAGATATAATATTCTTTGGGCTTTCCACAATCAAGGAGATGTGAAGTATGTCCAGGAAAGGAAGTTAAGTTGAATGAGACATAGGCATGCCGAAATGGCTAGGGTATGTGGCATCATGCATGCCTCCCGCCATGCCACCTCCTAGAGGGGAACGATTTCTGCAGGCTCGAAAGTGTGCTGGGAGATGCCTCCATTGACCAGTGGACGCATAAATCGTTGTGCTTCCAGGGGTTATAGTTCGGAGGCATGGCAGATGCTGGCATGTACCCAGACAGAGCATGCCTAAGCTGGGGTTAGTGATAGAATTGGGATTTATGTAGGGAGAATTCAGTTTGGAGGGTAGAAAAGGCTTTCAGGTGATCAGCCTCCCAAACAACATCTCCCAGCCTTGACACACCTATACGGTTCCATCCCGGAACCCGTTAAGTTGTGCCACTCAAACATCTATCTCCCCACATAGAGGGGGGTCTCCAGCATCACTCAATAGTCTTACCCTATCCACCGCAGCACAGACCTAAAGGCCTTGAAGACATTCCTAGTGATTTCAGGGAGCGCTTGGGGAATAGGTGTCCCATATAGTATGCCCATGATATTATCTGGACCAGTCACTGAGACCTCCTCCCTGAAGGCATGGTCCTCCCATCTGGCATGTATCCAGTCGTCCACCACCAGTGTATGTGCAGCCCAGTAGTAGAGGCGGATATCCACCATGGCTAGACCTCCTTCAGATGTGGACCCAATGCATTTATCAAAAGGAAACAAAGTTTGTGGAGAGATTTAGTGCTCATGAAATTTCCGATGTACAAGTACAGTCCAACGGATAGCTTTACCATGGAAATTTTATTCCAAACTCTTTGTTTGTGATACTAAAAACAGTACATTTACAACAGAGCATTATTCCATACATTCTAGCCTAATAACAAAACATTTTCAAAGAATATGTAACCATTCATATAATTATAAAACAGACAAAAAGTCAAACATTGTCCAAAGCTTATGTAGGCAATACAATGACGTGTTTCCACAAAGAATATTTACAAAACAACTTATTTTCTACTCTTGCTTTCAGACAACACGTGTTTCACAGCGATACATGCTCCTTCTTCAGGGCTGAAATAACGAACACAGAGCAACTCTTTACATGCATGCCATAACGTTCTTGGTCATCATTATATGTACTCTAGTGAACACGTTGTGTGGCTATTTAGACTGTACACATTATTTGCCAAAATAGAAATTGCAGTATCCATGGTTAGCTGGAAGGACGACGAATAGGATCTAATTCGCTGAGAATTTTCTATTATTAAATATAAAACATTCCCATGGACATTGACTCATTTCAAATGCTATTTCTCTCTAATTCACATAAAAAAATCAATACAAACATTCTTACCAATTACTGTTGTCTATACTGTCTCTCATCAACCAAGTTTTTTTCTTTCAAAGATTTCCTTCCTTAAGGGTCAAAAAGTCCATGCACAGGTACACAGAGGTCTGGATATAGACGTAAATAGAATAGAGAATGTGTAAATAAACTGAGCACCACCGTGGTTACATTCAGAAGATGTCCTCAACAGAAGTCTCACTCCTCAAAACACAACTATCTTCTAAAAGAGTCTGTTTGTACTTGTTTATAGACCGAATTCAGTCTGTCTACATAGGAACACAGGGGGCTGTTTCCACAAGGTTGACCTCTAAGACTGCTGTACCAAATCCCTTAGTGGATTACCACTCCCTTGGCCACCATCACTCACCCAAAAAATAGAGCGGAAATCATACAGTTGGAAGGTTGTGGGTGATTTCTTCAAAACAGGTTTCCCCAAATTCATTGTTCTCACTGCATTCCCTTGCCATATAAAATAAAAACACAGTATCTATTTCACTATTTCACTATTCTGAACTCGCAAGGAACTTGACTTTAGACATAGCTAAAAGGCACAGCACAGACTGCAAAGATAGTTTCCCGCTTGACCGTTTTTAGATAAGCAAAAATCCACAATGCAATTCATCTCCTTTTACATATTTGTACGAACTCCCCAAACCGTTTACGGCTGCCGGTACTAGCACCCTACCAACTTCCGAACAGATCTCCATTATGTGAAATTACACATCAAGCCCCAAGCACATACCTTAAGCGTAGGCGCTCCCACGTGCTTCATTTGCTCTCTAATCTAAAAACAAACAAACATTACAATCAGTATCAATGTGGCCATACTATCAAAACAAAGTGTCTATCTAATGTCTTTCCTTCTTTTTTTTGAAAATCTTTTTATTTGCAAACTTAGAAAATGACATAACACAATGCAATCATGTGCATAACATCTGATCAGAAATAAGAGATTATAATCTAGTATTAGCATCCCAAACATCGATCCCTCCCCCTCCCCCTGTAAACTTGTGTCATGTGTGTGGCCTCGTTGGTCCATGTCTTTGCTCCGAGGGGATGTGCAGATATTACCTCTGTACGTATTCCATTTCCCCATATCTTATCCCATTTTTGGGGCAACCCCTGTTCGTGTAGACTGTTTGTTCCGCCAGCATACACCAGTCAACATCACATTTCAATTCCACCATTGTTGGTGGGTCTTGGACGCCCCATTTACGGGCGATATTACGCTTCGCTATCATGGAACCGTTAGCTGCCCATAGTTGGTCCATGCGGTTAGCGTCGGTAGCTTCCCAGATATTGAGGAGGCAAATCTTAGGGCAGAGTGTTAGGACAATCCCAGCTACGTTACTCACTACTCGATTGACCTTTTCCCAGAACCTCTGTATAGCTGGACATTCCCAGATTGTATGGTAGAACATACCTACTCCCCGCATCTCCTTCGACAGTCCGTAGAATCACTAGGACCCATTTTGACCAGTGTCGTGCATGCGATATATGCTCCGTGTAGCACTTTCAATTGGACCAGTCGCAATCGTGATGGTATGGCCACCTCACGCGGGGAGGACAGCGCATCCCACCAGTCTTCTTCCTCTAAATCACCCAAGTCTGTCTGCCATCATGTATGTAGGTGTGTCAGTGGATCGGGTGTGTTGTTGATTATTTTCCGAAATGGGAGTGATATTGCCTTATTCTCCATGAGGTCTGCTAATAATCTGTCCTCAAGTGGGTAGGCTCCGGGATCCCCTCCATTGTGTTTGTCGCTCCCGGTAATGCATGGGGGATTTGTAAGTATCCAAATGTTTCTCCCTTGGATAATTTATAGTCTTTTTGCAATTCTATAAACGTCAATATTTTTCCCTTCTTTATCAAGTCGCTAACCTGCGATATTCCGATGGTATCCCATTTATCAAACCCTCTGCATTTACACAAATTACTTTCGTGTATAATGCCTCTCTATACCCCACCTGGCCAGTCAGCCATTTATCCAACCGGTATGCTGGATCTTGCTGTGGTCCAAACACCCATCTGTTTATAACAGCCAGATGTGTGGCCCAGTAATAGCTATGGACGTCCGGTAGAGCAATTCCTCCATCGTACCACCCTCTAACTAGTTTAGGCCCTGCTATACGTGGCGGCTTTCCATCCCAGAGCAGATTTCTAATTTCCCCTTCAATTGATTTGAAATACGTATCCGGCACGCCGTATGGGGTATTCTGCAGCGCATATAGGAGCCGGGTGAGAGCCATAATTTTGTAGAGTGCAGCGCGCCCCAATAGCGACACAGGCAGCGTTCGCCAATGGCGGACATCACTCTGCAGACGGGTCAGGGGACCCAGAAGGTTTCGTTCAAACGAAAGCAGAGGATCAGCCGGTGCGTAGACCCCTAGGTATCGAAACCCGTCTTCAACTATTATGGCTTCACAGGTGGCCGGGAGGGCTGGCGCTGGTCCATGAAGTAAATATATGACAGACTTGGACCAATTTATTATATATTCCGAGTATTTGCCATGATTAGAACAAATTTGGAAGATTCTACTGATGGAGGCAGCAGGGGAGGCGACATAAAGTAGAATGTCATCCGCATAGAGCGAGATTCTGTCCTCCCATTCATTTGCCCACCTCAGTCCCCGTATCACTGGGTCTCCACGTATCCAGCATGCAAGGGGCTCGAGGACCAGAGCGAATATGAGAGGGGATAGTGGGCATCCCTGTCTTGTCCCACAACCTAGGGCAAATGTGGTGGACACATGGTCATTCACTACCACCTGGGCAAGCGGTTCTGCATACAGGAGGTTTATCCACTCAAGATATGTTTTCCCCAGGCCCATACATTCGAGGACTGCGAACATATATGCCCATTCCACCGTGTCGAATGCCATACGCGCATCCAAAGAAAGTATGGCCGCATTCTCTTTAACAGTGTGTTTCCTAGCAAGCACTCTGTTTAGCCGAGCGTAGGTTCATGGGAGTGTTACGGCCAGGCATAAACACAGATTGGTCTGGGTGGACCATTTTTGTAATTATAGAGAGTAATCTATTGGCCAGTAGTTTTGCAAGAATTTTAGCTTCGACATTTATTAGGGATATTGGTCGATATGAGGTAAATTCTTCCGCTGGTTTCCCAGCCTTGTGTATTACAACAATGGATGCCAGTCTCTGATCTTTGGGTAATATACCAACGGACTTACTCTCAAGGTACATTTCGAGTAGGTGTGGCGCTACCCTAGACACCGTCACTTTGAGGAGTTCGTTTGGGAGACCATTGGGCCCCCCGCTTTCCCTGACTGTATGGAAAGGATGAACAAAGCAAACACAAGGAGATGATGGACGGAGTGCTGGAAACTTTTGAAACACTCACCCCCAGTCACAGATCTGGGTTGAATCCATCATCATTCTTTAGCTCACTTTGCCACCCCAGTTCAGACACAGCTATATGCAAATCAGCCTTGACCCTGTGCCTCATGGGAACAGTCCAGACCGAACTGCCAAGCCATGTCTTCCCTGGACCGGAATCAAGCATCCTGGGACCGGTTTCGGGCTAACAGCCCTCATCAGCCAGGCTAGCTTGAATCCAGTGGCAAAGTGAGCAAGGGACCCACGTCTGGGCATACCCTGCCAACTTAGGGCGAACAAAGCAAACACAAGGAGATGATGGACGGAGTGCTGAAACTTTTCAAACACTCACCCCCAATCACAGATCTAGGTTGAATCCATCATCATTCTTTAGCTCACTTTGCCACCCCAGTTCAGACACAGCTATATGCAAATCAGTCTTGACCCTGTGCCTCATGGGAACAGTCCAGACCGAACTGCCAAGCCATGTCTTCCCTGGACCGGAATCAAGCATCCTGGGACCGGTTTCGGGCTAACAGCCCTCATCAGCCAGGCTAGCTTGAATCCAGTGGCAAAGTGAGCAAGGGACCCACATCTGGGCATACCCTGCCAACTTAGGGCGAACAAAGCAAACACAAGGAGATGATGGACAGAGTGCTGAAACTTTTCAAACACTCACCCCCAGTCACAGATCTGGGTTGAATCCATCATCATTCTTTAGCTCACTTTGCCACCCCAGTTCAGACACAGCTATATGCAAATCAGTCTTGACCCTGTGCCTCATGGGACCAGTCCAGACCGAACTGCCAAGCCATGTCTTCCCTGGACCGGAATCAAGCATCCTGGGACCGGTTTCGGGCTAACAGCCCTCATCAGCCAGGCTAGCTTGAATCCAGTGGCAAAGTGAGCAAGGGACCCATGTCTGGGCATACCCTGCCAACTTAGGGCGAACAAAGCAAACACAAGGAGATGATGGACGGAGTGCTGAAACTTTTCAAACACTCACCCCCAGTCACAGATCTGGGTTGAATCCATCATCATTCTTTAGCTCACTTTGCCACCCCAGTTCAGACACAGCTATATGCAAATCAGTCTTGACCCTGTGCCTCATGGGACCAGTCCAGACCGAACTGCCAAGCCATGTCTTCCCTGGACCGGAATCAAGCATCCTGGGACCGGTTTCGGGCTAACAGCCCTCATCAGCCAAGCTAGCTTGAATCTAGTGGCAAAGTGAGCAAGGGACCCACGTCTGGGCATACCCTGCCAACTTAGGGCGAACAAAGCAAACACAAGGAGATGATGGACGGAGTGCTGAAACTTTTCAAACACTCACCCCCAGTCACAGATCTGGGTTGAATCCATCACCATTCTTTAGCTCACTTTGCCACTCCAGTTCAGACACAGCTATATGCAAATCAGTCTTGACCCTGTGCCTCATGGGAACAGTCCAGACCGAACTGCCAAGCCATGTCTTCCCTGGACCGAAATCAAGCATCCTGGGACCGAACTGCCAAGCCATGTCTGGAAAGGATAGCGGCTGTGATTTCCTCCACCGTAATATCCATTCCAAGCAACTGTTGGTCTTCTGGGAGGAATGTAGGGATTTGTATGTCCGTTTTTAACTCCCGCGCTTCCTCAATAGTGGCTATCACCACCGGTGAGTAGAGGTGCCTATAGCGTGCTGCGAACCCATCTGCTATTTCCTGAGGGTCGCGCAAAGAGGTCCCGTTTTGTCCAAGGATGACTCTGATCCAGCGGTCTGCCCTTTCTCTCTTATCTAACCATGCTAATAATTTACTAGCTCTGTCTCCCTGCTCGTATATTTTGTATATTTTAGCGCGGTGTTTACCTTTAGCTACTTCGATTGCTAGAGCTTTGTATTCTTTTCAGCTTGAGTTCTAACTCATGGTTTGCGGACTCGTCTTGTTTGTCCCTCAAGTCCTGTTCCTGCAGCCAGGATATCCTGTTCCAATTCGACAAGCTCTTTGTCTTTCTCTCTTCTATGGCCTATGGTAAGTGAGAGGGCACAACCCTTGATTACCACTTTATAAGCCTCCCATAGAATCTGTGACGATTGTACCGTCCCCACATTTTCTGCAAAATCATTGTCTGTGTCTTTGATCAGTGTGTTTTTGATGTGGGGAACTAGAAGGCAGTGTGGACTAATGGTGAGCGTCCTGCGTCTGGGGGTAGCCTGCATGGCATATTGTGCCTTTATGGGAGCATGGTTAGAGATGCCCCTTGCGAGATGTTGAACTTCAGTAATTTGATGTGCAGTGTCAGCTAGAGTTAGTATGTGGTCAACACAGGAGTGACTTTTATGTGCGGCCGAGTAGTATGTGTATTGTCGCTATTGCGGGTGCGCCGTGCGCCATAAATCAATCAGGCCGAGTGCTGCCGCAAATTCAGCCAGTGTGGTTTGTGATTGTGTAATGGTTCTTGGGGGTCTCTGTCAGTCTGGTCTCAAAACGTCATATTAAGGTCGCCACCCAATATTATTTCACCGTCCGGTAAGGCGAGAATTATCTTACTCAGCTCCGGCAGGGTCAATTGTATGTAAAGCAGGGGGTCTAGGTGTGTTTCTTGCAGTAGAAATATATCTGCCGCCTGTCTTTTGATGTATTGAAATACGACTCTCCTCTTGATCTTATCCCCCAGCCCATTCACGTTCCAGGAGAGCAAAGTTAATGTTGGCTCGAGACTCATGTTGCCTGGGGTGTCAGCCGTTGCCATTGTAGTCATTTAGAGGTCTCGTCCGCCATAGTATCCTCGAGGCACTTCGGATGCTGGGATTCCGGGCATACGGATAATGTGGGTATTGTGTGTGTGGGCCGTTATACCTCTGATAGAGTTGGAAGGATCTAGCGATGATTGTAACTTGTAGCACAGTTATGATCATTGTGACACACTTAAACAATATTAAACACAGTTTAACTTGTCCCAACCACCCCCCTCCCTGCCTCCCTGCAAGACGGAGTTCAAACTACCCGCCACCCAAACATTGCAGAGCGCCCGTCGCCCACCCATCCCAATTATGGAGGAGAACGGACCAACAAATCTAGACCCCCCACCCCTTTCAGTCTCAACCATATGTCTCTGCAAACAGTCTTTAGTTATGGCATATTTAAATCATGTACTCAGCTAGATCAGTCCGGCGTATCACCTCTCTGGCTCATCATCGTCCTGCCACCATGGTCTTCTGCGTAGGCTCAACTTCCGACCAATCAGGCGGGGAACCATGGAGGTCATACTTTTAACAGCCCTGTCTCAGCCTAGCAACTTTGGGATCGTTTCAGCCCCCATTACTTATGCAACACCGGCTCGGCCAGTCTCGGTTCGTTCTGCACCCGTGGTATCACCTCCTTCATGTTCCGACGTATTTCCATCACGATCCTTCCCAGTCCTTCTCCGATGCCTGTCTGAGTTACTCGGGCCACCAGCCAGACGCCAGCCGTCCAGCGACTCCCAAGCTGCCTCTGGCTCAGTGAAAAACCAAGTCTTTCCTTCAGCTATCACTCTGAGTTTCGCTGGGAATAGCATTGCATATGGTAACTCTCTATCCCTCAGGGCCTTCTTGACCTCACGGAAGCTTCTGCGCTGTCTTTGGACTTTTATTGTGAAGTCTGGAAAAAACATGACGGTGCTGGTATCAATTTTAATCTGTGGGGCACATCGTGCAGTTTACAGGATTATGTCTCTATCGCGAAAATTAAACACTCGAGCCACTATTGGCCTGGGGGCTGTCCCAGCTTGGGTTTCCCCCTGGTACTTGATGCGCGCGTTCAATCAAAAAATATTTGTAGAGGGTCTTGGGCTGTAGGCGTTGTGTAATTAATTCCATGAATAAATCCATTGTCTGGCCCTCCGCCTTCTCGGGAACTCCGATGATTTGCACGTTGTTTCTCCTGGCCCTTCCTTCATAGTCATCGAGTTGGTCTGCAAGTGCCTGGGTGGTTTTTGTAAGTCTTGAACCTTCTTCTCCAGGCCTTTGGATGTGGTGGCTAGCCCCGAGTTGCTTCTTCAACTTCGGAAACATGTTTGTTAATTTTGCGGAAATCTGCCCGGATGAGGCCTCCTTCCATAGAGACGGAAACTTTACGGGATTCTAATGAGGTGCGATGGCGCGAGACTCTGATGTTTTATCTACCAGTGCATCGGGTCTCTCCTGAGACTTAAACCATGGTATATTGTCCAGTTTAGGCTGGTGTAGTCCACGACTTCCCTTGTTGTTGGACATGGCGAGGTCTGCAGGGAGTCTGTGTGATGATATGCGAGGGGGATCTGAAAGCAGGTGTCTCGGGGCCTTACCACCGCCTGCTCTGGTAGTGTCGCCCGTCGGCCTGTTGGCTTACCCCACTAGGACAACCCTCTCCCCGCACTGACGATGTTATGGCGCCTTCTATTGGTGCGGCTTTGCCGCTGCCATCCCCATCCTTCCCAATATTCCAGTGTGTTATGCACAGCATTGGCCCGGAAGACCAGGACCACACAACCGCGCTCGTTCTGTTATGCTGATATGCGGGGGGCCTTCTCGACGCAGTAGGGCTCCGCCGGGTGGATCTGCTTGGCAAGTCTGGGCTCTGCCACCCGCCTATGTCATCTGTGCCACCATGCGCATGCAGGCTGAAGTCAGGGCGCCTTCCAGCTGTACAGCTCGGTGATACACGGTCTGCCACGGGACCGGGGACCAAAAACAATAGCGCCTCTCACATCGGTCCGACACGGTCTGCGCACCGCCGCACCAATGCACTTAGCAGCGCGATATGGCTTGGGTTGTCTCATACGTTCCGATATTCAGCCCGGGGCACCATTCTTCTGCACACTCGCTGCGTCACTCGTCACGGGCCTGGCGGCTCTTCCACACACCCTCCCCACGCCGTCTTCCACTCACTGGCTTACCTTTTAGCACTCTGCCACAGCGAGGCCCGCCGACTGCCGGCTTCTTGCTTCTTAGTCCTGGTTAGAGCGCTGACTTTCGGTTTCGATTGCAGCCGCCGCCCGGCCACACAATTACGCAACGTTGTTGCTGCGCCGCTTCAGACAGGCCGCGAGGCGCAGCAAGGTAATAAAAACACTTGTCGGCTTGTATTTGATTGCCGGAGTGCTGTCGCCACTTCTTCGCTGCCAAGTTCGGTAGAGACGTACCTGCTAAACACATATAATTATATGGATTCTGGGGGTTTTAAGGGGATCGGGGCTGGAGCCGCGTTACAGTGCGGCCATCTTCTCCGGCAGTTGGCCACGCCCCTAATGCCTTCCTTTCTTATTACATACCATGCTTAAATGTAGTGTCGCAATGGCCTGGGCGACACCACATGCACAGGGGTGATAATTTGTTAGACCACATGTGCATGTGTCAAGTGGGATCGTCAGGCATAGTAAATAAATAGCCTGAGGACCCAGGCATGGTTAAATAAGAAAGTAACCACCACTGTGTCAGAGTGGTTATTTATAGCGCACCACGTGGGGCCTGACCAGAAACGTTACACTGGTGATGAGAGGGCCCGCTCTATCCATGCGTGCATCCCCAGTCACACCAAGCACCCAGCCACTTACCCCGCAGACTCTGGTTGCGCTGGCTGCATGCCTGCGGCACCGGCATTGTTGGCAGCGCCCACCAGGCCTCCTCCTGAAGGAGCTGCCTGTGACAGCGTGTTGCGGCCCACATCGGCTCCACTCCGCAGCATTCCTTTGACGGACGCACAAGGCAGTGCTCCCTCATGTGACTGCCCTGACGTACCCCGGAACCCGGCCTCGCCCCTGGAGCACATTGATGCTACGCCAGTCCCAGAGCCTCCCGTCAAGGCCCAGCCTCATAGCTTCAGACCTGGAGGAGGGCCGCTCAAGGTCAGTGAACCCAGCCACTTTCTGTTGAACCGTGGATAGCCGACACTCTGCCTCAATGCTTCCTCGCTTCAGGCTCCCTGCCGCAAGTCCTCACACCACTGTCATCTGTGCCAGGACTGAAACAAATACTGAAAATTAGGAGGAAAAATATAACGAGGACATAATACAGGGTTGCATTAAGCTTCACAACCAGGTTGGGTGTCCGACCCCTAACCCATACTGGACCTCTAAGTTTGGCTTGCATCCAACCAATCACCTGTCCCAGCATGTGCACCCCTATCTCCCCTGCCTTTTCGCCAGCAGCTCCTCTCTTCACCGAGGTGCCTCGAGGGTGGCCCATCACACTGCAATTATGGCGTCTGTTCCAGAACTTGAACCCTTCACCATCACTGGACTCCCCACCCTCCCAAGCTGCCCTCTGGAAACTGTGGGTTGAACGATTGGAAAATTATTTTGAAGCCGTTGTAATGCCTGAAGGTTGCCGGTGGCCCATGCTCTTGCATCTAGGAGGTGCTGACATACACAAAATATCCAAGACAGTCATATAAGCAGGCCCCCCATGGAACTACGCAACACTGAGAGACGCCATCACCACCCACTTCGTACCTTACACCAATCCCGATTACAAGCGATTCCTCCTGCGCCAGGCTCGGCAGCTTCCAGAGGAATCCATGGACGTCTTCCATGGTCAGCTGAGAGAGCTTGTCAGCACCTGTACCTTTCCAAACAAAGGCGATGAAATAAGCACCCAATTCAGCCAAGGGTGCGCATCACCCAAGCTTCAGGAAAGAATCCTCCAGAAGCCCAATATGTCGATGAGGGACATACTAACCTTGGTTCGCTCGAAAGAACTCTCAAAAGCTCGGGCAGCCCATATGGACCCTACCTCGTCAGTCTCAGTCAAGGAGGAGCCGGTCAATGCCGTTCAAAAGAAAGAGCGCGCGGACAAACGAAAGCCCACCAAGCACCCACCAGGCCATGACGAACAAGGATTGCTATCCCGCCTTTAGGGTTGGTGCAGTGGTCCTCACCCTCATGTCGGCACATGCCCTGTGAATGGAAAAACCTGCAGCGCATGTGGCAAGGCTAACCACTTTGCTAAAGTCTGCGGATCTTCACAAGGATGATGACCCAAACTCTCACAAAAGCTGTCCGCACAGTGGAGCCACTCCCGGACACCCTGTCCCACGAAGACATGGATGAAGACGATGCAGCTGTTGTCCAGGTGGTCAGGACACTTGACGCCTTCAGAACAAATCATCAATCTGTCCCTAGGTGCCAGGTGGAGGTGCAGAACCATATTGTTTCTGCCCTTAAAGACACAGGGGCGTCGATCAACCTTATGGCCGAGGATGTCTACTGCAGCCTTCTAGACCCCCCAACGCTCCGTCGCACCAGCGTACAGGTGTATGCTTTCGGCAACCACTCCACACTACCGCTTCGCGGCATGTTCTATGCAAACCTTTCCCATGAGTCCACCCGACGGAGTGTGTATGTGTCGCAGGAGGGGTCAGGATTTCTCCTCATCTGCCGCACTGCAGAGGACCTCAACCTCATACAATTCGCATTCAGCATGCATGAACAAGGTCTGGGCCACCTTCTACAAGACTTCACACCCTTGTTGGAAGAATATGCTCCTCAGCAGACCAGCCATTCGGCTTCACCTTGATTAATCTGTAGCTCCCGTTACCCTCAGACACCGCCGTATAGCCTTCCACCTCCAGCCCAAGGTTGAAGCCGAGTTGAAACTCTTGGAGAAAGCATCATAGAGCAGGTGAACAGCCCCACCCAGTGGGTGTCCCCGATCGTGGGGGCGAATAAGCCCAAGCAGCCAGACGCAGTCCGGATTTGAATGGATATGAGGGTCCCAAACTTGGCGATCAAGCGCGAACGACATCCGACGCCAACCATAGACGACATCATCGGGGAGTTGTCAGGCTCCAAATGGTTTTTGAAAATGGACCTCCGGTCAGGCTACCACCAATTCTTTCTGCATCGACCCATTACCACCTTTTCAACACACGCTGGCCTGTGAAGGTACACCTGACTAAACTTTGGCATCTCCAGTGCAGCTGAGGTGTTCCAGAACATCATGAAGACAATCAGCAGGGTTTGCCCAGTGTGCTGAGCTTTAGCGATGACATCCTTGTTCACTCAGTCACACTAGGGGAACACCAGACTCGCCTCCATGTGGTTTTCGCAAGGTTAGCAGAACGTGGGCTGACGCTGCACCGAGAGAAGTGTGACTTTCTGCAAACTGTCATCAGTTTCTTTGGGTACTGTTTTTCAAACAAAGGTATCAGTCCCGACCCAGAGACGGCAAAGGACATACAAGATGCCCCTGCCCCCCTCAGTGTCAGGAGTCCACAGCTTCCTCAGGTTGGTGACGTACTGTGGGTGCTTCATGAAAAATCTATCGGACATCACCGGCCCTCTCCTGGAGCTCATCAAATCATCCAGTCCTTGGGTATAGGGGCCAGAACAGGAAGAAGCATTTCGAAAGACTAAGGCATCCCTGTCCACGGACACCACCCTGGCATAGAGAGAATCGCAGCTGGTGGTAGACACCAGCCCCACCGGTCTGGGAGCAGTTTTATCTTAAAGACATGCGGAGAGTGGGCACCAGTAGCGTATGCCAGCCATAAGCTTATGGCCACAGAGCAGCGCTACTCTCAAATCGAGAGAGAAGCAATTGCCTTCCTATGGGGTTGCTGGTATTTCTACAAATACCTGTACGGACAATCATTCTCTGTCGTCAACGAGCCCAAGCCACAAGCCACTGGTCCCACTGTTCCAGGGGTCCTCTTCGCGTCCTCCTCCCAGGATTGAAAAGTGGATCGTACAGCTGCAAGAGTTCAAGTTCACCGTGAGCTATCAACTAGGCACCCGGAACCCAGCGGATTTCTTATCCAGGCATGCTCGTTCAGCCATCCTCTCCGAGATGGCAGAGGCCTAGGAAACAGAAGAGTATGTTGGGCTTGTCGTGGACTGCTCCCGGCCTCTTCTGATGTCTTTAGTAGAAGTTATGGATGCCACGCAGTGTGATGACTGTCTGCAAATGGCCATAAAAGCAACGTTCACCAGCGACTGGTGGCCACTTCAGAGCCCAACACCCTTTCGGACAGAAGCAGCTCAATTGGTCCTTCAAGCACTGTACCACGTCTGTCAAGAACTGCCAGTCACCGGCGAAGAGTGTCTACTATGAGGTCCATGTCTAGTGCTACCAGAA
Source organism: Calotriton arnoldi (assembly GCA_963921515.1). NCBI lineage: Eukaryota > Metazoa > Chordata > Amphibia > Caudata > Salamandridae > Calotriton > Calotriton arnoldi. Next base: position 40,001 of record CAWUFW010007127.1, read on the forward strand.
AGCCTGACACAGAGAGCTGTTCTCCTCGCACATGGAGTCCATCAAGGCATCGTAAAGTCCAAGAACTGACTCAGGAGCAAGGTCTGTTTTTCTGGGCTAGACCAGAAGGTTGAAGCGGTGGTGCGAGATTGCCCAGCCTGCCTTGCGACAAGCCAGCCGCACCTACCAGCCACTGTCATCATGGAGGCTGGCGCCAAGGCCCCATTGCAGAGAGTCAACGCAGATTTTGGCACCCTTACAAATGGAGCACACATGCTGGTGGTAGTAGATGACTACTTGCGCTATCCTGAGGTGGAACTCGTCCTACCAAGTCAGCTGCTGAGGTCACCCCGAAGTTTGAGAAACTCATGACCATGTATGGCCTATTTGCCATAATCTGCACTGACAATGGGCCCCCTTTCAATGACTCCAAGCTGGCTGACTACCTGAACTCCCAAAGCATCAAACACCTCCGCATAACACCCCTAGTGGCCTCAAGCCAAAGGGGAAGTGGAATGTCTGATAAGGACTCTCACCAAGGTAATCCGGATTGCGGTAGCAGAGGGCACTAGCGTTAAATACACCCTGTATCAGTTCCTGCGGGAATACAGACTCACCCTCCATTCCACAACTGGTGTCCCCCAGCAAGATGTGTTTTGGCAGATCCATGGGGACACCATCCCCCGCATGTGAGAGCGGGTCTAATCCTCCGGACCAGTCTGCCTCCCGGAGACTCCTCAACAACAAGTATGCATCTCAAAAACAGAGGGCGAAGAAGAGTCCCATCAAAGTGGGCGACCACATGCTGGTGAGGGATTGTCACCCCGGAGGAAAGTTCAGAATGCCTTTTGAACTTGACCCATGGGTCGTCACCAATATCAATGGCACGAAAGTGACTGCTCAGAAAGGCACCGAGTGTGTAACACGTAACGTGTCCCAGTTTAAGAAGGTTCCACCGAGGTCAGCACCAGGACCAGCATCTGTCGATCCGCTGGAGGACACCATAGAAGACGGTCACCCTGACCAGGTGAGAGACTGTGTTCCAGACCAAGAGGTAGGCTGTCACTCAGAAGATCTATTCATGACACCCTCCCTAGCCTATCTAGCAAATACGCCAAGCCCCTCCCCAGCCGTGATCAGCGGAAGCTGGCGATCAGCTGAGGTTTTGAGTCTGGAGAGATCCTTGTCAGACTGCTCCGCCAGGAGTGGTGTAGGACGGTACCTGTTGCGACCACACCCTGAGCCATCCCAAAAGTACAAGGACATTATCTGTGGCTGATTCGAGGTAAATGAAGATGCTGAGGTCGTGAGTAACCCTAAAGTGAAATGTTGGAGTGTTTGAGATAATGATGGACTAGAATAATGTGGTCTATAATGTTTTGATATTCTTTATGTTTTAGTGTTTTGTTTTTCCATGGCATGGGAGGAATGTAGTGTCGCAATGACCTGGGCGACACCACATGCACAGGGGTGATAATTTATTAGACCCCATGTGCGTGTGTCAAGTGGAATTGTCTGGCATACGGCCAGGCGTAGTGAATAAATAGCCCGAAGACCCGGGCGTGGTTAAGTAAGAAAGTAACCACCCCCTTACCCACGGTGTCCGAGTGGTTATTTATAGCGCGTCACGCTGGGCCTGTCCAGCAACATCACACTTAACTCCATCTGCGTCTTTCAACAACCAACCATGCGTGCCAACAGTTTTCACACAAAAAAATTCCCTTTAAATTCCTTGCCTAATTAGTTTCATCCCTCTACCAATCAGACTCCGGAGTCATCAGTTCAGTTATTTACGATCGTTTCAAAACCCGGACCGGAGCTGAAGAGTCCACTTACGTCGGCCTCCAACAAAACATGTTGAGTGTGAATTGTAGTGAACAACAAAAAGATAACCCTTTAGGTGAAAGGCACCTCATGAACGTCTATTTGTGTAAATATATCTTCAAATGCTAGTCTTACTACTAGAGTTAGATGGTAATTGGGGCTTCATAAGTCTCATGCCCACCTCAGGCGGTTCTCATCTATATCCAGCATACATAGGTATCTGGGCAGGAACCAGAGCATTCTAATCATTTACAAAGTCTCAGATCTACTGCTCACATAAAAAATGTGCATCCTGCAGCCCGAGTATAATTACAACAAGCATTGGCATAGCCAATAGGTCTGCTTTTGGGACCTTATAAGTATTTAGTTATGCAACTGTTGCATGGCTAAACACTTATAAGGTCCCAAAGCGAGACCTATTGGCTATGCCAATGCTTGTTAATACTGGCGCACGGCCGTAAAAGTAACGCGGCCGTGGAAACATCAAAGCGGACGCGAAAGTGATCGCGATCAAGCGCGGCGAGCGATGCGCTTAATGAGCATGACGAGGAAAGCCATATGGCGCCTCTGCTCGTAAGCGCGCGCCCGCGCACATGCACTGTAGCTCTAGGCTGGCCATAGTAGCATTTTTTGAGCCCTCACTAAAAGTCTCGCCAGACCAGCGCATGCGCTGGGACAGGCGAGACCTAAAAAGGAACATTCTTTGAATAGTCGAAGAATCTCCTGATTCTATTGAATACATTTCTAATTTGTTCCTACTCTCTTTCTTGCTTAATTGGTTTATGAAGGAGTTAGTAATTTATTTACAGTGTTATGTTAAAAACACAGGTTTACACTAGGTTCTAAACCAGAGTATAGGGGGTAAAGTTTGCGCATAATTAAAAACCTGACAGACACAATGCCGATCCTCCTCGATGACATTCCTCATTCAGTGAATACTCACTCTTATCATCCTAAATCTTCAGTTGAAGGCCAGTCTGAAAAACCCAATTTGAAGTCTCCTGAAGCATAAGTGGTGAAGTTCTGCAGTTATGACTGGGTTCATAGCCTTCGAGAGCCTGTGACCATGCACTTCCAAGTCCCAGATCCAATTGATTTCCAATAACCATTCTAGGATTACTATTTTTGCCTGTTTAAACAAATCAACGGTGATTGGAATTATCTGACTTCCCACTTTTCTTCAAGTTTATACCATAATCTCCAATGATACACTTTTATTTCACTTTAAAAGAAAGCTTCTGAAATATTTGCTCATGTCTCACTGTTATTATTATTATTATTATTTAAGCTTGTAGAGTGCGCGGCTACCTCCGACGGAGGTGTTCCGGCGCTAGCAGCGTGTCCCACCTGTGGGTCATGAGCCGGACTAGACAGTGAGCTCTAGGGCAGGCCGAACATCATGTTTTTAAGGCTTTCCTGAACATGGTTTCCGAATTAATCTTCCTCAGGTGGTCAGGCATAGAATGCTAAAGTGTGGCGGTTTTCACTGAGAAAGCACGGCCACCGATCCTGGCCTTTGCAAAGCGGGGGATCACCAGTAAATTCAGGTCGTTAGATCTAAGTACTGTGGCCTGGCTGTATTTCTGAAGTCTCCGCTTTAGGTATTGGGGGCCAGTATCCCTGACTGTTCTATACGCCAAGGTCAGTGCCTTAAACTCTATTCTTCTTTTTACAGGAAGCCAGTGTAAGCTGCGCAAGTGGGGAGTAATATGATGTCGCAGTGGCACATTCCTAATTAGCCTAGCTGCTGCATTCTGAATAATCTGTAATCTTCTGAGCAAATACTCAGGAAGACCAAGGTAGAGGCTATTGGCATAGTCTAGTTGAGAGGTGACTAAAGCATGCACTACTGCCTTCCTGCAGTCCATAGGAAGAAAATGAAGAAATCTCCGCAGAGCCTTCAGTTTCCAGAAACACAGTGAGGAAACATGAGCAATTTGCGCCTTGCCAGTCAGTTGAGAGTCAAACTTAAACCCTAAGTTCCTGGTAGAGGCAACTGGCAGCGGAGGCGGATTGAGCTCAGCCGGCCACCAAAGTGCCGACCCAGGGGCAATGGATTGAATAAAAAACAGAACCTCCGTTTTGTCAGTGTTTAATTTTAAGCAGCTATCCGTCATCCACGATGAGATGTTTAGGAGACACTGCCTAAAATTGGCGAAAGCTGTCTCATTGTGTTCTCTAAAAGAGAACACCAGTTGTGTATCGTCAGCATACGAAACAACTTTCACCCCACATTGCTCAACAATTGCTGCAAGGGGAGTAAGATAGACATTAAAAAGCGTAGGGCTCAGTGCCGAGCCCTGAGGGACACCACACATAAGGGGGCTGGACCTGGAGACATGGGGGTGGAGAAACACTTGTTGAGTGCAACCCTCAAGAAATGAGCGGAACCATGCTAGTACCGTTCCCGTCACTCCTAATTGGTTGAGTCTGTGTAGAAGAATCCTATGTGACACTGTATCAAAGGCTGCGGACAGGTCCAGCAGTACCAACATCGCGCAGCTACCCTGATCTACAGTTTCACGAATTGACTCAGCCACTTCAAGCAGAGCTATCTCTGTGCTGTAACCCGCCCTAAATCCAGACTGGGAGTCGTGCAGATGGTTATTTGACTCCAAGAAGTCCGAAAGTTGTCTCTGTACTTCTTTTTCTAGAATTTTGGCCGGGGCTGGGAGAAGAGATATTGGCCTAATTTATTTTAGCTCTGCTGGGTCTGCATCCTCTTTCTTGAGGATTGGCCGGACATATGCTTTTTTCCAGCTAGTTGGATAGACCCCGTTTCTAATGAAGAGTTCCAGATGAAGTTCAGTGTCAAATTAAGCCAGGGGCTAATAACTTAAAAAATCTAGCCGGGCAGGGGTCCAACGGGGAACCTGATTTTATTTTGTTTAGTTCCACCAGTGACGCCTCCGGACAAAAAGGGCGGAAATCCGACCATGTGCTCAGATAGTGTGGGTTATGTGTTATCAAATCAAATTGTCCCAAAGATGGAAAGGAGGAATAAATAACTAAAATTTTATTCTGGAAGAACGCAGCTAAATCTTCACAGAGAGCCATTGATGGGGGATTGTACTCTTCAGGGCTTGTGGTTTTATAAAACCCTGGACTATCTTAAAAACTTCTTTTGCGGAATTGTCCGAGGACTTAATCTGCTTTGCGACGTAGTCCCTAATGAACGTACGTTTTAGGCTATGAAATTTCCTCAGCGCTGCTTTATATTCGCACTTGGCCAAAGGTTCATAGTTCTTCCGCCAGGCACGCTCCAGCCTCTTACATAGGCTTTTCTCCGTGCGAAGCTCCAGGGTAAACCAGGGGGCCGAAGGTTTATTCCTGGCCAATTTCATAGTCTTAATTGGGGCCATTTTGTCAAGGGCTGAATCAACCCAATCATTAAAGAAAGAAGCATCATGGCTCGGATCACCTGTAAGCTTAGGGGGAGTATTTTGCAGCTCACAACCCATAGATTCAGGTGAAATCTTCCTCCAATTTCTCCTGTCCTCAAATGTCGATCTAACCTGATTACTGCAGGCAACCCACGTTAAGTTAAAAGGGACCAGCCAGTGATCCGACCAGGTCACAGGTAAAGGATCCTCTACCTGTAGTGTATGGTCATTCGTGAAAAGTAGATCAAGCATGTGGCCAGCCCTATGCATGGGTAATAATACCTTTTGAAACAGATTTAGCCCCTTGAGGGTATCAGCCAGCTGAACCGCTAAGGGGCAATTCTCATTGTCCATATGGACATTAAAATCACCGAGAACAGTGAGGTTAGTATGTCTTAGTGAGAGGTCGGCAATGGTGTCATACAACTTCTGCCAATGGGCAGTCAGTGCATTCGGGGGTCTATAGACCAAGAGTACTGCCATAGAGGAGGTCGTAGAGAATTTAATACAAATTTAATACATTTGGTTATCCATAAAGCCTACAATAACGCAAATCCCTGATCCACACCATACACAGTGTCAAATGCGCATAATACAAACCTGCATACGCCTATAACCATAGAAAAAGGCAAACGACCGTCAGATGCACCCATGTACAAACGCAAACTAAGATGAGATGCAAATCATATAAGAACACATATCACTTTCCTATGTAAGCGAGGGAAGCTTGCACAGGATGTACTCTCTCTATAAGAGGGAAGACTGCACTCCTACTGTCAGCACTGTACTGTGTACCCGATAGAGGAATAGACTCTTGCACTGTTCCTGAAAGGCTGTACCTTTTTCTGTACATGAATGTAAACCTGCAACAGTGATATGCTTTATGTATTTATATAATTGCATTGCAGACACGCATGTTACCTGTTGACCATGTTTGAGGGATGATTGCACAGCTGACACCCATGTGCACATGTTCTCTGTGCATGAGAGACACCTGAAGTACTGATGCCTATCTGCTACCTCTTGCTAAAGGCTGAAACAACCTTTTCACCAGTTCAAAGCAAAAATGACAGGTATCATTGATGCTCTATGTAGTGCTTTGGCCTGACCATTTCACAAGCACAGCTGTGAAAAGTTGGCATCTAAATATTCACGAAAGGAGTTAGCCCCATAGATGTCTCAGGTTGGTCCCTTTAAACGTCACAAGACACTTATCAGACACGTGTAAAAAATAAATTACATATTTCCTAACATTTAACGAAAGGATATAAGTACACCACAGTTTTAGCCTATGAGCCTAAATGCTTTTTAGCCTTCCGAAAACGAGCTGAGGTGAGGAAACGAATATCCTCCTGTTAGGAAGGAATTGGGTTAAACGATATGGCTCTTTCACCAAATGAGCAGACTGAAAACCTATGTAGAAGGCATGCACAGTATCTAGTGACTCAAAGTATTGTAATGAAATGACTCATTTATACCCATCTGCAGTCCCACCGCAGAGACTGGCGTTGGAAAGTTTGATAAATCCATGAGGATGTATCCAGTGAGAACAAAGCCATACAGCACCGAAGCTGCACAAGCAGGTCTGGAGAGAATGGGCAACCATGAACCCATGTCCCACCATCAACAAAAGAACACCGGAGACCTGACAAGGATAAGGCAATTTTATTCAGTCGCTATTATAACGTATTAAGTAATACAAAGCTCTGGCTAAATCAATTTTATGAAAAAATACATTTTGTGATTATAATAAGTGCAACATGATCGCTTAACAAGCCAGCACACAAATATGAGACTCCATCCGGCTCTGAGTCCTAGACCTTTTCTTCAATACGATTCAGCCCTGTACAGCCAGGAGAGAGAAATAAGATGCACAATTAAGGCAACATGCCCATTCAAGACCACGGTGCTGCAACGTCTGTCTAGCTGGGATGGAGAGAGATGCAGCGTATGTGAGTGAGCCTTAATGGAATAAAGGAGGAGAAAAATGCATAAGCTACCCTTCTTTATCAAAAGCCTTTATTACACCACTCAGCATCCAATCAGTTTAACGTGCTAAGGAAATACACATTTCAAAAACTGCAGTAGAAACAAAGAAGTATAGGAAAAAGTGAAGTCAGATACGAGAACCCGTGTCGAACAATGTATTAGATTAGATTATAAAAAGGAAACGAAAATGTAAACGAATAAGATGATAAAAGAATAAAAAATAATTGAAAACCAAAAAAAGGACAGGGAAAGGAGAATAGAAGGGAATGAGAAAAGAAAAGGAGACGGGGATGAAAAAATGAAGTGCGGAAGTAAAAAGAACTGAGGAAAAAGAAGAAAATGGCACCATGAAGACACTAAAAACATGGTTTGTGTGTGAGTACGATAGAAAAACCAGCACAAGCGCGCGCCTCGCGCGGCAGCAGGGGGAGGGGACCTGCGCGATTCCCTTGCGGGAGCGTGCAGCAAGGCGCGATGATTGCGACCATATGGCGCCGCGCGCTCCCGCAAGGGAATCGCCAGACGTGCACGCGTTGCCATTGCAAGCAATGCAACGCGTGCACGTTTTTGCCCCCAAAGCTGTGCCGATCGCTAAAGGTCTCTCCTATGCAGCGCATGCGCGCTGCGTAGGCGAGACCTAAAAAGTGGTTTTAGATAATCATCTCCTACCAGGATCGAACCCCTGCATGGCAATCTCCCTGTCAAGAACCCGAACCTTTAGGTCACCATTCCTTGCTGGTTTTGTCCTGCTCTCCATTTACATATTCAAGCCCCGGCAGAAAGTTGCAATTGCATGTGAAGCACCTCACAGTCACCTGTTTATTCAAATGTATCGTCTATTTCTAGTTGTTGTTCATTTGATTCAAAAGGCCAAGCCAATTTCTAAAAGCCTCTTTAAACTTAACGATGCTCACATTGGAAAAGTGCATCTTGCAAACCAAGTATGATTATTGAAACACAAAAAAGCTTTTAATTAATTGTCTCCTAACCAGGATTGACCCCCTTCATGGTAAGCTCCCTATCACAGACCTGAGTCGTCAGGCTAGCATCCATTGCTAAGCTCTCCCCCTCTTCAGCTACATCAACAAGCCCCAGCAGAAAGTTACAATTTCTTGTAAAGCATCTCACAATCACCCGTTTATACACATGTATCCTCTTTTTCTAGTTGTTGTTTGTTTGTTTCAAAAGGCCAGTACAACTACCAAAAGCCTTGTTCAACTTAAAGGGTTCTCAACTGCATCCTAGGAAACATCCTTGCTCACATTCTCACAGTCTCAGGTCTGATATTCACATCAAATTTCCCTTTTACATTCCAAACTCACTTAGATAAGGCACACAAAACTTCGTCAACTCATGTGCTTAACCCAGAATCAAACTCCTGTGTATCAAAAGCCCAACAAGGGGCCCAAACCATTAGACTACAAAATGATTGCTCTCTCCAGCACCAAATATGGCACACCTACCCCTGCACAATGTCCCTAAAAATAGTCATCAAAGGAGGTCAAGGGTGGTTTGCGGGCCCACAGAATGTACACGCTTTGGAGGTGATGGATGCAAACCATTGGTTTGGGATAGAGAAGGAACAATTCTGGGAGTCAAACAACAGGGGAGGAAAACCATCAGCTTATATAGGGCCACCCTGCCCCGCAGATTGAGAGGCAGTTTGGTTCATCTGTCCATGTCCTCCTGAATTGTGCAAGTGGGTGAATGGAGTTAAGGCTCCAGGCTAACTCTGGCTTCCAGGTTATGTGGACACCCAGGTACCGGAAGCTCAGACGTCAAATGGGGAGGGCAGGGTGCCATGTCTCATTCCCTCTGTCACTTCTCAGAGGGAGCAAAAGAGATTTTCACTGTCAGTCCAGGCGCGGATCCAAAGGTATCAAGGATATGAATAACACGATGGCCTGATATAACATCGTCTGCATAAAGTGCAATCCTGTCCTCTATTGCTAGTCCCCTTTCGAAGCCCCAGACCTGGTGTCACACCGTACCCAGGACGCTAGTGGTTCCATTGTCAGGGAGAAGAGGAGGGGGGACAGGGGACGTCCCTGCCTGGTGCCTCGTCACATTAGAAATCTATGGGATGTCGCCCCATTTACCCACACTTGGGCCTATGGCTTGGCATATAGAACACAAAGGTAGGATTGAATGCGTTCGCAGAGATCCACTTTGCTTAGTACCTCATGTAAAAAGGCCCAATCCAAAGTGAAAAAGGGCTTTTCAAAATTGAGAAGAATAAGTGCTGTGGAACACTGCAATGTCTGGAAGCGGGCCAGGGCCATATGAACCCTTCAGATACAGGGGCATATTCACGATAATTGTGGTGCAGGGCAGCGCGACCTTGCTGCGCTGCCCTGCATCACAGGAAAAGGGTGGGAATGTGCCGTATTAATCCAATACAGTGCATTCCTGTCCTTTCCCTCTGTGCTGGCGCCGGTTCTGCAGCCTAGCGCCAATGCAGGCACCCTTGCACCATTGTGCAAGGGTGCCTGTGTTGTAGGCAGGATTGTTTTTGTGCAGGAAGGGGCCGTGGTAACTTGGGAGGTGAATGGGAGCGCAAGCATGAGCTTCCGCCATGATGGCCTTCCTGGCTCCACCCCCCATTTAAACGTCTCTTGAAGCTAAACTGCATTTCTCAGAGCTGACTCATTGTCCGACATGCTTGAGTCAAACATTTCACTTCCTGAGCTAGTAGCTTCAGTGACAACACAAGCGACATCTAGCAGGTTACAGTTGGGTTACCGACTCAGCAAGAAAACTTTCAAAAAATCTTGAAAAGCTTAATATTGACATTCAATACACTCAACGAAAAGTACTATAACAATGACACAAAAATATGATACAGATACCAAAACTGAAGAAACTAAAGCAAGCAACCAAAAAAGAAGAAAAACACTGAAAATCGAAAGAAAATTCCATGTACTACCAAAGTGTAAATATAATATATATTTTTTTAAATCTAGTAATAACACTAATTAATAATTTAAATATATACCAAATATTTTTTTAGAATTAAATCAATTTTATTAGCAGAACACATAGCATGAAAAGACATTGCATCATTGCCTACAACCCTACGGGCCAGCTACAACACAATCAGAAAGAAAGGCATAGCCTACGGATCAGAAGCTGTCTGTTTAGTTAGTTAACACAGCATGCCGCCTACAACCCATCCTGGGCCGGCCGTGTTTGTTAAAAGGAGATAGTAAACGGTCCTGGTTCAACGAAATGTAAATGAGAGAAAAGTCTGTGGCGCTATGGACATGCGTGTGGCGATGAACCAAGGACTCGTCCTTGACGGTTTGCGGCGATAGAGTCTGCCTTTTAAAGGGAAGAATAGAAATTGCATACCAAACAAGAACAAAATCAAAATTGAAGAACCCCAAACCCGTCCTTTCCCCACCCTTCGGCTCTCCAGGTGAGCAAGGAACAAGAAAAAAAAAATACACTTGTCCATACGGGTATTATCCGGTATGATGGTTACCGGCGTCTCGAGGAACCAGGGAGCCCATCTGGAACTTGAGGCGCTAGCCACCCCATGACTCTCGGGAATCAGTTTCAAAATCCTTAGATAGATGGGACAACACAGTTCCTGAAACTCCGTGGATAAAAGGGAGATAAAGGGGGCCCAGATATTGGCATATTCGGATTCGTTCCCCAGAGTAGCCATAGATGGCCTCTCCATGCCCAAGAGAGACCGCAATTGATGCAGCCATTGTGTGTGCTCAGGGATCCTATCTGTCCTCCACCCAGCTAGAAGTACCCGGTGTGTGGCATTCATCGCCAGAGCGATCTGCTTGCCTCTGGTAGAACTCAAGGGAAAGGTCAGCGCATTGGACAAGCCCAGGATAGTATACGCAGGGAATCTAGGGATGGTGGTGTCAAAGGCCTTATCGATTTCGTCGAGGATCTTTTCCCAGTATCTCGTGAGCTTCGGGCAGGTCCACAGCAAATGAAGGAGGGTACCTGGGCTCCCGTAACCACGCCAGCAGAGGCCGTCACACTGAGAGTTCCATTTGGTTACGCGTCCCGGGTATAATACCAGTAAGATACAATTTTAAATGCAGTTTCTGAGTGGCCCATGGAGTGTGCGTTGTGGTGGGTTCTGTAGAAGACATCCTCCCATTCTTTATCTGAAATGGTGCGATCTATTTCCGCTTCCCACCGTCTCTGCCTCTGCGGTGCGAACCTTCTTGATGCCCTGAGTGAAGAACGAATATATTTCAGAGATGAGTTTGCGGTCATCTTTTTTAGGAATAGCCACTTTTCAAACGGCAGCATCTGTCTACCAACCTGGGGACGTATTAATGGACCAGTTACCCAGTGCAACATTTGCATATGTAGGAAGAGGTCTGAGCCTGCAAGGCCGTAATCTTCCCGGAGCTGCTCGAAGGGGATATGACCCTGGAGGTCAAACAAATGTCCTAAGCGCTTACACCCGCCCTCCAACCACCTCGTGCCCGCCTTTTATCCATCCCGGGTGGGAAATCAGGGTTTGAAAAAATTGGAGACATGGGAGAGGGGAAAGTTGTAAGATTAGCCAGTGTGGACACCCTGTCCCAGATTAGCATAGTGGGGCGAGTGACTGGCGAGGAGTACAGTCCCCAGGAACGCGAAGACCTAGATAGCCAAGCCTCCCTCCAGATATGGTGGCCTGCCACCGTCTGGTCCATGAAAACCCAGTGTTTCTCCGTCATGGGACGGTTCCATTCCACGAGGTAGCACAGCAATGAAGCCTGAAAGTAGCGAGTGATGTTCGGCAAGGCAAGGCCTTCTTCCTTCTTAGGGCGCTGCAGCAGCGTCTTCTGCAGTCTGGAAGAAATCGGGCCCCAAATAAAACGCTCAATCTCAGTTTGTATGCGCGAGAGTGAGTTCGGTGGGGGCAGTAGGGGAAGAGTTTGGAAGCGATATAAGGCCCGTGGGAGGACATTCATTTTAACCCCGGCCAGTCTCCCAAGCCATGACAAGGGCAGGCGCCGCCAATGGGCTAGATCTTTTCGGATGCGGGAGAGTAGGGTAGTATAGTTTACATCCGCCGTCTTATCTAGACTTTTGTGAAGAACCAGCCCTAGGTATGTTATACCGTCCGTCACCAAGTCGAAATCAAATTGGGCACGCAAGGCATCCACCGTCGATTGTGTTGTAGTAAGATTCAGTATTTGAGACTTCTACAAATTAATTTTAAATCCCGAAACCTGACTAAAGACCTGCAGATCTTCCACGATCGCTGGCATAGAAGTCAAGGGACGCGCTACTGAAAAAATAACATTGTCGGCGTATAGGCTGATTAAATGGCGGTCAGCCCCGAACGGGACACCCTGCACCTGTGGATTGTCCTGGAGCCTCTGAGCAAAGGGCTCCATGTACAGGGCGAAGAGCAGGGGGAGAGAGGGCAGCCCTGTCTGGTCCCCTTCCCCACCGCGAAGTCGCACAAGAGTATTCTGTTTACCCTGACCGCCGCAGATGGAGAGCTGTGGATGCTAGCCATCCATTTGCGAAACCTGATACCCAAGCCGAAGCGCTCCAGAGTGGCGAACAAATACGGCCTGATGGAGCAGGGTAAATGAAAAAATTTTAACCTCCTAATATTTTTCGTAAAATAATTAATAAACATGTTCGTTTAAGTAAATAACCAACAATGTATGTTACATGTTAAGGGTTAAAGGTAACACGCTATTCCGTGTGCAAATTAATCAACTTATAATTGTTTACGTGTCTAACATAACATAATATTTGCGTACTAATTAAATAATAAACGCATGATCAGTGCTTTTAAATAAAACGTGTGGTTGCAAAATAAAGCGATGGTAAGTAAGGGACAGCTTTATATGTTGCTTTTTGCTAGGTAATACCTAATTGGGGTACGTAGAAAGACGGGAGGGAAACGAAAGGGTTTATATTTCTTTGTTTTAGCAATATTTTGTTTATCTTTGAAAATAGTGCGCTTAGGCCTGTCGAGCAGCGATATAAAATGGCCGCCAGTTGCTAGAGTACGCATGAGCGGGGGACCATGTGATAGAGGAGAGAGGCTGTGGAAAGGGATGATCACGTGCTGGTGCTGAGAGGCTAAGATGGAAGTATGGTCAAGGCTATTGTGACCTTTCTGAGCAGATGTGTGCCAAGATGATCAGCAAGAAGCGTGAGAAGTCCAACTGAATCAATGGACGGAACTGTTGAATCCAAAATGTAGCAGAAAAAGATACAAATTGGACTGATCGAAACGGATGAGCAATGACATAAACTGTGGGAAACGATGCAAGCATGGACATTCCACAAGGAACTGGTTAAGACCAGGAAGTTTGATTAAAATGTATATGGGTCTGAGTTTTGACCAATGAGAAAGAATCACGCCATGAAGATGAAACATTTTATTTTGTAAGCTAGAATTAGGGTATAAGAAGACCTACTCTTGGTGGGAGGGGTAGTTGCTGCGGGAGTTGCTGAGTTAGTTGCTGCGGGAGTTGCTGAGGTAGATGCTGCGGGAGTTGCTGGAGAAGTTAGATGCTGTAGATGGGTGAAGTTGCGGTTGCTGATGCTGACGAGCTGATGCTGCTGCTGCTATTTTTCTTTTCCAGTTGAGTATAAGATGCTGCTTTAGGAGAATTTTTCCTGATAGATTTTTATTTTAGAACTATTAGATTTTCCCCAGATAGATAGATTGATCTTTAGAGTTCTTACTATGATAACCTTATTTTTCCGTCTAATAAATATGCATTGCAATTTCATTTTATTCTTATATTGATTATAAATGTAATGATCTGAATAATAAGCTTAACCTCATTTCTTGCTTCAAAACTTTACATAAACTTTATTATTCTTTAAACAAATGACTCAGTGATTCTTTAGCTCAATGATTAAAGTAAATTGATAAAGAGTTTATAGTGATTGAGCTGGTCTTAATCATCATCAACTGATTCCTACTAGTTGGTCCATCGACCAATGAGCGGAATACCTTAAAGCAAATGAGAAATATTATGTCGTGATAAAAGAGGTATTCCGTCTCCTTCCAGCGAATCGTTTTCTCCTAGGTTAATGACGGAGGAAATCCAGGGAATAAATGAGTAAGTGAATGTATATGCGGTGTTATGGGCCCCACCGTCATATGGATATAGTGTGTGTGTTAGAGGAATAGTTGCACCTGGATGACCAAAGCATAATAGGAGAATTATTTTTATTGTTAGCGCTGGATCAGATTTCTTGGTAGCAGAGTTATGGTTACTATAGATTAGTTTGGTAATTATTGATTATTGATTATTGATAAGTTCATGTCTAACACTTTTGTTGAGTCGCGTTATGTTATATGTAAGTTTTCACGCTTCTGGGAAGTAGGAAGTGGAACACGTGTGGCAAGAGAAGTCACATGGAATTGTGCATTGTCTGAGTTCATTTTTGGTGATAACACAGGTTGTGTTATGATAGGGACATTTTCCGTATAAAAGGTGTGTAAGTGAAATAGTGATCGGTTTTCTTGTGAAACTTTGGCCTTAATTCTCAGGAGCAGTATAGTCTCCACATGTGTTTTATCCCCAGAGAAACGGGTTTACTGATTGCTTGAAAGAAGGGTAAGGTAGAGGGAAGTACTACTTTATCGGCGAAACTAAAAATTCTGTGGTAGGGTAGAGGTAAGCGCTGCCTACTGGAAAATACAGGGTTCTTGTGTAAATGGTCAAAGCTATCTCTTTGGTTTAGCGAATCAGACAATGGAAATGTGTTTTAAATGTTGTAACTAACAAAGAATTGTTGAAAAAGAAATTGCCGATAAATTTTGTAAAGGAGGGGTCAAGAGCAGAAGTGACGTAGACAAGAGTCGCGCTGGGATTGGACAGTGCGCTAGTCACATGGAAACAGGAGCAGAACTGACGTAGACAGAAGCCGCGCTGGGATTGGACAGTGCGCGGTAGACAGAAATCGCTCTGATTGGAGCATTGATGTGAGTCGCGCTAGTATTGGTTGGAATAACGCATAGAGAACAGTGTTGAATTGCGGATCATTTAAGGAGAAAAGAGGTTGTGAATCATGTCGTACTATGAGTATGGTAGAGAGAAAACGTCATGGATGACGAAAGTTAAGAACTTCTTTAAGAAAGACAAAAAGGTAGTGACTAGAGAGGGACAAATAATTCCTCCGCCGAAATCACCAGCTTCACATATGATGCTGAAATATGGATATCATACATGCATATGGTTAGAAAATTGGACAAAATATACCAAGAATGATGGAGCATTGGCTTTCCCTGAGAATGGTTCATTTAATGTAGCTGTACTACGGAACTTGAGAGAAAAGATGGCAATGTTAGAACCTAGACCTAGACCGACACAGTTTGAAGCTTTAACGGAATGGGAAGATGAGATGTATGAGCGAGAGAGATTCAGAGGATTAAAGAATCATGAGTTTGTGCCTGGAAGGTTATGGGGAGTAAATCATGAGGACAGAATAAAGCGTTGGAGATATGCTAACATGACAGGAGGTTTGTTTCCAGCTTTTACAGTTGAGGAAGAAGCAAAGAGAAAGTGTACAGAGAAAAAGAAACATGTAGTGGTAGAAAAGTATGTGTATGGTGGTAGTGAAACGGATGACGAATTGCTGGAAGATATTTTAAACAGAAACCCACCTCCATACCAACAGACTTCTGCGGTGGTGACACCTAATGCACCGCCAATGGAAACTGGGAGGGTTAAAAATCCCGAACGAAGAGATGAGACAAATAGGTCACAAGATCAATTAAAAACTTCACAAAATGAAGAGATAGAAAGTGACAATGCAACTGAATTAGCAAAAACGACAAGAGAATTGACTGAGAAAATAAGAGAATTGACAAAGAATATGGAAGCTGTAACTGTACCAGTAACAATAGGTCCAGTAATGCCAATTTTTGAGAATCAGAAAATTGATGAACGTTCTTTAGTGATTCCCATGAATTCACATTTGCAAAGAAAAAGAGAAGGGATGGAGCTGAATAATGAAGGTGCACACAATTTGGCTTGTACCTATAGACCAAGCCCACCTACTAATTTGACGATAAATGAAAATGAGATTAGGAGAATGCCTATGGTGACGGAGTCCGCATCAGGAACACCAGAAAGAAGTAGCAATTGGATAGAATTAAATAGTACGCCTGTAGGTCCGACTCCAGATGAGTTAAATGAATGGATGAAAGCGCTGAAAACAAAAGAACCGGAAGTGAAACCATTAGATGTAATTAGGTTGAAAATAGACATGGAAGAATTGATTTTGGGAACAATTGGAACAGAAAAATTTAAAAATTATCAGGATGATGAGATTATGTTTTTGTGCAAAAGTCTTACATGGAGAGCTAGAAATTTACATGACAAATTGGAAGAGACAGCAAATGAACTAGGAGTGGAATTTGTGAAAGTGAGAACGTTGCAGAAACCATACAGAGTAGATTTTTGTGAGAAAGACATAGAGAATTTGAACACATCAGGAAGACTGACCCAAATAAAAGAGTTAATTGTTTTATTGAGAAAATGGGGTGATGTGGATAGATGGAGAAATAGATGGTCGAAAAAGAATGAGAAAACAACAGATAAAGCATCTTTGGCTTTTGCAGTGACAGATAAGGAACCAGTTGTAAGGGAGTACCCGATGAGAGAAACTCCAGGTGGTAGTTATGTGCATGTTCCATGGACCAAACAGGATATACTGTCATTTACAAATGACTTCCCAAAATTGAGAGAGAAGCCAGTAGAATGGTACAGACAAGTGGAAAGATTTGTGAAGGTTTCAAAGGTGTTGTGGATAGATCTGGATGGATTGTTTGATATAGTAGTGCCAGCTGATTTGTGGACAGAATGTAAGATTACTATTGATTGGCCAACTGTAGAATATCCAAGGGACGCTAAAACAGGAGCGCCAGGACCAGAAGTGATGAGGAAGCACGACCAAGTAATTACCTTTTTGAAGAATAAGATTCCACCTAAAGAAACAGATTGGGTAAAAATAGACAGAACAACGCAGGAAAGTAAAGAATCAGTGCACGCCTACTATGAGAGATTGTTGTTGGTTTTCAAACAGTACAGTGGTTATGAGACACTGAATGAGAAGGATATGAGTCATTTTGTATATAGGTTTGTGTATGGATTGAAACCAGAGATAAGTGAAATGATTAAGCAGCATATGATTTGTTGGCAGAATAGCACAGTGGATGAGGTTTTGAGATATGCTAAGTATTGCAGTGATGATATTGAGAGTAGACAGCGTAAATTGAAAGAAAAGGCCATGTGGGCGCAGGTGAAAGTTGCAGAGAAGCAAGAAGCTCAATTGAGTAATACTGGTAATGAAACAGGACAGGTTAGATCCCGACCTAATATAGGTAAAGGAAAAGGACAAATGAGCATAGATGAGGCAAAGAAAAAGTGGTCATGCCACAACTGCGGAAAGCTAGGACATTGGAGAAACGAGTGTACATTTCCTCATAGTGATGGGATATCCACTGAGAGTATATGTTCCCCATTCTGTGGAAATTCTCTTGACAAGAACGAAAACCCAATACATGTGGAAAATCAATCATTAAATTCACAGGTGCAGAGTGAGGCAGTTACTCAACAAGGTCAGGTGCCACAACCACCACTTCCCAAGAGTGTTAACCAACAGAAATACAGTGCAGAAACAGGATTCTACGGAGGAGAACAGGTAACACAGTTGCCGCGTGCAGCTGCAATTTCTCAATATTGGTTACGACAGGATGAGGATGGCACCGATGAAAGTTCCTGACGGTGCCTAGGAGAGGGGGAAGAGTGCGTGCTTGGCGCAACTCTAGAGGTAGATCAGTCTGGTCCATTTGTGGATGGAGAAGTGAATGGTGCAAATGTAACATTCCTTGTTGACACTGGAGCTACCCGTTCTACTGTTAGGTCAGTGGAAATTCCAAACCTTCCTCTCTCAGGTGAACATATCCAAGTAGTTGGAGTTTCAAATCAGCAAATTAAAACGCCTCTTACTAAATTAGTGAAGGTAAGAATTGGTCCATTTAGCGAAATGCACCGATTTGTGGTATGCGATTGTAGTCCCGTGAACCTATTAGGACGCGATTTATTGTGCAAGATGAACTGCACTATCTATTGTACCCCAGACGGAATTGCATTTCAGACTCCAGATGAGGATGTGATGTATAAAATGACAATGGTGAATTTAGAACCAGAAGTAACTGATTTGTTTCCTGTATTTGATGCAGAGAAAATCCCAATTGAATTGAAAAAGACAGTGAAAGAAGAAGTGTGGGACTTTACAGGAGAAGATGTAGGATTAATGAAAGGAGTAGATCCCGTTAAAATAACAGTGAAAGAGGGAACGAGTTACCCAAATACGCCCCAGTATAAATTGACACCAGAAATAATTGAAGGAATAACGCCAGTAATAAATAAAATGATTGAACAAGGGATTCTAAAAGAAATCATGAGCAGTCCATGTAATTCGCCAATAATGGGACTGAAAAAGCCAAACGGAACATATAGAATTGTACAGGATCTGAGGAAGGTAAACAAAATTGTTGTGCCTTGTTGCCCGATAGTACCGAACCCTGCTGTGATTCTATACCAGATTCCACGTGAAGCAGAATGGTACACAGTAATTGATTTATGTCATGCATTTTTCTCTATTCCACTGCATCCAGATAGCCAGCCATTATTTGCGTTTAGGTTTGGAGAGCGTATTTTGGCATGGTGCCGAATTCCTCAAGGGTACACAGAAAGTCCCTCAATCTTTAATCAGATTCTAAAGAAATCATTGGAAGATTTAAGAATGCCAGAAAAATCAGTGATGGTTCAGTATATTGATGACCTACTGGTGGCATCAAAAACGAAAGAAGCATGTGTCAATGATACAATTGCTTTGCTGAATCATTTAGCAAAAAGAGGACATAAAGTGTCCCCTTCAAAATTGCAGTTTTGTCAACAAGAAGTCCAGTATTTAGGGCATAAAATTGAGAAAGGAGTGCGAAAGGTGACGACTGAAAGAATAAAAATGATTCAAGGAATGAGAGCTCCAATGACACAAAGAGAGGTAAGAATGTTTTTGGGAATGGTTGGATATTGTCGACAATGGATAAGCGGTTTTTCACTGATTGCTAAACCATTGCAAAAACTGACAAAGAAGGATGTTAAAGATCCTTTTGAAATGAATGATGAAGAAATGAAAGCATTCAGAGAGTTGAAAAAGAAATTGTGTGAGGCTCCAGCATTAGGAATGCCTGACTATGAGAAAGATTTTGAGCTGTATTGCAGTGAAAGAGATGGATGTGCATTTTCAGTTTTGGTACAGAGACATGGAACTATGAAAAGACCCATTGCATATTTTTCGGCTGTTTTAGACCCTGTAGCGAAAGCATTGCCTGGATGTTTGAAAGCAGTTGCTGCTACTTGTGTGAGTCTGGAACAGAGTGAAGGCATAGTGATGGGATATCCACTGAGAGTATATGTTCCCCATTCTGTGGAAATTCTCTTGACAAGAACGAAAACCCAATACATGACACATAGTCGGCTGACTAGGTATGAAAAAGTAATTTTGAGTGCAGATAATGTGACCATTGACAGATGTATGAATGTGAATCCTTCGACATCATTGCCAGATGAAGAGAGTGTGATTGAAATGGATGAAGTAGATCACGATTGTCTGAATGTGCTTGAATACTGTACAAAACCAAGGTCTGACATACAAGATGAGCCTTTGAAAGAATCAGATTATATTCTGTTTGTGGACGGATCATGTTTGAGAACGAGTGATGGAGTTCTAAGTGCAGCATATGCAGTTTGCACAGTAGCAACTGTAATGGAAGCATCTTGTCTGAAAGGGGTACGGTCTGCCCAAGTCGCAGAATTAGTAGCTCTGATTCAAGCATGCAAGTTGGGAAGAAATGTACGGGTTACGATTGTGACAGATAGCCAGTACAGCTTTGGGGTGGTGCATGACTTTGGTCAGATTTGGTCACAAAGGGGTTTCTTTACGTCTGCAGGAACGCCAATTAGAAATGGAGATTTTGTGAAAAAGCTGCTTGAGGCGATACAGCTGCCTAAACAGATTGCTGTTGTGAAGTGCAATGCACATAAAAATGGGGAAGACTACATAACTGTTGGTAATAAATATGCTGACGAAATGGCACAGCACTGTGCAAAGAATGTGGTTTCTTTAAACAAAAGTCAGGAAAGAGAGCATATTTCTTGTCCTTTGCTTTTTACTAACTCTATTGAGACATGGGATGAGGTGAGACAGTTACAAGAAGCTGCAGATGATGAGGAAAAAGATACATGGATAAAAGCAGGATGTAGAAAACATGAAGAAAATGATGTTTGGGTTTACAGAGATGAGAGACCAGTTATGCCTGATAGCATGAGAGCATGATTTCTGACATGGCACGGATGTACCATGGACAAGCCCATATTGGGAGAGATTCAATGATCAGACTTTTTAGACAAACATGGTATAATCCAAAATTCAGAGCCATAGCTGAGAGTCTTTGTCAAAGATGTCTTATTTGTCAACAGTTAAATCCAGGAAGGAAGACAGTAGTGAGTCTAGGAACAATAGGACGAGAAGGAGGTCCTTTCACTAGAATGCAAATGGATTTTATTGAAATGCCACCTTGCAACAGACTAAGGTATGTCCTAGTGGTCGTCTGTTTGTTTTCTCGTTGGGTGGAAGCATACCCGACCAGAAGGAATGATGGAATAACGGTAGCAAAACTTATGCTGCGAGAATTCATTCCGAGGTATGGTTTTCCAGTCACGATTGAAACAGATAGAGGAACACATTTCCAAAATGAATTGGTTAAACTAATTTGTGAAGCACTTAGTATTAAACAGAAACTGCATTGTGCATACAGACCAGAGGCTTCTGAAATCGTAGAGCAAGTGAATGGAACAATCAAGAACAGGTTAGGAAAAATGTGTCAAGCTACAGGACTTAAATGGCCAGATGCCTTGCCATTAGTCTTAATGACAATCAGAAGTATTCCGGAAAGGAAAACTGGACTCAGTCCCCATGAAATAATTATGGGACGAGCAATGAGACAAGCACAAGTACCTGTCAACAAACTACTGACTATAACTGATGATCTAGTGCTGGATTATTGCAAAGGATTGGCTGATGTGGTGCATTCTGTGTTTCATCAGGTTGGACCGGATGCGACCACTCTTGAAAGAAAACCAGCTCACGACTTGAATCCAGGAGATTGGGTCCGCATAAAAGTCCACAGGAGAAGAAACTGTTTGGTTCCTCGCTGGGACGAACCACGACAAGTGATCCTGGTGACGACCACTGCAGTCAACTGTGCAGGAGTGAAACACTGGGTGCATGCCAGTCACACCATCAGAGTTCCAGAACCTGAAGATCGACATGTGAGTCGACATCTGGAAGTATTGGATAACAGTTCAGCATCAGAAGCAGAAGAAGAAACAAACAGGGTGCCAGAACCTGAAGATCGACCTGTAAGTCGACATCTGGAAGACCCAACTACAAGTGCAACGACAGAAGAAGTAGAGGAAATAGCTGAAGTTCCAGAACTTGAAGATCGACCTGTAAGTCGACATCTGGAAATATCAGATACCAGTTCAGAATCTGATACAGAGCATTCGGATTGTGAAGAAATTCTAAACAGAAATTGGAATTTTGAAAGCATAAGAGAAGAAACTGAGCCAGAAGATGGTGACAGTGAGCAACCAAGTACAAGTTGTGGTGAAAATCCTTCGGAGATAATATTAATAGATGAAGAAGGGAGAGTTTCAAACAAAAAGCTAGAAAAATCGGAAGATCCCCGAGGAGCAATAGGGACAAATAGTCAAACACGAGAACAGGGAAATTTAGAAGCAGAAAGGAAAACTGACACAAATTCGGAAGAACCTCGAGGAGGGACAGAAATAGGTGAACGAAGGAAGATAAGAAAAGAACCACAAGTAGAGGAAGAAAATGACATTATAAGTTTCAAAATAAGAGGCAATAACGAAAGAATTGAAACAGAGTCTGAAGAAAGTGGAGAAGAAAGAAACCAAAAACTAGAGTCAAGAAAAAGAAATTGGAAAACAGAAAGAGAGGAAAAAGGAAGTGAGGCAAAAAGGCCAAGAAAAGGAGACAATTGGCCCAACGAAGTAAGAAAATTAAGATACAGAATCATAAGGTTGGATGGGAAAAGTGCTGAACAAGTGAATGAAATAACAAGTCAGAGAGAGCAAGAAAAACAAGGTGGAAAACACTTGCAGAAAACGAAAAGAATAAAGAAGGTAAATCCGAAGTATAGATCGCCTGAATGGTTGTATCTTGCTTTGACTAGTAACAAAGAAGAAAAGAACACTCACGAGAACCCAGAACAAAGAAACCTGATGGGAGAAAGTGAAGTGCAACAAACCTGAAGAAGTTTAAATAGTTTCTACCGGATTTGACAAAACACTGGATCTGACGAATTTACCGGATGTGACAAAGAAAGAATTCTGAGAAAGAATTAAAAGAAAGTACCAAGCAAAGACAAAACATTGGAGTACAGAGTGGCAAATAAGTCATTTCTGAGGTGTAGTGACACAATTTTCTGGAAAACAAATAAATAAGGTTATAAAACAAAATGGAGAATACTAGAGATAGAAAATGTAAATGTGAGTTTTTAAGTAGATGGTGCAAGATGTGCTGCTTTTGTACAGGATTATTAATGACAGTATGGGTGGTTTTAGCAATCACTATTCCAATTAGTTTAGCTGTAGTAGAAACGTCTAATAACACTGAGAAAGAAAAAGGAGCTAACACTCAAGAACCAGTTATTTTAAAGAGTAGTGCAGAATTACACAAGGACAAATCAATAACAGATTTTTCAAAAAATGTTTTTACTAAATTATTATATGAGTATGTAGAAACAATGGATGTAAGAGATTGCTATGTTTGTATGCAGTTGCCTGCATCTGTAGCAGAGGGTGTGACTTATCATCACCTCCCTTTGACGTATGGAATAACATGTAGCGTTTTAGCAAGTTTATTTTATAAAACAGGTAGATTAGAATATTATTACACTGACATAAATAAGATTTTTGCGAAAGTTTCTGTAGTTCCCGAGCTGAACAAAATAAAAGAGGGAAAAACGTTTGGTGAATATTTTCTAGAAGATAAGATTTTAACATTAGATAGTATAATTAGGTACAACCTTACCTGCGAGTTAAAGAAGGAAGAAAAAGTATTTTTAGAGATGGTTGAAGAGAGAAGAGTGAAATTTCAAAGAAAAGTGATAGAAGAGACAAAAACACCTCTTTGGGCGTTTGAGGAAGACAATCATGACAAGAAAAAGACAAATGCAGCTATGACTCTGGATTGGCCCCAACAGGGAAGGTTGTGCATTAGAAGAAATAAGACAAGATATGACAATTATTTTGTGGGTTCCAGTATTTGCCATGACAATTACCAAATTTTAGGTGGATGGGGATTCAAAGGGGAAAAGATCCAATATTTCCAGGGATTTATTATGTTTGCGGAAATAGGGCTTATTATAGGTTGCCGGACCATTGGTATGGGTCATGTTACTTAGGCCTGGTCTTTCCAAAGATTTTTCATATGGATAGAAAAGAAAAAGGAACACACAAAATGATAAATACCTTTACACGTAGAAAAAGGGAAAGTTTTTCAGAAATAGTAGGTGATATTATTGGAGCATTGATACCAGCAGTGGGAATATCTTTGAATGCATTTAGAATTCGGAAATTATCCACAGTGGTAGATGGTTTATCTACAGATACTGCTGGAGGGTTCTTGATGGTAAATACCGAGATGGTTGCCATGAGAGCTATGGTGATGCAAAATCGACTTGCCCTTGACATTCTTTTGGCAAAAGAGGGCGGAGTCTGTGGAATGCTGAAAGTCCAACATTGTTGCACATACATTCCAGATAAAAGCGAAAATATACAGAAGTATATAACAAATATTACAAGTTTGCACAAAGAACTTGTTCCACTGGAGGTTGAAAGTGTTTTTGGAAAACTTGGTAAAGGGTTTTCTTCAGTAATAAATTGGTTAACAAGAATGAGTGGATTAATAATAGGGAAAGTTATAATAATAGCAACCGTGATAATAATAATAATATTAGTACTGAAGCTTGCAATAACATGTATAAAGAGAAGAAGAAGGCAGAATAAAATAGAAAAAGAAAACATGATAAACAAGGAGAGAGAGAGAGAAATGGGTGAAATAGAGTTAGAAGAAATAAAAGAGAACATGTACAAGAAAACGAAGAGACAAGTTGGAAGGGATACAGTTGTGTAAACTAACAAAAGCAAACGGATAAAAGATATATGCTGTCTGAGAAAATTGTATAACTTGGGTTTTGTGGAAATATTATAAATCACCAAAGGGGAGAGTTGATGGAGCAGGGTAAATGAACATTTTTTAACCTCCTAATATTTTTCGTAAAATAATTAATAAACATGTTCGTTTAAGTAAATAACCAACAATGTATGTTACATGTTAAGGGTTAAAGGTAACACGCTATTCCGTGTGCATATTAATCAACTTATAATTGTTTACGTGTCTAACATAACATAATATTTGCGTACTAATTAAATAATAAACGCATGATCTGTGCTTTTAAATAAAACGTGTGGTTGCAAAATAAAGCGATGGTAAGTAAGGGACAGCTTTATATGTTGCTTTTTGCTAGGTAATACCTAATTGGGGTACGTAGAAAGACAGGAGGGAAACGAAAGGGTTTATATTTCTTTGTTTTAACAATATTTTGTTTATCTTTGAAAATAGTGCGCTTAGGCCTGTCGAGCAGCGATATAAAATGGCCGCCAGTTGCTAGAGTACGCATGAGCGGGGGACCATGTGATAGAGGAGAGAGGCTGTGGAAAGGGATGATCACGTGCTGGTGCTGAGAGGCTAAGATGGAAGTATGGTCAAGGCTATTGTGACCTTTCTGAGCAGATGTGTGCCAAGATGATCAGCAAGAAGCGTGAGAAGTCCAACTGAATCAATGGACGGAACTGTTGAATCCAAAATGTAGCAGAAAAAGATACAAATTGGACTGATTGAAACGGATGAGCAATGACATAAACTGTGGGAAACGATGCAAGCATGGACATTCCACAAGGAACTGGTTAAGACCAGGAAGTTTGATTAAAATGTATATGGGCCTGAGTTTTGACCAATGATAAAGAATCACGCCATGAAGATGAAACATTTTATTTTGTAAGCTAGAATTAGGGTATAAGAAGACCTACTCTTGGTGGGAGGGGTAGTTGCTGCGGGAGTTGCTGAGTTAGTTGCTGCGGGAGTTGCTGAGGTAGATGCTGCGGGAGTTGCTGGAGAAGTTAGATGCTGTAGATGGGTGAAGTTGCGGTTGCTGATGCTGACGAGCTGATGCTGCTGCTGCTATTTTTCTTTTCCAGTTGAGTATAAGATGCTGCTTTAGGAGAATTTTTCCTGATAGATTTTTATTTTAGAACTATTAGATTTTCCCCAGATAGATAGATTGATCTTTAGAGTTCTTACTATGATAACCTTATTTTTCCGTCTAATAAATATGCATTGCAATTTCATTTTATTCTTATATTGATTATAAATGTAATGATCTGAATAATAAGCTTAACCTCATTTCTTGCTTCAAAACTTTACATAAACTTTATTATTCTTTAAACAAATGACTCAGTGATTCTTTAGCTCAATGATTAAAGTAAATTGATAAAGAGTTTATAGTGATTGAGCTGGTCTTAATCATCATCAACTGATTCCTACTAGTTGGTCCATCGACCAATGAGCGGAATACCTTAAAGCAAATGAGAAATATTATGTCATGATAAAAGAGGTATCCCGTCTCCTTCCAGCGAATCGTTTTCTCCTAGGTTAATGACGGAGGAAATCCAGGGAATAAATGAGTAAGTGAATGTATATGCGGTGTTATGGGCCCCACCGTCATATGGATATAGTGTGTGTGTTAGAGGAATAGTTGCACCTGGATGACCAAAGCATAATAGGAGAATTATTTTTATTGTTAGCGCTGGATCAGGCCAATGTACGCGGTCGAAGGCTTTCTCGGCATCGACGGCCAGCAGTAAAGCCTCCTCCTTAGAACGGTGTACCTTGTCAATTAAGTGGCAAATCCTTTTGGTATTGACCCCACACTGTCTATTCGGGATGAAGCCTGACTGATCCGGGTCGATCAAGCCGGGCATGAGAGGGTTTAGTCTATGGGCCAAAATGCTGGAGAACAGTTTCGCATCGATATTCAGCAGAGAAATCGGCCGGTATGGGCTGCAGAACACCGGGTCCTTCCCCGGTTTGGGGATGACCGAGATCATCGCTTGTAGCATGGAAGCTGTGAGAGTGCTCGTGTCTGCAAATGAGTTGAATAGTCGAGTAAGTAGCGGAGCCAGTTCAACACAGTAAGTCTTATAGAAAAGAGCACTGAAGCCGTCAGGGCCCGGCGCTTTCAGGGGCTTCAGACGGGCAATAGCAGAGATCACCTCCTCTATCCGAATGGGGGCCTCCAGCCCATCTGCTTCAATAGACGGAAGGGGGTGACCGCTGCACCACCTAGGAACTCACTGGGGTCAACAAGGTTAGAGGACTCAGCGGAATAGAGATTCGCATAAAAAGACCGAAAAGCCGCCGCGATACCGGCATCGTCCGTTACCTCAGATCCCCGTTCTCCCAGCACTGCTTTAATTGCCTGGGCCGCTCTTTGACTGCGGAGGCAATGTGCTAGCATGCGACCGCCCTTATTAGATCCCACATAATATTTATGCTTCAGCCAAAGCACCGCGTATTCGGCCCTATCAAGGTCCAAACGCTTCAGCTGAAGCCGCTCCTTCTCCAACTGGCGCCAGATTTGGGGAGCACCCGTGCGTTTGTGTATTCCCTCGAGCTCCTTAACTTTGGCTCCCAGGTCCTCTCGTTTAGCCCGCCTGGCTTTGTTATAATAAGCCGCTTTGGCAATTAAGGCCCCTCTCGCGACCAGTTTAAGAGCCTCCCAGACGGAGGCAGAGGCGTGGAACCATCATCATTAAGTGCTAGATAATCAGTCAGTGTACGTCGCAGGTCCTCCACTACCTGTGGGGACCTCAGCAGGAGTCCCTCCGGTGCCAGCGTGATGGGGACGGATGTGTGGGTGGGCGGCAGGTGCAGCGGCAGAGTAATGTGTGCATGGTCTGAGAGAGATCGTGCCTCAATGGTAGAAGAACTGGTGCATGCCCATGCAGCTTGGGTGACGAGGAAGTGATCCAATCGGGCGTATGTCTTATGGGCCGCTGAATAGTAGGAATAATCTTTTTCACCGGGGTGTAAGCTGCGCCAAGCATCTTTGAGCCCACAATCGTCCAGCCAGTCCCTACCATTCTCCGATATGGCTCCAGCTCCGCCCGATCTCGGGCTGGAACGGTCCAACCCTGCATCCATATATAGATTCAGATCCCCACCCACCACCACCAGGGAATCGGGTGTATGAAGGACCTCAGCCAAAGCGTCCGTCAGGAATTTCTCTTGGTGGTCATTGGGGGAGTAGATTGAGGCTATCGTGACATTGGAGGCCCCTATACGCAATCTCAGCACTAGAAGGCGCCCCTTGATCTCTGCCACAGGACCCACCACGGAGCCCCTAAAGTGTTTAGAAAGCAAAATAGCCACCCGCCCTTCTTACTTGTCCCCGAAGACCAAAACTGCAGGGGAAACCCTCTGTGTGGCATGCGGAGAGTGTCGCTATGGAGGAGGTGAGTTTCTTGGAGTAGGCACACTTCCCCTTCTGTATGTTCGAGCAATGAGAGCACTGCTTTCCGCTTAGTGGGGTTATTAAGGCCTCTGACGTTAAAGCTAACTACCTTGATCTCCATTGATAGGGGAAGAACCATCGGGAGCCGTGTCTAAGGCTGTGAGGCCAGTGCTGAGGGTCAGAACTCAGAAGGGATCCCATGTACACCTGGAATCGGATAAACCCTGACAGAGGAGCCCTGATTAAAAAGCTCACCAGAGAGAGGACCCACCCCGCCCCATAACAATACAAACAAACCCACGGAGTCCATCTTGAAGGTGGTCAATAGAAAGTAGAGACTGCCAAAGGAGTGAGGGACACCCCTTATGGAGCAGGGTAAATGAAAAATTTTTAACCTCCTAATATTTTTGTAAAATAATTAATAAACATGTTCGTTTAAGTAAATAACCAACAATGTATGTTACATGTTAAGGGTTAAAGGTAACACGCTATTCCGTGTGCAAATTAATCAACTTATAATTGTTTACGTGTCTAACATAACATAATATTTGCGTACTAATTAAATAATAAACGCATGATCTGTGCTTTTAAATAAAACGTGTGGTTGCAAAATAAAGCGATGGTAAGTAAGGGACAGCTTTATATGTTGCTTTTTGCTAGGTAATACCTAATTGGGGTACGTAGAAAGACGGGAGGGAAACGAAAGGGTTTATATTTCTTTGTTTTAACAATATTTTGTTTATCTTTGAAAATAGTGCGCTTAGGCCTGTCGAGCAGCGATATAAAGAGGCCGCCAGTTGCTAGAGTACGCATGAGCGGGGGACCATGTGATAGAGGAGAGAGGCTGTGGAAAGGGATGATCACGTGCTGGTGCTGAGAGGCTAAGATGGAAGTATGGTCAAGGCTATTGTGACCTTTCTGAGCAGATGTGTGCCAAGATGATCAGCAAGAAGCTTGAGAAGTCCAACTGAATCAATGGACGGAACTGTTGAATCCAAAATGTAGCAGAAAAAGATACAAATTGGACTGATCGAAACGGATGAGCAATGACATAAACTGTGGGAAACGATGCAAGCATGGACATTCCACAAGGAACTGGTTAAGACCAGGAAGTTTGATTAAAATGTATATGGGCCTGAAGTTTTGACCAATGAGAAAGAACCACGCCATGAAGATGAAACATTTTATGCTGTAAGCTAGAATTAGGGTATAAGAAGACCTACTCTTGGAGGGAGGGGTTAGTTGCTGCGGGAGTTGCTGCGGGAGTTGCTGAGGTAGTTGCTGCGGGAGTTGCTGGAGAAGTTAGATGCTGTAGATGGGTGAAGTTGCGGTTGCTGATGCTGAAGAGCCGATGCTGCTGCTGCTATTTTTCTTTTCCAGTTGAGTATAAAATGCTGCTTTAGGAGAATTTTTCCTGATAGATTTTTATTTTAGAACTATTAGATTTTCCCCAGATAGATAGATTGATCTTTAGAGTTCTTACTATGATAACCTTATTTTTCCGTCTAATAAATATGCATTGCAATTTCATTTTATTCTTATATTGATTATAAATGTAATGATCTGAATAATAAGCTTAACCTCATTTCTTGCTTCAAAACTTTACATAAACTTTATTATTCTTTAAACAAATGACTCAGTGATTCTTTAGCTCAATGATTAAAGTAAATTGATAAAGAGTTTATAGTGATTGAGCTGGTCTTAATCATCATCAACTGATTCCTACTAGTTGGTCCATCGACCAATGAGCGGAATACCTTAAAGCAAATGAGAAATATTATGTCATGATAAAAGAGGTATCCCGTCTCCTTCCAGCGAATCGTTTTCTCCTAGGTTAATGACGGAGGAAATCCAGGGAATAAATGAGTAAGTGAATGTATATGCGGTGTTATGGGCCCCACCGTCATATGGATATAGTGTGTGTGTTAGAGGAATAGTTGCACCTGGATGACCAAAGCATAATAGGAGAATTATTTTTATAGTTAGCGCTGGATCAGATTTCTTGGTAGCAGAGTTATGGTTACTATAGATTAGTTTGGTGATTATTGATTATTGATAAGTTCATGTCTAACACTTTTTGTTGAGTCGCGTTATGTTATATGTAAGTTTTCACGCTTCTGGGAAGTAGGAAGTGGAACACGTGTGGCAAGAGAAGTCACATGGAATTGTGCATTGTCTGAGTTCATTTTTGGTGATAACACAGGTTGTGTTATGATAGGGACATTTTCCGTATAAAAGGTGTGTAAGTGAAATAGTGATCGGTTTTCTTGTGAAACTTTGGCCTTAATTCTCAGGAGCAGTATAGTCTCCACATGTGTTTTATCCCCAGAGAAACGGGTTTACCGCTTGCTTGAAAGAAGGGTAAGGTAGAGGGAAGTGCTACTTTATCGGCGAAAAAGAAAATTCTGTGGTAGGGTAGAGGTAAGCGCTGCCTACTGGAAAATACAGAGTTCTTGTGTAAATGGTCAAAGCTATCTCTTTAGTTTAGCGAATCAGACAATGGAAATGTGTTTTAAATGTTGTAACTAACAAAGAATTGTTGAAAAAGAAATTGCCGATAAATTTTGTAAAGGAGGGGTCAAGAGCAGAAGTGACGTAGACAAGAGTCGCGCTGGGATTGGACGGTGCGCTAGTCACATGGAAACAGGAGCAGAACTGACGTAGACAGAAGCCGCGCTGGGATTGGACAGTGCGCGGTAGACAGAAATCGCTCTAATTGGAGCATTGGTGTGAGTCGCGCTAGTATTGGTTGAAATAATGCATAGAGAACAGTGTTGAATTGCGGATCATTTAAGGAGAAAAGAGGTTGTGAATCATGTCGTACTATGAGTATGGTAGAGAGAAAACGTCATGGATGACGAAAGTTAAGAACTTCTTTAAGAAAGACAAAAAGGTAGTGACTAGAGAGGGACAAATAATTCCTCCGCCGAAATCACCAGCTTCACATATGATGCTGAAATATGGATATCATACATGCATATGGTTAGAAAATTGGACAAAATATACCAAGAATGATGGAGCATTGGCTTTCCCTGAGAATGGTTCATTTAATGTAGCTGTACTACGGAACTTGAGAGAAAGGATGGCAATGTTAGAACCTAGACCTAGACCGACACAGTTTGAAGCTTTAACTGAATGGGAAGATGAGATGTATGAGCGAGAGAGATTCAGAGGATTAAAGAATCATGAGTTTGTGCCTGGAAGGTTATGGGGAGTAAATCATGAGGACAGAATAAAGCGTTGGAGATATGCTAACATGACAGGAGGTTTGTTTCCAGCTTTTACAGTTGAGGAAGAAGCAAAGAGAAAGTGTACAGAGAAAAAGAAACATGTAGTGGTAGAAAAGTATGTGTATGGTGGTAGTGAAACGGATGACGAATTGCTGGAAGATATTTTAAACAGAAATCCACCTCCATACCAACAGACTTCTGCGGTGGTGACACCTAATGCACCGCCAATAGAAACTGGGAGGAATAAAAATCCCGAACGAAGAGATGAGACAAATAGGTCACAAGATCAATTAAAAATTTCACAAAATGAAGAGATAGAAAGTGACAATGCAACTGAATTAGCAAAAACGACAATAGAATTGACTGAGAAAATAAGAGAATTGACAAAGAATATGGAAGCTGTAACTGTACCAGTAATGATAGGTCCAGTAATGCCAATTTTTGAGAATCAGAAAATTGATGAACGTTCTTTAGTGATTCCCATGAATTCACATTTGCAAAGAAAAAGAGAAGGGATGGAGCTGAATAATGAAGGTGAACACAATTTGGCTAGTACCTATAGACCAAGCCCACCTACTAATTTGACGATAAATGAAAATGAGATTAGGAGAATGCCTATGGTGACGGAGTCCGCATCAGGAACACCAGAAAGAAGTAGCAATTGGATAGAATTAAATAGTACGCCTGTAGGTCCGACTCCAGATAAGTTAAATGAATGGATGAAAGCGCTAAAAACAAAAGAACCGGAAGTGAAACCATTAGATGTAATTAGGTTGAAAATAGACATGGAAGAATTGATTTTGGGAACAATTGGAACAGAAAAATTAAAAAATTATCAGGATGATGAGATTATGTTTTTGTGCAAAAGTCTTACATGGAGAGCTAGAAATTTACATGACAAATTGGAAGAGACAGCAAATGAACTAGGAGTGGAATTTGTGAAAGTGAGAACGTTGCAGAAACCATACAGAGTAGATTTTTGTGAGAAAGACATAGAGAATTTGAACACATCAGGAAGACTGACCCAAATAAAAGAGTTAATTGTTTTATTGAGAAAATGGGGTGATGTGGAAAGATGGAGAATTAGATGGTCGAAAAAGAATGAGAAAACAACAGATAAAGCATCTTTGGCTTTTGCAGTGACAGATAAGGAACCAGTTGTAAGGGAGTACCCGATGAGAGAAACTCCAGGTGGTAGTTATGTGCATGTTCCATGGACCAGACAGGATATACTGTCATTTACAAATGACTTCCCAAAATTGAGAGAGAAGCCAGTAGAATGGTACAGACAAGTGGAAAGATTTGTGAAGGTTTCAAAGGTGTTGTGGATAGATCTGGATGGATTGTTTGATATAGTAGTGCCAGCTGATTTGTGGACAGAATGTAAGATTACTATTGATTGGCCAACTGTAGAATATCCAAGGGACGCTAAAACAGGAGCGCCAGGACCAGAAGTGATGAGGAAGTACGACCAAGTAATTACCTTTTTGAAGAATAAGATTCCACCTAAAGAAACAGATTGGGTAAAAATAGACAGAACAACGCAGGAAAGTAAAGAATCAGTGCACGCCTACTATGAGAGATTGTTGTTGGTTTTCAAACAGTACAGTGGTTATGAGACACTGAATGAGAAAGATATGAGTCATTTTGTATATAGGTTTGTGTATGGATTGAAACCAGAGATAAGTGAAATGATTAAGCAGCATATGATTTGTTGGCAGAATAGCACAGTGGATGAGGTTTTGAGATATGCTAAGTATTGCAGTGATGATATTGAGAGTAGACAGCGTAAATTGAAAGAAAAGGCCATGTGGGCGCAGGTGAAAGTTGCAGAGAAGCAAGAAGCTCAATTGAGTAATACTGGTAATGAAACAGGACAGGTTAGATCCCGACCTAATATAGGTAAAGGAAAAGGACAAATGAGCATAGATGAGGCAAAGAAAAAGTGGCCATGCCACAACTGCGGAAAGCTAGAACATTGGAGAAACGAGTGTAAATTTCCTCCAAAACCTAATGTGGAAAATCAATCATTAAATTCACAGGTGCAGAGTGAGGTAGTTACTCAACAAGGTCAGGTGCCACAACCACCACTTCCCAAGAGTGTTAACCAACAGAAATACAGTGCAGAAACAGGATTCTACGGAGGAGAACAGGTAACACAGTTGCCGCGTGCAGCTGCAATTTCTCAATATTGGTTACGACAGGATGAGGATGACACGGATGAAAGTTCCTGACGGTGCCTAGGAGAGGGGGAAGAGTGCGTGCTTGGCGCAACTCTAGAGGTAGATCAGTCTGGTCCATTTGTGGATGGAGAAGTGAATGGTGCAAATGTAACATTCCTTGTTGACACTGGAGCTACCCGTTCTACTGTTAGGTCAGTGGAAATTCCAAACCTTCCTCTCTCAGGTGAACATATCCAAGTAGTTGGAGTTTCAAATCAGCAAATTAAAACGCCTCTTACTAAATTAGTGAAGGTAAGAATTGGTCCATTTAGCGAAATGCACCGATTTGTGGTATGCGATTGTAGTCCCGTGAACCTATTAGGACGCGATTTATTGTGCAAGATGAACTGCACTATCTATTGTACCCCAGACGGAATTGCATTTCAGACTCCAGATGAGGATGTGCTGTATAAAATGACAATGGTGAATTTAGAACCAGAAGTAAATGGTTTGTTTCCTGTATTTGATGCAGAGAAAATCCCAATTGAATTGAAAAAGACAGTGAAAGAAGAAGTGTGGGACTTTACAGGAGAAGATGTAGGATTAATGAAAGGAGTAGATCCCATTAAAATAACACTGAAAGAGGGAACGAGTTACCCAAATACGCCCCAGTATAAATTGACACCAGAAATAATTGAAGGAATAACGCCAGTAATAAATAAAATGATTGAACAAGGGATTCTAAAAGAAATCATGAGCAGTCCATGTAATTCGCCAATAATGGGACTGAAAAAGCCAAACGGAACATATAGAATTGTACAGGATCTGAGGAAGGTAAACAAAATGTTTGTGCCTTGTTGCCCGATAGTACCAAATCCTGCTGTGATTCTATACCAGATTCCACGTGAAGCAGAATGGTACACAGTAATTGATTTATGTCATGCATTTTTCTCTATTCCACTGCATCCAGATAGCCAGCCATTATTTGCGTTTAGGTTTGGAGAGCGTATTTTGGCATGGTGCCGAATTCCTCAAGGGTACACAGAAAGTCCCTCAATCTTTAATCAGATTCTAAAGAAATCGTTGGAAGATTTAAGAATGCCAGAAAAATCAGTGATGGTTCAGTATATTGATGACCTACTGGTGGCATCAAAAACGAAAGAAGCATGTGTCAATGATACAATTGCTTTGCTGAATCATTTAGCAAAAAGAGGACATAAAGTGTCCCCTTCAAAATTGCAGTTTTGTCAACAAGAAGTCCAGTATTTAGGGCATAAAATTGAGAAAGGAGTGCGAAAGGTGACAACTGAAAGAATAAAAATGATTCAAGGAATGAGAGCTCCAATGACACAAAGAGAGGTAAGAATGTTTTTGGGAATGGTTGGATATTGTCGACAATGGATAAGCGGTTTTTCACTGATTGCTAAACCATTGCAAAAACTGACAAAGAAGGATGTTAAAGATCCTTTTGAAATGAATGATGAAGAAATGAAAGCATTCAGAGAGTTGAAAAAGAAATTGTGTGAGGCTCCAGCATTAGGAATGCCTGACTATGAGAAAGATTTTGAGCTGTATTGCAGTGAAAGAGACGGATGTGCATTTTCAGTTTTGGTACAGAGACATGGAACTATGAAAAGACCAATTGCATATTTTTCGGCTGTTTTAGACCCAGTAGCGAAAGCATTGCCTGGATGTTTGAAAGCAGTTGCTGCTACTTGTGTGAGTCTGGAACAGAGTGAAGGCATAGTGATGGGATATCCACTGAGAGTATATGTTCCCCATTCTATGGAAATTCTCTTGACAAGAACGAAAACCCAATACATGACACATAGTCGGCTGACTAGGTATGAAAAAGTAATTTTGAGTGCAGATAATGTGACCATTGACAGATGTATGAATGTGAATCCTTCGACATCATTGCCAGATGAAGAGAGTGTGATTGAAATGGATGAAGTAGATCACGATTGTCTGAATGTGCTTGAATACTGTACAAAACCAAGGTCTGACATACGAGATGAGCCTTTGAAAGAATCAGATTATATTCTGTTTGTGGACGGCTCATGTTTGAGAACGAGTGATGGAGTTCTAAGTGCAGCATATGCAGTTTGCACAGTAGCAACTGTAATGGAAGCATCTTGTCTGAAAGGGGTACGGTCTGCCCAAGTCGCAGAATTAGTAGCTCTGATTCAAGCATGCAAGTTGGGAAGAAATGTACGGGTTACGATTGTGACAGATAGCCAGTACGGCTTTGGGGTGGTGCACGACTTTGGTCAGATTTGGTCACAAAGGGGTTTCTTGACGTCTGCAGGAACGCCAATTAGAAATGGAGATTTTGTGAAAAAGCTGCTTGAGGCGATACAGCTGCCTAAACAGATTGCTGTTGTGAAGTGCAATGCACATAAAAATGGGGAAGACTACATAACTGTTGGTAATAAATATGCTGATGAAATGGCACAGTACTGTGCAAAGAATGTGGTTTCTTTAAACAAAAGTCGGAAAAGAGAGCATATTTCTTGTCCTTTGCTTTTTACTAACTCTATTGAGACATGGGATGAGGTGAGACAGTTACAAGAAGCTGCAGATGATGAGGAAAAAGATACATGGATAAAAGCAGGATGTAGAAAACATGAAGAAAATGATGTTTGGGTTTACAAAGATGAGAGACCAGTTATGCCTGATAGCATGATTTCTGACATGGCACGGATGTACCATGGACAAGCCCATATTGGGAGAGATTCAATGATCAGACTTTTTAGACAAACATGGTATAATCCAAAATTCAGAGCCATAGCTGAGAGTCTTTGTCAGAGATGTCTTATTTGTCAACAGTTAAATCCAGGAAGGAAGACAGTAGTGAGTCTAGGAACAATAGGACGAGAAGGAGGTCCTTTCACTAGAATGCAAATGGATTTTATTGAAATGCCACCTTGCAACAGACTAAGGTATGTCCTAGTGGTCGTCTGTTTGTTTTCTCGTTGGGTGGAAGCATACCCGACCAGAAGGAATGATGGAATAACGGTAGCAAAACTTATGCTGCGAGAATTCATTCCGAGGTATGGTTTTCCAGTCACGATTGAAACAGATAGAGGAACACATTTCCAAAATGAATTGGTTAAACTAATTTGTGAAGCACTTAGTATTAAACAGAAACTGCATTGTGCATACAGACCAGAGGCTTCTGGAATCGTAGAGCAAGTGAATGGAACAATTAAAAACAGGTTAGGAAAAATGTGTCAAGCTACAGGACATAAATGGCCAGATGCCTTGCCATTAGTTTTAGTGACAATCAGAAGTATTCCGGAAAGGAAAACTGGACTCAGTCCCCATGAAATAATTATGGGACGAGCAATGAGACAAGCACAAGTACCTGTCAAAAAACTACTGACTATAACTGATGATCTAGTGCTGGATTATTGCAAAGGATTGGCTGATGTGGTGCGTTCTGTGTTTCATCAGGTTGGACCGGATGCGACCACTCTTGAAAGAAAACCAGCTCACGACTTGAATCCAGGCGATTGGGTCCGCATAAAAGTCCACAGGAGAAGAAACTGTTTGGTTCCTCGCTGGGACGAACCACGACAAGTGATCCTGGTGACGACCACTGCAGTCAAGTGTGCAGGAGTGAAACACTGGGTGCATGCCAGTCACACCATCAGAGTTCCAGAACCTGAAGATCGACATGTGAGTCGACATCTGGAAGTATTGGATAACAGTTCAGCATCAGAATCAGAAGAAGAAACAAACAGGGTGCCAGAACCTGAAGATCGACCTGTAAGTCGACATCTGGAAGACCCAACTACAAGTGCAACGACAGAAGAAGTAGAGGAAATAGCTGAAGTTCCAGAATTTGAAGATCGACCTGTAAGTCGACATCTGGAAATATCAGATACCAGTTCAGAATCTGATACAGATCATTCGGATTGTGAAGAAATTCGAAAAAGAAATTGGAATTTTGAAAGCATAAGAGAAGAAACTGAGCCAGAAGATAGTGACAGTGAGCAACCAAGTACGAGTTGTGGTGAAAATCCTTCGGAGATAATATTAATAGATGAAGAAGGGAGAGTTTCAAACAAAAAGCTAGAAAAATCGGAAGATCCCCGAGGAGCAATAGGGACAAATAGTCAAACACGAGAACAGGGAAATTTAGAAGCACAAAGGAAAACTGACACAAATTCGGAAGAACCTCGAGGAGGGACAGAAATAGGTGAACGAAGGAAGATAAGAAAAGAACCACAAGTAGAGGAAGAAAATGACATTATAAGTTTCAAAATAAAAGGCAATAACGAAAGAATTGAAACAGAGTCTGAAGAAAGTGGAGAAGAAAGAAACCAAAAACTAGAGTCAAGAAAAAGAAATTGGAAAACAGAAAGAGAGGAAAAAGGAAGTGAGGCAAAAATGCCAAGAAAAGGAGACAATTGGCCCAACGAAGTAAGAAAATTAAGATACAGAATCATAAGGTTGGATGGGAAAAGTGCTGAACAAGTGAATGAAATAACAAGTCAGAGAGAGCAAGAAAAACAAGGTGGAAAACACTTACAGAAAACGAAAAGAATAAAGAAGGTAAATCCGAAGTATAGATCGCCTGAATGGTTGTATCTTGCTTTGACTAGTAACAAAGAAGAAAAGAACACTCACGAGAACCCAGAACAAAGAAACCTGATGGGAGAAAGTGAAGTGCAACAAACCTGAAGAAGTTTAAATAGTTTCTACCGGATTTGACAAAACACTGGATCTGACGAATTTACCGGATGTGACAAAGAAAGAAT
Organism: Calotriton arnoldi; assembly: GCA_963921515.1. Classification (NCBI taxonomy): domain Eukaryota; kingdom Metazoa; phylum Chordata; class Amphibia; order Caudata; family Salamandridae; genus Calotriton; species Calotriton arnoldi. Next base: position 78,017 of record CAWUFW010007127.1, read on the forward strand.
TCTGAGAAAGAATTAAAAGAAAGTACCAAGCAAAGACAAAACATTGGAGTACAGAGTGGCAAATAAGTCATTTCTGAGGTGTAGTGACACAATTTTCTGGAAAACAAATAAATAAGGTTATAAAATAAAATGGAGAATACTAGAGATAGAAAATGTAAATGTGAGTTTTTAAGTAGATGGTGCAAAATGTGCTGCTTTTGTACAGGATTATTAATGACAGTATGGGTGGTTTTAGCAATCACTATTCCAATTAGTTTAGCTGTAGTAGAAACGTCTAATAACACTGAGAAAGAAAAAGGAGCTAACACTCAAGAACCAGTTATTTTAAAGAGTAGTGCAGAATTACACAAGGACAAATCAATAACAGATTTTTCAAAAAATGTTTTTACTAAATTATTATATGAGTATGTAGAAACAATGGATGTAAGAGATTGCTATGTTTATATGCAGTTGCCTGCATCTGTAGCAGAGGGTGTGACTTATCATCACCTCCCTTTGACGTATGGAATAACATGTAGCGTTTTAGCAAGTTTATTTTATAAAACAGGTAGATTAGAATATTATTACACTGACATAAATAAGATTTTTGCGAAAGTTTCTGTAGTTCCCGAGCTGAACAAAATAAAAGAGGGAAAAACGTTTGGTGAATATTTTCTAGAAGATAAGATTTTAACATTAGATAGTATAATTAGGTACAACCTTACCTGTGAGTTAAAGAAGGAAGAAAAAGTATTTTTAGAGATGGTTGAAGAGAGAAGAGTGAAATTTCAAAGAAAAGTGATAGAAGAGACAAAAACACCTCTTTGGGCGTTTGAGGAAGACGATCATGACAAGAAAAAGACAAATGCAGCTATGACTCTGGATTGGCCCCAACAGGGAAGGTTGTGCATTAGAAGAAATAAGACAAGATATGACAATTATTTTGTGGGTTCCAGTATTTGCCATGACAATTACCAAATTTTAGGTGGATGGGGATTCAAAGGGGGAAAAGATCCAATATTTCCAGGGATTTATTATGTTTGCGGAAATAGGGCTTATTATAGGTTGCCGGACCATTGGTATGGGTCATGTTACCTAGGCCTGGTCTTGCCAAAGATTTTTCATATGGATAGAAAAGAAAAAGGAACACACAAAATGATAAATATCTTTACACGTAGAAAAAGGGAAAGTTTTTCAGAAATAGTAGGTGATATTTTTGGAGCATTGATACCAGCAGTGGGAATATCTTTGAATGCATTTAGAATTCGGAAATTATCCACAGTGGTAGATGGTTTATCTACAGATACTGCTAGAGGGTTCTTGATGGTAAATACCGAGATGGTTGCCATGAGAGCTATGGTGATGCAAAATCGACTTGCCCTTGTCATTCTTTTGGCAAATGAGGGCGGAGTCTGTGGAATGCTGAAAGTCCAACATTGTTGCACATACATTCCAGATAAAAGCGAAAATATACAGAAGTATATAACAAATATTACAAGTTTGCACAAAGAACTTGTTCCACTGGAGGTTGAAAGTGTTTTTGGAAAACTTGGTAAAGGGTTTTCTTCAGTAATAAATTGGTTAACAAGAATGAGTGGATTAATAATAGGGAAAGTTATAATAATAGCAACCGTGATAATAATAATAATATTAGTACTGAAGCTTGCAATAACATGTATAAAGAGAAGAAGAAGGCAGAATAAAATAGAAAAAGAAAACATGATAAACAAGGAGAGAGAGAGAGAAATGGGTGAAATAGAGTTAGAAGAAATAAAAGAGAACATGTACAAGAAAACGAAGAGACAAGTTGAAAGGGATACAGTTGTGTAAACTAACAAAAGCAAATGGATAAAAGATATATGCTGTCTGAGAAAATTGTATAACTTGGGTTTTGTGGTGATATTAAAAATCACCAAAGGGGGAGTTGATGGAGCAGGGTAAATGAAAAAATTTTAACCTCCTAATATTTTCGTAAAATAATTAATAAACATGTTCATTTAAGTAAATAACCAACAATGTATGTTACAAGTTAAGGGTTAAAGGTAACACGCTATTCCGTGTGCAAATTAATCAACTTATAATTGTTTACGTGTCTAACATAACATAATATTTGCGTACTAATTAAATAATAAACGCATGATCTGTGCTTTTAAATAAAACGTGTGGTTGCAAAATAAAGCGATGGTAAGTAAGGGACAGCTTTATATGTTGCTTTTTGCTAGGTAATACCTAATTGGGGTACGTAGAAAGACGGGAGGGAAACGAAAGGGTTTATATTTCTTTGTTTTAACAATATTTTGTTTATCTTTGAAAATAGTGCGCTTAGGTCTGTCGAGCAGCGATATAAAATGGCCGCCAGTTGCTAGAGTACGCATGAGCGGGGGACCATGTGATAGAGGAGAGAGGCTGTGGAAAGGGATGATCACGTGCTGGTGCTGAGAGGCTAAGATGGAATTATGGTCAAGGCTATTGTGACCTTTCTGAGCAGATGTGTGCCAAGATGATCAGCAAGAAGCGTGAGAAGTCCAACTGAATCAATGGACGGAACTGTTGAATCCAAAATGTAGCAGAAAAAGATACAAATTGGACTGATCGAAACGGATGAGCAATGACATAAACTGTGGGAAACGATGCAAGCATGGACATTCCACAAGGAACTGGTTAAGACCAGGAAGTTTGATTAAAATGTATATGGGCCTGAAGTTTTGACCAATGAGAAAGAACCACGCCATGAAGATGAAACATTTTATGCTGTAAGCTAGAATTAGGGTATAAGAAGGCCTACTCTTGGAGGGAGGGGTTAGTTGCTGCGGGAGTTGCTGCGGGAGTTGCTGAGGTAGATGCTGCGGGAGTTGCTGGAGAAGTTGGATGCTGTAGATGGGTGAAGTTGCGGTTGCTGATGCTGATGAGCCGATGCTGCTGCTGCTATTTTTCTTTTCCAGTTGAGTATAAAATGCTGCTTTAGGAGAATTTTTCCTGATAGATTTTTATTTTAGAACTATTAGATTTTCCCCAGATAGATAGATTGATCTTTAGAGTTCTTACTATGATAACCTTATTTTTCCGTCTAATAAATATGCATTGCAATTTCATTTTATTCTTATATTGATTATAAATGTAATGATCTGAATAATAAGCTTAACCTCATTTCTTGCTTCAAAACTTTACATAAACTTTATTATTCTTTAAACAAATGACTCAGTGATTCTTTAGCTCAATGATTAAAGTAAATTGATAAAGAGTTTATAGTGATTGAGCTGGTCTTAATCATCATCAACTGATTCCTACTAGTTGGTCCATCGACCAATGAGCGGAATACCTTAAAGCAAATGAGAAATATTATGTCATGATAAAAGAGGTATCCCGTCTCCTTCCAGCAAATCGTTTTCTCCTAGGTTAATGACGGAGGAAATCCAGGGAATAAATGAGTAAGTGAATGTATATGCGGTGTTATGGGCCCCACCGTCATATGGATATAGTGTGTGTGTTAGAGGAATAGTTGCACCTGGATGACCAAAGCATAATAGGAGAATTATTTTTATAGTTAGCGCTGGATCACCCCCAAGTAGCAAAGAGAAGAATCCCCCGCTCCCGCCAGACCCAAAGAAGACAGAACAAACCCAGAAGCACATTACCCTCAGTCATTAGAGTCCAGGGAGTCCCCTTCTGCGCCAGCAAGGGTCCGAAGAACTGCAGACCGCTTCCCCGACCGCCTCAGGGCCCTCGTCCCGGGGGCCCCTGCGCGCTCACCTCCGAGGCATCTGGCTGGGTAGGCAGGTCGTCGAGATTCAAGTTCAGCGCTGTACATGCCTCGTTCATGGAGTGGACTTGGTGCAACTTCCCTTCCACGCGGAAAATGAGGCGGAAGGGGTGGCCCCAGGCATATGATATTTTCTGTGAGCGTAGATGGTTAGTGATGGGGCGAAAGTCTCTTCTTTTTTGAAGGGTGTTGGCCGCCAGGTCCTGAAATAGTTGGGGAGAGTGTTCCCGGAAGCGTAGAGATGGACTAGAGCGGGCCGCTTTGGGGATCTCCTCTTTCACTGTGAAGTCGTGCACACACACTAGAATGTCTGCGGGCGGGCGGGCGGTTCGGTTGGCGTGGCAGGCCAACACAGTGGCATCGGTCGATCTTGACGGAGGAGTCCGCCGGTGCGTTCCGGGCCGTTCGGAAGAGGTCTTGCACGTAGCCCACGAGGGCTTCCCCTTCTGCTTCAGTTGGGACAGCGCGGATACGGATATTGTTCCTCCTCAACCTGTTCTCCAGGTCCTCTGTGTGCGATTGGAGGTCCAAGTGTTGGTCCCGCAGCCGCAAGATTTCTTGTTGAAGTGCTGCGATCTCTTCGTCCCTGGCGGTTGCGGAGTCCTCCAGGGAGGCCACCCGCTTCCCCACAGCATCAACGTCTCTTCGCATCTCCCGCAGGTCCGCCTGTAAGTCCGTTTTAATGGCCAGAATGTCCTCCCTCTGGGAAGCGAACAACGCCTCCAGGAATTCTCTGGTGACCGCACCGTCTGGGCCGTCTCCTGGTGAGGTCGCGTTAGATCCCGAGGCGTCCCCCGCCGACTTCATGAGGAGGTCCCGAACGGACCTGTCCTTCTTGCTTTTTGCCATTGCCATTGAGGAGTCTTGAGGCCGGCCCCACCACGGGTCGGGAACAGGCCCAGAAGAAGGGATATGTTCACACCGGGAACCGCCGGTGGGGCGAGGGCGCTCGTTAGTTCCCAGAAGAGATGCCGCTTGTGGCCTGATGCTCCGCTGGGAGTAGGAACGTTCAGCTGCAGTGAGGCTAAGTCTCCGTCGCTCCCTCAGCACATGGCGGTAGTAAGTTGTAGGCCCTGCAATGCTCTCGGGGGTGCACTGCCCTCGGGGATAATTGCTCCAACGTTCTGTGGGCCTCACCAGTGTCCAGACTCAGGCCCCCAACATCCGGCCACAGGCAGCAGGGCAGTATGTCCCTTGGTCGCAGTGGAAGGGGCCACGCCAGAGGCACCCCTGTAGCACCACGTTGTCCCGGAACACTGCAGGCTTTGCACGGGCCGCTCTCAGCAGGCGGAGGTCTCGCAGGCACTGATGTGGCAGGCAGGGGGCCGGAGGGCACCCGCCCCCACTGGGCAACCCCCGGGAGACTTGGAGCACTAATTCAGGCCTGGGACGGCGGGAGCCTAACAGGCCTCCCCGCCGTGGGCCCGGGTTCTTCTGTGGGCCGCCCTGCTGGCCCAGGGCCAGTCTCGTGCGTCGGTGGGCCAGGGGACCTGTAGGGCTGGGCACAACTGCGGCAGACCTCCTGACACCCGTATGCGGGGGTTGCAGCGGATTGACTCTAGGGGCCCACGCGCGTATGCTGCGCTTCAAGAGTCCATAGGCCCCGATCGGGCCACTTCCAGTAGCTGTAGGCCCCGTGGGCCTCGATGGGGCTGTATACTGGGCCGGGGGGCACTCACTCTCCAGCGGGCGACCCACGGGCGCTTCGTTGCTCCGGTCGGGCCACGCTAGCAGTAGAATGCCACACGGTCCTCACGCCACAGCCTCCCATTTCGCCGTAGACCTCACAACCGGCCCGGGGTCAGTTACGTGCACCCGGGGTCGCCAGAGGCAGGATGCAGGCGCTATGGATCATCAGGAGACTGCAAGCGGAGGATGTGGCGGAATGCCCGTCGAGACCAGCTTGGGCAGGCAACACAGGCCAGCAGCCTCCTCACCGGCATAGGTTCCTGGGGGCCGCCCGTCCGTCCGATGGAGAGCAGGTAGGCCGCCGCCCGGCTCCCGGCCAGACGCTCCGTGGGATCTTGTCACTTTTGCCGGGGGCTCTGGATGCTAGAGGTGCTGTATAAAGTGCTGCAGGCCCATCGGGAGCGGAGCTCAAGGAAAACGCGTCTGCTCACTCCGCCATCTTGGCCACGCCCCCAATTGTTTTTTTCAAAACTAATTGTTTCACCAATGAAAGTGCAACGAGGGCACAGCAACAGTAGAAAAATAGGCCTGATTTAGAAACTTTCACTTTTGACAGAGGGTCTCCACAAAATCCAGAAAACCTTTTCCTTCCACCAAAGGAAAAGACATAAGCTCAGTAGCTAACATATTGGCCAGCTTCCCACTAAATGGATATTTTCATTGGTTTGGTGCTACATCAACTCCTCGCTAAATACAAACTTGATAGTGGGTTGTTGTGACTGTTTTCTTTGTGAGGTACCGCTGCAAAAGACCTTCTTGTAGGGGGTAAGCTGCTTGGATGCTTGTGGTGAATGTATCCCTCTTTTCCTTGTACCATACCTAAGTTGCTGTGGGCGATCACTGCACACTGAGCACCTGCCTCAGGGCTGCTTCGCATGTTGACATCTTCTTCTTCCTCACCACCACCTCCTATCAATTCAATTTATTCTCCTCTCTCACCAGTAGTTATCTTTTGGTAGTGCTCTTCATATACAATTGCATGGTGATTTTCAGATGGGCCAGTTGGCCCCCATCACCGCAATGTCCACTGACATGTGGCAAAGTGAGCATTTTGTGATGTGTTTCTCATGCAGCCTAAGTGATGATCCAGCGATAACAATAAAATTTCTTCTCCTAGATGCTTTTGGACGTCCAGGTACAATTATCCCTCTCAAACACAACTATATCCATATGACGGTGGGGCCCATAACACCGCATATACATTCACTCTCTCATATATTCCCTGGATCTCATCCGTCCTTACCTAGGAGAAAAACAGTTAAATGATATGCTGGAAGGAGACGGGATACCTTTTTATAAAAATGACATAATACTTCTCAAGCTCTAAGGTATTCCGCTCATTGGTCGATGGACCAACTAGTAGGAATCAGTTGATGGTGATTAAGACCAGCTCAATCACTATAAACATTTACATTTATCATTGAGCTAAAGAACCACTGACTCATTGGTTTAAAGATAATAAAGTTTATATAAATTTTAGAAGCATGAATAAGTTCAGATTTATTATTCAGGTTATTACATTTAGCATCATTATAAGAATAAATTGAAATTGCAATGCATACCTATTAGATGGAAAAATAAAGTTTGTCACAGCAAGAACTCCCGAAAGATCTATCTATCTGTTCTGGAAAACCGGCCTTCTCGTTCCTTTCCCTTTTAGGATCTTAAGAATAAAAGTCTAATAGTTTTAAATTGAAAAATCTATTGAAAGCCATAAAGGTTCTCAAATAGCAGCGTCTTATGCTCAATCAAAAATATAAAATAGCAGCAGCAACCGCAGCATCAGTTCATAAAACGGCAGCGTTGAAATCAACAGCATCAAAAAGCAGCTAACAACCATCAGCAACAGCTAACCCCTCCCCTCCAAGAGTAGGTCTTCTTATACCCTAATACTAGCTTACTAAGTGAAAATGTTACATCTTTATGGCGAGATTCTCTCTAATTGGTCCATTCGGGTCAGTATACATTTCATTATGAATATCAATGTTTCAACCAGTTCTTTGTGGCAAATTTATACTTTTGTCGTTTCACACGGGTTCATGACATTCTCCCTTAGTTCATGGTTTTCAAACTGTATCTTTTTCTGATACTTTTCAGTCGGTCAGTTTATTGTCCATTCATTTATTCATTGCGACTTCTCACGCTTTTCGCTGTCTTGCTTTGGCACACGTTTATGCGATAAGGTCATCACAGCCTTGACCCTGCTTCCATCCTAGGCTTTGGAACGATCACATGATCTCTCTTGTTCACGGCCTTTCTCTCTTTCATAACTCCTCTCGCGCCTGCGTACTCTAGCTTATGGCGGCCATTTTAGATCGCTGCTCAACAGGCCTAAGCGCACTATTATAAAGATAAACAAAACATAGTTAAGAATAAAGAATATAAGCCTTTTCGTTTCCCTCCCGTCATTCTACGTACCCCAATTAGGTATTACCTAGCAAAAGCGACATATAAAGCCATCCCTTACTTACCAATGCTTTGTTTTGCCACTTACACAGTTTATTTCCAAGCACAAATCATGCATTTATTATTCTAATTAGTACGCAATTGTCAGACTTATGTTATCCACGTTAACAATTGTAAGTAAATTATTTTGCACATAAATAGCGTGTTACCTTTAACCCTTTACACGTAACATACATGGTTGGCTTATTTACTTAAGACGAACTTGTGTGTTATTTCACATAAATATTAGGAGGTTAAAAATTTTCAATTACCCTGCTCCATCAGTGCAAAGAAGTCCCAATCTGGGGAAGAGAGCTTTCTTATCAAGTCTTTGCCTGAAGAACTTGCTGAGGTGGAGCAAGGCAGTTATTTGCCTTTCTCTGAAGCAGGCTGTGACTGCGGTAGTGGTGGTGGTGATTACTGCAGGCTTTTGGGCTCTTGAAAAAATGGAAGCAGGTGGTGTTTGGTGGTGCGACATGACTCAGAGTAGGTTGAATAGAAGTGATCTGGACTTCCTCTGTGGCACTCTCCACCTAGACAACCACTGGTTCATTATCTTCTTCACCTCCGAAGCTTTCATCAACCTTCCTTTTCCTTGACTCTGGGTGCAAGTCTAGGTCGGGGTCCAATCCATATCAAGATCACCGGAAGGGGCTTGGAGAAGATGAGGAAGTGATCTTTCTTTTCTTTGGAAGAGATCGTGAATATGATGTGTCCTATGGAAGTGCAGCCACAACAGCATCTCGGCAGCAAACTCACCTTCCTGCTCTGCTCATACCTACGGAAGATAAGGTGTAGCAGACTGTGGTTGCTATTGAGTTTCCTCTGAAGAAGATTTGGATTGCTGCTGGAAACAATCTGTTTGAAACTCTCTGCTCTCAGCAATGACTACAGTCACTGCAGCGATGAGAAACACTGGCTTTGATTTTGGTGGTGGTGGTACTGTTGTTGATCTAGGGATGATCCTCCTCCCAGCCTCCTCCTGCCCAGAGGAGGGTTAACAGGTAAAACATGTAGCTGGAAAAAGGATGAGTGCTTGATGCCAGTGGTGGCATCTTCTTGTCACTTTCTTGGCAGGAAAGTCCTTCCTTTAGGCCATCTTCTTTAACTTTACTTCTTCTATGGGTGAGCACCACAAGCAGAAGCACTTAGCAGAGCTGAAAGAAGACAGTGCTCCAGTAAATAGGGAAATGGAAGGAAGGAGTAGAAAATAAGATCAGCACCTCTGGGGGCCAAGCAACAACTCCAGATATTGTGGTTACATTAGTCCTGTACCGAATGCAACTAACTAGTAACCTTCCAGTAAAAATTACCCAGGTGGTGAGCCAAATGGCTCAAAAGGTACTCGGAAAGGACAGTCATCAAATGACTGTGACTCGAGCAGAGATGCGTATAATTCTTCTACAAGAACTTTAGGCAAACTAAGCCTGAGAAATGAAGTGCTCTAATTTATGCATGTCGGCCCCACACCACCTGAGGATCGAAGTGTAGAGTCCTGAAAGTAAGTAGTGCCTTGAGCGCCTGCAGGATCATGATTTCAAGAGAGTCTCATCATAATTTCATACAAGAAATTGACAATACCTTGCATTGCAGCATAAGCATGTACCATGAACCTCCCAGTTTGGTGAGGTAGACCGGATTAGATATCTGCAGCTCTGAAGGCACAATGTCGTTGCAACCCCTTCTGAAAAGGGAGAACAGACAGATGTTCTGTATGATGAGTTAGGCTGATCCAGATCCAGAGTGTTAGGAGTCAGACAACCCTGCCAGAAAAAGTTGTATCTGCAGGTGAACGTTTACATACATACATATATATGTGGGGACCCTCACCTTAGCCCCTTGATAATGTACACTCAGCACATAAATTAAATGATGATAATTGCTATGGTAATCTCATAAGTCATATAAAGTCAAATTACCATTGGAAAACAAAACAACACAGATAGACTGCTGCTGACAGAGTGCTTGTTGTTAATAAGAAAATGAAGCTTATTTAGCTACCATGTCTAAACCGCAATTGACATAACAAGGCTTAAAGTTGATATGAGTAAACCTCAGTTTACTCACACTGACTTGCACTTTAACATTTGCGTGAATGAGTTTTATATGCACACATTTTGGAACTAGTGTTCTTTACCATTTCCATAAAATGTGTAAAATTGAATTTAATTCTACGGCGCTGTTTATTTCCTATCTTGAAATGTATGTTCTTGTGTGCCATGAACGAAGGAGCGATGTTTCATATTGTGTAGCATTTCCAAGGCTATTTCCTGTTGGACAGTGGAGGTTCATTTAGTCATCTCAATGTCTTATTGTTTTCAGTGTGTTCAGTAGTGCAGTGTCATTCCCTTGTTTCTAGAGTACAGGTTGCCCTACATATTAATGCATGTACGTGGTTCTAATTAAAAGTATCATTTTTTGATTGTTTATTGGTTTTGCTTCACACTGTGTTGACAGTGTGGTTTCTCTGCTCGAAAAACCTTTAAAACGTGCCCTTTTTGGGATGTGTCCCTAAGCTTTTGCCCTTTGTTCAGACAGCAGACTTCACATATTTCTGTCTATTGATTTAATAATTTTCCTCACTTCTCTTAGTAGATACTATGTTAGACTATTTTCTGAATAATACTTTGGTTCTAGCTGATATTTTGCTCAGAGGTTAACCCTATGCTAACCCTCTCATTTTGCACATTGCGATTTATTATTTGTGTTGCTTCGAGTCTAATTAACCATTTTTGCCTTCTGTAATGATTCTAAAATGTTAATAAACCCTTATGGTTTTGACTTTGGACCATGTCTCGCAGAGGTATGATTTCCAATTCTAATTCTAAGGTCGCCATTCTTAGAGACTCACATGACCCCGATCTTGTGTATCAAACATTTTAATTAGGAAGAGCGCTGACACTTTCAATTGAAACAGTATATTGCACTGCCTTCCTGTGTCCAAATTTCAAATATGTGAGAAGTTGGCCTGGTATATGCTGTCCACTAATTGAAGTGGGCACCTTGCACCAGTCCAAACGACCTTTATTGATGATTAGGTTAAAGACAACCTTTATTGAAAGCTATCCTAGTGGTAGCTATGGAGAGCAGCCTTCAGGCTAAGTCTCGAAGGAAAGTAAAGCAGCTTGTTTTACCAGTATATAACCTCCCGAATGACCAAATGAAAGGAGAACCACACAAGGTATATATAAAATATATGTATTTATTACTAAACACTCTCTACTAACCTCTTTATGAGATTAGAGAACAAGGCACACAATATTAAATCACTAGAATGACAGTAAATAGCACAATACACAGTGGGCTCCAGGGGAGACCAAACCATATACTAAGAAAGTGTTATAACAACCACGACTTGACTAGACACAGTGCCTAGAGCACGTAGAATCGCTGGGACCCCAAGGAACCACCCAAGGTAGTGACACAGGGGACCCACGGAGGACGATTGCAGTGTGTGAACACAGGCGTGAGCTCCGTACAACTCTATGGGAAAGTCACGGTTGGAAATTTAAAGATTAAGGACACTTAGGAGAGGACTTTAAGCAAACCCAGCTAAACATAGAAGGTTCTAAGGCCAGCACCCTTGAGACCAGGAGCGGAGCAATCGAATGCCCACCGATGTCTGGTGCTTCAGGTGAGAAGAGGTGAAGCTTGACTCTGCAGCAACGGGGACCAGGAGGCGCTGACGATGACCAAAGTCCGGAGGTGAGCTGTCCCACGAAGGATGTCGAGTGCTGGGGGTCAGTGTCCGGATTGAACACCAACAAGCCTTGGCAACGGCAACCCATGCGGTCAGAGGAAAGATGCTTCTGTGAGGACCAGCAAGGTCCTGGGGACTCTCCAAGCAATGGAAAGTCAGGGCACGTCTGGAGCAACCAGGGAAGCCCACTGAAAGTTAAAGTTGCCTTCACAGGGACCCACAGGCCAACGTACCAGGGATCGTGAAGGGACCTCGAGCTGACTCACTAAATACCAGCCCACGGAACACTCGTGGAGTGTAGGCCAGAAATCTTCAGTGGAATTACTGCTCGGGGTCAGGACTACAAGTAGCCCAAAGCACAGCCTCAGGGGTCGCCAAAAGCATATGCTGCTGCAAATGTACACGGTGCCCAGGGGTTCGGGTTGCATGGACCCCACGAGGGATATGGGCCTCAGAATGGCTGAGAGCGCAGATCAACCTCAGAGACCACGGGAACCCACCTCCTGTATTGCAGAAATCTTCAGAGTCCTTCAGGAGCTTCGTAGATGCAAACCGGTCAGATGCGTTTTAGGTGCCTGCTCAGCAGGGGAGTAACTCCTTTACTCCAAGGGAGATTCTTCAGTCATCCAGCATCGTGCAGATAGTCGAAGTACTTGGTTTCTGTAGCAGAGTTTAGTCCAGGTAAATCCAAAGTCCTGTAGTCAGGGGTTCCTACTTTATACCCAAGGAAGGGGTGGGACAAACTCTGGGGACCCACCTAAGGGAGGGTCAGGACAGAGGGGTGGCTACACCCATGTCCTTTGTCCAGTTTCACGCCAGAGCAGGAGCAAATGGCTCCTGCAACCGGTTTGAGCTGGACTATGCACAGGGACACCAAATGTGCCCCCAGTGCAGACATCAAAGCACTCTGAGAGTGCACCCACCCAGCCCCAATACACTAAAGCCTGTCTGGGAGGTGGTCACACCTCCCTGTGACAGGAAACCTATTGTCAAGCCTTCCCCTGCCGGAGTTTCGTCCAGCAGCAGGAGGGCAGACTCGTGTCTGTGGCTGGCAGCATCCATTTTGTGATGCCAGGGTCAAGAAAGCTGGTACCGGGTGTACCAGTGTTGTCATATTTCTCCCTCTAGGAGGGTGGAATCATACCTCCCACACCAGTTACTGGTGTGGAGGTATGATTCCAAGGTGTTTGACACCAAACACAACATGTTTCCATGCAGCCGTTTTAAAGTTAGCATTTACCGCGAGGTTATAATGCACTTAAGTATATATGGTTGGCTGCATCACAAACAACCCCAGCGAATAGGTTCCGAAGGCTGCAGAGTGGCTCTGCTCATGCATGGGCACCCTCTCATAAAACCCAGCACCCGGCCTTCAGGATTGATAAGGCCTGCCATAGGGGTGGGTACATAGTATACCATATACTAGGGACTTATAAGGGTATCCCAGAATCCAATCTGGAGTGTACCTAAAGTACATGAACAACCAATTTAGGGAGAAAGCAGATAGACTGGGGTCCTGATTAGCAGGATCCCAGTCAGACTAAGTCGAAAACCAGCAAAACACCAGGAAAAAGTGGGGGTAACCATGCAGTCAGATTCCACCTTCCTACATAATCCCCCAAACGAAAGGAGATAAGGCTACCCTTGTCCAGTTGAGCCTTTATTGACATATAAGGAAGATCCTGCACTAGCATGGATACCCCCTGTCTTATGGTCCACTAAGCAGTCCCTACCTCTAAGGGTATTGGATGGTCTCCAAAAGTTGGGATTTCTACCTGTAGGGTGTTTTGGCAAAGTAAAAGGCTGGTGGGGTGTCTGAGTAGAGAAGTGAGGCCCTAATAAAGTTGGCCTCAGTTTCCTCAGATCACTGGTCACCATGGAGGCCTTTCTTTCCATGACTGAGTTGTATCTGGCCCTAAGGGTCAACCTCTGGCTGCCTACAGCTGGGGGTTGGGTCCCTTTGGTTGGAACACTGGGGGACATGGTAGGTTTGGAACCACTTGGTCCCAGGTTTGCCTTTGCCCAACAGAGTCCATCTGGGGGTGGTACCTATCCAATGGTAAGAGGGATCCCTCAGTGGGTTGAGGAATTTTCACCTGGCTATGGCTACTAGACTGGGTGCCCCTAATCTGTTGATGGGGGTTCCTCTTCGCAGTGGGCCTTTAGGGGTCCACTGACCTCCCTGACCTCTGCAGCCCTAGGCTGATTGAGGTAGGGTAGAGAGGGGCAGGATACCTGCTCCAGACTGGGTACCACCTTGGAAGTGTCCCCTGCCATCAGGGGCGTTGCCAGGCGAGGCCTGACCACCTCTGGGGCAGTTCCTTCACTAGGGGTAGGATCAGTTCCCTGAGGAAGCTGACCCTTACCTATAGTCTGGGGGAAGAAGACTTTTCTTCAACCCTTCTGCTCTCTGGTGGAGTAGAGTGGGCCATTCTTTCAGGCTCCACCTCTCCAAAATTTCCCTGGGAGGGGCTGAGGCCCTAAGAGCCCCACCAACTTTCTCAGGGAGGCCTAACATTCTTAAATGGGCCTGGTATTCAACTTCAGCCCAGGCTGAAATTTCCAGATCATTGCCCAACAGGCAATCTACAGGCAAGTTTGGGGACACTACCACTCTCTTTGGGCCAGTGACCCCTCCCCAGCTGAGATTGACTATGGCCATGGGATGATCTGTTCTAATACCATCAATGTTGGTCCCCTGGTACTTAAACTCAGGTAAAAGCTGTTGAGGGGGGACTAGTTTCCCTGTCACCATGGTGACACTAGCCCCTGTGTCTCTGAATGCCAACGCTTTCTGACCATTTATCAGTGGCTCCTGTCTGTACTTGCCCAAAGAATTAGGACTGACAGTAAAAGTGGCAAATCCCATGCCACCATCACAGACTGAGGAGGCCTGTGAGGGGGACCTTTCTAAATTATGGTCTACCTCAGTTCTCCATAAGAACCCACCTAACTTCTTGGGTGCATTACTACCACCTGGGGGATTACTACTTGTAGTACCAGGAGGAGTGGTAGTATTGCTGGGAGGAAAATTTTCCTTATTGCTGGCCTTAGGGCAACTGGGGTCATTTTTCCAGTGGCCAGGCTTCTTACATATATGGCAATAAGGTTTCTTTTCAGGGGAGGAAGGAGTTTGGGACCCACCCCAGAAGAGGACTTTTGGGGCCCTGTAGTGGATTTATCTTTTGATTTATCCCCACCTTTCTCTTGGTTTTTGGAAGAATCTTCTGGTCACCACCCTGATTCTTTGGCTTTACTCTGGTTCTGACCCATTTGTCTGCCATCTTTCCCAATTCTTGGGGAGGTCAGATCAGAGTCCACCAGGTACTGGTGTAAAAGCTGGTTTTGACAATTATTAAGGATCTGCTCCCTCATAATCAAATTGTACAATCCTAAAAAGTCATGCACCTTGCTGCCATGTATCCAACCTTCCAGAGCCTTAGTAGCACAATCTACAAAGTCAACCCAGTCCTGAGCCTGTGCCTTTTGGGTGTCTCTGAACTTAATCCTGTATTGTTCAGTGGTTAAGCCAAACCCATCAATCAGAGCACTCTTCAGGACTTTGTAATTATCAGCATCCTCTTCTCTAACAGTGAGGAGCTTGTCTCTACCTTTGTCTGCAAAGGAGAGCCACAAGATTGCTGCCCACTGCTCCTGAGGGACCCTGTGTACCTTACAGGCCCTCTCCAGTGCAGTTATCCATTTGTGGATGTCACCCCCACTCTGGTAGGGAGGGACAATCTTGTTCAGGTTCCTATGGTCATGAGTATGTTCTCTACTCCTAGGGACACTGTTGCTGCCACCATGGGGCTCTAGCCCCAACTTTTTAGAAGCTCTCTGAAGCTCCAGGGATTCCCTATCTGAGGCCAATTGCTCTCTCTTGATTCTGAGCTTAGCTCTCTCAAACTCAAGCAGTTGGCACTTCCTCTCATAAGAGGACTCCCTTTTATGAGAGGCAGGGGTCCTATGAGAACCAGAGCTCCCTACAGATGTACAAGAATGATTAGGTTCCTGAGAAGGAGATCTTGATCTTCTTGGTAAACTGTTAACCCTTCCAGGTGGGGTAAAGAGAGGGCCACTGAGGCCTCCTTCCTCACCTTCAGGAAGAATTGGATTGTCCAGGTTAGGATCAGTTTGATCCTCCTGGCCAGCATCAGAGTCCAGGTCATAGAAGTTTTCACTTCCTGGCCTTTCCTCTTCTGCTGTCCCACCCAACCTGCCTGCCTCATCAGACCCTGGGGTCTTTCTGAGGTCATCTAAAAGCAAAGCCTCTATGAGGCGTTGAGTGTTGGGGTTTTTCCCTGTCTTCAGTTTTCTAGATGTACACATGGTTCTCAATTCCTGAAATGAGATGTGGTCATACTTAGTTGGCAGAGGCCCACTGGCTTCTGGCCTAGAAGACATACTAGTGTGGTGTGGTGTATGCACCTACCTACCCTAGTGGGAACTGAAACTCTCTTGAGTTGGAGAAAGGGTGTGCTAGGCCCTTGACGTACCCAACTCTAAGTTCAGTAGAACTTACTTTATTCTAGTCTTGATTTATATGTACCTAAGTACTTTTAGTGGTTTTCAGTTAGTCACTCAATGAGAGTATCTGGTAAAACAATAGCTAGCTTGAATCCCAACCGCTGCACACCAATGTGAGAAGTTGGCCTGGTATATGCTGTCCACTAATTGAAGTGGGCACCTTGCACCAGTCCAAACGACCTTTATTGATGATTAGGTTAAAGACAACCTTTATTGAAAGCTCTCTTAGTGGTAGCTATGGAGAGCAGCCTTCAGGCTAAGTCTCGAAGGAATGTAAAGCAGCTTGTTTTACCAGTATATAACCTCCTGAATGACCAAATGAAAGGAGAACCACACAAGGTATATATAAAATATATGTATTTATTACTAAACACTCTCTACTAACCTCTTTATGAGATTAGAGAACAAGGCACACAATATTAAATCACTAGAACAACAGTAAATAGCACAATACACAGTGGGCTCCAAGGGAGACCAAACCATATACTAAGAAAGTGGTATAACAACTACGACTTGACTAGACACAGTGCCTAGAGCACGTAGAATCGCTGGGACCCCAAGGAACCACCCAAGGTAGTGACACAGGGGACCCACGGAGGACGGGTGCAGTGTGTGAACACAGGCGCGAGCTCCGTACAACTCTATGGGAAAGTCGCGGTTGGAAATTTAAAGATTAAGGACACTTAGGAGAGGACTTTAAGCAAACCCAGCTAAACATAGAAGGTTCTAAGGCCAGCACCCTTGAGAGTACCGAGGTACCCGTGTTACCTATCCCAGAGGAGCCGGGTGCATAGAGGTCAAGTGGTGTCGGAAACCCTCGTCGTTTTCAATGGCGTGATGCGAAGAAGTGCTGCTGCCGTGGAGAAGAAAAGTGTCCGGTGTGATCCAAGACTGGATCGGAGATGAGAAGAACCTGCAAGCAGAGGGGACAAAGTTTGGGTCACTTCACGTGACCAGGAGCGGAACAATCGAATGCCCACCGATGTCAGGTGCTTCAGGTGAGAAGAGGTGAAGCTTGACTCGGCAGCCACGGGGACCAGGAGGCGCTGATGACAACCAAAGTCTGAAGGTGAGCTGTCCCACGTAGGATGTCGAGTGCTGGGGGTCAGTGTCCGGATCGAACACCAACAAGCCTTGGCAACGGCAACCCACGCGGTCAGAGGAAAGATGCTTCTGTGAGGACCAGCAAGGTTCTGGGGACTCTCCAAGCGATGGAGAGTCAGGGCACGTCTGGAGCAACCAGGAAGCCCACTGAAAGTTAAAGTTGCCTTCACAGGGACCCACAGGCCAACGGACCTGGGATCGCGAAGGGACCTCGAGCTGACTCACTAAATACCAGCCCACGGAACACTCGTGGAGTGGAGGCCGGAAATCTTCAGTGGAATTACTGCTCGGGGTCAGGACTACAAGTAGCCCAAAGCACAGCCTCAGGGGTCACCAAAAAGCATATGCTGCTGCAAATGTACACGGTGCCCAGGGGTTCGGGTTGCACGGTCCCCACGAGGGATACAGGCCTCAGAATTGCTGAGAGCGCAGATCAACCTCAGAGACCACGGGAACCCACCTCCTGTATTGCAGAAATCTTCGGAGTCCTTCAGGAGCTTCGTAGATGCAATCCGGGCAGATGCGTTTTAGGTGCCTGCTCAGCAAGGGAGTAACTCTTTTACTCCAAGGGAGATTCTTCAGTCATCCAGCGTCGTGCAGATAGTCGAAGTACTTGGTTTCTGTAGCAGAGTTTAGTCCAGGTAAGTCCAAAGTCCTGTAGTCAGGGGTTCCTACTTTATACCCAAGGAAGGGGTGGGACAAACTCTGGGGACCCACCTATGGGAGGGTCAGGACAGAGGGGTGGCTACACCCATGTCCTTTGTCCAGTTTCGCGCCAAAGCAGGAGCAAATGGTTCCTGCAACCGGTTTGAGCTGGACTATGCACAGGGACACCAAATGTGCCCCGAGTGCAGACATCAAAGCACTCTGAGAGTGCACCCACCCAGCCCCAATACACTAAAGCCTGTCTGGGAGGTGGTCACACCTCCCTGTGACAGGAAACCTATTGTCAAGCCTTCCCCTGCTGGAGTTTCGTCCAGCAGCAGGAGGGCAGACTCGTGTCTGTGGCTGGCAGCATCCATTTTGTGATGCCAGGGTCAAGAAAGCTGGTTTCCAGTCCAGGAAGGACCTGGCTTGGCAGTTCGGGCTGGACTGTTCCCATGAGGCACAGGGTCAAGACTGATTTGCATATGGCTGGGTTCAAACTGGAATGGCATGGTGAGCAAAAAACGATGGATTTAGGCCCAGATCTCTGTACTGGGGTGAATGTATGACATTGTTCTACATTCTGTCCATCAACTGTGTTTTTGCATTTGTCACCCCGAGTGGGACGGGTATGCCCAGACGTGGGTCCCGTGCTCTCCATGCCACTGGAATCAAGCTATCCTGGCTGAAGAGGGATGAAACCCCGAAACCGGTCCTAGGATGCTTGTTTCCAGTCCAGGAAGGACCTGGCTTGGCAGTTCGGGCTGGACTGTTCCCATGAGGCACAGGGTCAAGACTGATTTGCATATGGCTGGGTTCAAACTGGAATGGCATGGTGACCAAAAACGATGGATTTAGGCCCAGATCTCTGTACTGGGGTGAATGTATGACATTGTTCTACATTCTGTCCATCAACTGTGTTTTTGCAGCATCCATTTTGTGATGCCAGGGTCAAGAAAGCTGGTAGCAGGTGTACCGGTGTTGTCATATTTCTCCCTCTAGGAGGGTGGAATCATACCTCCCACACCAGTTACTGGTGTGGGAGGTATGATTCCAAGGTGTTTGACACCAAACACGACATGTTTCCATGCAGCCGTTTTAAAGTTAGCATTTACCGCGAGGTTATAATGCACTTAAGTATATATGGTTGGCTGCATCACAAACAACCCCGGCGAATAGGTTCCGAAGGCTGCAGAGGGCTCTGCTCATGCATGGGCACCCTCTCACATAAGACCCAGCACCCGGCCTTCAGGATTGATAAGGCCTGCCATAGGGGTGACTGATAGGTTTATATGTGCAGTGATTAGGATAATTATAGCAAATCTATATCTAAGTAAGGGGTGCATGCACCACCTTACACAGGCTGCTGTAGCAGACCTGTTGTGTCATTTTAAATGGTCTCTCAGGGGTGGCATAATACATGCTGCAGCCCCTGGGAGGCCTCTGGGGTACCTATGCCCTGGGTACATAGTATACCATATACTAGGGACTTATAAGGGTACCCCAGAATCCAATCTGGAGTGTACCTAAAGTACATGAACAACCAATTTAAGGAGAAAGCAGATAGACTGGGGTCCTGATTAGCAGGATCCCAGTCAGACTAAGTCGAAAACCAGCAAAAGACCAGGAAAAAGTGGGGGTAACCATGCAGTCAGATTCCACCTTCCTACATAACCCCCCCAAACGAAAGGAGATAAGGCTAACCTTGTCCAGTTGAGCCTTTATTGACTAAGTGGCCATATAAGGAAGATCCTGCACTAGCAAGGATACCCCCTGTCTTATGGTCCACTAAGCAGTCCCTACCTCTAAGGGTATTGGATGGTCTCCAAAAGTTGGGATTTCTACCTGTAGGGTGTTTTGGCAAAGTAAAAGGCTGGTGGGGTGTCTGAGTAGAGAAGTGAGGCCCTAATAAAGTTGGCCTCAGCTTCCTCAGATCACTGGTCACCATGGAGGCCTCTCTTTCCATGACTGAGTTGTATCTGGCCCTAAGAGTCAACCTCTGGCTGCCTACAGCTGGGGGTTGGGTCCCTTTGGTTGGAACACTGGGGGGACATGGTAGGTTTGGAACCACTTGGTCCCAGGTTTGCCTTTGCCCAACAGAGTCCATCTGGGGGTGGTCCCTATCCAATGGTAAGAGGGATCCCTCAGTGGGTTGAGGAATTTTCACCTGGCTAGGGCTACTAGACTGGGTGCCCCTAATCTGTTGATGGGGGTTCCTCTTGGCAGTGGGCTTTTAGGGGTCCACTGACCTCTGCAGCCCTAGGCTGATTGAGGTAGGGTAGAGAGGGGCAGGATACCTGCTCCAGACTGGGTACCACCTTGGAAGTGTCCCCTGCCATCAGGGGCGTTGCCAGGCGAGGCCTGACCACCTCTGGGGCAGTTCCTTCACTAGGGGTAGGATCAGTTCCCTGAGGAAGCTGACCCTTACCTATAGTCTGGGGGAAGAAGACTTTTCTTCAACCCTTCTGCTCTCTGGTGGAGTAGAGTGGGCCATTCTTTCAGGCTCCACCTCTCCAAAATCTCCCTGGGAGGGGCTGAGGCCCTAAGAGCCCCACCAACTTTCTCAGGGAGGCCTAACATTCTTAAATGGGCCTGGTATTCAACTTCAGCCCAGGCTGAAATTTCCAGATCATTGCCCAACAGGCAATCTACAGGCAAGTTTGGGGACACTGCCACTCTCTTTGGGCCAGTGACCCCTCCCCAGCTGAGATTGACTATGGCCATGGGATGATCTGTTCTAATACCATCCATGTTGGTCACCTGGTACTTAAGCTCAGGTAAAAGCTGTTGAGGGGGACTAGTTTCCCTGTCACCATGGTGACACTAGCCCCTGTGTCTCTGAATGCCAAAGCTTTCTGACCATTTATCAGTGGCTCCTGTCTGTACTTGCCCAAAGAATTTGGACTGACAGTAAAAGTGGCAAATCCCATGACACCATCACAGACTGAGGAGGCCTGTGATGGGGACCTTTCTAAATTATGGTCCACCTCAGTTCTCCATAAGAACCCACCTAACTTCTTAGGTGCATTACTACCACCTGGGGATTACTACTTGTAGTCAGGAGGAGTGGTAGTATTGCTGGGAGGAACATTTTCCTTATTGCTGGCCTTAGGGCAACTGGGGTCATTTTTCCAGTGGCCAGGCTTCTTACATATATGGTGATGCAGCGTTTACCCAGAAATTATCACCACCCCAGGGTCCGGGTCACTCCGGTGGGGCCCATAACACCGAAGTACACACACCCTAACACACACACCCCCAGACCCTTGCTAAAAATCCTACAATGGGTTGCATGAATTATTTCCTATCACGGGATACCTTTAAGCACAGATTTTTACACCAACATTTGTTTTCATCACCTAATTTTATTAACTAATCTATGCATCAATGTACCCCGCCAATTAGGTCGATGGACCAATTAGTTGGGCAAGTTGATGGTGATTGTCAAGACCAGCTTAACCTCACTACAACAATACATTGATTTGCATAATTAATTGACTCTAAAAGAATCACAAACACCTGAAATCATTTAAAAGATTTATTGTAATTAATTTGCATAAAGAAAATTATCATTTATTCTCTCACTATTAATTCTCACTGAGCATTGCCATTTATTCAGGAAATAAATCAAGAAACTGTTTAATAAAAGTAATGAAGAGAAAATGTAAGTTTGCATTCATTTCATTATTCTTAAAAATGGTTAAAAATCAATCCTTGGTCATGTAACTGACAGAGGGTTCCAAAAATGAAAGATCAGTGAACCATAATTAAAAACATGCATTTAATTCTAAAGATTTCCTACACTAAAAACCTTCCTAACCAACACTAAAACCCCAACTTTCTTATTAACCCTGGCCTCCTAGACGCATCTCTCACCCAGGCTAGTGTCCCGCAACGATCTCGAACCTACAGGGGTCATCAGTGCGCATTCTGGCATGGTTTCAAGCTCCCAGCATCTCTGCAAACAGCTTCTCTGACAGACAGCATCTCTCCAACCAGCTTCTCTCTCAAAACCCCCAATTTTGGTCTGATATTTATACTGTGTTTGCTGGCTCTCTACCCACAAATGTTTCAACTCTTGCCGTTTCCCTTGCTCTGATTGGTCATGAAAATGCATTTCTTAGCTCTCAGGATGTCCGTGAATGACAATGTATTTCTCTGCTTCCAGGATGTCCGTGAATAACTTTGTATTTCTCTGCTCCCAGGATGTCCGTGAATAACTTTGTTTGACAAGCTGATAGCTACAAATTCAATTGTCCCATAGTTCATTAGCAGGCATTCAAATGTTCATTGGCAGGGATTCAACTGTTTATTTTCAGCTGTTTCCACGTGGTCATTCTTTGGCAGGCATTCGACTGTTCTCGTGCTATCATTCTGGCTCTCAGCCACTCGCCGGCATTCATACAAATGGCCTCGAACATAGTCAGCTGGAGTTGCAAAGTTCAGTGGAGCACAAGGCATGCGCGAGGTTCTTCCAGCCAGATGATGCAAGCATTCTCTACTGCGCAGAACCGGGAAAACGAAGCCATCTTGAAACTAGCCACCAGCCAAAACTACGATAAACACAAAGAAAATGTGAATACACAGAAAATAAGTGTTTTCTGTCCCCCACCCACCAGTACTAATATTTATCCCCTAAAACTGTTACCTAGCGGAAAAGCATCACACTGCAAGCCATTAAAATAAAGCAAAAGCAGCATGTAATGCACAATGTACACTACAGCATAGACATGCACTATTACACTACTTAAATGCGCAAAATAGATAAAACATGCGTTTTACACCATTAATTAATATGTTAATCAAACCTGTTAATGCAGAGCATTTCCCACATGTAATGTGTGTGTTTGGTTAATACACAGCAATCAAAATTAATATATTACTTTGTTATGGGGTGATTGGTCTGAACGGGGTACTCACAAAATCTTCTGTACTTCGCTCCATCAATCCCCCTTTGATGATTTCATCATCACCAAATCCCAAACCACCCATTCGTCCCACTAAATTTTATTTGATCAGACACTTCTTCTCAATAATTTTGTTAGTTCAGCAAATTTTCTCATTTCCCTTGTTCTCGACAAAAATGTTATCTTTAGTTCTAAATCTGAAACTTACTTATCCTTGCGAAGTGCAGTTCTATCTACTTGTGCAACTTATTTGTACATTGTTAACAGCATCCTTAGTAAAATGGTACAACATAAACACATCTTACTCCTAAAGCAAACATTTTATATCTATTTTTAGGACTGTTCATATCTGCTATGGTATCTAAGTTATCCTATAAATAAAATCTACCAAATATGTACCGTATGTACAAAGTGTGTTTCCACACTTGAATGACTTTCTGCCCTTCGCCCCTTCTTTTATTTTAACTACTTGGAAATGGTTAATGAAAAATCGTCTTCGTCTTGTGTGCTAAAACCCAGAAGTGTTTTCTGCAACACTGTTAGGGTGGCCTCAAGTCGTTTTCTTTGTCCTGCTCACTGTCGTTGTCACTGTCCCTTTCCTTTCTAAAATCTACTTCTTCTATTTTTTGTAAGACTACGTAAGTCCACTCAGGTGGTCTATCCAATTTCTCCTGTTCTAACTTGTTTGTTATTTCAGAGATCTGGTCTTCAAGAGCTTTTGTTCCTTTTCTCACTATCTTATACTTGAGTCTCTTTACTCCGTTGGGCCACATGTGTGAATCATCCTTATCCATAGGTTCACAGTCTTTGTTCAGAATTTCCTGTTCTTGCCTCTGCTCTTGACTTTGTTCTTGTCCTAGTTCTGTAGTACTGTCTAAATCGTTGTCAGGTGAAAAATCGTTGAGTCTTACACCTTGCTGTACACTCGCAGAGTCTGTTGATCTAGTCTCACCAGTTTCACAGTCTGCTTCTCTTCTGTTAACAGCTTCTGGTTGCTCAGCACCTGATTCAGAACTTGTATTCGAAATCTGCAGTCTATTTCTCAGTGGCCTTTGTTGTGGATCAGGTACATATGCTTGTCTCATGGCTTGTCCCATTAGTATCTTGTAAGGATTTAAACATGTCCTTCTGTCAGGTGTACTTCTCATGGTTATTATAACTAGGGGCAAAGCATCCGGCCATTTCAAGTCAGTGGAATCACACATTTCTACTAATTTGACTTTCATTGTGCCATTCACCTGCTCACCAACTCCAGAAGCTTCTGGACAATAGGCACAATGCAGTTTCTGTTTAGTGCTCAGTATTTCACAGATCAGACTGATAACTTCGTTGTCGAAATGAGTTTCCCTATCTGTGTGTGCCTGTCCATGATACATGCGTGCAAAATGGGCAAACATACTATTGGGCATAACAGCTCTTTCATCTTGGTAGACCCAAACATCATCCTCTTCTTTTTGTGTGCAACATTCTTTTACCCACTTTTCCTTTTCCTCATCGCTTGCCTGATCCTGCAATTGCCTCACTTTTTTCCATGTTTCTACTGTGTTAGTAAGCATGAGATATTGGGAAAAAGTGTCTTCCTTCGCCCGTGCCTGATTCAAAGAACAATCCTGTTTTGTGCAATATTTTGCCAATTCTTCTGTAAACCAATTCCCTCTGGTAATGTAGTCAGTTTCACATTTGTGAGCAGCAGGAAATGCTAATGATCCCTTATCAGCTATTCGTTTTTTCTTCTTTCTCCACCTGCTTCTCCATTTTTCAACATCCCTCCTTTTTCTCAGCAATATCAGCAATTCTTTAATTTTAGCTCTTCTTCCAGTAGTGTTTAACTTTTCTATGCCTTTTCCTGTGAAATCTAATCTATATTGTTTCTGCAAATCCCTATATTTAGAGATATCCACTCCTGTTTTTGGTCTGTTTATGCTTACCGTTCCAAAATTTAATTCCTCCATGTCTACTTTTAATTCTGCAATATCTATCTGTTGGCGTTCTGCATCTTTTCTATAGCCACTTCTTTCCCTCTCTCCCAACTCCTCACTTGTCAGACTCAAAGAGACTTCGTTTAATCTTTCTCTAGGTTTCGTTCCCTGCAACCATCCAGTCAGTTTTTCAGTCAGTATCTGAGTTCCAACCGTGTAAGTCGGAGCTTTTGTCAGATCTTTCGGTGTATCCAATCGGGACACACTAAGCTGTTTATTCCTGACACTTTCAGAGAATAACTCTCTTCTAGGATCTGGTCTTGCCTCATTTAACGGTATGGTCAGTGAATGTTCTTTCTCTACCTCACTTTTGCAAACAGAAATTTCAGAATCTATATTCATCGGGACTGTTAAAGTTTCCATATTTATAGGCAGTTCTTTCAATCTTTCAGACAATTCTCGTGTCCTGACTGCTAACTCATTTTTTTCTTCTTCATAATTTGACCTATTTATCACTTGTGTTTCTTGCCAAATAATCGTACTGCTCATTGGAAGGAGTTCTGGCTTTGTTACTGTACTATTAATTTGAACAGGTTCTTGTCTATTTATTGCACTACTCCCTATGGGGACTGGAACAGTTTGGAAAACTTTTATAGTTTCTGCTGGCGGTGCCTTTGGCACCACTGTCGCAAACTCCCCTTGATATGGAGGTGGTCTGTTATCCAGAATGTCATCCAGCAACTCATCTTTAGTATCACTGTACCTACAGCCTGAAATTTCAATATGCTTCTTTTCCCCTTTCTTTTTACCTCCTGTAGATCCTCCCATACTCCTGACAGGAAACAAATCATTTGGTACATCCACCTGTTGCCTTCTACATATTTTGTCCTCAATATTCTCATCCCGATATTTATCCAAACCAAAATCATAACCTCTTCCTGATCTGTGTTGTTCTTTCTCATTCACCTCATTTTCCCAATCCATTAATGCTTCAAATTGCGTAGGTCTAACTTTAGGCTCAAGTTTCCCCATTGTTTCTCTCAAATGCCGCAAAACCTTTATGTTAAAAGAACCTTCTGGAGGAAATGCAAGCGCACCATCACCTTTCGTATATAGCACCCAATTCTCTACAAACACGCAAGTGTGATAGCCATGCTTCATTATCATGTGAAATACAGGCGTTCCCGGGGCAGGGAATAGTTTCCACTCCTGCTTTACTGCAGGCTTGTCTTTCACAAACAATTTTTTTACCTTTCCAATCAGCGAAACTTTCTTCTTCTCTTTACCAATATTATACATTTTTCACTTAACTTTTTGTCTTCGCATTCAGCTAGAAACGTCAGTGCAACACAAACTCTCTACCAATCAGCTTCCTCTGCGCGGTTTCCTTTCCAACCAATACCACTGTGGAAACACACTTGTAAGCAAATCAGAAAGCTCTACGTCACTTTCGCATCCACCTATCTCAGCGCGACTCTCACTAACGCACCAATCCGGGGCGTCTACGTCACTCTGGTGATTCTCCAATCACAGCACGTCTCACACTAACGCACCAATCAGTGAAAGCTTCGTCTTTCTACAGCTGACCAATCTCAGCACGGTTTTTCTGAAGTCAGCCTTTCCCACTACTCCTGCTCTTGCCGACCCCTCCTTTACAAAATGTTATGGCAAACTTTTCTCAACAATTCTTTGTTAGTTACAACATTAAAACATTTCCATTGTCTGATTCAGCTAAACAAAAGTGACAGCTTTGTCCATTTACACAAGAATTCTGTATTTCCAGTAGGCAGCGCTTACCTCTACCCTACCACAGAATTATTAACTTTCGCCAATAAAGTAGCACTTCCCTCTACCTTACCCTTCTTTCAAGCAAACAGTAAACCCGTTTCTCTGGGGATAAGACACATGTGGAGACTATACTGCTCCTGAGAATTAAGGCCAGAGTTTCACAAGAAAACGTGATTTGCTATCTCAGTTACACACCTTTCGTACAGAAAATCCCTAACATAACACAACCTGTGTTATTACCAAAATGAATTCAGACCATGTACCAAATTCCATGTGACTTCTCTTGCCACACGTGTTCCACTTCCTACATCCCAGAAGCGTGAAAACTCACATATAACATAACGCGACTCAACATATAGTGTTAGTCATCAAATAATCAATAATCAATAATCACCAAACTTGTCAATAATAACCATCCTCTGCTACCATTTAATTGATGCAGCGTTTACCCAGAAATTATCACCACCCCAGGGTCCGGGTCACTCCGGTGGGGCCCATAACACCGAAGTACACACACCCTAACACACACACCCCCAGACCCTTGCTAAAAATCCTACAATGGGTTGCATGAATTATTTCCTATCACGGGATACCTTTAAGCACAGATTTTTACACCAACATTTGTTTTCATCACCTAATTTTATTAACTAATCTATGCATCAATGTACCCCGCCAATTAGGTCGATGGACCAATTAGTTGGGCAAGTTGATGGTGATTGTCAAGACCAGCTTAACCTCACTACAACAATACATTGATTTGCATAATTAATTGACTCTAAAAGAATCACAAACACCTGAAATCATTTAAAAGATTTTATGTAATTAATTTGCATAAAGAAAATTATCATTTATTCTCTCACTATTAATTCTCACTGAGCATTGCCATTTATTCAGGAAATAACTCAAGAAACTGTTTAATAAAAGTCATGAAGAGAAAATGTAAGTTTGCATTCATTTCATTATTCTTAAAAATGGTTAAAAATCAATCCTTGGTCATGTAACTGACAGAGGGTTCCAAAAATGAAAGATCAGTGAACCATAATTAAAAACATGCATTTAATTCTAAAGATTTCCTACACTAAAAACCTTCCTAACCAACACTAAAACCCCAACTTTCTTATTAACCCTGGCCTCCTAGACGCATCTCTCACCCAGGCTAGTGTCCCGCAACGATCTCGAACCTACAGGGGTCATCAGTGCGCATTCTGGCATGGTTTCAAGCTCCCAGCATCTCTGCAAACAGCTTCTCTGACAGACAGCATCTCTCCAACCAGCTTCTCTCTCAAAACCCCCAATTTTGGTCTGATATTTATACTGTGTTTGCTGGCTCTCTACCCACAAATGTTTCAACTCTTGCCGTTTCCCTTGCTCTGATTGGTCCTGAAAATGCATTTCTTAGCTCTCAGGATGTCCGTGAATGACAATGTATTTCTCTGCTTCCAGGATGTCCGTGAATAACTTTGTATTTCTCTGCTCCCAGGATGTCCGTGAATAACTTTGTTTGACAAGCTGATAGCTACAAATTCAATTGTCCCATAGTTCATTAGCAGGCATTCAAATGTTCATTGGCAGGGATTCAACTGTTTATTTTCAGCTGTTTCCACGTGGTCATTCTTTGGCAGGCATTCGACTGTTCTCGTGCTATCATTCTGGCTCTCAGCCACTCGCCGGCATTCATACAAATGGCCTCGAACATAGTCAGCTGGAGTTGCAAAGTTCAGTGGAGCACAAGGCATGCGCGAGGTTCTTCCAGCCAGATGATGCAAGCATTCTCTACTGCGCAGAACCGGGAAAAACGAAGCCATCTTGAAACTAGCCACCAGCCAAAACTACGATAAACACAAAGAAAATGTGAATACACAGAAAATAAGTGTTTTCTGTCCCCCACCCACCAGTACTAATATTTATCCCCTAAAACTGTTACCTAGCGGAAAAGCATCACACTGCAAGCCATTAAAATAAAGCAAAAGCAGCATGTAATGCACAATGTACACTACAGCATAGACATGCACTATTACACTACTTAAATGCGCAAAATAGATAAAACATGCGTTTTACACCATTAATTAATATGTTAATCAAACCTGTTAATGCAGAGCATTTCCCACATGTAATGTGTGTGTTTGGTTAATACACAGCAATCAAAATTAATATATTACTTTGTTATGGGGTGATTGGTCTGAACGGGGTACTCACAAAATCTTCTGTACTTCGCTCCATCAATGGCAATAAGGTTTCTTTTCAGGGGAGGAAGGAGTTTGGGACCCACCCCCAGAAGAGGACTTTTGGGGCCCTGTAGTGGATTTATCTTTTGATTTATCCCCACCTTTCTCTTGGTTTTTGGAAGAATCTTCTGGTCACCACCCTGATTCTTTGGCTTTACTCTGGTTCTGACCCATTTGTCTGCCTTCTTTCCCAATTCTTGGGGAGAGGTCAGATCAGAGTCCACCAGGTACTGGTGTAAAAGCTGGTTTTGACAATTATTAAGGATCTGCTCCCTCATAATCAAATTGTACAATCCTAAAAAGTCATGCACCTTGCTGCCATGTATCCAACCTTCCAGAGCCTTAGTAGCACAATCTACAAAGTCAACCCAGTCCTGAGCCTGTGCCTTTTGGGTGTCTCTGAACTTAATCCTGTATTGTTCAGTGGTTAAGCCAAACCCATCAATCAGAGCACTCTTCAGGACTTTGTAATTATCAGCATCCTCTTCTCTAACAGTGAGGAGCTTGTCTCTACCTTTGTCTGCAAAGGAGAGCCACAAGATTGCTGCCCACTGCTCCTGAGGGGCCCTCTGTACCTTACAGGCCTTCTCCAGTGCAGTTATCCATTTGTGGATGTCATCCCCACTCTGGTAGGGAGGGACAATCTTGTTCAGGTTCCTATGGTCATGAGTATATTCTCTACTCCTAGGGACACTGTTGCTGCCACCATGGAGCTCTAGCCCCAACTTTTTAGAAGCTCTCTGAAGCTCCAGGGATTCCCTATCTAAGGCCAATTGCTCTCTCTTGATTCTGAGCTTAGCTCTCTCAAACTCAAGCAGTTGGCACTTCCTCTCATAAGAGGACTCCCTTTTATGAGAGGCAGAGGTCCTATGAGAAACAGAGCTCCCTACAGATGTACCAGAATGATTAGGTTCCTGAGAAGGATATCTTGATCTTCTTGGTAAACTGTTAACCCTTCCAGGTGGGGTAAAGAGAGGGCCACTGAGGCCTCCTTCCTCACCTTCAGGAAGAATTGGATTGTCCAGGTTAGGATCAGTTTGATCCTCCTGGCCAGCATCAGAGTCCAGGTCATAGAAGTTTTCACTTCCTGGCCTTTCCTCTTCTGCTGTCCCACCCAACTTGCCTGCCTCATCAGACCCTGGGGTCTTTCTGAGGTCATCTAAAAGCAGAGGTGTTGAATGTTGGGGTTTTTCCCTGTCTTCAGTTTTCTAGATGTACACATGGTTCTCAACTCCTGAAATGAGATGTGGTCATACTTAGTTGGCAGAGGCCCACTGGCTTCTGGCCTAGAAGAAATACTAGTGTGGTGTGGTGTATGCACCTACCTACCCTAGTGGGAACTGAAACTCTCTTGAGTTAGAGAAAGGGTGTGCTAGACCCTTGACTTACCCAACTCTAAGTTCAGTAGAACTTACTTTATTCTAGTCTTGATTTATATGTACCTAAGTACCTTTAGTGGTTTTCAGTTAGTCACTCAATGAGATTATCTGGTAAAACAAGAGCAAGCTTGAATCCCAACCGCTGCACACCAATGTGAGAAGTTGGCCTGGTATATGCTGTCCACTAATTGAAGTGGGCACCTTGCACCAGTCCAAACGACCTTTATTGATGATTAGGTTAAAGACAACCTTTATTGAAAGCTATCTTAGTGGTAGCTATAGAGAGCAGCCTTCAGGCTAAGTCTCGAAGGAATGTAAAGCGGCTTGTTTTACCAGTATATAACCTCCTGAATGACCAAATGAAAGGAGAACCACACAAGGTATATATAAAATATATGTATTTATTACTAAAGACTCTCTACTAACCTCTTTATGAGATTAGAGAACAAGGCACACAATATTAAATCACTAGAACAACAGTAAATAGCACAATACACAGTGGGCTCCAGGGGGAGACCAAACCATATACTAAAAAGTGGTATAACAACCACGACTTGACTAGACACAGTGCCTAGAGCACGTAGAATTGCTAGGACCCCAAGGAACCACCCAAGGTAGTGACACAGGGGACCCACGGAGGACGGGTACAGTGTGTGAACACAGGCGCGAGCTCCGTACAACTCTATGGGAAAGTCGCGGTTGGAAATTTAAAGATTAAGGACACTTAGGAGAGGACTTTAAGCAAACCCAGCTAAACATAGAAGGTTCTAAGGCCAGCACCCTTGCGAGTACCGAGGTACCCGTGTTACCTATCCCAGAGGAGCCGGATGCATAGGGGTCAAGTGGTGTCGGAAACCCTCATCGTTTTCAATGGCGTGATGCAAAGAAGTGCTGCTGCCGTGGAGAAGAAAAGTGTCCGGTGTGACCAAGCCTGGATCAGAGATGAGAAGGACCTGAAAGCAGAGGGGACAAAGTCTGGGTCACTTCACGTGACCAGGAGTGGAGCAATCGAATGCCCACCGATGTCGGGTGCTTCAGGTGAGAAGAGGTGAAGCTTGACTCTGCAGCCACGGGGACCAGGAGGCGCTGACGATGACCAAAGTCCGGAGGTGAGCTGTCCCACAAAGGATGTCGAGTGCTGGGGGTCAGTGTCCGGATTGAACACCAACAAGCCTTGGCAACTGCAACCCACGCGGTTTAAGGAAAGATGCTTCTGTGAGGACCAGCAAGGTCCTGGGGACTCTCAAGCGATGGAGAGTCAGGGCACATCTGGAGAAACCAGGGAAGCCCACTGAAAGTTAAAGTTGCCTTCACAGGGATCCACAGGCCAACGGACCAGGGATCACGAAGGGACCTCGAGCTGACTCACTAAATATCAACCGACGGAACACTCGTGGAGTGTAGGCCGGAAATCTTCGGTGGAATTATTGCTCGGGGTTAGGACTACAAGTAGCCCAAAGCACAGCCTCAGGGGTTGCCAAAAGTATATGCTGCTGCAAATGTACACGGTGCCCAGGGGTTCGGGTTGCACGGTCCCCACGAGGGATACGGGTCTCAGAATTGCTGAGAGTGCAGATCAACCTCAGAGATCATGGGAACCCACCTCCTGTATTGCAGAAATCTTCGGAGTCCTTCAGGAGCTTCGTAGATGCAAACCGGTTAGATGCGTTTTAGGTGCCTGCTCAGCAGGGGAGTAACTCCTTTACTCCAAGGGAGATTCTTCAGTCATCCAGCATCGTGCAGATAGTCGAAGTACTTGGTTTCTGTAGCAGAGTTTAGTCCAGGTAAATCCAAAGTCCTGTAGTCAGGGGTTCCTACTTTATACCCAAGGAAGGGGTGGGACAAACTCTTGGGACCCACCTATGGGAGGGTCAGGACAGAGGGGTGGCTACACCCATGTCCTTTGTCCAGTTTCGCGCCAGAGCAGGAGCAAATGGCTCCTGCAACCGGTTTGAGCTGGACTATGCACAGGGACACCAAATGTGCCCCCAGTGCAGACATCAAAGCACTCTGAGAGTGCACCCACCCAGCCCCAATACACTAAAGCCTGTCTGGGAGGTGGTCACACCTCCCTGTGACAGGAAACCTATTGTCAAGCCTTCCCCTGCCGGAGTTTCCTCCAGCAGCAGGAGGGAAGACTCGTGTCTGTGGCTGGCAGCATCCATTTTGTGATGCCAGGGTCAAGAAAGCTGGTACCGGGTGTACCAGTGTTGTCATATTTCTCCTCTAGGAGGGTGGAATCATACCTCCCACACCAGTTACTGGTGTGGAGGTATGATTCCAAGGTGTTTGACACCAAACACAACATGTTTCCATGCAGCCGTTTGAAAGTTAGCATTTACCGCGAGGTTATAATGCACTTAAGTATATATGGTTGGCTGCATCACAAACAGCCCCGGAGAATAGGTTCGAAGGCTGCAGAGGGGCTCTGCTCATGCATGGGCACCCTCTCACATAAAACCCAGCACCCGGCCTTCAGGATTGATAAGGCCTGCCATAGGGGTGACTGATAGGTTTATATGTGCAGTGATTAGGATAGTTATAGTGAACCTATATCTAAGTAAGGGGTGCATGCACCACCTTACACAGGCTGCTGTAGCAGACCTGTGGTGTCATTTTAAATGGTCTCTCAGGGGTGGCATAATACATGCTGCAGCCCCTGGGAGGCCTCTGGGGTACCTATGCCCTGGGTACATAGTATACCATATACTAGGGACTTATAAGGGTACCCCAGAATCCAATCTGGAGTGTACCTAAAGTACATGAACAACCAATTTAGGGAGAAAGCAGATAGACTCGGGTCCTGATTAGCAGGATCCCAGTCAGACTAAGTCGAAAACCAGCAAAACACCAGGAAAAAAGTGGGGGTAACCATGCAGTCAGATTCCACCTTCCTACAAAATATGTGAAATGGAATGTTACATTTTTTTTTCGAGGGCATCTGTAACCCAGTTAGGTATCTTGGTGGCAGAGGGATGTGGAATAAGATGAAAGAACAGCCAGTAGAAAAGCCCTATTGAAAAGGCAGAGTATTCAATGCTTTCCTGAAACTCGGATGGAGATCAACCTAAGTGGAAGGAGAGGAACATTCTACTCCCTGACTGTGTGCACGGCAAAAGAGTGCCATCCAGCGTATTCTATTTTATAGCGGGGAACATTAAGGATAGCGACGAGGGCATAGCAGACTAGCCAAGTTGAATGGCTGTTCTGAAATGTGTCTTGAAGATAACTAGGACTGACCTGATAGGACATGCAATGAATAAAGTAAAGCTCCTCAAAGAGGATCCATTTAGCAATTGTTAGCCAGTGAATCTGAATCCTAGGCCAGGAGATGTGTCTCTGAAGTTCAAAAACAGTTCGCACAGCCATATTCTGAGGCAACTATGATTTAACAATCAAACACTGTGGAGAGCCAATGTAACAGGAGGGCCATGAAACACCCTAACAGCCATTCAAACAAGAGGGTGGCTTGAGCACCCTAACATCCATTAAAACTAGAAGGAAGCTCCATACATTCTAAATGACAAGTTTGCTCAGGTGATGAAGAAAATGGGATTTTTCCTGAAGAAGTAGCAACAATAGAAAAAGTAACAAAATTTTTTTTGACATAAGTTATCAAATGCCATAGTCACACCTGGGCAAAACTCAACGCAAGGTAATGCAAAGGACCAGTGTGCCTTTGGTAAGAGATAAGAACTTGCCCAATAGCTAAAGTCCAAACTAGATATTTAATTAAAAGGTGCAGTACAACTCGGACTGATTTTATCCCATTCCCTGCTATATCATTTCCTAGTACCTGCCGAGTCGTTCGCCAATGTGTGGGTGTCAGGCGCCGCAGCCGCAATAATGGAGACGCACGCTCAGTGAATTACTTTGGGTGGAAGACCCCGGGCGGTCTTCGCCCCCTTTATTTATAGCCTCTGGCCACGCCTGGCCAGAGGGTGTTACAAGGTGCAGCTTCCAGGTCATTTTGGCACCACTCTTGCGGTGCTGAGGTCATTACATCCCTTCCCAACGTGGCGTTGCCCGCGCCTGAATGTTCAGCAAGCAAAGTCCCTCAGTCTCTGACTCGGTGGTGGATTCGGCCTCAGGTTTTAACACTGAGGGTGGGAGTGACTGTCATCAACCCTATCACTCGACTCTTGCTGGGGGTTGGTGTCCATGCCACCACTGCCCTCTGGTGACTCAACCTGAGAGATAGCAGAGGGATATCCTTCTGAGTCAGGCTGTGGGTTCAGGCCACCCCAGTCACCTTCCGTCTCTTCCGAAAGGGTGATTTCTTGGCTAGGGCGATCTACTCTACAGAACCACGACACGTTCCTGGTAACTTCTCCTACCTGCTTGGCGGTGACCATGGTCCAGTTCACATGTGAGACTGTCCAAGTGCCTGGCTCGAAGAGCATCCGGACCTTCCAACCGGTTCGTCGGTTTCGAATTAACACCAGTTCCCTGGTAGGAGATGTCGGGACTTGGCACGTCGTTTCAGGTTGATGTGTTCATTGGTCTGGGTGCGCCGGGCTTGGGTATTTGCTGGTTCGTTTGGCATAGGTGCCCACTGGCTGGACACATGGTATCCCGCTGATGTTCATAGAGCATTATGGACCAAGGGGACCGTTGCATAGTGCAGTGTGGTGTTCCTTGGTACTCTCGTAGGAACTAGTGCAGACTTGTCTCAGGATTGGTACCCTCCACCACCGCGATTCGTAGCGCCTTGTTCAGCGTACGCATAAAGCGTTCGGCTTCGCCATTGGCCTGGGGCCACTGCGGGGTGATGCGGCAATGTCTTATGCCAAGAGACGTAAGTAGGACTCTGAAGTCCGCCCCTTGGAACGGTGGTCTGTTGTCGGTCTTTATCTCTTGGGGAGTCCCAACAAGGCAAAAGTCTTCTCCAGCACCGGGGCAACATTTGTGAATGCTGTTGACTCTATTACCTCAACTATCGAGTATTTGGAAAAACTGTCGATCATCACTGCTGTGATTCTACTGTCTGGGAAGCTCCCAAAGTCTAGGCTTATCTGGGACAAGGTGGTGGTGCATGGCTCCTCGGTGATGATGGGCGCTGGAGGTTCTTGAGTACTTGTAAACTGGCAGGATGGACATCGTCGTACAAAGTCATCCACATCAAAGTCTTCCAGCCCTGGGACCAGATTTTCTCTGACATCCGAGACTTCATTCGAACAGTCCCTTAATGGCCTCCGTGGGCGAGGGTCGTCACACGGGTTTGTAGATTTTCAGGGATTACGATGCAAGACCCCCGTAGTACCACCCGTCTGCCGTGGCACTTAGGTCATCACGTATTCTCCACATTTTCCCAAGGTGTTCTTTATCTGGGCCACACCAGTTGTTGGCATCGCGCAGGAAGTTGTGCCATGAGTCTTGTTGTAAGGCCTCCATGACGATCGTCAGGACCGGATCACTCCTGGTCGCCTCGCTGATTTCCTTGATGGTGAACGCGTGAGGACATGCTGCTCGGGACACCATGTTTACATAATCTTCGGTGGAGTTGGCGATGTCTGTGTCACCTTCCGTCGGAATCGGCAGGTGCCGGGAAAGAAAGTCAGTGGAGTTCTTCGACCCTGGTCTGTATATTGGTTTCATTTGGTAGTGTTGCAACTGAATCGCCCAGCATTCAATTCGCGGCAGAGGGTGTGGTGCAGTGCCTCGGAATAGGGAACACGCGGCTGGTGGTTGGTGACTACACGGAATGGGTGTCCGCAGATGTAGAGGTGGAAGTGGTTGCATGCCCACTTAATCGCAAGAGCCTCCCTTTCAATTTGAGAGTATCGTGCTTCCGTTGGCGTGAGGGCTTTGCTGGCGAACGCAAGGGGTGCCCACTTCCCTGGCTCTACTTCGTGGGTAATTACTGCTCCCAGGCCTACCGGGCTGGCGTCAACCAGGAGGTCTGTGTTTTTCTTTGCATCGAAATATGCCATGGTGGTCTTGCTGAGCAGGGCCTCTTTGATGTTACGGAAGGCTTCATCTTCTTCGCGGCCCCACTTCCATGGGGCGTCTTTCTTCATCAGGGCTCGGAGAGGCCCGGCCATGGTAGGAAGATAGGGGATGAATCGGCCGCAGTACGTGGCCATTGCCAGGAAGCTGCGTACTTTGGATATTGTGGTTGGAGCAGCTGCTTGCTTGGTGGCGTGAGACTTGCGGGGATCTACTTGAACTCCTTCCTGACTGAACACGTAGCCAGAAAACTCAATGGAGTTCTGAAAAAATGAGCACTTGTCTTTGTGAAGAGTAACGCCACGGTCGGACAGTCGTTTCAATGCTGTTCTGAGGTGCCGGTGATGTTCTTCGATGGATGATGAGTGAATTAGGATGTCGTCACTGACATTCAGTACTCCTTGGAGGCCAGACAGGGTCTCTCAGATTGAATCTTGGAAAACTTCTGCCGCTGATGAGATTCTGAAGTTCAGCCGTTTGTACCGGCGTAGTCCTAAATGCGTTGAGAACGTTATTATGTAATGGCTTTCCTCTGCTAGCATTAGTTGGTGATATCCTGCTTTGAGGTCCAACTTGGAGAAACCATCGTGAGCCACTGAGATCAGCTATTATGTCCTCCATCGTGGGCGTTATGTGTCTCTCTCTTTTAATCGCTTGGTTGGGGAGATGCATGTCTATGCACAATTGTATTTTGCCGGGCTGCTTGGGCTTTTAGGTGATCACCATAGGTGATACCCACGGTGTTGGACCAGACACTTTTTCTATTACGCCTTGTTGTTCGAGTTTGCGTAGCTCTTGTTCGATTAGGGTTCTTAGGTGAAATGGTATTTGTGGGTGCCGGAGGGCTACTGGTTTGACAGATTCATCAATATGCAGTTTGACCGGGGGAGCCTTCAAGCACCTGAGTCCTG
Organism: Calotriton arnoldi; assembly: GCA_963921515.1. Lineage (NCBI taxonomy): Eukaryota > Metazoa > Chordata > Amphibia > Caudata > Salamandridae > Calotriton > Calotriton arnoldi. Next base: position 114,944 of record CAWUFW010007127.1, read on the forward strand.
TGAACATGTGAGGAAATAGGTCTAATAGCTCATCTGTCTGGAACATTTTCATGGCGTATGCAAAGATGACCAGGCCTAGACCACGTGGAAGGTGGTTGTTATTTCCTGGCCTTCCGCTCTTAGTTGGACGGTCATCTTGCCTTTTAGTGGTAGAGGTTTCTGGCTTGCGTATGTGAATATCTTGACGTCAGTTGGGGACAGCAGAGGCGTGGACAGAAATGCCAGTATTGCTGGATCCCCATCACATTGACAGAGGAGGCTGTGTCAATCAGGGCTTTCACACTGGACCCTGCTACTTCAACAATGCATGCTGGTTGAGGACGCCTGCGTCTCTTGAGGTCTCCTGTGAATGAGATGAGGAATATTTCTTCTTCGTCATCGGGGGACGAATCCTCTAGGCGGTGGCGATGACGTTGTGATAATTTGGATGCTCCCTGGGGTTCTGGGTGTTCCAGAGACAGTTGTCGCACGGACTTCGAAGGTGGCCATCTGCCTCGTGTGCTCCTATTTCGTGGTCCCCCTCTGCATGCAGTGGCGAAGTGGTTGAGGGTGCCACACTTGGAGCATGTTCGTCCTTGCGCTGGGCATTCTTCGAGGGGGCGTTCTTCTCTAGCACAGTATCCGCAACGGGATCCGGGCGAGGGATTGATTGTCTGCCACGACCTGTTCCCTCTTCCACGTGCCCGGAGTGCATCAGCACGTTCAATTTTATAAGTTGGAGGTCTTTCCGGTTGCTGTGTGATGGCGATGTCCATTTCTGTTGCTCTGGCATTGGATAGGTCATGGGACCGTACCAGGATGAGGATGTCTTCTAACGGGATGTCAGGTTGGTGCAGGATTAGACCTCTTGGTGTTTTATTCCGGCAGCCCTGTATGATTTGCGCTCTCATTTCTTTGGGCTGGTCGTCAGCCGTGCACATGCTTGCCAGTTCTCGCAAGCGTCCATAGGAGTCCAGGGACCCCCCTGTTGGCGGGCCTGGCGGAGTTTGAAGCGCTCATAGTCCATGTTGAGCTGTGGGTCAAAGTGTGCATTGAGGGCTCTGACAGAAGCATTGTAGTTGTTTGCTGCTCCCGTGTTGGGTAGGTGTGTGAAAAGTTTGTAGAACTCCTCCCCAGCGTAATGGAGCAGCAGGGATCTTTACTATGCCGTCTGTCTCCCGAGTCACGACAAAATAGCTGTCCAGCCACCCAATCCACGTTTTCTAACGAGGAGAGGCGGTGGCAGGGTCCGCGAGTTCGCTGAAAGGTGGCAGCGTGCTGACCTGTGTTTGTTGTGTGGTAGATGGGGCAGGAGGCTGTTTGACTTCAAGTCGAGAGACGGTGCACACATGCCAGCCTACTGCCAGGTTCGGCTGCCAACATGGGCCAGAATTTACCTTTGGTGAACACGACTGCTCCTTAAGAACGGGGACCACCAGCCAAATAACTAAGGTCAATGTCTATCTTGGGAATCTGTATATATACAAGTGACATGAGAAAACAAGTAGACAAGAACTAAGCCCTGAAGAAGTCTTGAGAAAGGGACGAAACACGTTGGCTACATTGGCTGAGCATTTTTGTACTAATATGAATAAAGAATTTTGCAACCGACAACGCACCTCTATACATTTGATTGAAACCTGTGTGATGTGGACATGAACCACTTTGAACAAATAGTTTTGCATTTGAAATTGGTATTTGTAAATACTGCCTTAATCAAGACATATAGCCAGAGAAAAATAATGACAGTGAGTGTTGATCTCTCTAGTGCATAAACTTGTGGATAATTTCCACTTATTGGGGATTAGGAGGCTGTTCTCCCTGATCAGAGCACCACTCTTTGTTACCACGGTGTTGACTGCTTCATCCGCCATGGCTGCAAGACGATGCAGATGTAGAGGAAAGGGTGGAGTGGCTTATTCACCCTGCTGAGGTAGGAGACTTGTTGTAGCTTCCGCACAATGCGGGTCTCCGCACTTGTCACTTGTGGCAGCTCATGCTTGGTTTTTTTCTCTTGTACTTTCAGGGCTGACTGGCTTCTGGTGCTTGGAGTGTGGAGAGGGTGTGGTGCTCCATGCAGCTGTCCTGCAGGTATGCAGATAGGTCTTTCTTATTTAGTGTAAAGTCCCTTTCCTTTTATCTTTATTAATTTTTTTTCTTTTGTCTGATGGTAGTTTGCTATTTGTTTTATAATGTCTCTCTCTCCTGCTACTGTCGGTGTGCCTCTGTATGAATGGCAAGCCTTGCCCTGGGAGAGGTGAAGGCTTGCCGTCGTGTGGCAGGCAGTAGGCCACAGAGCCTCGGGGAGGAGGCGGCCGACCACGCGCATGTAGCCCGGGGGGAGGATCCACCACAACCGGCAGACGCTCCCGCGGGTTCCGGCTGCGCCCCTTTGGCAGATCTTGATGAGGCCGCCCTGGGTGGACAAAATGGAACTCCGGCGGATAGAGGCCGACGCCGCGCAGCGGAGACTGTGCCTATAGTGCGGCTGATGACAGAAGGCACCTGCGCCGAAGGTAGGCGTGCACCGGCTTTGCCTGCAGGGTTGGTGCTTAGTTGCGGCTGATGGTGTGGAATCACCACCCTCGTCGCCAGTGTGGCGTCGTTCACCAATGTGTGGGTGTCACGCACCACAGCCGCAATGATGGACACACACGCTCAGTGAATTACTGTGGGCAGAAGACCCCAAGTGGCCTTCGGACCCTTTATTTATAGCCTCTGGCCACGCCTGGCCAGAGGGTGTTACAGGGTGCAGCTTCCGGGTCACTTCAGCACCACTCTCGCGGTGCTGAGGTCATTACAGTACCCACAGGACCGCTTTTCAGCGCTGGTGGCACCTGGTGCGACAATCTTTTTGGGGCCACCGCAGTGCCCCTCATCCATCAATAGACTCTCCCTCACTTGCATTTCATTTGTTTTATAGCGTTATTCATATCAGTGTAGGGAGTCAGAGCACTTTACGTCACACACACATTATACAGAGACAATGAATCATACGGGTGTAAATCAGTCCGTAGAAAATGTTACATAAGGCAATGAGTATTTCAAGGTGCACGAGTCACATGTCATCCATACCAGTAGGCAGTATAATTTAAAGAGTGTTTGGTTTGGAGAAGAATAAGCTCAGGATTTAAAACGTTCTACAATGGTTGAGGCTGGTTTTATTAATAAGAATGTGTTTCACCGACTTCCCGAATTCCGCTAGCTCCACAAGCGGTGTGAATTTTTCCGCCCAGGCCTAATTTCTACCCAAACTAACTATTTTTAGCAACATTAGGATAATGAAAGACTGGGGAAAGAAACAAACCATTGTAACCTATACCATGCAGTTTGCATGCAGCTCTTTGATGACAGTTCATAGGTCACTGTGCTATATTAGGATTGTAACTTATGAACTGCAAATAACAAAAGGATCTCTGTGATAAAAGCAGTTACTGACTGAGCTATCCACATATAATATAGTTCTGTGATCCGCATGATGCACGTTCTTTGCAACAGGCATATTAACACACTGTGCTATTGTATGATGAGTCAAAACTGCCATTTGACAAAACTCTGATCTTTGTCCAGCAGGAACATTAATCATCAGAGTTATCTTGACATTTGCATTGTTGTGTGAAAACTGCTGAACCCACAAGGAACTCTGCAGCAGGTGTTTTTAAACCCTTACGTTATTTCTAAAAACAGCGCCCCCGACCTTAGAGCCAGGTGCAGCTGCACCGGTCGCACCGCCCGAAAGCAGGCCCTGAGTACCCTCCTGGCACCTCATTTTTGGCCTCATTATGCTGCTTGTGATCTTGTCATGTCAGCACGGGGGCTAAATGATTGTTAAAATTTCATATTTTCCACATTTCTGACATCCTCCCTCCAAAATTCCTACAATTAATGTTTGGATAAATGTGCGAGATGAAAAGACCCTGGGTCAGTTTGCAATTTTAGTTCAGCTCAGAATCCGAGATCAGATGCAAATGTTGTTTGCGCTCCATGTCGAATTTACAATTAACTCATAAAGGGTCATTAGCGTTTTTTCACCTTGGCTTTATTTCTCTACTGGTTCCCGTTTATTTGGATCTGTTTTACTATGCAAATTATTTTAAATAGATGTGACTTCTGAATTCGGGATTGCTAATAAAAACCAGACAAAACGATGCTGCAATACTTGTGTTAATTAGAACAGCAACCAAAACTTTGGCAAATGTACTGCACCTTTAACTACATATTGTAAGGATTATTTGCTTTTTATCGAAACAAACTAGTCATACTTTCTGTTGAGTTTGGCTGTTGCTGACTGTCCTCCTAGTTCTCTTATTCTTCGTTTGAATTAGGTCAAAGTGTCCCAGAGGCAAAAACACAAAAGTAAATATACACAATACAAGTATTCTTTTTTCTACCTTCGCTAAAACTGTTCCTGCCTATACATTTAAAGCAATGAGGATGCCTTTGCTGCAAAATGCCCCGGTTTCATATTTTCCGACAGGCCACCGTCCCTGGCGATTGTTTGGTGGCCCATGTCGTCATGAGCTGTGAGGCGTCACTGCCGCCATTATGACGTACATTTGAGTTGCGCATGTAGTAACCCAGCAACCGCCAGCGCAGGCGTATCTGTGACAGGCGAAGCCCCAGGACAGGAGCGGAGAAAATCAGGTAAGAAACAGGGGGCGGGTGTTTCGTTTCGTGTCTCTTTTCAAAGCCTGTCTTTTGTTGAGATAAGTGATGTTTCTGTGAGTTGCTGGGATTGTTTCTTTGGGCCGCTACTCCGGGTTAAAGAGTTTACTTTTGGCTTCTTGCGTCGCCGGCTTCGGTGCTTAGCTAGTGTCTGGTCTAGACCCCAAGGAGCTAAAAAATGGAAGAGTATACTGAAGGCTCACATGGAGCTTTTTTCAGTAGTTGTTTTTATTAGTGATAATACCGCCTTTTTTATGGGTTGGTAGAAGGGGTGGTCTGTCAAAAACGTCCCCCATAATAGTGTAATAAGGTCAAAACCTGCACAGCGCCAGGATCCCCTCACAGATGATAGTGCGCTTTACAGATACACGTAGCATAATTTCATATGGACATTGACCACGTTTGATGGAACGCTCTGTCCGCTGAACTCTAGGTAGGGCCAAAGGCTTGTATATCCTGCACCAATATGGCTCTCACCACCTTGTTCTTGCTTCCCAAGATAAAACAGGGTAGGCAGTGAGGAAAATTACTATTGAAAGTTGTAGCTTTCAACTTTGTCCGAAAGGCCCAAACTTCTATGAAGCAAACAAACTGTCTATAATATTGTGCATGGGAGCTCCGCAACTCAGAGTGACAGAATTCAGCTCTCCAAATGATGTTGGAGTCTTTGTAGAAACAAGCATTTGCAATGCAATCGGTCTCGCCCTCGGGACCTTATAAGTATTTAGCCATGCAGCACATTATACTGGGCACTGCAACATCTACTGTTTTTTAACATGGCATTCTTCCCAAAGTTTGGGGTTGCTTAAAGCAACATATTTAAGGGGAGAGTGAAGAATAAAAAAGGTATTATTTTCTTTTACCTGTTCAAAATGTCGAGGGTCACCCGTGATGGAATGTATCAGATAGGGCAAGCTGAGAGTGTGCGTGAGAGAGCTTTAGCGAGAGTGTGTGTCTGTGAGGGTGAAACTATGTGTGAGAGAAGGGAGGGGTGTCTGAAAGCATGTGCAAGAGAAATGTGTATTTGAGTATAAATTGGGTGCGTGTGTTTGAGAGAAAATGTGTGCATGAGAATGTGTTTGATAAACAACTTAAGAAGCAGTTCATATATAGGTCTGTTTGGGAAACTGTGGTGTCTGAGAAAGAGAAAGTGTGTGTGAGTGTGTGTGTGAGAGAGGGAGGGCGGGAGAGAGGTGAAATTTATAGTAGTGCAGCAAAAAACTAGGCAAAAGCAGGAGAGAGCAATGCAGCATCACGGGAGAGCTGGGCAATCTGAAACTTGACAGCTATCGCAGAATCTGCAACGTTCAGAGTTTGGGAATTATGAGATGAGTGTTTGCGCTTTATAAATAAATGAGTGTACAACTCCTTGCGATCCAGACCGCACTACCGATGGAACCATAAACACACCAACCTTACCTGGAGCTGAAGGCAGGTCATGGACTTAAACTCTGCACAGCTCAACAGCACTTCCACACCAAATCTTGAACCCATAGCTTAAATGCTCCTTAACCTACATTGGACTGCATTACTGTCTGACGGTAGGATACCAGTGAGCAACTTCACAGTATCTCCTAACTGCGCAGTTCATGACGTAATGACCATCCTAGATAAGCCATCTGTATAGATATCATCAGCCCAACGTTAAAATTGTCCCAGGCCTGCATGCCAACGATTGACAAAACGAATTGGTTGTGAAATCCAGCATTCCATTTAAGTACTGTGATGTTGGATAACAAAGCAAATACAATAAATAAATCAATGAATGCTGAACTTGCCAGCCTTTATTTTTTATAATCCAATGTGCTTATGTATAGCGTATTAGCTATTTTCTGTTATGAACTTGAGATGTTTTGCATTCATATTTTGCCAATTATTAACCTGTGAGATAGTGGCCTAACCCATGACACCATGAATGCACATTTGTTAGCCGTATTAGTCAAACACATACAATATACCAGGAGCACCTGGCCTTGTGGGGCCATTTTTAAATTTTATATATCCCTTCAATTTAATGATTCCACCACAATGTTTAACTACATTCTTAACATTTCTCGCTCTCTGCAGAAGTCTTTGCTACACCTACCCATGTTCTTCACTGGCGTTATCAATCTTGATCAGCAGCTGTTACTGATCCTGCTACTCTAAAATTGATGGCCAATTTCTGCAACCCAAAAACTCTTTAAACACAAACTTCAGAATCAGATAACCGATCTCCTGAACAAATAACTAATTTTATCCAGCAGAGTTAACATTCCTAGAGTGCATTTTCTTACATTGTGTAACCGAATCATATTTGTAGATTTTGTTGCGCTTCCCTGACTGGTTTCTAATGTACATCCACCAACAAACAAAACTATATTAAAGAATTTGTACACATTGTCTCATGCACACGTTTAGGGAAAAACAGTTGTTTAACTGCGTCAAAGCATCACTGTACACACGTCTGTCCCCTGTAATTCTTCTCAATCAACACAATTAAAAGTAGTCGATGTAATAAAGTAACCCCTGGACGTCAAAAGCATACTCTGCATAAGAAACATGCACAATACGGCGTTAATAATCAACATTACATTTCACACATAACAAATAGACTTGGCTCAAATCCCTGGACAACAAAGAGGCAAAACGTACACAACACTACCACAACCAATATATCACAAACATCCAGCCTGGCATCAAGTGAGGAATCATCAGATTGATTTTAAGGATACAGGTAATGACGAATACAGCGTGGGCATTGTAGTTTCAACTTAGTGCTAAATATCCACATGAATCAAAATGTATGCTGTGGCAATACAAATTCCATAAATAAGCAGCTATCTAAATCTACTGTAGTATCCAATCCCCAAGTCTGACATTAGATGAACACAACGCACGAAAGGGCACTTCTACAAACGTAAGCGTGTAGTTCTCGAAATAAGGCCGTAAGTAACCAACCCATCGTTCTGCAATGCATTCAAAAGGGTCTGGCAGTTCACACCACAATAATTCTGCCCAAACACTAAATAGAATGATTTTTCTTTTTAAAGGGTCACATCTCCATCAGTGGTGAGTGCAGAGTTGGGGGGCAGTCCAGTCTCTAGGGCGGTTGTGCGGAGACCTGGGCGCAGCCCACCCACCCTTCCGAGGGGATGGGCAGTCACTCCAAGCAAGCATCGATCTGCCAGTCTTACTACCGTCGCCCTCTCCGCGACTTACGGCGGAAAGCAGGCTCAAGATGGGTGATACAAGAGCGGAACGCTCCAGATGTGAGACACGGATAGCGCCGTGAATGCACAAGGGCCAGTCAGCGGTAGCGGCACAGTGTGGGGCCCAGGCAGGCTGCTATCGAGCAGAGTCAGGAAAAGGTAGAAGGGGGATAGCGGATAGGAGTTGACATGCTTTCGGCGACCGAATATTGCGGCGAGGTAGAACCCATTCAGAACAAATCCGTTTTGTGGGGTGGGTCTACTCACCAGCACCGATCCCATTCACACGGGTCACTGGACTCTTCCGGCTGTCTCGGGCCCCAGCACCAGCTCACTTACACGGACAGGCAGAGGCAGGCAGCATCCTCTGCTGCTGACATCACTAGAGCCCACCCACTGCCGGAAGGCGGTGACGTGCAGCAGCTAAATACTTTAACAGGCTCTGTCCGTTCTGCAACCGCCAACGGCCAATGGAGAAATGTCAAGAGTTCCTTCAGCCAATCTTAAACCACTGTAGAGCCACAGGTGCTGACGGCCAATCAAAAAATAAGCATGTGCAATGCAATAGGACTCGCATTTACGCGAGACCTATTGCATTGGAAGGAAGTGCGTGCAGGTGCGAGAAGCCACGAGCACGACCGGGAGTGCCTGGAGGGGCGGGGGCCGCCAAGAAGTCACGGACTGCGGGAGGGAGGGGAGGGAGGGGAAGAAAGTAGTCTGTGAAGTAAAGGGGCCGATAGCCATGGAAGGACACAAATGACGACATGGCCGTCATGGGGAGGGACTAAGAAGCCAAAAACCAATCAGAATGCAGCATTTAGGATGTAAGCCAATCCAAAAGATGGGCGGAGAGTGGGCGGAGCTTAAACGAAGCTTCCCAGCTATAGTATATACTGCATGCCTCAACGAGACAGCGCAAGCGCTGCCTAGGCGAGACCTAAAAGGCTCCTTAAAAACTCAGGCATACCTGCCAAATTACAAATTGATGCCACAGTGTGAGGAGGGCGGGACAACGTGCAGAGAGCAATTTAAGAGGCACTCTGCCCCTCACCAAGCCCCCTCTAAAAAAACAATAACAAAGGTTAATTGAGGCTGGTGTCGATGTCCTGGGGTGTTTTTACACCTCGTAATGAACGTCTGCACTTCAAAGCCTCCGAAAAGGAGCTTAAGATCCACTGTTTACAGTGGTTTTCAGCTCGTCTTCCCTGCCACCGTGTGATTTCGGATCCTCACCGGATGACAGTTTGAAGGGAGCCAAAATCGTGGGAGTTGGGAGGTATGAAACTGCCATATATTCTCAAAGCCTGGGTGGAATATTTAAGCCCAAGGCTAGAAAATACATCTATGTGTCAGACCGTGTTTACCGCTATCGTAACCGGTGTAACGTTCAACATCACAATGTAAAAGGAAAAACAAATGTCTTGTGATCCTCAAGAGACTCACTGCTGATCTTACCTGAAGACAGGGATGCTCGAAAGATGGTGTCACAGTTGCATGACGGGTAATGAATGACGTCACAAGGGGGTTGGCAGGTCATTTGATGCAATGCGGTGCTGTGGCTTGACAGTACTGGCTAGAAAAGGAATGTTCACCATTGGAGCTATTGTCGAGTTATAGCAAAATTCCTCGTACTGTGTTCAGTTCAAGGCTGGAAAAGAACATAAGCTGTACCTCTTTGGGCAAGAGAAGGCTCGTTGAAAAGGTGCTGATTTCTGATACTATCTATGGGCGTCAATCCACCAAAATGCCAAGGGCAGCGGAAGTGACATCACGCACCATTTGACCTTCACTTTGACTCACACACACATACTTAAACATACACAAACATTCACGCACTCTCTCATATAAACACACTCCTCCCCTACAAGCATGCATACAACATACATTTAAAAGCATATTTTCCTTACCGTAATTCGCAGATAGGGTCATATTCCAGCTAATTATACTCATTTTTTTTTTACACTAATAGTGAATATTATTCACCATTTGTGTAATAAAATTTTAGCAGAACACCAGGAAAAGGGAGCACCAAACGACGTCCATTAGTGTGACTTCTTCTGTGTTCCAGGCACTGATTTTGCCACCTCTGAGGCCAGAGGTCGCAAAGGCAGTGCCAGGGAGTCACAAGGTGCAAGCCAGGGGTCACTGCTGCGACCCATAAATGATGTCCATGACACTATCCTCTTTTATAGGCCTGAAACTCGAGTTGGACATTCGAGGAAACGTGCATGTGACCAGCAATGAAGGGATGCTGTAAGGTAGTCCCGCCTCTCGGCTTACTTTCAGATATGAAAGGAGAATATTGTAAGCGGCTTGCGAGAACTGGCATTTAATGTACAGTTTCACGAGGTTTTCAATGGCAGCACTTTCTTTGTCAAAATTAAAAACATAAAAAAATTATACAAAATTCATATTCGGACGACATTTAGACAAGGCATGCAAAAAGAAAATACACAATAGGTAAACCAACATCACTCTTTGCATAACGTTGACACAAGTGCTCCAAATGTCGAACAAAAATTTGAACTGATTGCAGTATCTACAGGTTTCATCCCACAGCTCAAACTCGTCCCAAGGCCATTAAAGCGCCTTACGTGAGCACCTGTTACATTCCCATTGCGGCACTATGGCCCTGCTGTGAAATAAGAGTGAATATCATCAAATACAGTGCGCTAATAATGTCAGGAGAATGCAAAGACAGAGGGCTTAGTCTTGATAAGACCCATATGAATAATAGTGGGTCGAAACGTCAATGCTACATCTTGGGTGTTGTGTGATAAGGATTCACTTTCGGTTTATTTGGGATTATTGGAAAAGATTTATATATAAGGCTAGATTTGCAACCCTTGTTCATGTGATTTTATGGTTATTTATAAATATTTGCACCACTGTGAGCATTGGGCCATCTGCACTTTGACTATTGACATGCTTACTTCTATAAATACAATAAGCATTGTTTTTAAAAGTGTGGCCTTGATTTCAATGTTTGACACAATGAATGGGATACATAACATTAAGTGTTAATTTACACAGGTACAATCTCTGTATTTCAACCTTTAAATGAATCTCACATGCTTGTCATTTTATGGTTCTTTATATATATTTTCACCACTATGGGAGCTGCACCATCTGCATTTTGAATATTTCCCTGCTTATAAATACAATACGCATTGTTTTTTAAATTAATGCAGTGACTGTATTTTTGGCACATTGAATGGGTTGCATAACATTAAGAGCCTGATTAGGAATTCGGTGGATGGGTTATTCCGTCACAAATTACAAGTTAAGTATATCCGGTGGCACTTGTAATAGGGATGGCGTAATATCTCTCACATTTGTGATGGATTAACCCATTTGCGAACTCTAAATCGGGCCCTAAGTATTCAGTTACACTTATATCCACATAAAATTGAGCGTATCACGTGATTAAAATACATTCTATGTAATATAGTTAACAGAGCTTACCTGATGCCCCAATGGCCTCACAGTGCTTATCCCAATGCAGAGGCGTGATGCCCAATGTGTGGCGTGATAGATGTGGTCCAGCCCTATATGCTATGGTCATGTACCTCACTTTCAATATGCTGGTCGCAGGCACTGAATATTTTTTTCGAGGTACTGGATGTGCAATTTCAACTTCCCTTGAATCTGTCATATTAGGCCTCTTCTCATGATGGCAAACTGAGAAAGCAGCTAGAAGAGTCATTGATCTTGCCCTGCTCCTGGCTAAGCAGAATATTCAAATCAACTGGAAATGCCCCACCCCTCCTGTGACAACATTGGCAGAAGGTCTCACACCCTTGGCTCCTCGCTGAGAGAACACACACACAGGGAGGAAAATCGCTGGCCTTCGCCAAAACGTCAGCCTCCTTTTTCTTCTTAAGGCTAGTGAAAAAGATTGAAAAATTATTTCCTTTTAAGCTTCTCAAAACGGTGGTCATCTCGTTGATATTGGGGAGACTGGACTATTGTAACAGCCTTTACTCTAATCTACGGGCCTCCTGTCTTAAGAAACTTCAGACACTACAAAATGCTGCGGCATGCTCTTCCCAAAAATTCCCAAGTCCTAGTCAGCTAAAGCAGCCATAAAAACCTGCACTGGCTACCGGTTAGACAACAGATTGCCTTCAAGGCCCTTTGCATTGCTTACAAGGCCCTTCATGGACAGGGCCCTCTCTATTTCAGAAAGGATTTGAGATGGTGTATCCCCAATAGTCCACTCCGTTCGGTTTCCACAAAAAATGTGGTGGTACCTTTCAGAAAACCACATGGGGAGTAAAAAGCTTTTTTAGGGCAAGAGCCCTTCTGTGGAATAGCCTGCCTCTTGATCTCAAAAGAGCCCCATCCCTGACTAGGTTCAGGAAGGTCCTAGTAACCTGGCTATTTGCACAGACTTAGCTGGTCTTTCTGCATTCCTAAACTAATCATTGTTACAGGAGACTAATTCACACCTTCCTATGGCAACTAGCGCCAAGACGCCTCTGGGCATTTGTTTGCGCTTTAGAAATATTTCATTCATTCATTCAAAACACCACATTTCACAAATATGGGACCTTTTACTAGTAGACTTTAAATCCTTAATCAAGGATGATGTTCTCCCCCATAGATCTCCCCCATAGATCTCCCCCCTAAATGTTCATTGAAACCCAGCACTGATACATAAAACCTTGACTTCAGTTTACAACATTCAATATTACCATATGAGGGCCGCTTTATGTGTTATGGGATATGTGTTATTAAGAATTCATTTATACAGGTACAATCTCTGTAGGTCAGCCTATAAATCAATCCGAGGTTCTTGTGATTGTATGGTTATTTATAAATATTTGTACCACTATGAGCCCTGCGTCGTCTGCACTTTGACTATTGACCTGCTTCTATAAATACAATAAGCATTGATTTAAAATGTTGCCTTCATTATAAATTTGACACATTGAATGGGATACACAACATTAAGTATTCATTTACAAAGGTACAATCTCTGTATGTCACCCTTTAAATGATTCCCATGTTCTTGTGATGTAATCCCTTCAGGATTGTAAAGGCCTGCTATTTATTTATTTTATTTTTTATTTATTTGAAAAGTTTTATATAGCGCTGGCTAGACCCGGAGGTATCAGAGCGCTTTACATGAGTTACAGCGAGTTACAGGTTACAAAGTTACATCACTTAAATCAAAGAGTCACAGGGGAGGAGGAGGGGGAGGGAGGGAATACACAAAGGGAAAACGTGGAAAATAATGTCAGATGTCCGGCTGGGTAGGTGACGGCCGAGGGGTGAAACCAGGGCCAGACTCCTCTTTAGCTGCATATGACAGCTCCACCGGGCATGCTATAGGGGTGACTTATAGGTTTTAAGTGCACTGACCCTTAGATATAGGAAACCGATATCTTTAGTAAGTGGTGCAAGCACCAACTTACACAGGCTGCAATGGCAGGCCTGTAGTTCCATTTTGAATGGTCTCATGGGTGGCATAATACATGCTTCAGCCCATGGGAGACCTCTGGGGTACCTATGCCCTGGGTATCTTAGTACCATATTCTAGGCACTGATAAGGGTACCCCAGTATCCAATCTGGGATGTACCTAAGTACTGAACACAACAATTTAGGGAGAAAGCAGATAGACTGGGGTCCTGATTAGCAGGATCCCAGTTAGACTAGTCACAAACAGCATCACATCACACAAAAAGTGGGGGTAACCATAGAAGCAGATCCTACTTTCTTACACGTTGTCTTTTCCTTTGCTGTAGGGAGTCCTGAGTTGCTGCTTCTGAGGATGGGAACAACGCTGTGATGCTGACATGATCCGGAGGTTTGATTGAGAGAATTCAGATAAGTGAAAAGCAAAGAGACCAATTGCGGGATCAGAGTGGGCACAGACTTTAAATAGAGGATGAATGTGTGCTTTTAGTGCACCTGTCAGCATCTTGGAACGTTCACTGTGAGCCAGGAGTTAGATTAATAAAAGCACAAGATCATGGAAAGTTCTTTATGTGCCAGGGGGTTGATTACCAAATGCATCTGTTGAGGTCATGAAATGTTCAAGCAGAGCTAACAGAGTCATGGTACTTTCACTGTGAGCCAGGCGGTTAGTTAGCAAATGCATCTGACGGGGTCATGGAATGTTCAAGCAGGGCTATTAATCTTGAAGGTGATGCCTCATGAGTTTAATTGACAAGACACCTGTTACTGCTGTTTGTTCTGGAACATTTGCAATAAACGGAGCAGTTAGCTCTGACAGTTACTCAACATTAATTTGATTGATAGGTGCACCTGCCAAAATTCTGGAACTTTCACAGTGGTTGTAAGGAGCTAAGGGCCAGATGTATGACCAGTATAAATTGCGACTCGACACTGATTGCGATTCCCAATGGGGTCGCAAAATGCGAGCCTCATGAATATTAATGAGGCACTCGCATTTTGCGACCCCATTGGGAATGGCTGGCCCTCCCAGGGATGGTGGCCTGCTGGGCTCAGCAGACCTCCATGTCTGGGACTGCTTTCCAATAAAGCAGTTTTTAAAAAAAATGCAGCCAGTTTTCCTTAACTCCTTAACCGGGCGCGAATTCCGCCGCGGTGCGGGAGTTTTAATGAGTGGGCGGGGCTGCGTCGGCCAATGGACGTGCGCAGCACTACCCAGGTAGTGCTCGCGACGGCCGTTGGCCAACGCGCGCACGGAACGGGTTAAAGGAAAACGGGATGCATTTAAAAAAATAAATGAAACTTTTTGTTTCATTTTTTAAGGACAGGTAGTGGTTCCTGGATCCACTGCCTGCCCCTAAAAATATTTTCCTCTGCATTTGCAAAGGGGAAGGGGTCCCCTGGGGACCCATTCCGATTTTCCAATGCATTACCACCCTCTTGAAGAGGGCGGTAAATTGCGAGTGTGTTGCGACCGCAATTGCAGTCGCAAATATTCGTACATGGCTTGTGAGTCGCTATTAGGAAGGGAACGCCCTTCCTAATAGCGAAGTCATAAAACACTATTTTGCGAGTCGCAAAATAGTGTTAGTACATGGCCCAGAGGAAAATTGCATGCGCAAACGGGTCGCAAACCCATTTGTGCATGCAATTTTCCGTTGTACATCTGGCCCTGTGTGTTTTTCTGGGCAGTTCAATCAGTTATCTGTGGTGGTCAATATTTCCTCTTATACCACCCCGATTGGAGCACATGGCAAACAAAATCAGAATATGGACACACTACATGGAGGGGGTGAGAAGGGAACAAACGTGCTCAAACTCACAGGCTCCTGGAGGGTTGCTCTTTGGCTGGGAACATGACATCATTGTTAGCAGGGTAAACCAATACATATCTTTTCCAAATTCCCCCAACCTTTGCAACAAACCAAATTAATATTTTGCCAGGTAGCACAGTTCCCCAAAGTAACTCACTGTGTTGATGGCATACATATTGCCATATGTCCCCCTCAGCAAATGAATTCAATCAATCAATCAATCAATTTGTAGAGCGCACTACTCACCCGTGAGGGTCTCAAGGCGCTGGGGGGCGGGGGAGGGGTGCCGCTACTGCTCGAATAGCCAGGTCTTGAGTAGCCTCCTGAAGGTTAGTAGGTCATGGGTCTGCCGTAGGAGGATGGGGAGGGTGTTCCAGGTCTTGGCAGCGAGGTAGGAGAACGATCTGCTGCCGGAGGTCGCTCTTCGGATGCGGGGGATGGTAGCGAGGGCGCGGTCGGCGGAGCGGAGCTGGCGGTTCGGGGTGTAGAAGGTGAGTCGTCTGTTGAGGTATGCTGGTCCGGTGTCGTGGAGTGCCTTGTGTGCGTGGGTGAGGAGCTTGAAGGTGATCCTCTTGTTGACGGGCAGCCAGTGCAGGTCTCTCAGGTGGGGTGTGATGTGGCTGTGTCGGGGGATGTCGAGGATCAGGCGGGCAGAGGCGTTCTGTATGCGTTGCAGTTGTTTCAGTAGTTTGTCCGGGGCTCCCACGTAGAGGGCGTTTCCGTAGTCCAGCCTGCTGCTGACGAGGGCCTGGGTGACCGTTCTTCTTGTGTCAGTGGGGATCCACTTGTAGATCTTGCGGAGCATGCGGAGGGTGTTGTAGCAGGAGGATGAGACGGCGTTGACTTGCTTGGTCATGGAGAGCGTTGAGTCGAGGACGAACCCCAGGTTGCGTGCGTGGTCGGTGGGCGTTGGTGCTGCTCCCAGGGCGGTCGGCCACCAGGAGTCGTCCCAGGCTGAGGGGGTGGAGCCGAGGATGAGGACCTCCGTCTTGTCCGAGTTCAGCTTCAGACGGCTGTTCTTCATCCATTCTGCGACAGCTTTCATTCCTTTGTGGAGGTTGGTTTTGGCGGTGAGGGGTCCTTGGTGAGGGAGAGGATCAGCTGTGTGTCGTCGGCGTAGGAGGTGATGTTGAGGTCGTGTAATCTGGAGACGTGGGCGAGCGGGGCCATGTAGATGTTGAACAATGTCGGGCTGAGGGATGATCCTTGGGGTACGACGCAGATGATCTTGGAGGCTTCGGAACGGAAAGGGGAGGCGGATGCTCTGGGTTCTGCCGGAGACGAAGGAGGTGGTCCATTCCAGAGCCTTGTCTCGGATCCCTGCGTTGTGGAGGCGTGTGCGTAGGGTGCGGTGGCAGACCGTGTCGAAGGCGGCTGATATGGCAGGAGGATGAGGGCCGCGGTTTCGCCGTTGTCCAACAGGGCCCTGACGTCATCGGTGGCGGCGATGAGGGCAGTTTCGGTGCTGTGGTTGCTGCGGAACCCGGACTGGGACGGGTCCAGGATGTTGTTCTCCTCGAGGTAGCGGGTCAGCTGTTTGTTGACGGTTTTCTCGCTGACCTTTGCCGGGAACGGGAGCAGGGAGATGGGCCGGAAGTTCTTGAGGTCCCTCGGATCTGCCTTGGGTTTCTTGAGCAAGGCGTTGATCTCGGCGTGCTTCCAGCTCTCCGGGAAGGTCGCGGTCTCGAAGGAGATGTTGATGGCCTTGCGGAGATGTGGTGCGATGGTGGCGCTGGCTTTGTTGAAGATGTGGTGTGGGCACGGGTCTGACGGGGAGCCGGAGTGGATGGTGTTCATGATTTTGATGGTGTCGTCGTCGTTGATGTGAGTCCAGGTGAGCAGGGGGTCGTTGTGGGTGGTGGTCGTGGGGTCAGGTGTCGTTGGCTGTCGTGGTCTGGTTGTCGAAGCTGTCGTGGATGCCTGTGATCTTGCGATGGAAGAAGGTGGCCAGGGAGTTGCACAGGTCCTGCGAAGGTGGGATGTCGTTGGTGTTGGAGCTGGGGTTGGAGAGTTCCTTCACCATTTTGAAGAGATCTTTGCTGTTATGTGCGTTGTTGTCGAGGCGGTCCTTGAAGGAGGTCCTTTTGGCGGATCTGATGAGGTGATGGTGTTGGCGCATGGCGTTCTTGTGGGCTGCGTGGTTCTCCGGTGTCTGTTCGCGGTGCCATTTCTTCTCTAGTCTTCGGCAGGTTTGTTTGGAGGTCTGTAGGTCCGTGAAGAACCAGCTGACCTTCTTGTTGGTGCGTCTGTTGGAGGGTTTCTTGATCGGGGCCAGGGTGTTGGCGCAGTCGTTGATCCAGCGCCTGAGGTTGCTGGCGGCGGCGTCGGGGTCGGTGGGGTCGGCGGGTGGGCTTCGGGCTTCGGGCGATGTTTAGCTGGTCTTCGGTGATTTTGCTCCAGCCACGGCGGGGGATCTGTTGGATGCGGTGGTGCGTGGTGGGTTTCCTGAAGGTGAAGTGGATGCAGCGATGGTCGGTCCAGTGGAGTTCGGTGGTGTGGCTGAAGGAGACGTGGGAGCTTGAGGAGAAGATGGGATCAAGCGTGTGGCCGGCGGAGTGGGTGGGCGAAGTGACGAGCTGTCGGAGTCCGAGGTTGGCGAGGTTGTCGATCAGGGTGGTGGAGTTGGTGTCATTGTTGTTCTCGAGGTGGAAGTTCAGGTCTCCGAGGAGGATGTAGTCCGTGGAGGCGAGGGCGTGCGTGCTGACGAAGTCGGCGATGGAGTCGCTGAACCGAGGCCGGGGTCCGGGGGTCTGTAGATCAGAGTTCCTCTGAGGGTGGTGTTGGGATCAGTGTGGATCTGGAAGTGCAGGTGTTCGGCGGTGCTGAGGGTGTCGTCGGAGTTGCTCGTGACCTTGAGGGTGGACTTGTGGATGATGGCGATTCCACCTCCTCATCTACAGAATTAGGAAAAGCTCGCACTCACTCAATGTTCAGGTATAACAGACCTTGTATCCTCTCCTAATGTTTGACTATATATTTTTGTTATTCACTTGTGCCCGTTCTACAGGTTGTATGTGTTGTATGTGACTCCACTTTGTGCAAAATGATAAATAAATGTTTTTAAAAAACATAACAGACCTTGTAGCCTGATTCCGAGGCAGCACCCATGACTCCTTTATGTTCCACCATACTGGACTACGACTGTCTCATGATGAATTTGGATATGGATTTTTACTTAATGAGAGAACTGCTGATTCAATACATGCAGTGGCCAGAACATTTTGTGTAATGTGACCTAAAGTGCTTTAAGTAGACAGTGCTACTCATGGATACTGACACTATTATTGACTCCAAGTGCCATAAGTGAAAGGAAGTACAACAGGGCACATAAGACAACACGGTCTATCATTGAATGTACCTTTGGCATACTGAAGACCAGCTTCCGTTGCCTCCACAAAACTGGCGGAACACTACTTTTCAGACCTGAGACGTGTTGTAAAATCATCGCCACATGCACCATTCTACACAATATCGCCATGAGGAAGGGTCTGCACAACATCACCATAGAGCCTGAATCCGACTACCACGAGGAATTACCACCAGTACAGGTGCAGCAGGACGGAAATACGTGCAGCAGAGGGTCATGCACAACACGCAGAGATCACCAACAACAATTTTTGAGGTAAAAATGATTGCAACATCTAAAACAAATTGACATCACACATGATGGTAATGCATAGTGCAAAATGTAAAGTTCACCTTTTATTCAGGTTGTGACAATAATGTATCTCCCCTAAATCAAATGTATCCTTGCGGATGTAACACTGTTTCAACAAAGCAACAAAGTAACAACAAACAAGACAAAGTAGACTCATGACTCTGCGTGTCCAGTGGATTAATTTTTTCCGGCCTCTGGGATTTTTTGCCTTCTCAGCAACACTGGCCTGTGGAAGAGGGGACATGTCAGATCCAGAAGAGTTTCGGCATGTACACCTGGTACAGCATCCATCTTGCATAGATGTGGCACTAATGATAGAGCCGTCTTCACTCTCGGGTGGCAGCAGAATTGTGGAGACAGAGAGGTTGTGTCTGTATTTTTTCAAAGGCTGTGGTCACTTGTACTAGCCTACGTGCAACATCTTGACAGCAGTGCCCCCTGTCATTTTGAATGTTGACAGTTCTCCTTGCAAGAGTGGTTGTGGCTACTGCCACTCGATTAATTGAATGAGTGAAGGCATCAAAGCGTGCCATGTACTGCCTGTGCCTTTGCAGATGTTGATCCTTCTCCATGGCAGCAATCCAACAGTCTTGCCCTTTCTGTAATTGCTGCATTGACCTTGAGATGCTTTGCAGATGCCTGTTAACATTCTTAATTTGTTTAGTTTGCAGGCGCTGCACTGAGATGATGGATATCCCCAGGCCACCAAACATAGGAGAACTGTCTTCTGACACATTGTCATTGTGGACTATTGCTGGTTGGGCTCTATGGTGTCTGTGTGACCTGCCCACAGATGTAGTTGTGTCCCTGCTTTGGGATTGTCCCTCATCACCGTCCACAAAGTCTGGTAGTGGTGCAACGGTTGCTCTCTTAGGGGCTTATTTACAAGCCTCCTGTGCCGCCAGTGCGTCACTTTTAATATGGAAAAAAGTGGCGTACCAGCGGTGCAAGGGGCTTGTAAATAAGCCCTTAGTATTTGGAGTTGGAGTAATGGGCATAGGAGTAGCTATTGTGCTGCCCTCCATTTCCATGTGTGTGTCAGTGTCTTCTGTCAGGCTCAATTGTTTGTGACACTTCTTGGGTGCGATCTGTGGAAAGGCATGTAAATAAATGGTTAATGTTTGTTCACAATATTGTTGTAACTGTGCTTCATGTGTTTGTGACACGTTTAGGATGTACAGAACAGATATGTGTAGTTTCGTCATCAGCACACAGTACAGCATGCACCTTTGGTGTACTACATCTGCCATTATGCATTGCCAATGTGCAGCATGCATCGAAATGGAGTTTTGTTTGCTGTGATGTTTTACTTGAGGCATTACAAACATTATGTTTAGTAAGTAAAGGGAGTTGACTTACCCTGGCTGGTGCCTGCAGGATTGGAGGTGTCAATGCCTGACACTCCCACCACACTTCCTGGTTCCAGTGTCCCCTCGATCAGTGAATCCATGGGAGTGGGAAGGGGGTGTTTGGAGGGTCCCCACCTGTGCCACGACCCACAGCTATCCTGCTGGTCACCTTCTCCTTTGTGCGGGATCTCAAGTCATACCAGCTTTTTCTGATCTCTGGTATGGTCCACTGTGTGACACCAAGGGAGTTCACCTTCTCCAAGATGCTGTTTAGGCCTGAGCGGAATTCGCAGACTTTCACACTGCGGAATTCCGCGGAGTGACCAAACAACTCTGCCGAATTGAGTGGAGTTCCGCAATTGGGCGGAGAATTGCATGTTGTGCTTTTATTTGTGCTCGGCAGTCTTTCTAGTCATGCAATTACACTTATAACATACGTATAAACTTATAAAACTTACATAAAAAGTGCCTAAATTAAAAAGAATGGACAAGTTGTACAGCTTATCGTCGTCTTGCTTCCTCTTACCGATGGTGGCACTCTGCCGCACCCTGCTGTCCATGGTTTTCACTGATCCATGGGTCCACTCCGCTGGCGGAGAGGGCAACAGGTTGGGGAGGCAGAAGTATAGCTCCCAAGCCCTGGAGTGTGACAGGGAACAGGCCATGGAACCGGTACACAGTGGTGATAGAAGCAGCTGACAAACAGACGGACAGTCAATCCGTTGCACTGCCCTCCTACAAGGCACTTGTCTGGTCATAACGTGAAGGGGAAGAGAGCGCCCTTTAGTGTACCCACGCTCATTGGCTAAGCGTCAACTCTCAACCAGCCATTGGCCAATAAGCAACCTTCAGAAGACTCTATGGGTAGACAATACAGTGGAAAACTGAAAAGACAAGAGAATCGAACTAGAGCAGGAGCCATGTTGAAGTGTAAAAGAGGAAGACTACAGCTATTCTGGAGTAAAAGTCACATATATGGTATTTTGCATTTAATTTTGAAACTATTTCCCTGTTACTGATTCTTCTGACTCTTCCCTCTGTCTGCCGGAGCTCGCTCACTAGTTCCCACTGCTCCTCACAGAAGTAGCAAGCAGCTGCAAACTGATTGCTGCCACGTCCTTTGCTTCCAGTTAACTCTTGTGTTTGGTGTAAGCAATTCAGGGCCTCGACAGAAGGAGGTACCCTAAAACCGGGGCTGTCAGGGCCTGGGTGCGTGCTCAGGCTGCCTCCTCATCACGGACAGACCCAGACGGGAGCGGACTCCTGGCGGGGTGGGAGCAGGGCAGGAGAGGAAGTGATGGAGAGGAGGGAGCAGTGGTAGATGGAGATCAGTAGCAAACAGCGCACTGCTCTGGCTGCTGCACGCTAAACTGCTTCCTCCCACAGCCCAGGCTCTGAGAGGCATCCCAGGAAGCCCTAAGGCATGGAGTCTTTAGGGATAAAGATGTGCACCCTCCTCATCCTTGTCTGTACATATAGATATCAGGCGTAGATAGACATCGCTCAGAGGTGTTCAACAATCACTGACGTGTTTTGCCCTGTTTGTACTTGTAGCTTTCATGTTTTGAAAATAATAAAGTTGAGGTGTGGTTTGCACTAAAGAACCTTAGTGAACTGTTGAGTGTGTGTGTGAGAGTGAAAACAATCATAAACAAATACACAGTAATAGGTACCTCAACGATGTGTTCCCATACCATACCATCCCATGCCTCTAACTGCCATCCATTGTCGAGGGTGAGATACTGATGTTAGCAGAGCCTTCTTTAATTCCACAAAGAATAAAAGCCCGGCCCCTCCCTCCGACCCTCCTATTAACCATGCTTGAAGGATGCGCGTTAATCCGGTGAGACCCGAGGCCTTCCTACTGGCCCCAACTGCAAGCCCTGTGTGAAACATTTCAAAACACTCCCACCAGCATAATGCATTCTAGTGCTGTAAGGCAGCATCAACTAGCAGTGGGCACCAGTAAACTCCGCTATGCAGCAGATGGCAGAGTTTTTGCTGAACTCTGTGCCACTGGCGTAAAGAAACTTAAGGGGCCCCCTGCAAGGTACGTGGAGGGGCCCCCTCTGGACTCAAATCACAAGCTTTCCAGTCAGAGTACTGTAGCTAAGGGGCCCCCTGGAGCTTGGGGGCCGCCTGCACCGCTAACGGAGTTGCAAAATTTCACAAATTGAGTACTCTCTCCACAGCTGTGATTCCCAACTGAAGTGAGGCTGGTATCAATATGTCAGCCTTAAATACATTTGGAGTTCAGGCTGCAGTTGACAGAAATGGCTAGATGTAAGTTAATGAATAACACCAAAGTGGATTGTATGAGAGTCTAGGGCTGAGGCAGAATCATCCCATAATGGCCGTTGCTTTTGGAAATGGAGGCGCTGATTTGGGTGGCTGAGTCAGTTGCTCTACTCCTTGGGTGTGATGGTGCTGGAAGAGGGTTCTCCACTAGCTTGTAATGCAGGGGGTTGGGTCTGAGTACTTGCATACTATAGTAGGTTAGAGGCAGTACAAGTCCATAATCAGTTTTTTATAATCTATAAAAAGTGATTGTTTAAGGGTCTAGGGCTGAGGCAGAATCAACTCACAATGGCCGCTCTTCGCGGAGATAGAGTGCCTGATTCGGGTTGCTGAGTCAGTGACTCCGCTCTTTGTATGAGATTGTGCTATGAGATGATTCTGCAGTGGATTGCATTGCAGGGGTTGAGTAGTCCCTGTCACATATAGTTTGGAAGTGAAAGTGGCCCAGGATCATATTTTAGAAAAATTAAACAGGTTGAGATTCCAGTGTGATGGTAGAGACCAAGAATGATCAGAGTTCCGAATCCGAGCAACGTTGATTATATGATGGTGTAGTGATAAGACTGTTTCTAGCCCACAATGATCACTTTTCCTGAGGAAGGAGGGTGTGATTTGAAATTTCTGAGTTGTTTCCTCCTCTCATTATTTGAAATGCTTCTAGGGGGTGCTTTGCTGGTAATGAAGATTTGATAATCGAGTACTCTCTCCAAAGTTGTGGTCACAAACTAAAGTGAGGCTAGTAACAATTTGTCAGCTTTAAATACATTTTGATTTTAGGCTGCAGTTGACAGAAATGGATAGATCTGAGATTAATGAATAACACCAAAGTTGATTGTATGAGAGTCTAGGGCTGCGGCAGAATCATCCCGCAATAGCTGCTGCCCTTGGAAATGGAGGGGCTGATTTGGGTAGCTGAGTCAGTGGCTCTACTCCTAGGGTTTGATGGTGCGGGAAGAGGTTTCTTCAGTGGCTCCTAAAGAACGGGGATATGGGGCTGAGTAGTCACATACTATTGTAGGGTAGAACAGTTTTTATAATATATAAATAGTGGATTGTGTATAGGTCTACGGCTGAGGCAGAATCATCTCACAAGGACCGCTCTTTTATTATTATATGAGGGTGTAGGGCTGAGGCAGAATTATCCCTCAATAGACGCTGCCCTTGGAGTATGAGGCGCTGATTTGGGTAGTTGAGTCAGTATCTCTGCTCTTTGGGTGTGATGCTGCTGGAAGCGGGTTGTGAAGTGTTTCGAAATACAGGGAGATTTGGGGCTGCTGGAAGAGGGTTCTGCACTGGCTTGTAATGCATTCTATTGTACGTTAGAGGCAGTTTAAGTCCACAATCAGTTTTTTAGACACTATAAAAGTGGATTGCATAAGGGTCTAGGGCTCAACCAGATTGAAATAACAATGCCTGCTCTTCATGGAGATAGAGTGCCTGATTTGGGTTGCTGAGTCAGTGACTCCGCTCTTTGTATGAGATTGTGCTAAGAGATGATTCTGCAGTGTATTGTAATGCAGGGAGTTGAGTAGTCCCAGTCGCATATAGGTGGGAAGTTGAATTGGGCCTGGATCATAGTTTATAATCAATAAATAGATTGTGCTTTCAGTGTCAAGGCAGAGTCGCTGGTCTTGGAAATGGAGGCGCTGATTTGGGTAGCTGAGTCAGGGCTCTACTCCTCAGCTGTGATGCTGCTGGAAGCAGGTTGTGAAGTGTTTCGAAATGCAGGCAGGTTTGGGCTGAGTAGTTGCATACTAATATAGGTTAGAGGTATAGTGAATCCACGATCAGTTTTAATAATCTATAAATAGCGTCTAGGATTTAGGCAGAATCAACTCACCAAGGCCGCTCTTCTTGGAGATAGTGTCTGATTTGGGTTGCTGAGTCTGTGACTCCGCTCTTTGTATGAGATTGTGCATGAGATGATTCTGCAGTGGATTGTAATGCAGGGGGTTGAGTAATCCCAGTCGCATATAGTTGGGAAGCTGAATTGGGCCTCGATCATAGTTTATAATCAATAAATAGATTGAGCTTCTAGTGTCAAGGCAGAGTCGCTGCTCTTGGAAATGGAGGCGCTGATTTGGGTAGCTGAGTCAGTGGCTCTACTCCTCGGGTGTGATGCTGCTGGAGACGGGTTGTGAAGTGTTTCCAAATGCAGGGAGGTTTGGGGCGGAGTAGTTGCATACTATTATAGGTTACAGGTATAGCGAATCATGATTAGTTTGTATAATCTATAAATAGTGGCTTGTATTAGCCTCTAGGATTTAGGCAGAATCAACTCACAATGGCCGCTCTTCTTGGAGATAGAGTGTCTGATTTGGGTTGCTGAGTCAGTGACTCCGCTCTTTGTATGAGATTGTGCATGAGATGATTCTGCAGTGGATTGTAATGCACAGGGTTGAGTAGTCCCAGTCGCATATAGGTGGGAAATTACATTGGGTCTGGATCATAGTTTATAATCAATAAATAGATTGAGCTTTCAGTGTCAAGGCAGAGTCGCTGCTCTTGGAAATGGATGCGCTGATTTGGGTAGCTGAGTCAGTGGCTCTACTCCTGGGCTGTGATGCTGCTGGAAGCAGGTTGTGAAGTGTTTCGAAATGCAGGCAGGTTTGGGGCTGAGTAGTTGCATACTATTATCAGTTAGAGGTATGGCGAATCCACAATCAGTTTTTATAATCTATAAATAGTGGCTTATATTAGCGTCTAGGATTTAGGCAGAATCAACTCACAATGGCCGCTCTTCTCGGAGATGGAGTGTCTGATTTGGGTTGCTGAGTCAGCGACTCCGCTCTTTGTATGAGATTGTGCTATGATATGATTCTGCAGTGGATTGTAATGCAGGGGTTGAGTAATCGCAGTCGCATATAGTTGGGAAGCTGAATTGGGCCTTGATCATAATTTATAATCAATAAATAGATTGAGCTTCTAGTGTCAAGGCAGAGTCCCTGCTCTTGGAAATGGGGGCGCTGATTTGGGTAGCTGAGTCAGTGGCTCTACTCCTCGGGTGTGATGCTGCTGGAGACGGGTTGTGAAGTGTTTCGAAATGCAGGCAGGTTTGGGGCTGAGTAGTTGCATACTATTATAGGTCAGAGGTATAGCGAATACACGATTAGTTTTTATTATCTATAAATAGCGGCTTGTATTAGCGTCTAGGATTTAGGCAGAATCAACTCACAATGGCCGCTCTTCTTGGAGATTGAGTGTCTGATTTGGGTTGCTGAGTCAGCGACTCCGCTCTTTGTATGAGATTGTGCTATGAGATGATTCTGCAGTGGATTGTAATGCAGGGGTTGAGTAATCCCAGTCGCATATAGTTGGGAAGCTGAATTGGGCCTCGATCATAGTTTATAATCAATAAATAGATTGAGCTTCTAGTGTCAAGGCAGAGTCGCTGCTCTTGGAAATGGAGGCGCTGATTTGGGTAGCTGAGTCAGTGGCTCTACTCCTCGGGTGTGATGCTGCTGGAGATGGGTTGTGAAGTGTTTCCAAATGCAGGGAGGTTTGGGGCTGAGTAGTCGCATACTATTATAGGTTACAGGTATAGCGAATCATGATTAGTTTTTATAATCTATAAATAGTGGCTTGTATTAGCCTCTAGGATTTAGGCAGAATCAACTCACAATGGCCGCTCTTCTTGGAGATAGAGTGTCTGAATTGGGTTGCTGAGTCAGTGACTCCGCTCTTTGTATGAGATTGTGCATGAGATGATTCTGCAGTGGATTGTAATGCACAGGGTTGAGTAGTCCCAGTCGCATATAGGTGGGAAATTAAATTGGGTCTGGATCATAGTTTATAACCAATAAATAGATTGAGCTTTCAGTGTCAAGGCAGAGTCCCTGCTCTTGGAAATGGAGGCGCTGATTTGGGTAGCTGAGTCAGTGGCTCTACTCCTCGGCTGTGATGCTGCTGGAAGCAGGTTGTGAAGTGTTTCGAAATGCAGGGAAGTTTGGGGCTGAGTAGTCGCATACTATTATAGGTTAGAGGTATGGCGAATCCACAAACAGTTTTTATAATCTATAAATAGTGGCTTGTATTAGCGTCTGGGATTTAGGCAGAATCAACTCACAATGGCCTCTCTTCTGGGAGATAGAGTGTCTGATTTGGGTTGCTAAGTGAGTGACTCCGCTCTTTGTATGAGATTGTGCTATGAGAGGATTTTGCAGTGGATTGTAATGCATGGGGTTGAGTAATCCCAGTGGCATATAGTTGGGAAGCTGAATTGGGCCTCGATCATAGTTTATAATCAATAAATAGATTGAGCTTCTAGTGTCAAGGCAGAGTCGCTGCTCTTGGAAATGGAGGCGCTGATTTGGGTAGCTGAGTCAGTGGCTCTACTCCTCGGGTGTGATGCTGCTGGAGACAGGTTGTGAAGTGTTTTGAAATGCAGGCAGGTTTGGGGCTGAGTAGTTGCATACTATTATAGGTTAGAGGTATTGCGAAACCACGATTAGTTTTTATTATCTATAAATAGCAGCTTGTATTAGCGTCTAGGATTTAGGCAGAATCAACTCACAATGGCCGCTCTTCTTGGAGATAGAGTGTCTGATTTGGGTTGCTGAGTCAGCGACTCCGCTCTTTGTGTGAGATTGTGCTATGAGATGATTCCGCAGTGGATTGTAATGCAGGGGGTTGAGTAATCCCAGTCGCATATAGTTGGGAAGCTGAATTGGGCCTCGATCATACTTTATAATCAATAAATAGATTGAGCTTCTAGTGTCAAGGCAGAGTCGCTGCTCTTGGAAATGGAGGCGCTGATTTGGGTAGCTGAGTCAGTGGCTCTACTCCTCGGGTGTGATGCTGCTGGAGACGGGTTGTGAAGTGTTTCCAAATGCAGGGAGGTTTAGGGCTGAGTAGTCGCATACTATTATAGGTTACAGGTATAGCGAATCATGATTAGTTTTTATAATCTATAAATAGTGGCTTGTATTAGCCTCTAGGATTTAGGCAGAATCAACCCACAATGGCCGCTCTTCTTGGAGATAGAGTGTCTGATTTGGGTTGCTGAGTCTGTGACTCCGCTCTTTGTATGAGATTGTGCATGAGATGATTCTGCAGTGGATTGTAATGCACAGGGTTGAGTAGTCCCAGTCGCATATAGGTGGGAAATTAAATTGGGTCTGGATCATGTTTATAATCAATAAATAGATTGAGCTTTCAGTGTCAAGGCAGAGTCCGTGCTCTTGGAAATGGAGGCGCTGATTTGGGTAGCTGAGTCAGTGGCTCTACTCCTCGGCTGTGATGCTGCTGGAAGCAGGTTGTGAAGTATTTCGAAATGCAGGGAAGTTTGGGGATGAGTAGTTGCATACTATTATAGGTTAGAGGTATAGCAAATCCACAATCAGTTTTTATAATCTATAAATAGTGGCTTGTATTAGCGTCTAGGATTTAGGCAGAATCAACTCACAATGGCCGCTCTTCTTGGACATAGAGTGTCTGATTTGGGTTGCTGAGTCAGTGACTCCGCTCTCTGTATGAGATTGTGCATGAGATGGTTCTGCAGTGGATTGTAATGCACAGGGTTGAGTAGTCCCAGTCGCATATAGGTGGGAAATTAAATTGGGTCTGGATCATAGTTTATAATCAATAAATAGATTGAGCATTCAGTGTCAAGGCAGAGTCCCTGCTCTTGGAAATGGAGGCGCTGATTTGGGTAGCTGAGTCAGTGGCTCTACTCCTCGGGTGTTATGCTGCTGGAAGCGGGTTGTGAAGTGTTTCGAAATGCAGGCAGGTTTGGGGCTGAGTAGTTGCATACTATTATCAGTTAGAGGTATGGCGAATCCACAATCAGTTTTTATAATCTATAAATAGTGGCTTATATTAGCGTCTAGGATTTAGGCAGAATCAACTCACAATGGCCGCTCTTCTCGGAGATGGAGAGCCTGATTTGGGTTGCTGAGTCAGTGACTCCGCCCTTTGTATGAGATTGTGCTATGAGATGATTCTGCAGTGGATTGTAATGCAGGGGGTTGAGTAATCGCAGTCGCATATAGTTGGGAAGCTGAATTGGGCCTTGATCATAATTTATAATCAATAAATAGATTGAGCTTCTAGTGTCAAGGCAGAGTCCCTGCTCTTGGAAATGGGGGCGCTGATTTGGGTAGCTGAGTCAGTGGCTCTACTCCTCGGGTGTGATGCTGCTGGAGACGGGTTGTGAAGTGTTTCGAAATGCAGGCAGGTTTGGGGCTGAGTAGTTGCATACTATTATAGGTCAGAGGTATGGCGAATCCACAATCAGTTTTTATAATCTATAAATAGCGGCTTATATTAGGGTCTAGGATTTAGGCAGAATCAACTCACAATGGCCGCTCTTCTTGGAGATTGAGTGTCTGATTTGGGTTGCTGAGTCAGCGACTCCGCTCTTTGTATGAGATTGTGCTATGATATGATTCTGCAGTGGATTGTAATGCAGGGGGTTGAGTAATCGCAGTCGCATATAGTTGGGAAGCTGAATTGGGCCTTGATCATAATTTATAATCAATAAATAGATTGAGCTTCTAGTGTCAAGGCAGAGTCCCTGCTCTTGGAAATGGGGGCGCTGATTTGGGTAGCTGAGTCAGTGGCTCTACTCCTCGGGTGTGATGCTGCTGGAGACGGGTTGTGAAGTGTTTCGAAATGCAGGCAGGTTTGGGGC
The DNA here is from genome assembly GCA_963921515.1 of Calotriton arnoldi. Classification (NCBI taxonomy): domain Eukaryota; kingdom Metazoa; phylum Chordata; class Amphibia; order Caudata; family Salamandridae; genus Calotriton; species Calotriton arnoldi. Next base: position 143,951 of record CAWUFW010007127.1, read on the forward strand.
TGAGTAGTTGCATACTATTATAGGTCAGAGGTATAGCGAATACACGATTAGTTTTTATTATCTATAAATAGCGGCTTGTATTAGCGTCTAGGATTTAGGCAGAATCAACTCACAATGGCCGCTCTTCTTGGAGATTGAGTGTCTGATTTGGGTTGCTGAGTCAGCGACTCCGCTCTTTGTATGAGATTGTGCTATGAGATGATTCTGCAGTGGATTGTAATGCAGGGGGTTGAGTAATCCCAGTCGCATATAGTTGGGAAGCTGAATTGGGCCTCGATCATAGTTTATAATCAATAAATAGATTGAGCTTCTAGTGTCAAGGCAGAGACGCTGCTCTTGGAAATGGAGGCGCTGATTTGGGTAGCTGAGTCAGTGGCTCTACTCCTCGGGTGTGATGCTGCTGGAGATGGGTTGTGAAGTGTTTCCAAATGCAGGGAGGTTTGGGGCTGAGTAGTCGCATACTATTATAGGTTACAGGTATAGCGAATCATGATTAGTTTTTATAATCTATAAATAGTGGCTTGTATTAGCCTCTAGGATTTAGGCAGAATCAACTCACAATGGCCGCTCTTCTTGGAGATAGAGTGTCTGAATTGGGTTGCTGAGTCAGTGACTCCGCTCTTTGTATGAGATTGTGCATGAGATGATTCTGCAGTGGATTGTAATGCACAGGGTTGAGTAGTCCCAGTCGCATATAGGTGGGAAATTAAATTGGGTCTGGATCATAGTTTATAACCAATAAATAGATTGAGCTTTCAGTGTCAAGGCAGAGTCCCTGCTCTTGGAAATGGAGGCGCTGATTTGGGTAGCTGAGTCAGTGGCTCTACTCCTCGGCTGTGATGCTGCTGGAAGCAGGTTGTGAAGTGTTTCGAAATGCAGGGAAGTTTGGGGCTGAGTAGTCGCATACTATTATAGGTTAGAGGTATGGCGAATCCACAAACAGTTTTTATAATCTATAAATAGTGGCTTGTATTAGCGTCTGGGATTTAGGCAGAATCAACTCACAATGGCCTCTCTTCTGGGAGATAGAGTGTCTGATTTGGGTTGCTGAGTGAGTGACTCCGCTCTTTGTATGAGATTGTGCTATGAGAGGATTCTGCAGTGGATTGTAATGCATGGGGTTGAGTAATCCCAGTGGCATATAGTTGGGAAGCTGAATTGGGCCTCGATCATAGTTTATAATCAATAAATAGATTGAGCTTCTAGTGTCAAGGCAGAGTCGCTGCTCTTGGAAATGGAGGCGCTGATTTGGGTAGCTGAGTCAGTGGCTCTACTCCTCGGGTGTGATGCTGCTGGAGACAGGTTGTGAAGTGTTTCGAAATGCAGGCAGGTTTGGGGCTGAGTAGTTGCATACTATTATAGGTTAGAGGTATTGCGAAACCACGATTAGTTTTTATTATCTATAAATAGCAGCTTGTATTAGCGTCTAGGATTTAGGCAGAATCAACTCACAATGGCCGCTCTTCTTGGAGATAGAGTGTCTGATTTGGGTTGCTGAGTCAGCGACTCCGCTCTTTGTATGAGATTGTGCTATGAGATGATTCCGCAGTGGATTGTAATGCAGGGGGTTGAGTAATCCCAGTCGCATATAGTTGGGAAGCTGAATTGGGGCTCGATCATACTTTATAATCAATAAATAGATTGAGCTTCTAGTGTCAAGGCAGAGTCGCTGCTCTTGGAAATGGAGGCGCTGATTTGGGTAGCTGAGTCAGTGGCTCTACTCCTCGGGTGTGATGCTGCTGGAGACGGGTTGTGAAGTGTTTCCAAATGCAGGGAGGTTTGGGGCTGAGTAGTCGCATACTATTATAGGTTACAGGTATAGCGAATCATGATTAGTTTTTATAATCTATAAATAGTGGCTTGTATTAGCCTCTAGGATGTAGGCAGAATCAACCCACAATGGCCGCTCTTCTTGGAGATAGAGTGTCTGATTTGGGTTGCTGAGTCTGTGACTCCGCTCTTTGTATGAGATTGTGCATGAGATGATTCTGCAGTGGATTGTAATGCACAGGGTTGAGTAGTCCCAGTCGCATATAGGTGGGAAATTAAATTGGGTCTGGATCATAGTTTATAATCAATAAATAGATTGAGCTTTCAGTGTCAAGGCAGAGTCCGTGCTCTTGGAAATGGAGGCGCTGATTTGGGTAGCTGAGTCAGTGGCTCTACTCCTCGGCTGTGATGCTTCTGGAAGCAGGTTGTGAAGTATTTCGAAATGCAGGGAAGTTTGGGGATGAGTAGTTGCATACTATTATAGGTTAGAGGTATAGCAAATCCACAATCAGTTTTTATAATCTATAAATAGTGGCTTGTATTAGCGTCTAGGATTTAGCCAGAATCAACTCACAATGGCCGCTCTTCTTGGACATAGAGTGTCTGATTTGGGTTGCTGAGTCAGTGACTCCGCTCTCTGTATGAGATTGTGCATGAGATGGTTCTGCAGTGGATTGTAATGCACAGGGTTGAGTAGTCCCAGTCGCATATAGGTGGGAAATTAAATTGGGTCTGGATCATAGTTTATAATCAATAAATAGATTGAGCATTCAGTGTCAAGGCAGAGTCCCTGCTCTTGGAAATGGAGGCGCTGATTTGGGTAGCTGAGTCAGTGGCTCTACTCCTCGGGTGTTATGCTGCTGGAAGCGGGTTGTGAAGTGTTTCGAAATGCAGGGAGGTTTGGGGCTGAGTAGTCGCATAATATTATAGGTTAGAGGTATAGCAACTCCACAATCAGTTTTTATAATGTATAAATAGTGGCTTATATTAGCGTCTAGGATTTAGGCAGAATCAACTCACAATGGCCGCTCTTCTGGGAGATAGAGTGTCTGATTTGGGTTGCTGAGTCAGTGACTCCGCTCTCTGTATAAGATTGTGCTATGAGATGATACTTCAGTGGATTGTAATGCAGGGGGTTCAGTAGTCCCAGTTGCATATAGGTGGGAAGTTGAATTGGGCCTGGATCATAGTTTATAATCAATAAATAGATTGTGCTTTCAGTGTCAAGGCAGAGTCGCTGCTCTTGGAAATGGAGGCGCTGATTTGGGTAGCTGAGTCAGTGGCTCTACTCCTCGGCTGTGATGCTGCTGGAAGCAGGTTGTGAAGTGTTTCGAAATGCAGGGAAGTTTGGGGCTGAGTAGTCGCATACTATTATAGGTTAGAGGTATAGCGAATCCACAATCAGTTTTTATAATCTATAAATAGTATCTTGTATTAGCGTCTAGGATTTAGGCAGAATCAACTCACAATGGCCGCTCTTCTTGGAGATAGAGTGCCTGATTTGGGTTGCTGAGTCAGTGACTCCACTCTTTGTTTGAGATTGTGCTATGAGATGATTCTGCAGTGGAGTGTAATGCAGGGAGTTGAGTAGTCCCAGTGGCATATAGGTGGGAAGTTGAAATGGCCCTGGATCATAGTTTATAATCAATAAATAGATTGTGCTTTCAGTGTCAAGGCAGAGTCGCTGCTCTTGGAAATGGAGGCGCTGGTTTGGGTAGCTGAGTCAGTGGCTCTACTCCTGGGCTGTGTTGCTGCTGGAAGCAGGTTGTGAAGTGTTTCGAAATGCAGGCAGGTTTGGGGCTGAGTAGTTGCATACTATTATCAGTTAGAGGTATGGCGAATCCACAATCAGTTTTTATAATCTATAAATAGTGGCTTATATTAGCGTCTAGGATTTAGGCAGAATCAACTCACAATGGCCGCTCTTCTGGGAGATGGAGTGCCTGATTTGGCTTGCTGAGTCAGTGACTCCGCCCTTTGTATGAGATTGTGCTATGAGATGATTCTGCAGTGGATTGTAATGCAGGGGGTTGAGTAATCCCAGTCGCATATAGTTGGGAAGCTGAATTGGGCCTCGATCATAGTTTATAATCAATAAATAGATTGAGCTTCTAGTGTCAAGGCAGAGTCCCTGCTCTTGGAAATGGGGGCGCTGATTTGGGTAGCTGAGTCAGTGGCTCTACTCCTCGGGTGTGATGCTGCTGGAGACGGGTTGTGAAGTGTTTCGAAATGCAGGCAGGTTTGGGGCTGAGTAGTTGCATACTATTAAGGTCAGAGGTATAGCGAATCCACGATTAGTTTTTATTATCTATAAATAGCGGCTTGTATTAGCGTCTAGGATTTAGGCAGAATCAACTCACAATGGCCTCTCTTTTTGGAGATTGAGTGTCTGATTTGGGTTGCTGAGTCAGCGACTCCGCTCTTTGTATGAGATTGTGTATGAGATCATTCTGCAGTGGATTGTAATGCACAGGGTTGAGTAGTCCCAGTCGCATATAGGTGGGAAATTAAATTGGGTCTGGATCATAGTTTATAACCAATAAATAGATTGAGCTTTCAGTGTCAAGGCAGAGTCCCTGCTCTTGGAAATGGAGGCGCTGATTTGGGTAGCTGAGTCAGTGGCTCTACTCCTCGGCTGTGATGCTGCTGGAAGCAGGTTGTGAAGTGTTTCGAAATGCAGGGAAGTTTGGGGCTGAGTAGTCGCATACTATTATAGGTTAGAGGTATGGCGAATCCACAAACAGTTTTTATAATCTATAAATAGTGGCTTGTATTAGCGTCTGGGATTTAGGCAGAATCAACTCACAATGGCCTCGCTTCTGGGAGATAGAGTGTCTGATTTGGGTTGCTGAGTGAGTGACTCCTCTCTTTGTATGAGATTGTGCTATGAGATGATTCTGCAGTGGATTGTAATGCATGGGGTTGAGTAATCCCAGTCGCATATAGTTGGGAAGCTGAATTGGGCCTCGATCATAGTTTATAATCAATAAATAGATTGAGCTTCTAGTGTCAAGGCAGAGTCGCTGCTCTTGGAAATGGAGGCGCTGATTTGGGTAGCTGAGTCAGTGGCTCTACTCCTGGGCTGTGATGCTGCTGGAAGCAGGTTGTGAAGTGTTTCGAAATGCAGGCAGGTTTGGGGCTGAGTAGTTGCATACTATTATAGGTTAGAGGTATAGCGAAACCACAATTCGTTTTTATTATCTATAAATAGCGGCTTGTATTAGCGTCTAGGATTTAGGCAGAATCAACTCACAATGGCCGCTCTTCTGGGAGATGGAGTGCCTGATTTGGGTTGCTGAGTCAGTGACTCCGCCCTTTGTATGAGATTGTGCTATGAGATGATTCTGCACTAGATTGTAATGCAGGGGTTGAGTAATCCCAGTCGCATATAGTTGGGAAGCTGAATTGGGCCTCGATCATAGTTTATAATCAATAAATAGATTGAGCTTCTAGTGTCAAGGCAGAGTCGCTGCTCTTGGAAATGGAGGCGCTGATTTGGGTAGCTGAGTCAGTGGCTCTACTCCTCGGGTGTGATGCTGCTGGAGGCAGGTTGTGAAGTGTTTCCAAATGCAGGGAGGTTTGGGGCTGAGTAGTCGCATACTATTATAGGTTACAGGTATAGCGAATCATGATTAGTTTTTATAATCTATAAATAGTGGCTTGTATTAGCCTCTAGGATTTAGGCAGAATCAACTCACAATGGCCGCTCTTCTTGGAGATAGAGTGTCTGATTTGGGTTGCTGAGTCTGTGACTCCGCTCTTTGTATGAGATTGTGCATGAGATGATTCTGCAGTGGATTGTAATGCACAGGGTTGAGTAGTCCCAGTCGCATATAGGTGGGAAATTAAATTGGGTCTGGATCATAGTTTATAATCAATAAATAGATTGAGCTTTCAGTGTCAAGGCAGAGTCCGTGCTCTTGGAAATGGAGGCGCTGATTTGGGTAGCTGAGTCAGTGGCTCTACTCCTCGGCTGTGATGCTTCTGGAAGCAGGTTGTGAAGTATTTCGAAATGCAGGGAAGTTTGGGGATGAGTAGTCGCATACTATTTTTTTTTGTTTAAATATCTTTATTGTTGTTTATAGGTTTCTTTTTTTATTTTGTCTGTCATGGCTTATCTCGAATTTTGTACAATACTTTCTGTAGGCTGATAGTCGGCATATATCTCAAATGAGAAAAAAAGAAAGCAGTGTTACATATTTCCACAACAGTACGCCACTATTTATACATAGTTCATAAACATCAGCCGCCGTGTCGCGCATGATCACTCATGTTGAACTTTCTTTGTGCTATTGCATTCACTTGTCGTTACATCCCGAATCCAACCTTACAGGCATAGTTGGCCATCGCCCGTCAAGGAGACATCTGGTTGGAATCAGCATGTCGCTATATAATGTTTGGGTGGCTCCAATACATGTGGGGACAGTTATCAATCCGGATCAATGCGATGTTACACAGACAATAAGAGATTGCATAACTTTGAAGAGACAAGAGGTCTCCACCATTAAATGATAATTAAACAATGTTTCTTATAACATTCAATTAACTTAAACAGAACATATGAACTTGCCATCCTGTTATAAATGCAATTATTACACTACTAGGTGTGACTCGTACGACCAGTATTTCATTGTGTAGTTCCTCAGTCAGTTGGTGGTAAATACAGCCCGCCCACCCAAGCGTTAATGTAACAGCTAATCATTCAGTGTCAATGGTACAAAGGGCACATAGATCTGCCCTTCCCCACCCTCCAAGAGCAAGTCGGTCCCCCCCGACCGTGCATTAAGTCGTGTTCATGTATGTTGCGGACTAGCTATAGGGGTCTCTACGTCATCTGAGTCTTCACGTCGGAGGGCAGCTAATAATATGTCCCAGCTTTGGGCGATGGGGTACTTGCGAAGTCCTGCTATCTCCTCCCTGTGCAGCACTGTGCTTTTGCTTGCGCCCAAATTGTGAATGAAGCTTTCCAGCTGATTGCCACTGGGGGTCTGCGTGTTTCCATTTCCTGGTTATCAGCCGCTTTGCAGTTATCAGCCCCAGATCTCGGAACCTCGTAGTTACTTTATTTTTTGGGATCGGGGATAAAGCCCTAGAATGCAGACTTCCCACGATAGCGGCAGGAGTGTGCCTGTACTAGCAGCAAGAGTCATGGTCACGTCTCGCCAATACTGCAGAAGGGAGGCGCAGTCCCACAGCATATGCAGTAAAGTTGCATCTAATTGTTGACAACGTGGACATGCAGAAGTGTCAATGCGAAAATATCGGTTTATCTTATCAGGTGAAAGGTACGCCCTGTGAATGATATACGTTTGTATAAGTTTGAACCTGGCGTCCGCGGTATATTCCGAGTAGTCGCATACTATTATAGGTTAGAGGTATAGCGAATCCACAATCAGTTTTTATAATCTATAAATAGTGGCTTGTATTAGCGTCTAGGATTTAGGCAAAATCAACTCACAATGGCCGCTCTTCTGGGAGATAGAGTGTCTGATTTGGGTTGCTGAGTCAGTGACTCCGCTCTTTGTATGAGATTGTGCTAAGAGATGATTCTGCAGTGGATTGTAATGCAGGGGGTTGAGTAGTCCCAGTCGCATATAGGTGGGAAGTTAAATTGGGTCTGGATCATAGTTTATAATCAATAAATAGATTGAGCTTTCAGTGTCAAGGCAGAGTCGCTGCTCTTGGAAATGGAGGCGCTGATTTGGGTAGCTGAGTCAGTGGCTCTACTCCTCGGCTGTGATGCTGCTGGAAGCATGTTGTGAAGTGTTTCGAAATGCATTCACGTTTGGGGCTGAGTAGTTGCATTATAGGTTAGAGGTATAGCGAATCCACAATCAGTTTTTATAAATTATAAATAGTATCTTGTATTAGCGTCTAGGATTTAGGCAGAATCAACTCACAATGTCCGCTCTTCTTGGAAATAGAGTGCCTGATTTGGGTTGCTGAGTCAGTGACTCCACTCTTTGTATGAGATTGTGCTATGAGATGATTCTGCAGTGGATTGTAATGCAGGGAGTTGAGTAGTCCCAGTGGCATGTAGGTGGAAAGTTGAAATGGCCCTGGATCATAGTTTATAATCAATAAATAGATTGTGCTTTCAGTGTTGATCCAGCGCTAACAATAAAAATAATTTCTCCTATTATGCTTTGGTCATCCAGGTGCAATTATTTCTCTAACACACACATTATATCCATATGACAGTGGGGCCCATAACACCGCATATACATTCACTTACTCATTTGTTCCCTGGATTTCCTCCGTCATGAAACCTAGGAGAAAAACGATTCGCTGGAAGGAGACGGGATACCTCTTTTATAATGACACAATATTTCTCATTTGTTTTTAAGGTATTCCGCTCATTGGTCGATGGACCAACTAGTAGGAATCAGTTGATGGTGATTAAGACCAGCTCAATCACAATGAACTCTTTTATCATTTCATTATTAATCATTATGTTAAAGAAAAATCACTGAGGCATTTGTTTAAAGAATAATAAAGTTTATATAAAGTTTTGAATGCATGAAATTTAGGTTAAGTTTATTATTCAGATCATTGCATTTATCATCATTATAAGAATGGTTTGAAATTGCATGGCACTTTTATTAGACGGAAAAACGAGGTTATCATACTAAGAACTCTATAGATCAACCTATCTATCTCTCTGGGGAAATCCTAATAATTCTATTAAAAATCTATCAATAAAAAAGTTCTCCTAAAGCAGCATCTTTATACTCAACTGGAAAAGGAAAATAACAGCAGCAGCATCAGCTCGTCAGCATCAGCAACCGCAAACTCTCCCATCTACAGCATCTAACTTCTTCAGCATCTCCCGCAGCATCCCGCAGCATTCTAACCCCTCCCACCAAGAGTAGGTATTCTTATACCCTAATTCTAACTTACAGCATAAAATGTTTCTTCTTACATGGCGCGATTCATTCTCATTGGTCAAAAACTCAGGTCCATATACATTTTAATCAAACTTCCTGGTCTTAACCAGTTCCGTGTGGAATGTCCATGCAAGCATCGTTTCCCACAGTTCATGCACTTGCTCATCCGTTTCGATCAGTCCAAATTGTATCTTTTTCTGCTACATTTTGTGTAATACAGTTCCGTCTATTGATTCAACCAGGCTTCTCACGCTTCTTGCTGATCATCTTGGCACACATCTGCTCAGAAGGGTCACAGCAGCCTTGACCATACTTTCATCTTAGCCTCTCGGCATCAGCACGTGATCATCCCTTTTCCACAGCCTCTCTCCTCTATCACATGGTCTCATCCGCTCATGCGCACTCTAGTAACTCGCGGCCATTTTATATTGCTGCTCGGCAGGCCTAAGCGCACTATTTTCAAAGATAAACAAAATATTATTAAAACAAAGAAATATAAACCCTTTCGTTTCCCTCCCGTCTTTCTACGTACCCCAATTAGGTATTACCTAGCAGAAGCAACATATAAAGCTGTCCCTTACTTACCATCGCTTTATTTTGCAACCACATGTTTTATTTAAAAGCACAAATCATGCATTTATTATTAAATTAGTACGCAAATAATATGCTATGTTAGAAACGTAAACAATTATAAGTCAATTAATTTGTACACTGAATTGCGTGTTACCATTAACCTTTTACATACATTATTGGTTATTTACTTAAACGAACATGTTTATTAATATTGTACGAAAATATTAGGAGGTTAAAATTTTTACATTTACCCTGCTCCATCAGTGTCAAGGCAGAGTCGCTGCTCTTGGAAATGGAGGCGCTGATTTGGGTAGCTGAGTCAGTGGCTCTACTCCTGGGCTGTGATGCTGCTGGAAAGCAGGTTGTGAAGTGTTTCGAAATGCAGGCAGGTTTGGGGCTGAGTAGTTGCATACTATTATAAGTTGGAGGGATGGCAAATCCACAATCAGTTTTTATAATCTATAAATAGTGGCTTATATTAGCGTCTAGGATTTAGGCAGAATCAACTCACAATGGCCGCTCTTCTGGGAGATGGAGTGCCTGATTTGGGTTGCTGAGTCAGTGACTCCGCCCTTTGTATGAGATTGTGCTAGGAGATGATTCTGCAGTGGATTGTAATGCAGGGGGTTGAGTAATCCCAGTCGCATATAGTTGGGAAGCTGAATTGGGCCTCGATCATAGTTTATAATCAATAAATAGATAGAGCTTCTAGTGTCAAGGCAGAGTCGCTGCTCTTGGAAATGGAGGCGCTAATTTGGGTAGCTGAGTCAGTGGCTCTGCTCCTCGGGTGTGATGCTGCTGGAGACGGGTTGTGAAGTGTTTCCAAATGCAGGGAGGTTTGGGGCTGAGTAGTCGCATACTATTATAGGTTACAGGTATAGCGAATCATGATTAGTTTTTATAATCTATAAATAGTGGCTTGTATTAGCCTCTAGGATTTAGGCAGAATCAACTCACAATGGCCGCTCTTCTTGGAGATAGAGTGTCTGAATTGGGTTGCTGAGTCAGTGACTCCATTCTTTGTATGAGATTGTGCATGAGATGATTCTGCAGTGGATTGTAATGCACAGGGTTGAGTAGTCCCAGTCGCATATAGGTGGGAAATTAAATTGGGTCTGGATCATAGTTTATAACCAATAAATAAATTGAGCTTTCAGTGTCAAGGCAGAGTCCCTGCTCTTGGAAATGGAGGCGCTGATTTGGGTAGCTGAGTTAGTGGCTCTACTCCTCGGCTGTGATGCTGCGGGAAGCAGGTTGTGAAGTGTTTCGAAATGCAGGGAAGTTTGGGGCTGAGTAGTCGCATACTATTATAGGTTAGAGGTATGGCGAATCCACAAACAGTTTTTATAATCTATAAATAGTGGCTTGTATTAGCGTCTGGGATTTAGGCAGAATCAACTCACAATGGCCTCTCCTCTGGGAGATAAAGTGTCTGATTTGGGTTGCTGAGTGAGTGACTCCCTCTTTGTATGAGATTGTGCTATGAGATGATTCTGCAGTGGATTGTAATGCAGGGAGTTGAGTAGTCCCAGTGGCATGTAGGTGGAAAGTTGAAATGGCCCTGGATCATAGTTTATAATCAATAAATAGATTGTGCTTTCAGTGTCAAGGCAGAGTCGCTGCTCTTGGAAATGGAGGCGCTGATTTGGGTAGCTGAGTCAGTGGCTCTACTCCTGGGCTTTGATGCTGCTGGAAGCAGGTTGTGAAGTGTTTCCAAATGCAGGGAGGTTTGGGGCTGAGTAGTTGCATACTATTATAAGTTAGAGGTATGGCGAATCCACAATCAGTTTTTATAATCTATAAATAGTGGCTTATATTAGCGTCTAGGATTTAGGCAGAATCAACTCACAATGGCCGCTCTTCTTGGAGATTGAGTGTCTGATTTGGGTTGCTGAGTCAGCGACTCCGCTCTTTGTATGAGATTGTGTATGAGATCATTCTGCAGTGAATTGTAATGCACAGGGTTGAGTAGTCCCAGTCGCATTTAGGTGGGAAGTTGAATTGGGCCTGGATCATAGTTTATAATCAATAAATAGACTGAGCTTCCAGTGTCAAGGCAGAGTCGCTGCTCTTGGAAATGGAGGCGCTGATTTGGGTAGCTGAGTCAGTGGCTCTACTCCTCGGCTGTGATGCTGCTGGAAGCAGGTTGTGAAGTGTTTCGAAATGCAGGGAAGTTTGGGGCTGAGTAGTCGCATACTATTATAGGTTAGAGGTATGGCGAATCCACAATCAGTTTTTATAATTTATAAATAGTATCTTGTATTAGCGTCTGGGATTTAGGCAGAATCAACTCACAATGGCCTCGCTTCTGGGAGATAGAGTGTCTGATTTGGGTTGCTGAGTGAGTGACTCCACTCTTTGTATGAGATTGTGCTATGAGATGATTCTGCAGTGGATTGTAATGCATGGGGTTGAGTAATCCCAGTCGCATATAGTTGGGAAGCTGAATTGGGCCTCGATCATAGTTTATAATCAATAAATAGATTGAGCTTCTAGTGTCAAGGCAGAGTCGCTGCTCTTGGAAATGGAGGCGCTGATTTGGGTAGCTGAGTCAGTGGCTCTACTCCTCGGGTGTGATGCTGCTGGAAGCAGGTTGTGAAGTGTTTCGAAATGCAGGGAGGTTTGGGGCTGAGTAGTTGCATACTATTATAGGTTAGAGGTATAGCGAAACCACAATTCGTTTTTTATTATCTATAAATAGCGGCTTGTAATAGCGTCTAGGATTTAGGCAGAATCAACTCACAATGGCCGCTCTTCTGGGAGATGGAGTGCCTGATTTGGGTTGCTGAGTCAGTGACTCCGCCCTTTGTATGAGATTGTGCTATGAGATGATTCTGCACTGGATTGTTATGCAAGGGGTTGAGTAATCCCAGTCGCATATAGTTGTGAAGCTGAATTGGGCCTCGATCATAGTTTATAATCAATAAATAGATTGAGCTTCTAGTGTCAAGGCAGAGTCGCTGCTCTTGGAAATGGAGGCGCTGATTTGGGTAGCTGAGTCAGTGGCTCTACTCCTCGGCTGTGATGCTGCTGGAAGCATGTTGTGAAGTGTTTCGAAATGCATTCACGTTTGGGGCTGAGTAGTTGCATACTATTATAGGTTAGAGGTATAGCAAATCCACAATCAGTTTTTATAAATTATAAATAGTATCTTGTATTAGCGTCTAGGATTTAGGCAGAATCAACTCACAATGTCCGCTCTTCTTGGAGATAGAGTGCCTGATTTGGGTTGCTGAGTCAGTGACTCCACTCTTTGTATGAGATTGTGCTATGAGATGATTCTGCAGTGGATTGTAATGCAGGGAGTTGAGTAGTCCCAGTGGCATGTAGGTGGAAAGTTGAAATGGCCCTGGATCATAGTTTATAATCAATAAATAGATTGTGCTTTCAGTGTCAAGGCAGAGTCGCTGCTCTTGGAAATGGAGGCGCTGATTTGGGTAGCTGAGTCAGTGGCTCTACTCCTGGGCTGTGATGCTGCTGGAAGCAGGTTGTGAAGTGTTTCGAAATGCAGGCAGGTTTGGGGCTGAGTAGTTGCATACTATTATAAGTTAGAGGGATGGCAAATCCACAATCAGTTTTTATAATCTATAAATAGTGGCTTATATTAGCGTCTAGTATTTAGGCAGAATCAACTCACAATGGCCGCTCTTCTGGGAGATGGAGTGCCTGATTTGGGTTGCTGAGTCAGTGACTCCGCGCTTTGTATGAGATTGTGCTAGGAGATGATTCTGCAGTGGATTGTAATGCAGGGGTTGAGTAATCCCAGTCGCATATAGTTGGGAAGCTGAATTGGGCCTCGATCATAGTTTATAATCAATAAATAGATAGAGCTTCTAGTGTCAAGGCAGAGTCGCTGCTCTTGGAAATGGAGGCGCTAATTTGGGTAGCTGAGTCAGTGGCTCTACTCCTCGGGTGTGATGCTGTTGGAGACGGGTTGTGAAGTGTTTCCAAATGCAGGGAGGTTTGGGGCTGAGTAGTCGCATACTATTATAGGTTACAGGTATAGCGAATCATGATTAGTTTTTATAATCTAGAAATAGTGGCTTGTATTAGCCTCTAGGATTTAGGCAGAATCAACTCACAATGGCCGCTCTTCTTGGAGATAGAGTGTCTGAATTGGGTTGCTGAGTCAGTGACTCCGCTCTTTGTATGAGATTGTGCATGAGATGATTCTGCAGTGGATTGTAATGCACAGGGTTGAGTAGTCCCAGTCGCATATAGGTGGGAAATTAAATTGGGTCTGGATCATAGTTTATAACCAATAAATAAATTGAGCTTTCAGTGTCAAGGCAGAGTCCCATCTCTTGGAAATGGAGGCGCTGATTTGGGTAGCTGAGTCAGTGGCTCTACTCCTCGGCTGTGATGCTGCTGGAAGCAGGTTGTGAAGTGTTTCGAAATGCAGGGAAGTATGGGGCTGAGTAGTCGCATACTATTATAGGTTAGAGGTATGGCGAATCCACAAACAGTTTTTATAATCTATAAATAGTGGCTTGTATTAGCGTCTGGGATTTAGGCAGAATCAACTCACAATGGCCTCTCCTCTGGGAGATAGAGTGTCTGATTTGGGTTGCTGAGTGAGTGACTCCCCTCTTTGTATGAGATTGTGCTATGAGATGATTCTGCAGTGGATTGTAATGCATGGGGTTGAGTAATCCCAGTCGCATATAGTTGGGAAGCTGAATTGGGCCTCGATCATAGTTTATAATCAATAAATAGATTGAGCTTCTAGTGTCAAGACAGAGTCGCTGCTCTTGGAAATGGAGGCGCTGATTTGGGTAGCTGAGTCAGTGGCTCTACTCCTGGGCTGTGATGCTGCTGGAAGCAGGTTGTGAAGTGTTTCGAAATGCAGGCAGGTTTGGGGCTGAGTAGTTGCATACTATTATAGGTTAGCGGTATAGCAAATCCACAATCAGTTTTTATAATCTATAAATAGTGGCTTGTATTAACGTCTAGGATTTAGGCAGAATCAACTCACAATGGCCGCTCTTCTTGGAGATAGAGTGCCTGATTTGGGTTGCTGAGTCAGTGACTCCACTCTTTGTATGAGACTGTGCTATGAGATGATTCTGCAGTGGATTGTAATGCAGGGAGTTGAGTAGTCCCAGTGGCATATAGGTGTGAAGTTGAAATGTCCCTGGATCATAGTTTATAATCAATAAATAGATTGTGCTTTCAGTGTCAAGGCAGAGTCGCTGCTCTTGGAAATGGAGGCGCTGATTTGGGTAGCTGAGTCAGTGGCTCTACTCCTGGGCTGTGATGCTGCTGGAAGCAGGTTGTGAAGTGTTTCGAAATGCAGGCAGGTTTGGTGCTGAGTAGTTGCATACTATTATAAGTTAGAGGTATGGCCAATCCACAATCAGTTTTTATAATCTATAAATAGTGGCTTATATTAGCGTCTAGGATTTAGGCAGAATCAACTCACAATGGCCTCTCCTCTGGGAGATAGAGTGTCTGATTTGGGTTGCTGAGTCAGCGACTCCGCTCTTTGTATGAGATTGTGCTATGAGATCATTCTGCAGTGGATTGTAATGCAGGGAGTTGAGTAGTCCCAGTGGCATGTAGGTGGAAAGTTGAAATGGCCCTGGATCATAGTTTATAATCAATAAATAGATTGTGCTTTCAGTGTCAAGGCAGAGTCGCTGCTCTTGGAAATGGAGGCGCTGATTTGGGTAGCTGAGTCAGTGGCTCTACTCCTGGGCTGTGATGCTGCTGGAAGCAGGTTGTGAAGTGTTTCGAAATGCAGGCAGGTTTGGGGCTGAGTAGTTGCATACTATTATAGCGATACAAAAGGGGATGATGGACGGAACGTTTGAGCCAATCAAACACTCACCCCCAGTCAACTGATCTGGGTTTAATCCATCATCATTCTTTAGCTCACTCCACCACCCCAGTTCAGACATGGCCATATGCAAATCAGTCTGACCCTGTGCCTCATGGGAACAGTCCAGCCCGAACTGCCAAGCCATGTCTTCCCTGGACCGGAAACAAGCATCCTAGGACCGGTTTCTGGCATTCCAGCCGGCATCAGCCAGGCTTGCTTGAATCCAGTGGCAAAGTGAGCAAGGGACCCACGTCTGGGCATACCCCCGCCAACTTAGGGCGAACAAAGCGATACAAAGGGGATGATGGACGGAACGTTTGAGCCAATCAAACACTCACCCCCAGTCAACTGATCTGGGTTTAATCCATCATCATTCTTTAGCTCACTCCACCACCCCAGTTCAGACATGGCCATATGCAAATCAGTCTGACCCTGTGCCTCATGGGAACAGTCCAGCCCGAACTGCCAAGCCATGTCTTCCCTGGACCGGAAACAAGCATCCTAGGACCGGTTTCTGGCATTCCAGCCGTCATCAGCCAGGCTTGCTTGAATCCAGTGGCAAAGTGAGCAAGGGACCCACGTCTGGGCATACCCCCGCCAACTTAGGGCGAACAAAGCGATACAAAAGGGGATGATGGACGGAACGTTTGAGCCAATCAAACACTCACCCCCAGTCAACTGATCTGGGTTTAATCCATCATCATTCTTTAGCTCACTCCACCACCCCAGTTCAGACATGGCCATATGCAAATCAGTCTGACCCTGTGCCTCATGGGAACAGTCCAGCCCGAACTGCCAAGCCATGTCTTCCCTGGACCGGAAACAAGCATCCTAGGACCGGTTTCTGGCATTCCAGCCGTCATCAGCCAGGCTTGCTTGAATCCAGTGGCAAAGTGAGCAAGGGACCCACGTCTGGGCATACCCCCGCCAACTTAGGGCGAACAAAGCGATACAAAGGGGATGATGGACGGAACGTTTGAGCCAATCAAACACTCACCCCCAGTCAACTGATCTGGGTTTAATCCATCATCATTCTTTAGCTCACTCCACCACCCCAGTTCAGACATGGCCATATGCAAATCAGTCTGACCCTGTGCCTCATGGGAACAGTCCAGCCCGAACTGCCAAGCCATGTCTTCCCTGGACCGGAAACAAGCATCCTAGGACCGGTTTCTGGCATTCCAGCCGTCATCAGCCAGGCTTGCTTGAATCCAGTGGCAAAGTGAGCAAGGGACCCACGCTAAAGAATGATGATGGATTAAACCCAGATCAGTTGACTGGGGGTGAGTGTTTGATTGGCTCAAGCGTTCCGTCCATCATCCCCTTTTGTATCGCTTTGTTCGCCCTAAGTTGGCGGGGGTATGCCCAGACGTGGGTCCCTTGCTCACTTTGCCACTGGATTCAAGCAAGCCTGGCTGATGACGGCTGGAATGCCAGAAACCGATCCTAGGATGCTTGTTTCCGGTCCAGGGAAGACATGGCTTGGCAGTTCGGCTGGACTGTTCCCATGAGGCACAGGGTCAGACTGATTTGCATATGGCCATGTCTGAACTGGGGTGGTGGAGTGAGCTAAAGAATGATGATGGATTAAACCCAGATCAGTTGACTGGGGGTGAGTGTTTGATTGGCTCAAGCGTTCCGTCCATCATCCCCTTTTGTATCGCTTGTTCGCCCTAAGTTGGCGGGGGTATGCCCAGACGTGGGTCCCTTGCTCACTTTGCCACTGGATTCAAGCAAGCCTGGCTGATGACGGCTGGAATGCCAGAAACCGGTCCTAGGATGCTTGTTTCCGGTCCAGGAAGACATGGCTTGGCAGTTCGGGCTGGACTGTTCCCATGAGGCACAGGGTCAGACTGATTTGCATATGGCCATGTCTGAACTGGGGTGGTGGAGTGAGCTAAAGAATGATGATGGATTAAACCCAGATCAGTTGACTGGGGGTGAGTGTTTGATTGGCTCAAGCGTTCCGTCCATCATCCCCTTTTGTATTGCATACTATTATAGGTCAGAGGTATAGCGAATCCACGATTAGTTTTTATTATCTATAAATAGCGGCTTGTATTAGCGTCTAGGATTTAGGCAGAATCAACTCACAATGGCCGCTCTTCTTGGAGATTGAGTGTCTGATTTGGGTTGCTGAGTCAGCGACTCCGCTCTTTGTATGAGATTGTGTATGAGATCATTCTGCAGTGGATTGTAATGCACAGGGTTGAGTAGTCCCAGTCGCATATAGGTGGGAAATTAAATTGGGTCTGGATCATAGTTTATAACCAATAAATAGATTGAGCTTTCAGTGTCAAGGCAGAGTACCTGCTCTTGGAAATGGAGGCGCTGATTTGGGTAGCTGAGTCAGTGGCTCTACTCCTCGGCTGTGATGCTGCTGGAAGCAGGTTGTGAAGTGTTTCGAAATGCAGGGAAGTTTGGGGCTGAGTAGTCGCATACTATTATAGGTTACAGGTATGGCGAATCCACAAACAGTTTTTATAATCTATAAATAGTGACTTGTATTAGCGTCTGGGATTTAGGCAGAAT
Source organism: Calotriton arnoldi (assembly GCA_963921515.1). Taxonomy (NCBI): domain Eukaryota; kingdom Metazoa; phylum Chordata; class Amphibia; order Caudata; family Salamandridae; genus Calotriton; species Calotriton arnoldi. The sequence continues at coordinate 161,534 of CAWUFW010007127.1, forward strand.
CAACTCACAATGGCCTCGCTTCTGGGAGATAGAGTGTCTGATTTGGGTTGCTGAGTGAGTGACTCCGCTCTTTGTATGAGATTGTGCTATGAGATGATTCTGCAGTGGATTGTAATGCATGGGGTTGAGTAATCCCAGTCGCATATAGTTGGGAAGCTGAATTGGGCCTCGATCATAGTTTATAATCAATAAATAGATTGAGCTTCTAGTGTCAAGGCAGAGTCACTGCTCTTGGAAATGGAGGCGCTGATTTGGGTAGCTGAGTCAGTGGCTCTACTCCTCGGGTGTGATGCTGCTGGAAGCAGGTTGTGAAGTGTTTCGAAATGCAGGGAGGTTTGGGGCTGAGTAGTTGCATACTATTATTGGTTAGAGGTATAGCGAAACCACAATTCGTTTTTATTATCTATAAATAGCGGCTTGTAATAGCGTCTAGGATTTAGGCAGAATCAACTCACAATGGCCACTCTTCTTGGAGATAGAGTGCCTGATTTGGGTTGCTGAGTCAGTGACTCCGCCCTTTGTATGAGATTGTGCTATGAGATGATTCTGCACTGGATTGTTATGCAAGGGGTTGAGTAATCCCAGTCGCATATAGTTGGGAAGCTGAATTGGGCCTCGATCATAGTTTATAATCAATAAATAGATTGAGCTTCTAGTGTCAAGGCAGAGTCGCTGCTCTTGGAAATGGAGGCGCTGATTTGGGTAGCTGAGTCAGTGGCTCTACTCCTCGGGTGTGATGCTGCTGGAAGCAGGTTGTGAAGTGTTTCGAAATGCAGGGAGGTTTGGGGCTGAGTAGTTGCATACTATTATAGGTTAGAGGTATAGCGAAACCACAATTCGTTTTTATTATCTATAAATAGCGGCTTGTAATAGCGTCTAGGATTTAGACAGAATCAACTCACAATGGCCGCTCTTCTGGGAGATGGAGTGCCTGATTTGGGTTGCTGAGTCAGTGACTCCGCCCTTTGTATGAGATTGTGCTATGAGATGATTCTGCACTGGATTGTTATGCAAGGGTTGAGTAATCCCAGTCGCATATAGTTGGGAAGCTGAATTGGGCCTCGATCATAGTTTATAATCAATAAATAGATTGAGCTTCTAGTGTCAAGGCAGAGTCGCTGCTCTTGGAAATGGAGGCGCTGATTTGGGTAGCTGAGTCAGTGGCTCTACTCCTCGGCTGTGATGCTGCTGGAAGCATGTTGTGAAGTGTTTCGAAATGCATTCACGTTTGGGGCTGAGTAGTTGCATACTATTATAGGTTAGAGGTATAGCAAATCCACAATCAGTTTTTATAAATTATAAATAGTATCTTGTATTAGCGTCTAGGATTTAGGCAGAATCAACTCACAATGTCCGCTCTTCTTGGAGATAGAGTGCCTGATTTGGGTTGCTGAGTCAGTGACTCCACTCTTTGTATGAGATTGTGCTATGAGATGATTCTGCAGTGGATTGTAATGCAGGGAGTTGAGTAGTCCCAGTGGCATGTAGGTGGAAAGTTGAAATGGCCCTGGATCATAGTTTATAATCAATAAATAGATTGTGCTTTCAGTGTCAAGGCAGAGTCGCTGCTCTTGGAAATGGAGGCGCTGATTTGGGTAGCTGAGTCAGTGGCTCTACTCCTGGGCTGTGATGCTGCTGGAAGCAGGTTGTGAAGTGTTTCGAAATGCAGGCAGGTTTGGGGCTGAGTAGTTGCATACTATTATAAGTTAGAGGGATGGCAAATCCACAATCAGTTTTTATAATCTATAAATAGTGGCTTATATTAGCGTCTAGGATTTAGGCAGAATCAACTCACAATGGCCGCTCTTCTGGGAGATGGAGTGCCTGATTTGGGTTGCTGAGTCAGTGACTCCGCCCTCTGTATGAGATTGTGCTAGGAGATGATTCTGCAGTGGATTGTAATGCAGGGGGTTGAGTAATCCCAGTCGCATATAGTTGGGAAGCTGAATTGGGCCTCGATCATAGTTTATAATCAATAAATAGATAGAGCTTCTAGTGTCAAGGCAGAGTCGCTGCTCTTGGAAATGGAGGCGCTAATTTGGGTAGCTGAGTCAGTGGCTCTACTCCTCGGGTGTGATGCTGTTGGAGACGGGTTGTGAAGTGTTTCCAAATGCAGGGAGGTTTGGGGCTGAGTAGTCGCATACTATTATAGGTTACAGGTATAGCGAATCATGATTAGTTTTTATAATCTAGAAATAGTGGCTTGTATTAGCCTCTAGGATTTAGGCAGAATCAACTCACAATGGCCACTCTTCTTGGAGATAGAGTGTCTGAATTGGGTTGCTGAGTCAGTGACTCCGCTCTTTGTATGAGATTGTGCATGAGATGATTCTGCAGTGGATTGTAATGCACAGGGTTGAGTAGTCCCAGTCGCATATAGGTGGGAAATTAAATTGGGTCTGGATCATAGTTTATAATCAATAAATAGATTGAGCTTTCAGTGTCAAGGCAGAGTCCCTACTCTTGGAAATGGAGGCGCTGATTTGGGTAGCTGAGTCAGTGGCTCTACTCCTCGGCTGTGATGCTGCTGGAAGCAGGTTGTGAAGTGTTTCGAAATGCAGGGAAGTTTGGGATGAGGAGTTGCATACTATTATAGGTTAGAGGTGTATAGCAAATCCACAATCAGTTTTTATAATCTATAAATAGTGGCTTGTATTAGCATCTAGGATTTAGGCAGAATCAACTCACAATGGCCGCTCTTCTTGGAGATAGAGTGCCTGATTTGGGTTGCTGAGTCAGTGTCTCCACTCTTTGTATGAGATTGTGCTATGAGATGATTCTGCAGTGGATTGTAATGCAGGGGGTTGAGTAATCCCAGTCGCATATAGTTGGGAAGCTGAATTGGGCCTCGATCATAGTTTATAATCAATAAATAGATTGAGCTTCTAGTGTCAAGGCAGAGTCGCTGCTCTTGGAAATGGAGGCGCTGATTTGGGTAGCTGAGTCAGTGGCTCTACTCCTCGGGTTTGATGCTGCTGGAGACGGGTTGTGAAGTGTTTCCAAATGCAGGGAGGTTTGGGGCTGAGTAGTCGCATACTATTATAGGTTACAGGTATAGCAAATCATGATTAGTTTTTATAATCTATAAATAGTGGCTTGTATTAGCCTCTAGGGTTTAGGCAGAATCAACTCACAATGGCCACTCTTCTTGGAGATAGAGTGTCTGAATTGGGTTGCTGAGTCAGTGTCTCCGCTCTTTGTATGAGATTGTGCATGAGATGATTCTGCAGTGGATTGTAATGCACAGGGTTGAGTATTCCCAGTCGCATATAGGTGGGAAATTAAATTGGGTCTGGATCATAGTTTATAACCAATAAATAGATTGAGCTTTCAGTGTCAAGGCAGAGTCCCTGCTCTTGGAAATGGAGGCGCTGATTTGGGTAGCTGAGTCAGTGGCTCTACTCCTCGGCTGTGATGCTGCTGGAAGCAGGTTGTGAAGTGTTTCGAAATGCAGGGAAGTTTGGGGCTGAGTAGTCGCACACTATTATAGGTTAGAGGTATGGCGAATCCACAAATAGTTTTTATAATCTATAAATAGTGGCTTGTATTAGCGTCTGGGATTTAGGCAGAATCAACTCAAAATGGCCTCTCTTCTGCGAGATAGAGTGTCTGATTTGGGTTGCTGAGTGAGTGACTCCGCTCTTTGTATGAGATTGTTCTGTGAGATGATTCTGCAGTGGATTGTAATGCATGGGGTTGAGTAATCCCAGTCGCATATAGTTGGGAAGCTGAATTGGGCCTCGATCATAGTTTATAATCAATAAATAGATTGAGCTTCTAGTGTCAAGGCAGAGTCGCTGCTCTTGGAAATGGAGACGCTGATTTGGGTAGCTGAGTCAGTGGCTCTACTCCTCGGGTGTGATGCTGCTGGAGACGGGTTGTGAAGTGTTTCGAAATGCAGGGAGGTTTGGGGCTGACTAGTCTCATACTATTATAGGTTAGAGGTATAGCGAAACCACGATTAGTTTTTATTATCTATAAATAGCGGCTTGTATTAGCGTCTAGGATTTAGGCAGAATCAACTCACAATGGCCGCTCTTCTTGGAGATAGAGTGTCTGATTTGGGTTGCTGAGTCAGCGACTCCGCTCTTTGTATGAGATTGTGCTATGAGATGATTCCGCAGTGGATTGTAATGCAGGGGGTTGAGTAATCCCAGTCGCATATAGTTGGGAAGCTGAATTGGGCCTCGATCATAGTTTATAATCAATAAATAGATTGAGCTTCTAGTGTCAAGGCAGAGTCGCTGCTCTTGGAAATGGAGGCGCTGATTTGGGTAGCTGAGTCAGTGGCTCTACTCCTCGGGTGTGATGCTGCTGGAGATGGGTTGTGAAGTGTTTCCAAATGCAGGGAGGTTTGGGGCTGAGTAGTCACATACTATTATAGGTTACAGGTATAGCGAATCATGATTTGTTTTTATAATCTATAAATAGTGGCTTGTATTAGCGTCTAGGATTTAGGCAGAATCAACTCACAATGGCCGCTCTTCTTGGAGATAGAGTGCCTGATTTGGGTTGCTGAGTCAGTGACTCCACTCTTTGTATGAGATTGTGCTATGAGATGATTCTGCAGTGGATTGTAATGCAGGGAGTTGAGTAGTCCCAGTGGCATGTAGGTGTAAAGTTGAAATGGCCCTGGATCATAGTTTATAATCAATAAATAGATTGTGCTTTCAGTGTCAAGGCAGAGTCGCTGCTCTTGGAAATGGAGGCGCTGATTTGGGTAGCTGAGTCAGTGGCTCTACTCCTGGGCTGTGATGCTGCTGGAAGCAGGTTGTGAAGTGTTTCGAAATGCAGGCAGGTTTGGGGCTGAGTAGTTGCATACTATTATAGGTCAGAGGTATAGCGAATCCACGATTAGTTGTTATTATCTATAAATAGCGGCTTCTATTAGCGTCTAGGATTTAGGCAGAATCAACTCACAATGGCCGCTCTTCTTGGAGATTGAGTGTCTGATTTGGGTTGCTGAGTCAGCGACTCCGCTCTTTGTATGAGATTGTGCTATGAGATCACTCTGCAGTGGATTGTAATGCACAGGGTTGAGTAGTCCCAGTCGCATATAGGTGGGAAATTAAATTGGGTCTGGATCATAGTTTATAACCAATAAATAGATTGAGCTTTCAGTGTCAAGGCAGAGTACCTGCTCTTGGAAATGGAGGCGCTGATTTGGGTAGCTGAGTCAGTGGCTCTACTCCTCGGGTGTGATGCTGCTGGAAGCAGGTTGTGAACTGTTTCGAAATGCAGGGAAGTTTGGGGCTGAGTAGTCGCATACTATTATAGGTTAGAGGTATGGCGAATCCACAAACAGTTTTTATAATCTATAAATAGTGACTTGTATTAGCGTCTGGGATTTAGGCAGAATCAACTCACAATGGCCTCGCTTCTGGGAGATAGAGTGTCTGATTTGGGTTGTTGAGTGAGTGACTCCGCTCTTTGTATGAGATTGTGCTATGAGATGATTCTGCAGTGGATTGTAATGCATGGGGTTGAGTAATCCCAGTCGCATATAGTTGGGAAGCTGAATTGGGCCTCGATCATAGTTTATAATCAATAAATAGATTGAGCTTCTAGTGTCAAGGCAGAGTCGCTGCTCTTGGAAATGGAGGCGCTGATTTGGGTAGCTGAGTCAGTGGCTCTACTCCTCGGGTGTGATGCTGCTGGAAGCAGGTTGTGAAGTGTTTCGAAATGCAGGGAGGTTTGGGGCTGAGTAGTTGCATACTATTATAGGTTAGAGGTATAGCGAAACCACAATTCAGTTTTTATTATCTATAAATAGCGGCTTGTAATAGCGTCTAGGATTTAGGCAGAATCAACTCACAATGGCCGCTCTTCTGGGAGATGGAGTGCCTGATTTGTGTTGCTGAGTCAGTGACTCCGCCCTTTGTATGAGATTGTGCTATGAGATGATTCTGCACTGGATTGTTAATGCAAGGGGTTGAGTAATCCCAGTCGCATATAGTTGGGAAGCTGAATTGGGCCTCGATCATAGTTTATAATCAATAAATAGATTGAGCTTCTAGTGTCAAGGCAGAGTCGCTGCTCTTGGAAATGGAGGCGCTGATTTGGGTAGCTGAGTCAGTGTCTCTACTCCTCGGCTGTGATGCTGCTGGAAGCAGGTTGTGAAGTGTTTCGAAATGCATTCACGTTTGGGGCTGAGTAGTTGCATACTATTATAGGTTAGAGGTATAGCAAATCCACAATCAGTTTTTATAAATCTATAAATAGTATCTTGTATTGGCGTCTAGGATTTAGGCAGAATCAACTCACAATGTCCGCTCTTCTTGGAGATAGAGTGCCTGATTTGGGTTGCTGAGTCAGTGACTCCACTCTTTGTATGAGATTGTGCTAGGAGATGATTCTGCAGTGGATTGTAATGCAGGGGGTTGAGTAATCCCAGTCGCATATAGTTGGGAAGCTGAATTGGCCTCGATCATAGTTTATAATCAATAAATAGATAGAGCTTCTAGTGTCAAGGCAGAGTCGCTGCTCTTGGAAATGGAGGCGCTGATTTGGGTAGCTGAGTCAGTGGCTCTACTCCTCGGGTGTGATGCTGCTGGAGACGGGTTGTGAAGTGTTTCCAAATGCAGTGAGGTTTGGGGCCGAGAGTAGTCGCATACTATTATAGGTTACAGGTATAGCGAATCATGATTAGTTTTTATAATCTAGAAATAGTGGCTTGTATTAGCCTCTAGGATTTAGGCAGAATCAACTCACAATGGCCGCTCTTCTTGGAGATAGAGTGCCTGATTTGGGTTGCTGAGTCAGTGACTCCGCTCTTTGTATGAGATTGTGCATGAGATGATTCTGCAGTGGATTGTAATGCATGGGGTTGAGTAATCCCAGTCGCATATAGTTGGGAAGCTGAATTGGGCCTCGATCATAGTTTATAATCAATAAATAGATTGAGCTTCCAGTGTCAAGGCAGAGTCGCTGCTCTTGGAAATGGAGGCGCTGATTTGGGTAGCTGAGTCAGTGGCTCTACTCCTGGGCTGTGATGCTGCTGGAAGCAGGTTGTGAAGTGTTTCGAAATGCAGGCAGGTTTGGGGCTGAGTAGTTGCATACTATTATAGGTTAGAGGTATAGCAAATCCACAATCAGTTTTTATAATCTATAAATAGTGGCTTGTATTAGCGTCTAGGATTTAGGTAGAATCAACTCACAATGGCCGCTCTTCTTGGAGATAGAGTGCCTGATTTGGGTTGCTGAGTCAGTGACTCCACTATTTGTATGAGATTGTGCTATGAGATGATTCTGCAGTGGATTGTAATGCAGGGAGTTGAGTAGTCCCAGTGGCATATAGGTGGGAAGTTGAAATGGGCCTGGATCATAGTTTATAATCAATAAATAGATTGTGCTTTCAGTGTCAAGGCAGAGTCGCTGCTCTTGGAAATGGAGGTGCTGATTTGGGTAGCTGAGTCAGTGGCTCTACTCCTCGGCTGTGATGCTGCTGGAAGCAGGTTGTGAAGTGTTTCGAAATGCAGGCAGGTTTGGGGCTGAGTAGTTGCATACTATTATAAGTTAGAGGTATGGCGAATCCACAATCAGTTTTTATAATCTATAAATAGTGGCTTATATTAGCGTCTAGGATTTAGGCAGAATCAACTCACAATGGCCGCTCTTCTGGGAGATAGAGTGTCTGATTTGGGTTGCTGAGTCAGCGACTCCGCTCTTTGTATGAGATTGTGCTATGAGATGATTCTGCAGTGGATTGTAATGCAGGGGGTTGAGTAATCCCAGTCGCATATAGTTGGGAAGCTGAATTGGGCCTCGATCATAGTTTATAATCAATAAATAGATTGAGCTTCTAGTGTCAAGGCAGAGTCGCTGCTCTTGGAAATGGAGGCGCTGATTTGGGTAGCTGAGTCAGTGGCTCTACTCCTCGGGTGTGATGCTGCTGGAGACGGGTTGTGAAGTGTTTCCAAATGCAGGGAGGTTTGGGGCTGAGTAGTCGCATACTATTATAGGTTACAGGTATAGCGAATCATGATTAGTTTTTATAATCTATAAATAGTGGCTTGTATTAGCCTCTAGGATTTAGGCAGAATCAACTCACAATGGCCGCTCTTCTTGGAGATAGAGTGTCTGATTTGGGTTGCTGAGTCTGTGACTCCGCTCTTTGTATGAGATTGTGCATGAGATGATTCTGCAGTGGATTGTAATGCACAGGGTTGAGTAGTCCCAGTCGCATATAGGTGGGAAATTAAATTGGGTCTGGATCATAGTTTATAATCAATAAATAGATTGAGCTTTCAGTGTCAAGGCAGAGTCCCTGCTCTTGGAAATGGAGGCGCTGATTTGGGTAGCTGAGTCAGTGTCTCTACTCCTCGGCTGTGATGCTGCTGGAAGCAGGTTGTGAAGTGTTTCGAAATGCAGGGAAGTTTGGGGCTGAGTAGTTGCATACTATTATAGGTTAGAGGTATAGCAAATCCACAATCAGTTTTTATAATCTATAAATAGTGGCTTATATTAGCGTCTAGGATTTAGGCAGAATCAACTCACAATGGCCGCTCTTCTGGGAGATAGAGTGCCTGATTTGGGTTGCTGAGTCAGTGACTCCGCTCTTTGTATGAGATTGTGCTAAGAGATGATTCTGCAGTGGATTGTAATGCAGGGGGTTGAGTAGTCCCAGTGGCATATAGTTGGGAAGCTGAATTGGGCCTCGATCATAGTTTATAATCAATAAATAGATTGAGCTTCTAGTGTCAAGGCAGAGTCGCTGCTCTTGGAAATGGAGGCGCTGATTTGGGTAGCTGAGTCAGTGGCTCTACTCCTCGGGTGTGATGCTGCTGGAGACGGGTTGTGAAGTGTTTCCAAATGCAGGGAGGTTTGGGGCTGAGTAGTCGCATACTATTATAGGTTACAGGTATAGCGAATCATGATTAGTTTTTATAATCTATAAATAGTGGCTTGTATTAGCCTCTAGGATTTAGGCAGAATCAACTCACAATGGCCGCTCTTCTTGGAGATAGAGTGTCTGATTTGGGTTGCTGAGTCAGTGACTCCGCTCTTTGTATGAGATTGTGCATGAGATGATTCTGCAGTGGATTGTAATGCACAGGGTTGAGTAGTCCCAGTCGCATATAGGTGGGAAATTAAATTGGGTCTGGATCATAGTTTATAATCAATAAATAGATTGAGCTTTCAGTGTCAAGGCAGAGTCCCTGCTCTTGGAAATGGAGGCGCTGATTTGGGTAGCTGAGTCAGTGGCTCTACTCCTCGGCTGTGATGCTGCTGGAAGCAGGTTGTGAAGTGTTTCGAAATGCAGGGAAGTTTGGGGCTGAGTAGTCGCATACTATTATAGGTTAGAGGTATGGCGAATCCACAAATCAGTTTTTATAATCTATAAATAGTGGCTTGTATTAGCGTCTGGGATTTAGGCAGAATCAACTCACAATGGCCGCTCTTCTGGGAGATAGAGTGTCTGATTTGGGTTGCTGAGTCAGTGACTCCGCTCTTTGTATGAGATTGTGCTATGAGATGATTCTGCAGTGGATTGTAATGCATGGGGTTGAGTAATCCCAGTCGCATATAGTTGGGAAGCTGAATTGGGCCTCGATCATAGTTTATAATCAATAAATAGATTGAGCTTCTAGTGTCAAGGCAGAGTCGCTGCTCTTGGAAATGGAGGCGCTGATTTGGGTAGCTGAGTCAGTGGCTCTACTCCTCGGGTGTGATGCTGCTGGAGACGGGTTGTGAAGTGTTTCAAAATGCAGGCAGGTTTGGGGCTGAGTAGTTGCATACTATTATAGGTTAGAGGTATAGCGAAACCACGATTAGTTTTTATTATCTATAAATAGCGGCTTGTATTAGCGTCTAGGATTTAGGCAGAATCAACTCACAATGGCCGCTCTTCTTGGAGATAGAGTGTCTGATTTGGGTTGCTGAGTCAGCGACTCCGCTCTTTGTATGAGATTGTGCTATGAGATGATTCCGCAGTGGATTGTAATGCAGGGGGTTGAGTAATCCCAGTCGCATATAGTTGGGAAGCTGAATTGGGCCTCGATCATAGTTTATAATCAATAAATAGATTGAGCTTCTAGTGTCAAGGCAGAGTCGCTGCTCTTGGAAATGGAGGCGCTGATTTGGGTAGCTGAGTCAGTGGCTCTACTCCTCGGGTGTGATGCTGCTGGAGACGGGTTGTGAAGTGTTTCCAAATGCAGGGAGGTTTGGGGCTGAGTAGTCGCATACTATTATAGGTTACAGGTATAGCGAATCCATGATTAGTTTTTATAATCTATAAATAGTGGCTTGTATTAGCGTCTAGGATTTAGGCAGAATCAACTCACAATGGCCGCTCTTCTTGGAGATAGAGTGCCTGATTTGGGTTGCTGAGTCAGTGACTCCGCTCTTTGTATGAGATTGTGCTATGAGATGACTCTGCAGTGGATTGTATTGCAGGGAGTTGAGCAGTCACAGTGGCATATAGGTGGGAAGTTAAATTGGGTCTGGATCATAGTTTATAATCAATAAATAGATTGAGCTTTCAGTGTCAAGGCAGAGTCGCTGCTCTTGGAAATGGAGGCGCTGATTTGGGTAGCTGAGTCAGTGGCTCTACTCCTGGGCTGTGATGCTGCTGGAAGCAGGTTGTGAAGTGTTTCGAAATGCAGGCAGGTTTGGGGCTGAGTAGTTGCATACTATTATAGGTTAGAGGTATGGCGAATCCACAATCAGTTTTTATAATCTATAAATAGTGGCTTGAATTAGCGTCTAGGATTTAGGCAAAATCAGCTCACAATGGCCGCTCTTCTGGGAGATAGAGTGTCTGATTTGGGTTGCTGAGTCAGTGACTCCGCTCTTTGTATGAGATTGTGCTAAGAGATGATTCTGCAGTGGATTGTAATGCACAGGGTTGAGTAGTCCCAGTCGCATATAGGTGGGAAATTAAATTGGGTCTGGATCATAGTTTATAATCAATAAATAGATTGAGCTTTCAGTGTCAAGGCAGAGTCCCTGCTCTTGGAAATGGAGGTGCTGATTTGGGTAGCTGAGTCAGTGGCTCTACTCCTCGGCTGTGATGCTGCTGGAAGCAGGTTGTGAAGTGTTTCGAAATTCAGGGAAGTTTGGGGCTGAGTAGTCGCATACTATTATAGGTTAGAGGTATGGCGAATCCACAAACAGTTTTTATAATCTATAAATAGTGGCTTGTATTAGCATCTGGGATTTAGGCAGAATCAACTCACAATGGCCGCTCTTCTGGGAGATAGAGTGTCTGATTTGGGTTGCTGAGTCAGTGACTCCGCTCTTTGTATGAGATTGTGCTATGAGATGATTCTGCAGTGGATTGTAATGCATGGGGTTGAGTAATCCCAGTCGCATATAGTTGGGAAGCTGAATTGGGCCTCGATCATAGTTTATAATCAATAAATAGATTGAGCTTCTAGTGTCAAGGCAGAGTCGCTGCTCTTGGAAATGGAGGCGCTGATTTGGGTAGCTGAGTCAGTGGCTCTACTCCTCGGGTGTGATGCTGCTGGAAGCAGGTTGTGAAGTGTTTCGAAATGCAGGGAGGTTTGGGGCTGAGTAGTTGCATACTATTATAGGTTAGAGGTATAGCGAAACCACAATTCAGTTTTTATTATCTATAAATAGCGGCTTGTATTAGCGTCTAGGATTTAGGCAGAATCAACTCACAATGGCCGCTCTTCTGGGAGATGGAGTGCCTGATTTGGGTTGCTGAGTCAGTGACTCCGCCCTTTGTATGAGATTGTGCTATGAGATGATTCTGCAGTGGATTGTAATGCAGGGGGTTGAGTAATCCCAGTCGCATATAGTTGGGAAGCTGAATTGGGCCTCGATCATAGTTTATAATCAATAAATAGATTGAGCTTCTAGTGTCAAGGCAGAGTCGCTGCTCTTGGAAATGGAGGCGCTGATTTGGGTAGCTGAGTCAGTGGCTCTACTCCTCGGCTGTGATGCTGCTGGAAGCATGTTGTGAAGTGTTTCGAAATGCATTCACGTTTGGGGCTGAGTAGTTGCATACTATTATAGGTTAGAGGTATGGCGAATCCACAATCAGTTTTTATAAATCTATAAATAGTATCTTGTATTAGCGTCTAGGATTTAGGCAGAATCAACTCACAATGTCCGCTCTTCTTGGAGATAGAGTGCCTGATTTGGGTTGCTGAGTCAGTGACTCCACTCTTTGTATGAGATTGTGCTATGAGATGATTCTGCAGTGGATTGTAATGCAGGGAGTTGAGTAGTCCCAGTGGCATGTAGGTGGAAAGTTGAAATGGCCCTGGATCATAGTTTATAATCAATAAATAGATTGTGCTTTCAGTGTCAAGGCAGAGTCGCTGCTCTTGGAAATGGAGGCGCTGATTTGGGTAGCTGAGTCAGTGGCTCTACTCCTGGGCTGTGATGCTGCTGGAAGCAGGTTGTGAAGTGTTTCGAAATGCAGGCAGGTTTGGGGCTGAGTAGTTGCATACTATTATAAGTTAGAGGGATGGCAAATCCACAATCAGTTTTTATAATCTATAAATAGTGGCTTATATTAGCGTCTAGGATTTAGGCAGAATCCACTCACAATGGCCGCTCTTCTGGGAGATGGAGTGCCTGATTTGGGTTGCTGAGTCAGTGACTCCGCCCTTTGTATGAGATTGTGCTAGGAGATGATTCTGCAGTGGATTGTAATGCAGGGGTTGAGTAATCCCAGTCGCATATAGTTGGGAAGCTGAATTGGGCCTCGATCATAGTTTATAATCAATAAATAGATAGAGCTTCTAGTGTCAAGGCAGAGTCGCTGCTCTTGGAAATGGAGGCGCTAATTTGGGTAGCTGAGTCAGTGGCTCTACTCCTCGGGTGTGATGCTGTTGGAGACGGGTTGTGAAGTGTTTCCAAATGCAGGGAGGTTTGGGGCTGAGTAGTCGCATACTATTATAGGTTACAGGTATAGCGAATCATGATTAGTTTTTATAATCTAGAAATAGTGGCTTGTATTAGCCTCTAGGATTTAGGCAGAATCAACTCACAATGGCCGCTCTTCTTGGAGCTAGAGTGTCTGAATTGGGTTGCTGAGTCAGTGACTCCGCTCTTTGTATGAGATTGTGCAAGAGATGATTCTGCAGTGGATTGTAATGCACAGGGTTGAGTAGTCCCAGTCGCATATAGGTGGGAAATTAAATTGGGTCTGGATCATAGTTTATAACCAATAAATAAATTGAGCTTTCAGTGTCAAGGCAGAGTCCCTGCTCTTGGAAATGGAGGCGCTGATTTGGGGAGCTGAGTCAGTGGCTCTACTCCTCGGCTGTGATGCTGCTGGAAGCAGGTTGTGAAGTGTTTCGAAATGCAGGGAAGTATGGGGCTGAGTAGTCGCATACTATTATAGGTTAGAGGTATGGCGAATCCACAAACAGTTTTTATAATCTATAAATAGTGGCTTGTATTAGCGTCTGGGATTTAGGCAGAATCAACTCACAATGGCCTCTCCTCTGGGAGATAGAGTGTCTGATTTGGGTTGCTGAGTGAGTGACTCCGCTCTTTGTATGAGATTGTGCTATGAGATGATTCTGCAGTGGATTGTAATGCATGGGGTTGAGTAATCCCAGTCACATATAGTTGGGAAGCTGAATTGGGCCTCGATCATAGTTTATAATCAATAAATAGATTGAGCTTCTAGTGTCAAGGCAGAGTCGCTGCTCTTGGAAATGGAGGCGCTGATTTGGGTAGCTGAGTCAGTGGCTCTACTCCTGGGCTGTGATGCTGCTGGAAGCAGGTTGTGAAGTGTTTCGAAATGCAGGCAGGTTTGGGGCTGAGTAGTTGCATACTATTATAGGTTAGCGGTATAGCAAATCCACAATCAGTTTTTATAATCTATAAATAGTGGCTTGTATTAACGTCTAGGATTTAGGCAGAATCAACTCACAATGGCCGCTCTTCTTGGAGATAGAGTGCCTGATTTGGGTTGCTGAGTCAGTGACTCCACTCTTTGTATGAGACTGTGCTATGAGATGATTCTGCAGTGGATTGTAATGCAGGGAGTTGAGTAGTCCCAGTGGCATATAGGTGGGAAGTTGAAATGGCCCTGGATCATAGTTTATAATCAATAAATAGATTGTGCTTTCAGTGTCAAGGCAGAGTCGCTGCTCTTGGAAATGGAGGCGCTGATTTGGGTAGCTGAGTCAGTGGCTCTACTCCTGGGCTGTGATGCTGCTGGAAGCAGGTTGTGAAGTGTTTCGAAATGCAGGCAGGTTTGGTGCTGAGTAGTTGCATACTATTATAAGTTAGAGGTATGGCGAATCCACAATCAGTTTTTATAATCTATAAATAGTGGCTTATATTAGCGTCTCGGATTTAGGCAGAATCAACTCACAATGGCCGCTCTTCTTGGAGATAGAGTGCCTGATTTGGGTTGCTGAGTCAGTGTCTCCACTCTTTGTATGAGATTGTGCTATGAGATGATTCTGCAGTGTATTGTAATGCAGGGGGTTGAGTAATCCCAGTCGCATATAGTTGGGAAGCTGAATTGGGCCTCGATCATAGTTTATAATCAATAAATAGATTGAGCTTCTAGTGTCAAGGCAGAGTCGCTGCTCTTGGAAATGGAGGCGCTGATTTGGGTAGCTGAGTCAGTGGCTCTACTCCTCGGGTTTGATGCTGCTGGAGACGGGTTGTGAAGTGTTTCCAAATGCAGGGAGGTTTGGGGCTGAGTAGTCGCATACTATTATAGGTTACAGGTATAGCAAATCATGATTAGTTTTTATAATCTATAAATAGTGGCTTGTATTAGCCTCTAGGGTTTAGGCAGAATCAACTCACAATGGCCGCTCTTCTTGGCGATAGAGTGTCTGAATTGGGTTGCTGAGTCAGTGTCTCCGCTCTTTGTATGAGATTGTGCATGAGATGATTCTGCAGTGGATTGTAATGCACAGGGTTGAGTAGTCCCAGTCGCATATAGGTGGGAAATTAAATTGGGTCTGGATCATAGTTTATAACCAATAAATAGATTGAGCTTTCAGTGTCAAGGCAGAGTCCCTGCTCTTGGAAATGGAGGCGCTGATTTGGGTAGCTGAGTCAGTGGCTCTACTCCTCGGCTGTGATGCTGCTGGAAGCAGGTTGTGAAGTGTTTCGAAATGCAGGGAAGTTTGGGGCTGAGTAGTCACACACTATTATAGGTTAGAGGTATGGCGAATCCACAAATAGTTTTTATAATCTATAAATAGTGGCTTGTATTAGCGTCTGGGATTTAGGCAGAATCAACTCAAAATGGCCGCTCTTCTGCGAGATAGAGTGTCTGATTTGGGTTGCTGAGTGAGTGACTCCGCTCTTTGTATGAGATTGTGCTGTGAGATGATTCTGCAGTGGATTGTAATACATGGGGTTGAGTAATCCCAGTCGCATATAGTTGGAAAGCTGAATTGGGCCTCGATCATAGTTTATAATCAATAAATAGATTGAGCTTCTAGTGTCAAGGCAGAGTTGCTGCTCTTGGAAATGGAGACGCTGATTTGGGTAGCTGAGTCAGTGGCTCTACTCCTCGGGTGTGATGCTGCTGGAGATGGGTTGTGAAGTGTTTCCAAATGCAGGGAGGTTTGGGGCTGAGTAGTCACATACTATTATAGGTTACAGGTATAGCGAATCATGATTAGTTTTTATAATCTATAAATAGTGGCTTGTATTAGCGTCTAGGATTTAGGCAGAATCAACTCACAATGGCCGCTCTTCTTGGAGATAGAGTGCCTGATTTGGGTTGCTGAGTCAGTGACTCCACTCTTTGTATGAGATTGTGCTATGAGATGATTCTGCAGTGGATTGTAATGCAGGGAGTTGAGTAGTCCCAGTGGCATGTAGGTGTAAAGTTGAAATGGCCCTGGATCATAGTTTATAATCAATAAATAGATTGTGCTTTCAGTGTCAAGGCAGAGTCGCTGCTCTTGGAAATGGAGGCGCTGATTTGGGTAGCTGAGTCAGTGGCTCTACTCCTGGGCTGTGATGCTGCTGGAAGCAGGTTGTGAAGTGTTTCGAAATGCAGGCAGGTTTGGGGCTGAGTAGTTGCATACTATTATAGGTCAGAGGTATAGCGAATCCACGATTAGTTGTTATTATCTATAAATAGCGGCTTCTATTAGCGTCTAGGATTTAGGCAGAATCAACTCACAATGGCCGCTCTTCTTGGAGATTGAGTGTCTGATTTGGGTTGCTGAGTCAGTGGCTCTACTCCTGGGCTGTGATGCTGCTGGAAGCAGGTTGTGAAGTGTTTCGAAATGCAGGCAGGTTTGGTGCTGAGTAGTTGCATACTATTATAAGTTAGAGGTATGGCGAATCCACAATCAGTTTTTATAATCTATAAATAGTGGCTTATATTAGCGTCTAGGATTTAGGCAGAATCAACTCACAATGGCCTCTCCTCTGGGAGATAGAGTGTCTGATTTGGGTTGCTGAGTCAGCGACTCCGCTCTTTGTACGAGATTGTGCTATGAGATGATTCTGCAGTGTATTGTAATGCAGGGGGTTGAGTAATCCCAGTCGCATATAGTTGGGAAGCTGAATTGGGCCTCGATCATAGTTTATCATCAATAAAAAGATTAAGCTTCTACTGTCAAGGCAGAGTCGCTGCTCTTGGAAATGGAGGCGCTGATTTGGGTAGCTGAGTCAGTGGCTCTACTCCTCGGGTGTGATGCTCCTGGAGACGGGTTGTGAAGTGTTTCCAAATGCAGGGAGGTTTGGGGCTGAGTAGTCGCATACTATTAAAGGTTACAGGTATAGCGAATCATGATTAGTTTTTATAATCTATAAATAGTGGCTTGTATTAGCCTGTAGGATTTAGGCAGAATCAACTCACAATGGCCGCTCTTCTTGGAGATAGAGTGTCTGATTTGGGTTGCTGAGTCTGTGACTCCGCTCTTTGTATGAGATTGTGCATGAGATGATTCTGCAGTGGATTGTAATGCACAGGGTTGAGTAGTCCCAGTCGCATATAGGTGGGAAATTAAATTGGGTCTGGATCATAGTTTATAACCAATAAATAGATTGAGCTTTCAGTGTCAAGGCAGAGTCCCTGCTCTTGGAAATGGAGGCGCTGATTTGGGTAGCTGAGTCAGTGGCTCTACTCCTCGGCTGTGATGCTGCTGGAAGCAGGTTGTGAAGTGTTTCGAAATGCAGGGAAGTTTGGGGATGAGTAGTTGCATACTATTATAGGTTAGAGGTGTATAGCAAATCCACAATCAGTTTTTATAATCTATAAATAGTGGCTTGTATTAGCATCTAGGATTTAGGCAGAATCAACTCACAATGGCCGCTCTTCTTGGAGATAGAGTGCCTGATTTGGGTTGCTGAGTCAGTGTCTCCACTCTTTGTATGAGATTGTGCTATGAGATGATTCTGCAGTGGATTGTAATGCAGGGGTTGAGTAATCCCAGTCGCATATAGTTGGGAAGCTGAATTGGGCCTCGATCATAGTTTATAATCAATAAATAGATTGAGCTTCTAGTGTCAAGGCAGAGTCGCTGCTCTTGGAAATGGAGGCGCTGATTTGGGTAGCTGAGTCAGTGGCTCTACTCGGGTTTGATGCTGCTGGAGACGGGTTGTGAAGTGTTTCCAAATGCAGGGAGGTTTGGGGCTGAGTAGTCGCATACTATTATAAGTTACAGGTATAGCAAATCATGATTAGTTTTTATAATCTATAAATAGTGGCTTGTATTAGCCTCTAGGGTTTAGGCAGAATCAACTCACAATGGCCGCTCTTCTTGGAGATAGAGTGTCTGAATTGCGTTGCTGAGTCAGTGTCTCCGCTCTTTGTATGAGATTGTGCATGAGATGATTCTGCAGTGGATTGTAATGCACAGGGTTGAGTAGTCCCAGTCGCATATAGGTGGGAAATTAAATTGGGTCTGGATCATAGTTTATAACCAATAAATAGATTGAGCTTTCAGTGTGAAACATGCCTTGACACTGAAAATCAATCTACATTGGTCTAAACTATGATCCAGAGCCCATTTCAACTTTCCCACCTACATGCCACTGGGACTACTCAACTCCCTGTGCATTACAATCCACTGCAGAATCATCTCATGCACAATCTCATACAAAGAGGGAGTCAACTGACTCAGCAACCCAAATCAGGCACTCTATCTCCAAGAAGAGCGGCCATTGTGAGTTGATTCTGCCTAAATCCTAGGACGCTAATACAAGCCACTATTTATAGATTATAAAAACTAATCATGATTCGCTATACCTGTAACCTATAATGAGTATGTGACTACTCAGCCCCAAACCTCCCTGCATTTGGAAGCACTTCACAACCCATCTCCAGCAGCATCACAGGAGTAGAGCCACTGACTCAGCTACCCAAATCAGCGTTCATTGATTATAAACTAGGATCGGAGCCCAATTCCCAACTCCATATAGGCTGGGACTTAACCAGCCCACTGCAAGATGAAGAGCGGAGATTTCAGCAACAGAAGCGGCCACAGTGATTCTGCCTAAATCTAGATGCTAATACAAGCCATATACTGATTGTGGATTTGCTTCACCTCTAACCGGCTCCCTGCATTCAGCATACAGCCCTTTCCAGCAGCATCACAGCCGAGGAGTAGAGGCCACTGACTCAGCTACCCAAATCAGCGCCTCCATTTCCAAGAGCAGGGACTCTGCCTTGACACTGAAAGCTCAATCTATTTATTGGTTATAAACTATGATCCAGACCCAATTTAATTTCCCACCTATATGCGACTGGGACTACTCAACCCTGTGCATTACAATCCACTGCAGAATCATCTCATGCACAATCTCCATACAAAGAGCGGAGACACTGACTCAGCAACCCAATTCAGACACTCTATCGCCAAGAAGAGCGGCCATTGTGAGTTGATTCTGCCTAAACCCTAGAGAGCTAATACAAGCCACTATTTATAGATTATAAAACTAATCATGATTTGCTATACCTGTAACCTATAATAGTATGCGACTACTCAGCCTCAAACCTCCTGCATTTGGAAACACTTCACAACCCGTCTCCAGCAGCATCAAACCCGAGGAGTAGAGCCACTGACTCAGCTACCCAAATCAGCGCCTCCATTTCAAGAGCAGCGACTCTGCCTTGACACTAGAAGCTTCAACTCTATTTATTGATTATAAACTATGATCGAGGCCCAATTCAGCTTCTCACAACTATATGCGACTGGGATTACTCAACCCTCTGCATTACAATACACTGCCAGAATCATCTCATAGCACAATCCTCATACACAAGAGTGGAGACACTGACTCAGCAACCCAAATCAGGCACTCTATCTCCAAGAAGAGCGGCCATTGTGAGTTGATTCTGCCTAAATCCGAGACGCTAATATAAGCCACTATTTATAGATTATAAAAACTGATTGTGGATTCGCCATACCTCTAACTTATAATAGTATGCAACTACTCAGCACCAAACCTGCCTGCATTTCGAAACACTTCACAACCTGCTTCCAGCAGCATCACAGCCAGGAGTAGAGCCACTGACTCAGCTACCCAAATCAGCGCCTCCATTTCCAAGAGCAGCGACTCTGCCTTGACACTGAAAGCACAATCTATTTATTGATTATAAACTATGATCCAGGGCCATTTCAACTTCCCACCTATATGCCACTGGGACTACTCAACTCCCTGCATTACAATCCACTGCAGAATCATCTCATAGCACAGTCTCATACAAAGAGTGGAGTCACTGACTCAGCAACCCAAATCAGGCACTCTATCTCCAAGAAGAGCGGCCATTGTGAGTTGATTCTGCCTAAATCCTAGACGTTAATACAAGCCACTATTTATAGATTATAAAAACTGATTGTGGATTTGCTATACCGCTAACCTATAATAGTATGCAACTACTCAGCCCCAAACCTGCCTGCATTTCGAAACACTTCACAACCTGCTTCCAGCAGCATCACAGCCCAGAGTAGAGCCACTGACTCAGCTACCCAAATCAGCGCCTCCATTTCCAAGAGCAGCGACTCTGCCTTGACACTAGAAGCTCAATCTATTTATTGATTATAAACTATGATCGAGGCCCAATTCAGCTTCCCAACTATATGTGACTGGGATTACTCAACCCCATGCATTACAATCCACTGCAGAATCATCTCATAGCACAATCTCATACAAGAGCGGAGTCACTCACTCAGCAACCCAAATCAGACACTCTATCTCCCAGAGGAGAGGCCATTGTGAGTTGATTCTGCCTAAATCCCAGACGCTAATACAAGCCACTATTTATAGATTATAAAAACTGTTTGTGGATTCGCCATACCTCTAACCTATAATAGTATGCGACTACTCAGCCCCATACTTCCCTGCATTTCGAAACACTTCACAACCTGCTTCCAGCAGCATCACAGCCGAGGAGTAGAGCCACTGACTCAGCTCCCAAATCAGCGCCTCCATTTCCAAGAGCAGGGACTCTGCCTTGACACTGAAAGCTCAATTTATTTATTGGTTATAAACTATGATCCAGACCCAATTTAATTTCCCACCTATATGCGACTGGGACTACTCAACCCTGTGCATTACAATCCACTGCAGAATCATCTCTTGCACAATCTCATACAAAGAGCGGAGTCACTGACTCAGCAACCCAATTCAGACACTCTAGCTCCAAGAAGAGCGGCCATTGTGAGTTGATTCTGCCTAAATCCTAGAGGCTAATACAAGCCACTATTTCTAGATTATAAAAACTAATCATGATTCGCTATACCTGTAACCTATAATAGTATGCGACTACTCAGCCCCAAACCTCCCTGCATTTGGAAACACTTCACAACCCGTCTCCAACAGCATCACACCGAGGAGTAGAGCCACTGACTCAGCTACCCAAATCAGCGCCTCCATTTCCAAGAGCAGCGACTCTGCCTTGACACTAGAAGCTCAATCTATTTATTGATTATAAACTATGATCGAGGCCCAATTCAGCTTCCCAACTATATGCGACTGGGATTACTCAACCCCTGCATTACAATCCACTGCAGAATCATCTCATAGCACAATCTCATACAAAGGGCGGAGTCACTGACTCAGCAACCCAAATCAGGCACTCCATCTCCCAGAAGAGCGGCCATTGTGAGTGGATTCTGCCTAAATCCTAGACGCTAATATAAGCCACTATTTATAGATTATAAAAACTGATTGTGGATTTGCCATACCTCTAACCTATAATAGTATGCAACTACTCAGCCCCAAACCTGCCTGCATTTCGAAACACTTCACAACCTGCTTCCAGCAGCATCACAGCCAGGAGTAGAGCCACTGACTCAGCTACCCAAATCAGCGCCTCCATTTCCAAGAGCAGCGACTCTGCCTTGACAGTGAAAGCACAATCTATTTATTGATTATAAACTATGATCCAGGGCCATTTCAACTTTCCACCTACATGCCACTGGGACTACTCAACTCCCTGCATTACAATCCACTGCAGAATCATCTCATAGCACAATCTCATACAAAGAGTGGAGTCACTGACTCAGCAACCCAAATCAGGCACTCTATCTCCAAGAAGAGCGGACATTGTGAATTGATTCTGCCTAAATCCTAGACGCTAATACAAGACACTATTTATAGATTTATAAAAACTGATTGTGGATTCGCCATACCTCTAACCTATAATAGTATGCAACTACTCAGCCCCAAACGTGAATGCATTTCGAAACACTTCACAACATGCTTCCAGCAGCATCACAGCCGAGAGTAGAGCCACTGACTCAGCTACCCAAATCAGCGCCTCCATTTCCAAGAGCAGCGACTCTGCCTTGACACTGGAAGCTCAATCTATTTATTGATTATAAACTATGATCGAGGCCCAATTCAGCTTCCCAACTATATGCGACTGGGATTACTCAACCCCTTGCATAACAATCCAGTGCAGAATCATCTCATAGCACAATCTCATACAAAGGGCGGAGTCACTGACTCAGCAACCCAAATCAGGCACTCCATCTCCCAGAAGAGCGGCCATTGTGAGTTGATTCTGCCTAAATCCTAGACGCTATTACAAGCCGCTATTTATAGATAATAAAACAATTGTGGTTTCGCTATACCCTAACCTATAATAGTATGCAACTACTCAGCCCCAAACCTCCTGCATTTAAAACTAATCGTGGTTTCGCTATACCTCTAACCTATAATAGTATGCAACTACTCAGCCCCAAACCTCCCTGCATTTCGAAACACTTCACAACCTGCTCTCCAGCAGCATCACACCCGAGAGTAGAGCCACTGACTCAGCTATCCAAATCAGCGCCTCCATTTCCAAGAGCAGCGACTCTGCCTTGACACTAGAAGCTCAATCTATTTATTGATTATAAACTATGATCGAGGCCCAATTCAGCTTCCCAACTATATGCGACTGGGATTACTCAACCCCATGCATTACAATCCACTGCAGAATCATCTCATAGCACAATCTCATACAAAGAGCGGAGTCACTCACTCAGCAACCCAAATCAGACACTCTATCTCCCAGAAGCGAGGCCATTGTGAGTTGATTCTGCCTAAATCCCAGACGCTAATACAAGTCACTATTTATAGATTATAAAAACTGTTTGTGGATTCGCCATACCTCTAACCTATAATAGTATGCGACTACTCAGCCCCAAACTTCCCTGCATTTCGAAACACTTCACAACCTGCTTCCAGCAGCATCACAGCCGAGGAGTAGAGCCACTGACTCAGCTACCCAACTCAGCGCCTCCATTTCCAAGAGCAGGTACTCTGCTTTGACACTGAAAGCTCAATCTATTTATTGGTTATAAACTATGATCCAGACCCAATTTAATTTCCCACCTATATGCGACTGGGACTACTCAACCCCGTGCATTACAATCCACTGCAGAATCATCTCATACACAATCTCATACAAAGAGCGGAGTCACTGACTCAGCAACCCAAATCAAACACTATCTCCAAGAAGAGCGGCCATTGTGAGTTGATTCTGCCTAAATCCTAGACGCTAATACAAGCTGCTATTTATAGATAATAAAAACTAATCGTGGATTCGCTATACCTCTGACCTATAATAGTATGCAACTACTCAGCCCCAAACCTGCCTGCATTTCGAAACACTTCACAACCTGCTTCCAGCAGCATCACAGCCCAGGAGTAGAGCCACTGACTCAGCTACCCAAATCAGCGCCTCCATTTCCAAGAGCAGCGACTCTGCCTTGACACTGAAAGCACAATCTATTTATTGATTATAAACTATGATCCAGGGCCATTTCAACTTTCCACCTACATGCCACTGGGACTACTCAACTCCCTGCATTACAATCCACTGCAGAATCATCTCATAGCACAATCTCATACAAAGAGTGGAGTCACTGACTCAGCAACCCAAATCAGGCACTCTATCTCCAAGAAGAGCGGCCATTGTGAGTTGATTCTGCCTAAATCCTAGACGCTAATACAAGCCACTATTTATAGATTATAAAAACTAATCATGATTCGCTATACCTGTAACCTATAATAGTATGTGACTATTCAGCCCCAAACCTCCCTGCATTTGGAAACACTTCACAACCCATCTCCAGCAGCATCACACCCGAGGAGTAGAGCCACTGACTCAGCTACCCAAATCAGCGCCTCCATTTCCAAGAGCAGCGACTCTGCCTTGACACTAGAAGCTCAATCTATTTATTGATTATAAACTATGATCGAGGCCCAATTCAGCTTCCCAACTATATGCGACTGGGATTACTCAACCCCCTGCATTACAATCCACTGCGGAATCATCTCATAGCACAATCTCATACAAAGAGCGGAGTCGCTGACTCAGCAACCCAAATCAGACACTCTATCTCCAAGAAGAGCGGCCATTGTGAGTTGATTCTGCCTAAATCCTAGACGCTAATACAAGCCGCTATTTATAGATAATAAAAACTAATCGTGGTTTCGCTATACCTCTAACCTATAATAGTATGAGACTACTCAGCCCCAAACCTGTCTGCATTTCGAAACACTTCACAACCCGTCTCCAGCAGCATCACACCCGAGGAGTAGAGCCACTGACTCAGCTACCCAAATCAGCGTCTCCATTTCCAAGAGCAGCGACTCTGCCTTGACACTAGAAGCTCAATCTATTTATTGATTATAAACTATGATCGAGGCCCAATTCAGCTTCCCAACTATATGCAACTGGGATTACTCAACCCCATGCATTACAATCCACTGCAGAATCATCTCACAGAACAATCTCATACAAAGAGCGGAGTCACTCACTCAGCAACCCAAATCAGACACTCTATCTCGCAGAAGAGAGGCCATTTTGAGTTGATTCTGCCTAAATCCCAGACGCTAATACAAGCCACTATTTATAGATTATAAAAACTATTTGTGGATTCGCCATACCTCTAACCTATAATAGTGTGCGACTACTCAGCCCCATACTTCCCTGCATTTCGAAACACTTCACAACCTGCTTCCAGCAGCATCACAGCCGAGGAGTAGAGCCACTGACTCAGCTACCCAAATCAGCGCCTCCATTTCCAAGAGCAGGGACTCTGCCTTGACACTGAAAGCTCAATCTATTTATTGGTTATAAACTATGATCCAGACCCAATTTAATTTCCCACCTATATG
Source organism: Calotriton arnoldi (assembly GCA_963921515.1). Lineage (NCBI taxonomy): Eukaryota > Metazoa > Chordata > Amphibia > Caudata > Salamandridae > Calotriton > Calotriton arnoldi. The sequence goes on from CAWUFW010007127.1 coordinate 186,068, forward strand.
CGACTGGGACTACTCAACCCTGTGCATTACAATCCACTGCAGAATCATCTCATGCACAATCTCATACAAAGAGCGGAGACACTGACTCAGCAACGCAATTCAGACACTCTATCTCCAAGAAGAGCGGCCATTGTGAGTTGATTCTGCCTAAACCCTAGAGGCTAATACAAGCCACTATTTATAGATTATAAAAACTAATCATGATTTGCTATACCTGTAACCTATAATAGTATGCGACTACTCAGCCCCAAACCTCCTGCATTTGGAAACACTTCACAACCCGTCTCCAGCAGCATCAAACCCGAGTAGAGCCACTGACTCAGCTACCCAAATCAGCGCCTCCATTTCCAAGAGCAGCGACTCTGCCTTGACACTAGAAGCTCAATCTATTTATTGATTATAAACTATGATCGAGGCCCAATTCAGCTTCCCAACTATATGCGACTGGGATTACTCAACCCCCTGCATTACAATCCACTGCAGAATCATCTCATAGCACAATCTCATACAAAGAGTGGAGACACTGACTCAGCAACCCAAATCAGGCACTCTATCTCCAAGAAGAGCGGCCATTGTGAGTTGATTCTGCCTAAATCCTAGATGCTAATACAAGCCACTAATTATAGATTATAAAAACTGATTGTGGATTTGCTATACACTCTAACCTATAATAGTATGCAACTACTCATCCCCAAACTTCCCTGCATTTCGAAACACTTCACAACCTGCTTCCAGCAGCATCACAGCCGAGGAGTAGAGCCACTGACTCAGCTACCCAAATCAGCGCCTCCATTTCCAAGAGCAGGGACTCTGCCTTGACACTGAAAGCTCAATCTATTTATTGATTATAAACTATGATCCAGACCCAATTTAATTTCCCACCTATATGCGACTGGGACTACTCAACCCCTGTGCATTACAATCCACTGCAGAATCATCTCTTAGCACAAACTTATACAAAGAGCGGAGTCACAGACTCAGCAACCCAAATCAGACACTCTATCTCCAAGAAGAGCGGCCATTGTGAGTTGATTCTGCCTAAATCCTACAGGCTAATACAAGCCACTATTTATAGATTATAAAAACTAATCATGATTCGCTATACCTGTAACCTTTAATAGTATGCGACTACTCAGCCCCAAACCTCCCTGCATTTGGAAACACTTCACAACCCGTCTCCAGGAGCATCACACCCGAGGAGTAGAGCCACTGACTCAGCTACCCAAATCAGCGCCTCCATTTCCAAGAGCAGCGACTCTGCCTTGACAGTAGAAGCTCAATCTATTTATTGATGATAAACTATGATCGAGGCCCAATTCAGCTTCCCAACTATATGCGACTGGGATTACTCAACCCCTGCATTACAATCCACTGCAGAATCATCTCATAGCACAATCTCATACAAAGAGCGGAGTCGCTGACTCAGCAACCCAAATCAGACACTCTATCTCCCAGAAGAGAGGCCATTGTGAGTTGATTCTGCCTAAATCCTAGACGCTAATATAAGCCACTATTTATAGATTATAAAAACTGATTGTGGATTCGCCATACCTCTAACTTATAATAGTATGCAACTACTCAGCACCAAACCTGCCTGCATTTCGAAACACTTCACAACCTGCTTCCAGCAGCATCACAGCCCAGGAGTAGAGCCACTGACTCAGCTACCCAAATCAGCGCCTCCATTTCCAAGAGCAGCGACTCTGCCTTGACACTGAAAGCACAATCTATTTATTGATTATAAACTATGATCCAGGGCCATTTCAACTTCCCACCTATATGCCACTGGGACTACTCAACTCCCTGCATTACAATCCACTGCAGAATCATCTCATAGCACAGTCTCATACAAAGAGTGGAGTCACTGACTCAGCAACCCAAATCAGGCACTCTATCTCCAAGAAGAGCGGCCATTGTGAGTTGATTCTGCCTAAATCCTAGACGCTAATACAAGCCACTATTTATAGATTATAAAAACTGATTGTGGATTTGCTATACCGCTAACCTATAATAGTATGCAACTACTCAGCCCCAAACCTGCCTGCATTTCGAAACACTTCACAACCTGCTTCCAGCAGCATCATAACCCAGGAGTAGAGCCACTGACTCAGCTACCCAAATCAGCGCCTCCATTTCCAAGAGCAGCGACTCTGCCTTGACACTAGAAGCTCAATCTATTTATTGATTATAAACTATGATCGAGGCCCAATTCAGCTTCCCAACTATATGCGACTGGGATTACTCAACCCCATGCATTACAATCCACTGCAGAATCATCTCATGCACAATCTCATACAAAGGCGGAGTCACTGACTCAGCAACCCAAATCAGGCACTCTATCTCCAAGAAGAGCGGCCATTGTGAGTTGATTCTGCCTAAATCCTAGAAGCTAATACAAGCCACTATTTCTAGATTATAAAAACTAATCATGGATTCGCTATACCTGTAACCTATAATAGTATGCGACTACTCAGCCCCAAACCTCACTGCATTTGGAAACACTTCACAACCCGTCTCCAGCAGCATCACACCCGAGGAGTAGAGCCACTGACTCAGCTACCCAAATCAGCGCCTCCATTTCCAAGAGCAGCGACTCTGCCCTGACACTAGAAGCTCTATCTATTTATTGATTATAAACTATGATCGAGGCCCAATTCAGCTTCCCACCTATATGCGACTGGGACTACTCAACCCCCTGCATTACAATCCACTGCAGAATCATCTCCTAGCACAATCTCATACAAAGAGTGGAGTCACTGACTCAGCAACCCAAATCAGGCACTCTATCTCCAAGAAGAGCGGACATTGTGAGTTGATTCTGCCTAAATCCTAGACGCCAATACAAGATACTATTTATAATTTATAAAAACTGATTGTGGATTTGCTATACCTCTAACCTATAATAGTATGCAACTACTCAGCCCCAAACGTGACTGCATTTCGAAACACTTCACAACCTGCTTCCAGCAGCATCACAGCCGAGGAGTAGAGACACTGACTCAGCTACCCAAATCAGCGCCTCCATTTCCAAGAGCAGCGACTCTGCCTTGACACTAGAAGCTCAATCTATTTATTGATTATAAACTATGATCGAGGCCCAATTCAGCTTCCCAACTATATGCGACTGGGATTACTCAACCCCTTGCATTAACAATCCACTGCAGAATCATCTCATAGCACAATCTCATACAAAGAGCGGAGTCACTGACTCAGCAACACAAATCAGGCACTCCATCTCCCAGAAGAGCGGCCATTGTGAGTTGATTCTGCCTAAATCCTAGACGCTATTACAAGCCGCTATTTATAGATAATAAAAACGAATTGTGGTTTCGCTATACCTCTAACCTATAATAGTATGCAACTACTCAGCCCCAAACCTCCCTGCATTTGAAACACTTCACAACCTGCTTCCAGCAGCATCACACCCGAGGAGTAGAGCCACTGACTCAGCTACCCAAATCAGCGCCTCCATTTCCAAGAGCAGCGACTCTGCCTTGACACTAGAAGCTCAATCTATTTATTGATTATAAACTATGATCGAGGCCCAATTCAGCTTCCCAACTATATGCGACTGGGATTACTCAACCCCATGCATTACAATCCACTGCAGAATCATCTCATAGCACAATCTCATACAAAGAGCGGAGTCACTCACTCAACAACCCAAATCAGACACTCTATCTCCCAGAAGCGAGGCCATTGTGAGTTGATTCTGCCTAAATCCCAGACGCTAATACAAGTCACTATTTATAGATTATAAAAACTGTTTGTGGATTCGCCATACCTCTAACCTATAATAGTATGCGACTACTCAGCCCCAAACTTCCCTGCATTTCGAAACAGTTCACAACCTGCTTCCAGCAGCATCACACCCGAGGAGTAGAGCCACTGACTCAGCTACCCAAATCAGCGCCTCCATTTCCAAGAGCAGGTACTCTGCCTTGACACTGAAAGCTCAATCTATTTATTGGTTATAAACTATGATCCAGACCCAATTTAATTTCCCACCTATATGCGACTGGGACTACTCAACCCTGTGCATTACAATCCACTGCAGAGTGATCTCATACACAATCTCATACAAAGAGCGGAGTCGCTGACTCAGCAACCCAAATCAGACACTCAATCTCCAAGAAGAGCGGCCATTGTGAGTTGATTCTGCCTAAATCCTAGACGCTAATAGAAGCCGCTATTTATAGATAATAACAACTAATCGTGGATTCGCTATACCTCTGACCTATAATAGTATGCAACTACTCAGCCCCAAACCTGCCTGCATTTCGAAACACTTCACAACCTGCTTCCAGCAGCATCACAGCCCAGGAGTAGAGCCACTGACTCAGCTACCCAAATCAGCGCCTCCATTTCCAAGAGCAGCGACTCTGCCTTGACACTGAAAGCACAATCTATTTATTGATTATAAACTATGATCCAGGGCCATTTCAACTTTACACCTACATGCCACTGGGACTACTCAACTCCCTGCATTACAATCCACTGCAGAATCATCTCATAGCACAATCTCATACAAAGAGTGGAGTCACTGACTCAGCAACCCAAATCAGGCACTCTATCTCCAAGAAGAGCGGCCATTGTGAGTTGATTCTGCCTAAATCCTAGACGCTAATACAAGCCACTATTTATAGATTATAAAAACAAATCATGATTCGCTATACCTGTAACCTATAATAGTATGTGACTACTCAGCCCCAAACCTCCCTGCATTTGGAAACACTTCACAACCCATCTCCAGCAGCATCACACCCGAGGAGTAGAGCCACTGACTCAGCTACCCAAATCAGCGCCTCCATTTCCAAGAGCAGCGACTCTGCCTTGACACTAGAAGCTCAATCTATTTATTGATTATAAACTATGATCGAGGCCCAATTCAGCTTCCCAACTATATGCGACTGGGATTACTCAACCCCTGCATTACAATCCACTGCGGAATCATCTCATAGCACAATCTCATACAAAGAGCGGAGTCGCTGACTCAGCAACCCAAATCAGACACTCTATCTCCAAGAAGAGCGGCCATTGTGAGTTGATTCTGCCTAAATCCTAGACGCTAATACAAGCCGCTATTTATAGATAATAAAAACTAATCGTGGTTTCGCTATACCTCTAACCTATAATAGTATGAGACTAGTCAGCCCCAAACCTCCCTGCATTTCGAAACACTTCACAACCCGTCTCCAGCAGCATCACACCCGAGGAGTAGAGCCACTGACTCAGCTACCCAAATCAGCGTCTCCATTTCCAAGAGCAGCGACTCTGCCTTGACACTAGAAGCTCAATCTATTTATTGATTATAAACTATGATCGAGGCCCAATTCAGCTTCCCAACTATATGCGACTGGGATTACTCAACCCCATGCATTACAATCCACTGCAGAATCATCTCACAGAACAATCTCATACAAAGAGCGGAGTCACTCACTCAGCAACCCAAATCAGACACTCTATCTCGCAGAAGAGAGGCCATTTTGAGTTGATTCTGCCTAAATCCCAGACGCTAATACAAGCCACTATTTATAGATTATAAAAACTATTTGTGGATTCGCCATACCTCTAACCTATAATAGTGTGCGACTACTCAGCCCCAAACTTCCCTGCATTTCGAAACACTTCACAACCTGCTTCCAGCAGCATCACAGCCGAGAGTAGAGCCACTGACTCAGCTACCCAAATCAGCGCCTCCATTTCCAAGAGCAGGGACTCTGCCTTGACACTGAAAGCTCAATCTATTTATTGGTTATAAACTATGATCCAGACCCAATTTAATTTCCCACCTATATGCGACTGGGAATACTCAACCCTGTGCATTACAATCCACTGCAGAATCATCTCATGCACAATCTCATACAAAGAGCGGAGACACTGACTCAGCAACCCAATTCAGACACTCTATCTCCAAGAAGAGTGGCCATTGTGAGTTGATTCTGCCTAAACCCTAGAGGCTAATACAAGCCACTATTTATAGATTATAAAAACTAATCATGATTTGCTATACCTGTAACCTATAATAGTATGCGACTACTCAGCCCCAAACCTCCCTGCATTTGGAAACACTTCACAACCCGTCTCCAGCAGCATCAAACCCGAGGAGTAGAGCCACTGACTCAGCTACCCAAATCAGCGCCTCCATTTCCAAGAGCAGCGACTCTGCCTTGACACTAGAAGCTCAATCTATTTATTGATTATAAACTATGATCGAGGCCCAATTCAGCTTCCCAACTATATGCGACTGGGATTACTCAACCCCCTGCATTACAATCCACTGCAGAATCATCTCATAGCACAATCTCATACAAAGAGTGGAGACACTGACTCAGCAACCCAAATCAGGCACTCTATCTCCAAGAAGAGCGGCTATTGTGAGTTGATTCTGCCTAAATCCTAGATGCTAATACAAGCCACTATTTATAGATTATAAAAACTGATTGTGGATTTGCTATACACCTCTAACCTATAATAGTATGCAACTACTCATCCCCAAACTTCCCTGCATTTCAAAACACTTCACAACCTGCTTCCAGCAGCATCACAGCCGAGGAGTAGAGCCACTGACTCAGCTACCCAAATCAGCGCCTCCATTTCCAAGAGTAGGGACTCTGCCTTGACACTGAAAGCTCAATCTATTTATTGATTATAAACTATGATCCAGACCCAATTTAATTTCCCACCTATATGCGACTGGGACTACTCAACCCTGTGCATTACAATCCACTGCAGAATCATCTCATGCACAATCTCATACAAAGAGCGGAGTCACTGACTCAGCAACCCAATTCAGACACTCTATCTCCAAGAAGAGTGGCCATTGTGAGTTGATTCTGCCTAAATCCTAGAGGCTAATACAAGCCACTATTTCTAGATTATAAAAACTAATCATGATTCGCTATACCTGTAACCTATAATAGTATGCGACTACTCAGCCCCAAACCTCCTGCATTTGGAAACACTTCACAACCCGTCTCCAACAGCATCACACCCGAGGAGTAGAGCCACTGACTCAGCTACCCAAATTAGCGCCTCCATTTCCAAGAGCAGCGACTCTGCCTTGACACTAGAAGCTCTATCTATTTATTGATTATAAACTATGATCGAGGCCCAATTCAGCTTCCCAACTATATGCGACTGGGATTACTCAACCCCCTGCATTACAATCCACTGCAGAATCATCTCCTAGCACAATCTCATACAGAGGGCGGAGTCACTGACTCAGCAACCCAAATCAGGCACTCCATCTCCCAGAAGAGCGGCCATTGTGAGTTGATTCTGCCTAAATCCTAGACGCTAATATAAGCCACTATTTATAGATTATAAAAACTGATTGTGGATTTGCCATCCCTCTAACTTATAATAGTATGCAACTACTCAGCCCCAAACCTGCCTGCATTTCGAAACACTTCACAACCTGCTTCCAGCAGCATCACAGCCCAGGAGTAGAGCCACTGACTCAGCTACCCAAATCAGCGCCTCCATTTCCAAGAGCAGCGACTCTGCCTTGACACTGAAAGCACAATCTATTTATTGATTATAAACTATGATCCAGGGCCATTTCAACTTTCCACCTACATGCCACTGGGACTACTCAACTCCCTGCATTACAATCCACTGCAGAATCATCTCATAGCACAATCTCATACAAAGAGTGGAGTCACTGACTCAGCAACCCAAATCAGGCACTCTATCTCCAAGAAGAGCGGACATTGTGAGTTGATTCTGCCTAAATCCTAGACGCTAATACAAGATACTATTTATAATTTATAAAAACTGATTGTGGATTTGCTATACCTCTAACCTATAATAGTATGCAACTACTCAGCCCCAAACGTGAATGCATTTCGAAACACTTCACAACATGCTTCCAGCAGCATCACAGCCGAGGAGTAGAGCCACTGACTCAGCTACCCAAATCAGCGCCTCCATTTCCAAGAGCAGCGACTCTGCCTTGACACTAGAAGCTCAATCTATTTATTGATTATAAACTATGATCGAGGCCCAATTCAGCTTCCCAACTATATGCGACTGGGATTACTCAACCCCTTGCATAACAATCCAGTGCAGAATCATCTCATAGCACAATCTCATACAAAGGCGGAGTCACTGACTCAGCAACCCAAATCAGGCACTCCATCTCCCAGAAGAGCGGCCATTGTGAGTTGATTCTGTCTAAATCCTAGACGCTATTACAAGCCGCTATTTATAGATAATAAAAACGAATTGTGGTTTCGCTATACCTCTAACCTATAATAGTATGCAACTACTCAGCCCCAAACCTCCCTGCATTTCGAAACACTTCACAACCTGCTTCCAGCAGCATCACACCCGAGGAGTAGAGCCACTGACTCAGCTACCCAAATCAGCGCCTCCATTTCCAAGAGCAGCGACTCTGCCTTGACACTAGAAGCTCAATCTATTTATTGATTATAAACTATGATCGAGGCCCAATTCAGCTTCCCAACTATATGCGACTGGGATTACTCAACCCCTTGCATAACAATCCAGTGCAGAATCATCTCATAGCACAATCTCATACAAAGGGCGGAGTCACTGACTCAGCAACCCAAATCAGGCACTCTATCTCCAAGAAGAGTGGCCATTGTGAGTTGATTCTGCCTAAATCCTAGACGCTATTACAAGCCGCTATTTATAGATAATAAAAACGAATTGTGGTTTCGCTATACCTCTAACCAATAATAGTATGCAACTACTCAGCCCCAAACCTCCCTGCATTTCGAAACACTTCACAACCTGCTTCCAGCAGCATCACACCCGAGGAGTAGAGCCACTGACTCAGCTACCCAAATCAGCGCCTCCATTTCCAAGAGCAGTGACTCTGCCTTGACACTAGAAGCTCAATCTATTTATTGATTATAAACTATGATCGAGGCCCAATTCAGCTTCCCAACTATATGCGACTGGGATTACTCAACCCCATGCATTACAATCCACTGCAGAATCATCTCATAGCACAATCTCATACAAAGAGCGGAGTCACTCACTCAGCAACCCAAATCAGACACTCTATCTCCCAGAAGCGAGGCCATTGTGAGTTGATTCTGCCTAAATCCCAGACGCTAATACAAGTCACTATTTATAGATTATAAAAACTGTTTGTGGATTCGCCATACCTGTAACCTATAATAGTATGCGACTACTCAGCCCCAAACTTCCCTGCATTTCGAAACACTTCACAACCTGCTTCCAGCAGCATCACAGCCGAGGAGTAGAGCCACTGACTCAGCTACCCAAATCAGCGCCTCCATTTCCAAGAGCAGGTACTCTGCCTTGACACTGAAAGCTCAATCTATTTATTGGTTATAAACTATGATCCAGACCCAATTTAATTTCCCACCTATATGCGACTGGGACTACTCAACCCTGTGCATTACAATCCACTGCAGAATGATCTCATACACAATCTCATACAAAGAGCGGAGTCGCTGACTCAGCAACCCAAATCAGACACTCAATCTCCAAGAAGAGCGGCCATTGTGAGTTGATTCTGCCTAAATCCTAGACGCTAATACAAGCCGCTATTTATAGATAATAAAAACTAATCGTGGATTCGCTATACCTCTGACCTATAATAGTATGCAATACAAAAGGGGATGATGGACGGGCAGCTTGAGCCAATCAAACACTCACTCCCAGTCAACTGATCTGGGTTTAATCCATCATCATTCTTTAGCTCACTCCACCACCCCAGTTCAGACATGGCCATATGCAAATCAGTCTGACCCTGTGCCTCATGGGAACAGTCCAGCCCGAACTGCCAAGCCATGTCTTCCTGGACCGGAAACAAGCATCCTAGGACCGGTCTCTGGCATTCCAGCCGTCATCAGCCAGGCTTGCTTGAATCCAGTGGCAAAGTGAGCAAGGACCCACGTCTGGGCATACCCCGCCAACTTAGGGCGAACAAGCGATACAAAGGGGATGATGGATGGCAGCTTGAGCCAATCAAACACTCACCCCCAGTCAACTGATCTGGGTTTAATCCATCATCATTCTTTAGCTCACTCCACCACCCCAGTTCAGACATGGCCATATGCAAATCAGTCTGACCCTGTGCCTCATGGGAACAGTCCAGCCGAACTGCCAAGCCATGTCTTCCCTGGACCGGAAACAAGCATCCTAGGATCGGTTTCTGGCATTCCAGCCGTCATCAGCCAGGCTTGCTTGAATCCAGTGGCAAAGTGAGCAAGGGACCCACGTCTGGGCATACCCCGCCAACTTAGGGCGAACAAAGCGATACAAAGGGGATGATGGACGGAACGCTTGAGCCAATCAAACACTCACCCCCAGTCAACTGATCTGGGTTTAATCCATCATCATTCTTTAGCGTGGGTCCCTTGCTCACTTTGCCACTGGATTCAAGCAAGCCTGGCTGATGACGGCTGGAATGCCAGAAACCGGTCCTAGGATGCTTGTTTCCGGTCCAGGGAAGACATGGCTTGGCAGTTCGGGCTGGACTGTTCCCATGAGGCACAGGGTCAGACTGATTTGCATATGGCCATGTCTGAACTGGGGTGGTGGAGTGAGCTAAAGAATGATGATGGATTAAACCCAGATCAGTTGACTGGGGGTGAGTGTTTGATTGGCTCAAACGTTCCGTCCATCATCCCCTTTGTATCGCTTTGTTCGCCCTAAGTTGGCGGGGTATGCCCAGACGTGGGTCCCTTGCTCACTTTGCCACTGGATTCAAGCAAGCCTGGCTGATGACGGCTGGAATGCCAGAAACCGGTCCTAGGATGCTTGTTTCCGGTCCAGGGAAGACATGGCTTGGCAGTTCGGGCTGGACTGTTCCCATGAGGCACAGGGTCAGACTGATTTGCATATGGCCATGTCTGAACTGGGGTGGTGGAGTGAGCTAAAGAATGATGATGGATTAAACCCAGATCAGTTGACTGGGGTGAGTGTTTGATTGGCTCAAACGTTCCGTCCATCATCCCCTTTTGTATCGCTTTGTTCGCCCTAAGTTGGCGGGGGTATGCCCAGACGTGGGTCCCTTGCTCACTTTGCCACTGGATTCAAGCAAGCCTGGCTGATGACGGCTGGAATGCCAGAAACCGGTCCTAGGATGCTTGTTTCCGGTCCAGGGAAGACATGGCTTGGCAGTTCGGGCTGGACTGTTCCCATGAGGCACAGGGTCAGACTGATTTGCATATGGCCATGTCTGAACTGGGGTGGTGGAGTGAGCTAAAGAATGATGATGGATTAAACCCAGATCAGTTGACTGGGGGTGAGTGTTTGATTGGCTCAAACGTTCCGTCCATCATCCCTTTGTATCGCTTTGTTCGCCCTAAGTTGGCGGGGGTATGCCCAGACGTGGGTCCCTTGCTCACTTTGCCACTGGATTCAAGCAAGCCTGGCTGATGCCGGCTGGAATGCCAGAAACCGGTCCTAGGATGCTTGTTTCCGGTCCAGGGAAGACATGGCTTGGCAGTTCGGGCTGGACTGTTCCCATGAGGCACAGGGTCAGACTGATTTGCATATGGCCATGTCTGAACTGGGGTGGTGGAGTGAGCTAAAGAATGATGATGGATTAAACCCAGATCAGTTGACTGGGGGTGAGTGTTTGATTGGCTCAAACGTTCCGTCCATCATCCCCTTTTGTATCGCTATAATAGTATGCAACTACTCAGCCCCAAACCTGCCTGCATTTCGAAACACTTCACAACCTGCTTCCAGCAGCATCACAGCCCAGGAGTAGAGCCACTGACTCAGCTACCCAAATCAGCGCCTCCATTTCCAAGAGCAGCGACTCTGCCTTGACACTGAAAGCACAATCTATTTATTGATTATAAACTATGATCCAGGGCCATTTCAACTTTCCACCTACATGCCACTGGGACTACTCAACTCCCTGCATTACAATCCACTGCAGAATGATCTCATAGCACAATCTCATACAAAGAGCGGAGTCGCTGACTCAGCAACCCAAATCAGACACTCTATCTCCCAGAGGAGAGGCCATTGTGAGTTGATTCTGCCTAAATCCTAGACGCTAATATAAGCCACTATTTATAGATTATAAAAACTGATTGTGGATTGGCCATACCTCTAACTTATAATAGTATGCAACTACTCAGCACCAAACCTGCCTGCATTTCGAAACACTTCACAACCTGCTTCCAGCAGCATCACAGCCCAGGAGTAGAGCCACTGACTCAGCTACCCAAATCAGCGCCTCCATTTCCAAGAGCAGCGACTCTGCCTTGACACTGAAAGCACAATCTATTTATTGATTATAAACTATGATCCAGGGACATTTCAACTTCACACCTATATGCCACTGGGACTACTCAACTCCCTGCATTACAATCCACTGCAGAATCATCTCATAGCACAGTCTCATACAAAGAGTGGAGTCACTGACTCAGCAACCCAAATCAGGCACTCTATCTCCAAGAAGAGCGGCCATTGTGAGTTGATTCTGCCTAAATCCTAGACGTTAATACAAGCCACTATTTATAGATTATAAAAACTGATTGTGGATTTGCTATACCGCTAACCTATAATAGTATGCAACTACTCAGCCCCAAACCTGCCTGCATTTCGAAACACTTCACAACCTGCTTCCAGCAGCATCACAGCCCAGGAGTAGAGCCACTGACTCAGCTACCCAAATCAGCGCCTCCATTTCCAAGAGCAGCGACTCTGTCTTGACACTAGAAGCTCAATCTATTTATTGATTATAAACTATGATCGAGGCCCAATTCAGCTTCCCAACTATATGCGACTGGGATTACTCAACCCCATGCATTACAATCCACTGCAGAATCATCTCATAGCACAATCTCATACAAAGAGGGGAGTCACTCACTCAGCAACCCAAATCAGACACTCTATCTCCCAGAGGAGAGGCCATTGTGAGTTGATTCTGCCTAAATCCCAGACGCTAATACAAGCCACTATTTATAGATTATAAAAACTGTTTGTGGATTCGCCATACCTCTAACCTATAATAGTATGCGACTACTCAGCCCCATACTTCCCTGCATTTCGAAACACTTCACAACCTGCTTCCAGCAGCATCACAGCCGAGGAGTAGAGCCACTGACTCAGCTACCCAAATCAGCGCCTCCATTTCCAAGAGATGGGACTCTGCCTTGACACTGAAAGCTCAATTTATTTATTGGTTATAAACTATGATCCAGACCCAATTTAATTTCCCACCTATATGCGACTGGGACTACTCAACCCTGTGCATTACAATCCACTGCAGAATCATCTCATGCACAATCTCATACAAAGAGCGGAGTCACTGACTCAGCAACCCAATTCAGACACTCTATCTCCAAGAAGAGCGGCCATTGTGAGTTGATTCTGCCTAAATCCTAGAGGCTAATACAAGCCACTATTTCTAGATTATAAAAACTAATCATGATTCGCTATACCTGTAACCTATAATAGTATGCGACTACTCAGCCCCAAACCTCCCTGCATTTGGAAACACTTCACAACCCGTCTCCAACAGCATCACACCCGAGGAGTAGAGCCACTGACTCAGCTACCCAAATTAGCGCCTCCATTTCCAAGAGCAGCGACTCTGCCTTGACACTAGAAGCTCTATCTATTTATTGATTATAAACTATGATCGAGGCCCAATTCAGCTTCCCAACTATATGCGACTGGGATTACTCAACCCCTGCATTACAATCCACTGCAGAATCATCTCCTAGCACAATCTCATACAAAGCGCGGAGTCACTGACTCAGCAACCCAAATCAGGCACTCCATCTCCCAGAAGAGCGGCCATTGTGAGTTGATTCTGCCTAAATACTAGACGCTAATATAAGCCACTATTTATAGATTATAAAAACTGATTGTGGATTTGCCATCCCTCTAACTTATAATAGTATGCAACTACTCAGCCCCAAACCTGCCTGCATTTCGAAACACTTCACAACCTGCTTCCAGCAGCATCACAGCCCAGGAGTAGAGCCACTGACTCAGCTACCCAAATCAGCGCCTCCATTTCCAAGAGCAGCGACTCTGCCTTGACACTGAAAGCACAATCTATTTATTGATTATAAACTATGATCCAGGGCCATTTCAACTTTCCACCTACATGCCACTGGGACTACTCAACTCCCTGCATTACAATCCACTGCAGAATCATCTCATAGCACAATCTCATACAAAGAGTGGAGTCACTGACTCAGCAACCCAAATCAGGCACTCTATCTCCAAGAAGAGCGGACATTGTGAGTTGATTCTGCCTAAATCCTAGACGCTAATACAAGATACTATTTATAATTTATAAAAACTGATTGTGGATTTGCTATACCTCTAACCTATAATAGTATGCAACTACTCAGCCCCAAACGTGAATGCATTTCGAAACACTTCACAACATGCTTCCAGCAGCATCACAGCCGAGGAGTAGAGCCACTGACTCAGCTACCCAAATCAGCGCCTCCATTTCCAAGAGCAGCGACTCTGCCTTGACACTAGAAGCTCAATCTATTTATTGATTATAAACTATGATCGAGGCCCAATTCAGCTTCACAACTATATGCGACTGGGATTACTCAACCCCTTGCATAACAATCCAGTGCAGAATCATCTCATAGCACAATCTCATACAAAGGGCGGAGTCACTGACTCAGCAACCCAAATCAGGCACTCCATCTCCCAGAAGAGCGGCCATTGTGAGTTGATTCTGCCTAAATCCTAGACGCTATTACAAGCCGCTATTTATAGATAATAAAAAACGAATTGTGGTTTCGCTATACCTCTAACCTATAATAGTATGCAACTACTCAGCCCCAAACCTCCCTGCATTTCGAAACACTTCACAACCTGCTTCCAGCAGCATCACACCCGAGGAGTAGAGCCACTGACTCAGCTACCCAAATCAGCGCCTCCATTTCCAAGAGCAGCGACTCTGCCTTGACACTAGAAGCTCAATCTATTTATTGATTATAAACTATGATCGAGGCCCAATTCAGCTTCCCAACTATATGCGACTGGGATTACTCAACCCCATGCATTACAATCCACTGCAGAATCATCTCATAGCACAATCTCATACAAAGAGTGGAGTCACTCACTCAGCAACCCAAATCAGACACTCTATCTCCCAGAAGCGAGGCCATTGTGAGTTGATTCTGCCTAAATCCCAGACGCTAATACAAGATACTATTTATAAATTATAAAAACTGATTGTGGATTCGCCATACCTCTAACCTATAATAGTATGCGACTACTCAGCCCCAAACTTCCCTGCATTTCGAAACACTTCACAACCTGCTTCCAGCAGCATCACAGCCGAGGAGTAGAGCCACTGACTCAGCTACCCAAATCAGCGCCTCCATTTCCAAGAGCAGCGACTCTGCCTTGACACTGGAAGCTCAGTCTATTTATTGATTATAAACTATGATCCAGGCCCAATTCAACTTCCCACCTAAATGCGACTGGGACTACTCAACCCTGTGCATTACAATTCACTGCAGAATGATCTCATACACAATCTCATACAAAGAGCGGAGTCGCTGACTCAGCAACCCAAATCAGACACTCAATCTCCAAGAAGAGCGGCCATTGTGAGTTGATTCTGCCTAAATCCTAGACGCTAATATAAGCCACTATTTATAGATTATAAAAACTGATTGTGGATTCGCCATACCTCTAACTTATAATAGTATGCAACTACTCAGCCCCAAACCTCCCTGCATTTGGAAACACTTCACAACCTGCTTCCAGCAGCATCAAAGCCCAGGAGTAGAGCCACTGACTCAGCTACCCAAATCAGCGCCTCCATTTCCAAGAGCAGCGACTCTGCCTTGACACTGAAAGCACAATCTATTTATTGATTATAAACTATGATCCAGGGCCATTTCAACTTTCCACCTACATGCCACTGGGACTACTCAACTCCCTGCATTACAATCCACTGCAGAATCATCTCATAGCACAATCTCATACAAAGAGGGAGTCACTCACTCAGCAACCCAAATCAGACACTTTATCTCCCAGAGGAGAGGCCATTGTGAGTTGATTCTGCCTAAATCCCAGACGCTAATACAAGCCACTATTTATAGATTATAAAAACTGTTTGTGGATTCGCCATACCTCTAACCTATAATAGTATGCGACTACTCAGCCCCAAACTTCCCTGCATTTCGAAACACTTCACAACCTGCTTCCCGCAGCATCACAGCCGAGGAGTAGAGCCACTAACTCAGCTACCCAAATCAGCGCCTCCATTTCCAAGAGCAGGGACTCTGCCTTGACACTGAAAGCTCAATTTATTTATTGGTTATAAACTATGATCCAGACCCAATTTAATTTCCCACCTATATGCGACTGGGACTACTCAACCCTGTGCATTACAATCCACTGCAGAATCATCTCATGCACAATCTCATACAAAGAATGGAGTCACTGACTCAGCAACCCAATTCAGACACTCTATCTCCAAGAAGAGCGGCCATTGTGAGTTGATTCTGCCTAAATCCTAGAGGCTAATACAAGCCACTATTTATAGATTATAAAAACTAATCATGATTCGCTATACCTGTAACCTATAATAGTATGCGACTACTCAGCCCCAAACCTCCCTGCATTTGGAAACACTTCACAACCCGTCTCCAGCAGCATCACACCCGAGGAGCAGAGCCACTGACTCAGCTACCCAAATTAGCGCCTCCATTTCCAAGAGCAGCGACTCTGCCTTGACACTAGAAGCTCTATCTATTTATTGATTATAAACTATGATCGAGGCCCAATTCAGCTTCCCAACTATATGCGACTGGGATTACTCAACCCCCTGCATTACAATCCACTGCAGAATCATCTCCTAGCACAATCTCATACAAAGGGCGGAGTCACTGACTCAGCAACCCAAATCAGGCACTCCATCTCCCAGAAGAGCGGCCATTGTGAGTTGATTCTGCCTAAATCCTAGACGCTAATATAAGCCACTATTTATAGATTATAAAAACTGATTGTGGATTTGCCATCCCTCCAACTTATAATAGTATGCAACTACTCAGCCCCAAACCTGCCTGCATTTCGAAACACTTCACAACCTGCTTTCCAGCAGCATCACAGCCCAGGAGTAGAGCCACTGACTCAGCTACCCAAATCAGCGCCTCCATTTCCAAGAGCAGCGACTCTGCCTTGACACTGATGGAGCAGGGTAAATGTAAAAATTTTAACCTCCTAATATTTTCGTACAATATTAATAAACATGTTCGTTTAAGTAAATAACCAATAATGTATGTAAAAGGTTAATGGTAACACGCAATTCAGTGTACAAATTAATTGACTTATAATTGTTTACGTTTCTAACATAGCATATTATTTGCGTACTAATTTAATAATAAATGCATGATTTGTGCTTTTAAATAAAACATGTGGTTGCAAAATAAAGCGATGGTAAGTAAGGGACAGCTTTATATGTTGCTTCTGCTAGGTAATACCTAATTGGGGTACGTAGAAAGACGGGAGGGAAACGAAAGGGTTTATATTTCTTTGTTTTAATAATATTTTGTTTATCTTTGAAAATAGTGCGCTTAGGCCTGCCGAGCAGCAATATAAAATGGCCGCGAGTTACTAGAGTGCGCATGAGCGGATGAGACCATGTGATAGAGGAGAGAGGCTGTGGAAAAGGGATGATCACGTGCTGATGCCGAGAGGCTAAGATGAAAGTATGGTCAAGGCTGCTGTGACCCTTCTGAGCAGATGTGTGCCAAGATGATCAGCAAGAAGCGTGAGAAGCCTGGTTGAATCAATAGACGGAACTGTATTACACAAAATGTAGCAGAAAAAGATACAATTTGGACTGATCGAAACGGATGAGCAAGTGCATGAACTGTGGGAAACGATGCTTGCATGGACATTCCACACGGAACTGGTTAAGACCAGGAAGTTTGATTAAAATGTATATGGACCTGAGTTTTTGACCAATGAGAATGAATCGCGCCATGTAAGAAGAAACATTTTATGCTGTAAGTTAGAATTAGGGTATAAGAATACCTACTCTTGGTGGGAGGGTTAGAATGCTGCGGGATGCTGCGGGAGATGCTGAAGAAGTTAGATGCTGTAGATGGGAGAGTTTGCGGTTGCTGATGCTGACGAGCTGATGCTGCTGCTGTTATTTTCCTTTTCCAGTTGAGTATAAAGATGCTGCTTTAGGAGAACTTTTTTATTGATAGATTTTTAATAGAATTATTAGGATTTCCCCAGAGAGATAGATAGGTTGATCTATAGAGTTCTTAGTATGATAACCTCGTTTTTCCGTCTAATAAAAGTGCCATGCAATTTCAAACCATTCTTATAATGATGATAAATGCAATGATCTGAATAATAAACTTAACCTAAATTTCATGCATTCAAAACTTTATATAAACTTTATTATTCTTTAAACAAATGCCTCAGTGATTTTTCTTTAACATAATGATTAATAATGAAATGATAAAAGAGTTCATTG
The DNA here is from genome assembly GCA_963921515.1 of Calotriton arnoldi. Lineage (NCBI taxonomy): Eukaryota > Metazoa > Chordata > Amphibia > Caudata > Salamandridae > Calotriton > Calotriton arnoldi. The sequence continues at coordinate 204,519 of CAWUFW010007127.1, forward strand.
TGATTGAGCTGGTCTTAATCACCATCAACTGATTCCTACTAGTTGGTCCATCGACCAATGAGCGGAATACCTTAAAAACAAATGAGAAATATTGTGTCATTATAAAAGAGGTATCCCGTCTCCTTCCAGCGAATCGTTTTTCTCCTAGGTTTCATGACGGAGGAAATCCAGGGAACAAATGAGTAAGTGAATGTATATGCGGTGTTATGGGCCCCACTGTCATATGGATATAATGTGTGTGTTAGAGAAATAATTGCACCTGGATGACCAAAGCATAATAGGAGAAATTATTTTTATTGTTAGCGCTGGATCAACACTGAAAGCACAATCTATTTATTGATTATAAACTATGATCCAGGGCCATTTCAACTTTCCACCTACATGCCACTGGGACTACTCAACTCCCTGCATTACAATCCACTGCAGAATCATCTCATAGCACAATCTCATACAAAGAGTGGAGTCACTGACTCAGCAACCCAAATCAGGCACTCTATTTCCAAGAAGAGCGGACATTGTGAGTTGATTCTGCCTAAATCCTAGACGCTAATACAAGATACTATTTATAATTTATAAAAACTGATTGTGGATTCGCTATACCTCTAACCTATAATGCAACTACTCAGCCCCAAACGTGAATGCATTTCGAAACACTTCACAACATGCTTCCAGCAGCATCACAGCCGAGGAGTAGAGCCACTGACTCAGCTACCCAAATCAGCGCCTCCATTTCCAAGAGCAGCGACTCTGCCTTGACACTGAAAGCTCAATCTATTTATTGATTATAAACTATGATCCAGACCCAATTTAACTTCCCACCTATATGCGACTGGGACTACTCAACCCCCTGCATTACAATCCACTGCAGAATCATCTCTTAGCACAATCTCATACAAAGAGCGGAGTCACTGACTCAGCAACCCAAATCAGACACTCTATCTCCCAGAAGAGCGGCCATTGTGAGTTGATTTTGCCTAAATCCTAGACGCTAATACAAGCCACTATTTATAGATTATAAAAACTGATTGTGGATTCGCTATACCTCTAACCTATAATAGTATGCGACTACTCGGAATATACCGCGGGACGCCAGGTTCAAACTTATACAAACGTATATCATTCACAGGGCGTACCTTTCACCTGATAAGATAAACCGATATTTTCGCATTGACACTTCTGCATGTCCACGTTGTCAACAATTAGATGCAACTTTACTGCATATGCTGTGGGACTGCGCCTCCCTTCTGCAGTATTGGCGAGACGTGACCATGACTCTTGCTGCTAGTACAGGCACACTCCTGCCGCTATCGTGGGAAGTCTGCATTCTAGGGCTTTATCCCCGATCCCAAAAAAATAAAGTAACTACGAGGTTCCGAGATCTGGGGCTGATAACTGCAAAGCGGCTGATAACCAGGAAATGGAAACACGCAGACCCCCCAGTGGCAATCAGCTGGAAAGCTTCATTCACAATTTGGGCGCAAGCAAAAGCACAGTGCTGCACAGGGAGGAGATAGCAGGACTTCGCAAGTACCCCATCGCCCAAAGCTGGGACATATTATTAGCTGCCCTCCGACGTGAAGACTCAGATGACGTAGAGACCCCTATAGCTAGTCCGCAACATACATGAACACGACTTAATGCACGGTCGGGGGACCGACTTGCTCTTGGAGGGTGGGGAAGGGCAGATCTATGTGCCCTTTGTACCATTGACACTGAATGATTAGCTGTTACATTAACGCTTGGGTGGGCGGGCTGTATTTACCACCAACTGACTGAGGAACTACACAATGAAATACTGGTCGTACTGAGTCACACCTAGTAGTGTAATAATTGCATTTATAACAGGATGGCAAGTTCATATGTTCTGTTTAAGTTAATTGAATGTTATAAGAAACATTGTTTAATTATCATTTAATGGTGGAGACCTCTTGTCTCTTCAAAGTTATGCAATCTCTTATTGTCTGTGTAACATCGCATTGATCCGGATTGATAACTGTCCCCACATGTATTGGAGCCACCCAAACATTATATAGCGACATGCTGATTCCAACCAGATGTCTCCTTGACGGGCGATGGCCAACTATGCCTGTAAGGTTGGATTCGGGATGTAACGACAAGTGAATGCAATAGCACAAAGAAAGTTCAACATGAGTGATCATGCGCGACACGGCGGCTGATGTTTATGAACTATGTATAAATAGTGGCGTACTGTTGTGGAAATATGTAACACTGCTTTCTTTTTTTCTCATTTGAGATATATGCCGACTATCAGCCTACAGAAAGTATTGTACAAAATTCGAGATAAGCCATGACAGACAAAATAAAAAAAGAAACCTATAAACAACAATAAAGATATTTAAACAAAAAAAAATAGTATGCGACTACTCATCCCCAAACTTCCCTGCATTTCGAAATACTTCACAACCTGCTTCCAGAAGCATCACAGCCGAGGAGTAGAGCCACTGACTCAGCTACCCAAATCAGCGCCTCCATTTCCAAGAGCACGGACTCTGCCTTGACACTGAAAGCTCAATCTATTTATTGATTATAAACTATGATCCAGACCCAATTTAATTTCCCACCTATATGCGACTGGGACTACTCAACCCTGTGCATTACAATCCACTGCAGAATCATCTCATGCACAATCTCATACAAAGAGCGGAGTCACAGACTCAGCAACCCAAATCAGACACTCTATCTCCAAGAAGAGCGGCCATTGTGAGTTGATTCTGCCTAAATCCTAGAGGCTAATACAAGCCACTATTTATAGATTATAAAAACTAATCATGATTCGCTATACCTGTAACCTATAATAGTATGCGACTACTCAGCCCCAAACCTCCCTGCATTTGGAAACACTTCACAACCTGCCTCCAGCAGCATCACACCCGAGGAGTAGAGCCACTGACTCAGCTACCCAAATCAGCGCCTCCATTTCCAAGAGCAGCGACTCTGCCTTGACACTAGAAGCTCAATCTATTTATTGATTATAAACTATGATCGAGGCCCAATTCAGCTTCCCAACTATATGCGACTGGGATTACTCAACCCCCTGCATTACAATCTAGTGCAGAATCATCTCATAGCACAATCTCATACAAAGGGCGGAGTCACTGACTCAGCAACCCAAATCAGGCACTCCATCTCCCAGAAGAGCGGCCATTGTGAGTTGATTCTGCCTAAATCCTAGACGCTAATACAAGCCGCTATTTATAGATAATAAAAACGAATTGTGGTTTCGCTATACCTCTAACCTATAATAGTATGCAACTACTCAGCCCCAAACCTGCCTGCATTTCGAAACACTTCACAACCTGCTTCCAGCAGCATCACAGCCCAGGAGTAGAGCCACTGACTCAGCTACCCAAATCAGCGCCTCCATTTCCAAGAGCAGCGACTCTGCCTTGACACTAGAAGCTCAATCTATTTATTGATTATAAACTATGATCGAGGCCCAATTCAGCTTCCCAACTATATGCGACTGGGATTACTCAACCCCATGCATTACAATCCACTGCAGAATCATCTCATAGCACAATCTCATACAAAGAGAGGAGTCACTCACTCAGCAACCCAAATCAGACACTCTATCTCCCAGAAGCGAGGCCATTGTGAGTTGATTCTGCCTAAATCCCAGACGCTAATACAAGCCACTATTTATAGATTATAAAAACTGTTTGTGGATTCGCCATACCTCTAACCTATAATAGTATGCGACTACTCAGCCCCAAACTTCCCTGCATTTCGAAACACTTCACAACCTGCTTCCAGCAGCATCACAGCCGAGGAGTAGAGCCACTGACTCAGCTACCCAAATCAGCGCCTCCATTTCCAAGAGCAGGGACTCTGCCTTGACACTGAAAGCTCAATCTATTTATTGGTTATAAACTATGATCCAGACCCAATTTAATTTCCCACCTATATGCGACTGGGACTACTCAACCCTGTGCATTACAATCCACTGCAGAATGATCTCATACACAATCTCATACAAAGAGCGGAGTCGCTGACTCAGCAACCCAAATCAGACACTCAATCTCCAAAAAGAGAGGCCATTGTGAGTTGATTCTGCCTAAATCCTAGACGCTAATACAAGCCGCTATTTATAGATAATAAAAACTAATCGTGGATTCGCTATACCTCTGACCTTAATAGTATGCAACTACTCAGCCCCAAACCTGCCTGCATTTCGAAACACTTCACAACCCGTCTCCAGCAGCATCACACCCGAGGAGTAGAGCCACTGACTCAGCTACCCAAATCAGCGCCCCCATTTCCAAGAGCAGGGACTCTGCCTTGACACTAGAAGCTCAATCTATTTATTGATTATAAACTATGATCGAGGCCCAATTCAGCTTCCCAACTATATGCGACTGGGATTACTCAACCCCTGCATTACAATCCACTGCAGAATCATCTCATAGCACAATCTCATACAAAGGGCGGAGTCACTGACTCAGCAAGCCAAATCAGGCACTCCATCTCCCAGAAGAGCGGCCATTGTGAGTTGATTCTGCCTAAATCCTAGACGCTAATATAAGCCACTATTTATAGATTATAAAAACTGATTGTGGATTCGCCATACCTCTAACTGATAATAGTATGCAACTACTCAGCCCCAAACCTGCCTGCATTTCGAAACACTTCACAACCTGCTTCCAGCAGCAACACAGCCCAGGAGTAGAGCCACTGACTCAGCTACCCAAACCAGCGCCTCCATTTCCAAGAGCAGCGACTCTGCCTTGACACTGAAAGCACAATCTATTTATTGATTATAAACTATGATCCAGGGCCATTTCAACTTCCCACCTATATGCCACTGGGACTACTCAACTCCCTGCATTACACTCCACTGCAGAATCATCTCATAGCACAATCTCAAACAAAGAGTGGAGTCACTGACTCAGCAACCCAAATCAGGCACTCTATCTCCAAGAAGAGCGGCCATTGTGAGTTGATTCTGCCTAAATCCTAGACGCTAATACAAGATACTATTTATAGATTATAAAAACTGATTGTGGATTCGCTATACCTCTAACCTATAATAGTATGCGACTACTCAGCCCCAAACTTCCCTGCATTTCGAAACACTTCACAACCTGCTTCCAGCAGCATCACAGCCGAGGAGTAGAGCCACTGACTCAGCTACCCAAATCAGCGCCTCCATTTCCAAGAGCAGCGACTCTGCCTTGACACTGAAAGCACAATCTATTTATTGATTATAAACTATGATCCAGGCCCAATTCAACTTCCCACCTATATGCAACTGGGACTACTGAACCCCCTGCATTACAATCCACTGAAGTATCATCTCATAGCACAATCTTATACAGAGAGCGGAGTCACTGACTCAGCAACCCAAATCAGACACTCTATCTCCCAGAAGAGCGGCCATTGTGAGTTGATTCTGCCTAAATCCTAGACGCTAATATAAGCCACTATTTATACATTATAAAAACTGATTGTGGAGTTGCTATACCTCTAACCTATAATATTATGCGACTACTCAGCCCCAAACCTCCCTGCATTTCGAAACACTTCACAACCCGCTTCCAGCAGCATAACACCCGAGGAGTAGAGCCACTGACTCAGCTACCCAAATCAGCGCCTCCATTTCCAAGAGCAGGGACTCTGCCTTGACACTGAATGCTCAATCTATTTATTGATTATAAACTATGATCCAGACCCAATTTAATTTCCCACCTATATGCGACTGGGACTACTCAACCCTGTGCATTACAATCCACTGCAGAACCATCTCATGCACAATCTCATACAGAGAGCGGAGTCACTGACTCAGCAACCCAAATCAGACACTCTATGTCCAAGAAGAGCGGCCATTGTGAGTTGATTCTGGCTAAATCCTAGACGCTAATACAAGCCACTATTTATAGATTATAAAAACTGATTGTGGATTTGCTATACCTCTAACCTATAATAGTATGCAACTACTCATCCCCAAACTTCCCTGCATTTCGAAATACTTCACAACCTGCTTCCAGAAGCATCACAGCCGAGGAGTAGAGCCACTGACTCAGCTACCCAAATCAGCGCCTCCATTTCCAAGAGCACGGACTCTGCCTTGACACTGAAAGCTCAATCTATTTATTGATTATAAACTATGATCCAGACCCAATTTAATTTCCCACCTATATGCGACTGGGACTACTCAACCCTGTGCATTACAATCCACTGCAGAATCATCTCATGCACAATCTCATACAAAGAGCGGAGTCACAGACTCAGCAACCCAAATCAGACACTCTATCTCCAAGAAGAGCGGCCATTGTGGGTTGATTCTGCCTACATCCTAGAGGCTAATACAAGCCACTATTTATAGATTATAAAAACTAATCATGATTCGCTATACCTGTAACCTATAATAGTATGCGACTACTCAGCCCCAAACCTCCCTGCATTTGGAAACACTTCACAACCCGTCTCCAGCAGCATCACACCCGAGGAGTAGAGCCACTGACTCAGCTACCCAAATCAGCGCCTCCATTTCCAAGAGCAGCGACTCTGCCTTGACACTAGAAGCTCAATCTATTTATTGATTATAAAGTATGATCGAGCCCCAATTCAGCTTCCCAACTATATGCGACTGGGATTACTCAACCCCCTGCATTACAATCCACTGCGGAATCATCTCATAGCACAATCTCATACAAAGAGCGGAGTCGCTGACTCAGCAACCCAAATCAGACACTCTATCTCCAAGAAGAGCGGCCATTGTGAGTTGATTCTGCCTAAATCCTAGACGCTAATACAAGCTGCTATTTATAGATAATAAAAACTAATCGTGGTTTCGCAATACCTCTAACCTATAATAGTATGCAACTACTCAGCCCCAAACCTGCCTGCATTTCGAAACACTTCACAACCTGTCTCCAGCAGCATCACACCCGAGGAGTAGAGCCACTGACTCAGCTACCCAAATCAGCGCCTCCATTTCCAAGAGCAGCGACTCTGCCTTGACACTAGAAGCTCAATCTATTTATTGATTATAAACTATGATCGAGGCCCAATTCAGCTTCCCAACTATATGCCACTGGGATTACTCAACCCCATGCATTACAATCCACTGCAGAATCCTCTCATAGCACAATCTCATACAAAGAGCGGAGTCACTCACTCAGCAACCCAAATCAGACACTCTATCTCCCAGAAGAGAGGCCATTGTGAGTTGATTCTGCCTAAATCCCAGACGCTAATACAAGCCACTATTTATAGATTATAAAAACTGTTTGTGGATTCGCCATACCTCTAACCTATAATAGTATGCGACTACTCAGCCCCAAACTTCCCTGCATTTCGAAACACTTCACAACCTGCTTCCAGCAGCATCACAGCCGAGGAGTAGAGCCACTGACTCAGCTACCCAAATCAGCGCCTCCATTTCCAAGAGCAGGGACTCTGCCTTGACACTGAAAGCTCAATCTATTTATTGGTTATAAACTATGATCCAGACCCAATTTAATTTCCCACCTATATGCGACTGGGACTACTCAACCCTGTGCATTACAATCCACTGCAGAATCATCTCATGCACAATCTCATACAAAGAGCGGAGTCACTGACTCAGCAACCCAATTCAGACACTCTATCTCCAAGAAGAGCGGCCATTGTGAGTTGATTCTGCCTAAATCCTAGAGGCTAATACAAGCCACTATTTATAGATTATAAAAACTAATCATGATTCGCTATACCTGTAACCTATAATAGTATGCGACTACTCAGCCCCAAACCTCCCTGCATTTGGAAACACTTCACAACCCATCTCCAGCAGCATCACACCCGAGGAGTAGAGCCACTGACTCAGCTACCCAAATCAGCGCCTCCATTTCCAAGAGCAGCGTCTCTGCCTTGACACTAGAAGCTCAATCTATTTATTGATTATAAACTATGATCGAGGCCCAATTCAGCTTCCCAACTATATGCGACTGGGATTACTCAACCCCCTGCATTACAATCCACTGCAGAATCATCTCATAGCACAATCTCATACAAAGAGCGGAGTCGCTGACTCAGCAACCCAAATCAGACACTCAATCTCCAAGAAGAGCGGCCATTGTGAGTTGATTCTGCCTAAATCCTAGACGCTAATACAAGCCGCTATTTATAGATAATAAAAACTAATCGTGTATTCGCTATACCTCTGACCTATAATAGTATGCAACTACTCAGCCCCAAACCTGCCTGCATTTCGAAACACTTCACAACCCGTCTCCAGCAGCATCACACCCGAGGAGTAGAGCCACTGACTCAGCTACCCAAATCAGCGCCCCCATTTCCAAGAGCAGGGACTCTGCCTTGACACTAGAAGCTCAATCTATTTATTGATTATAAATTATGATCAAGGCCCAATTCAGCTTCCCAACTATATGCGACTGCGATTACTCAACCCCCTGCATTACAATCCACTGCAGAATCATATCATAGCACAATCTCATACAAAGAGCGGAGTCGCTGACTCAGCAACCCAAATCAGACACTCAATCTCCAAGAAGAGCGGCCATTGTGAGTTGATTCTGCCTAAATCCTAGACCCTAATATAAGCCGCTATTTATAGATTATAAAAACTGATTGTGGATTCGCCATACCTCTGACCTATAATAGTATGCAACTACTCAGCCCCAAACCTGCCTGCATTTCGAAACACTTCACAACCCGTCTCCAGCAGCATCACACCCGAGGAGTAGAGCCACTGACTCAGCTACCCAAATCAGCGCCCCCATTTCCAAGAGCAGGGACTCTGCCTTGACACTAGAAGCTCAATCTATTTATTGATTATAAATTATGATCAAGGCCCAATTCAGCTTCCCAACTATATGCGACTGCGATTACTCAACCCCCTGCATTACAATCCACTGCAGAATCATCTCATAGCACAATCTCATACAAAGGGCGGAGTCACTGACTCAGCAACCCAAATCAGGCTCTCCATCTCCGAGAAGAGCGGCCATTGTGAGTTGATTCTGCCTAAATCCTAGACGCTAATATAAGCCACTATTTATAGATTATAAAAACTGATTGTGGATTCGCCATACCTCTAACTGATAATAGTATGCAACTACTCAGCCCCAAACCTGCCTGCATTTCGAAACACTTCACAACCCGCTTCCAGCAGCATAACACCCGAGGAGTAGAGCCACTGACTCAGCTACCCAAATCAGCGCCTCCATTTCCAAGAGCAGGGACTCTGCCTTGACACTGAATGCTCAATCTATTTATTGATTATAAACTATGATCCAGACCCAATTTAATTTCCCACCTATATGCGACTGGGACTACTCAACCCTGTGCATTACAATCCACTGCAGAACCATCTCATGCACAATCTCATACAGAGAGCGGAGTCACTGACTCAGCAACCCAAATCAGACACTCTATGTCCAAGAAGAGCGGCCATTGTGAGTTGATTCTGCCTAAATCCTAGACGCTAATACAAGCCACTATTTATAGATTATAAAAACTGATTGTGGATTTGCTATACCTCTAACCTATAATAGTATGCAACTACTCATCCCCAAACTTCCCTGCATTTCGAAATACTTCACAACCTGCTTCCAGCAGCATCACAGCCGAGGAGTAGAGCCACTGACTCAGCTACCCAAATCAGCGCCTCCATTTCCAAGAGCACGGACTCTGCCTTGACACTGAAAGCTCAATCTATTTATTGATTATAAACATGATCCAGACCCAATTTAATTTCCCACCTATATGCGACTGGGACTACTCAACCCTGTGCATTACAATCCACTGCAGAATCATCTCATGCACAATCTCATACAAAGAGCGGAGTCACAGACTCAGCAACCCAAATCAGACACTCTATCTCCAAGAAGAGCGGCCATTGTGGGTTGATTCTGCCTAAATCCTAGAGGCTAATACAAGCCACTATTTATAGATTATAAAAACTAATCATGATTCGCTATACCTGTAACCTATAATAGTATGCGACTACTCAGCCCTAAACCTCCCTGCATTTGGAAACACTTCACAACCCGTCTCCAGCAGCATCACACCCGAGGAGTAGAGCCACTGACTCAGCTACCCAAATCAGCGCCTCCATTTCCAAGAGCAGCGACTCTGCCTTGACACTAGAAGCTCAATCTATTTATTGATTATAAAGTATGATCGAGGCCCAATTCAGCTTCCCAACTATATGCGACTGGGATTACTCAACCCCCTGCATTACAATCCACTGCGGAATCATCTCATAGCACAATCTCACACAAAGAGCGGAGTCGCTGACTCAGCAACCCAAATCAGACACTCTATCTCCAAGAAGAGCGGCCATTGTGAGTTGATTCTGCCTAAATCCTAGACGCTAATACAAGCTGCTATTTATAGATAATAAAAACTAATCGTGGTTTCGCAATACCTCTAACCTATAATAGTATGCAACTACTCAGCCCCAAACCTGCCTGCATTTCAAAACACTTCACAACCTGTCTCCAGCAGCATCACACCCGAGGAGTAGAGCCACTGACTCAGCTACCCAAATCAGCGCCTCCATTTCCAAGAGCAGCGACTCTGCCTTGACACTAGAAGCTCAATCTATTTATTGATTATAAACTATGATCGAGGCCCAATTCAGCTTCCCAACTATATGCCACTGGGATTACTCAACCCCATGCATTACAATCCACTGCAAAATCCTCTCATAGCACAATCTCATACAAAGAGCGGAGTCACTCACTTAGCAACCCAAATCAGACACTCTATCTCCCAGAAGAGAGGCCATTGTGAGTTGATTCTGCCTAAATCCCAGACGCTAATACAAGCCACTATTTATAGATTATAAAAACTGTTTGTGGATTCGCCATACCTCTAACCTATAATAGTATGCGACTACTCAGCCCCAAACTTCCCTGCATTTCGAAACACTTCACAACCTGCTTCCAGCAGCATCACAGCCGAGGAGTAGAGCCACTGACTCAGCTACCCAAATCAGCGCCTCCATTTCCAAGAGCAGGGACTCTGCCTTGACACTGAAAGCTCAATCTATTTATTGGTTATAAACTATGATCCAGACCCAATTTAATTTCCCACCTATATGCGACTGGGACTACTCAACCCTGTGCATTACAATCCACTGCAGAATCATCTCATGCACAATCTCATACAAAGAGCGGAGTCACTGACTCAGCAACCCAATTCAGACACTCTATCTCCAAGAAGAGCGGCCATTGTGAGTTGATTCTGCCTAAATCCTAGAGGCTAATACAAGCCACTATTTATAGATTATAAAAACTAATCATGATTCGCTATACCTGTAACCTATAATAGTATGCGACTACTCAGCCCCAAACCTCCCTGCATTTGGAAACACTTCACAACCCATCTCCAGCAGCATCACACCCGAGGAGTAGAGCCACTGACTCAGCTACCCAAATCAGCGCCTCCATTTCCAAGAGCAGCGACTCTGCCTTGACACTAGAAGCTCAATCTATTTATTGATTATAAACTATGATCGAGGCCCAATTCAGCTTCCCAACTATATGCGACTGGGATTACTCAACCCCTGCATTACAATCCACTGCAGAATCATCTCATAGCACAATCTCATACAAAGAGCGGAGTCGCTGACTCAGCAACCCAAATCAGACACTCAATCTCCAAGAAGAGCGGCCATTGTGAGTTGATTCTGCCTAAATCCTAGACGCTAATACAAGCCGCTATTTATAGATAATAAAAACTAATCGTGTATTCGCTATACCTCTGACCTATAATAGTATGCAACTACTCAGCCCCAAACCTGCCTGCATTTCGAAACACTTCACAACCCGTCTCCAGCAGCATCACACCCGAGGAGTAGAGCCACTGACTCAGCTACCCAAATCAGCGCCCCCATTTCCAAGAGCAGGGACTCTGCCTTGACACTAGAAGCTCAATCTATTTATTGATTATAAATTATGATCAAGGCCCAATTCAGCTTCCCAACTATATGCGACTGCGATTACTCAACCCCTGCATTACAATCCACTGCAGAATCATATCATAGCACAATCTCATACAAAGAGCGGAGTCGCTGACTCAGCAACCCAAATCAGACACTCCATCTCCGAGAAGAGCGGCCATTGTGAGTTGATTCTGCCTAAATCCTAGACGCTAATATAAGCCACTATTTATAGATTATAAAAACTGATTGTGGATTCGCCATACCTCTAACTGATAATAGTATGCAACTACTCAGCCCCAAACCTGCCTGCATTTCGAAACACTTCACAACCTGCTTCCAGCAGCATCACAGCCCAGGAGTAGAGCCACTGACTCAGCTACCCAAATCAGCGCATCCATTTCCAAGAGCAGCGACTCTGCCTTGACACTGAAAGCTCAATCTATTTATTGATTATAAACTATGATCCAGACCCAATGTAATTTCCCACCTATATGCGACTGGGACTACTCAACCCTGTGCATTACAATCCACTGCAGAATCATCTCATGCACAATCTCATACAAAGAGCGGAGTCACTGACTCAGCAACCCAAATCAGACACTCTATCTCCAAGAAGAGCGGCCATTGTGAGTTGATTCTGCCTAAATCCTAGAGGCTAATACAAGCCACTATTTATAGATTATACAAACTAATCATGATTCGCTATACCTGTAACCTATAATAGTATGCAACTACTCCGCCCCAAACCTCCCTGCATTTGGAAACACTTCACAACCCGTCTCCAGCAGCATCACACCCGAGGAGTAGAGCCACTGACTCAGCTACCCAAATCAGCGCCTCCATTTCCAAGAGCAGCGACTCTGCCTTGACACTAGAAGCTCAATCTATTTATTGATTATAAACTATGATCGAGGCCCAATTCAGCTTCCCAACTATATGCGACTGGGATTACTCAACCCCCTGCATTACAATCCACTGCAGAATCATCTCATGCACAATCTCATACAAAGAGCGGAGTCACAGACTCAGCAACCCAAATCAGACACTATCTCCAAGAAGAGCGGCCTTGGTGAGTTGATTCTGCCTAAATCCTAGACGCTATTTATAGATTATTAAAACTGATCGTGGATTCACTATACCTCTAACCTATATTAGTATGCAACTACTCAGCCCAAACCTGCCTGCATTTCGAAACACTTCACAACCTGCTTCCAGCAGCATCACAGCTGAGGAGTAGAGCCCTGACTCAGCTACCCAAATCAGCGCCTCCATTTCCAAGACCAGCGACTCTGCCTTGACACTGGAAGCACAATGTATTTATTGATTATAAACTATGATCCAGGCCCAATTCAACTTCCCACCCATATGCGACTGGGACTACTCAACCCCCTGCATTTCAATACACTGCAGAATCATCTCTTAGCACAATCTCATACAAAGAGCGGAGTCACTGACTCAGCAACCCAAATCAGGCACTCTATCTCCATGAAGAGCAGGCATTGTTATTTCAATCTGGTTGAGCCCTAGACCCTTATGCAATCCACTTTTATAGTGTCTAAAAAACTGATTGTGGACTTAAACTGCCTCTAACGTACAATAGAATGCATTACAAGCCAGTGCAGAACCCTCTTCCAGCAGCCCCAAATCTCCCTGTATTTCGAAACACTTCACAACCCGCTTCCAGCAGCATCACACCCAAAGAGCAGAGATACTGACTCAACTACCCAAATCAGCGCCTCATACTCCAAGGGCAGCGTCTATTGAGGGATAATTCTGCCTCAGCCCTACACCCTCATATAATAATAAAAGAGCGGTCCTTGTGAGATGATTCTGCCTCAGCCGTAGACCTATACACAATCCACTATTTATATATTATAAAAACTGTTCTACCCTACAATAGTATGTGACTACTCAGCCCCATATCCCCGTTCTTTAGGAGCCACTGAAGAAACCTCTTCCCGCACCATCAAACCCTAGGAGTAGAGCCACTGACTCAGCTACCCAAATCAGCCCCTCCATTTCCAAGGGCAGCAGCTATTGCGGGATGATTCTGCCGCAGCCCTAGACTCTCATACAATCAACTTTGGTGTTATTCATTAATCTCAGATCTATCCATTTCTGTCAACTGCAGCCTAAAATCAAAATGTATTTAAAGCTGACAAATTGTTACTAGCCTCACTTTAGTTTGTGACCACAACTTTGGAGAGAGTACTCGATTATCAAATCTTCATTACCAGCAAAGCACCCCCTAGAAGCATTTCAAATAATGAGAGGAGGAAACAACTCAGAAATTTCAAATCACACCCTCCTTCCTCAGGAAAAGTGATCATTGTGGGCTAGAAACAGTCTTATCACTACACCATCATATAATCAACGTTGCTCGGATTCGGAACTCTGATCATTCTTGGTCTCTACCATCACACTGGAATCTCAACCTGTTTAATTTTTCTAAAATATGATCCTGGGCCACTTTCACTTCCAAACTATATGTGACAGGGACTACTCAACCCCCTGCAATGCAATCCACTGCAGAATCATCTCATAGCACAATCTCATACAAAGAGCGGAGTCACTGACTCAGCAACCCGAATCAGGCACTCTATCTCCGCGAAGAGCGGCCATTGTGAGTTGATTCTGCCTCAGCCCTAGACCCTTAAACAATCACTTTTTATAGATTATAAAAAACTGATTATGGACTTGTACTGCCTCTAACCTACTATAGTATGCAAGTACTCAGACCCAACCCCCTGCATTACAAGCTAGTGGAGAACCCTCTTCCAGCACCATCACACCCAAGGAGTAGAGCAACTGACTCAGCCACCCAAATCAGCGCCTCCATTTCCAAAAGCAACGGCCATTATGGGATGATTCTGCCTCAGCCCTAGACTCTCATACAATCCACTTTGGTGTTATTCATTAACTTACATCTAGCCATTTCTGTCAACTGCAGCCTGAACTCCAAATGTATTTAAGGCTGACATATTGATACCAGCCTCACTTCAGTTGGGAATCACAGCTGTGGAGAGAGTACTCAATTTGTGAAATTTTGCAACTCCGTTAGCGGTGCAGGCGGCCCCCAAGCTCCAGGGGGCCCCTTAGCTACAGTACTCTGACTGGAAAGCTTGTGATTTGAGTCCAGAGGGGGCCCCTCCACGTACCTTGCAGGGGGCCCCTTAAGTTTCTTTACGCCAGTGGCACAGAGTTCAGCAAAAACTCTGCCATCTGCTGCATAGCGGAGTTTACTGGTGCCCACTGCTAGTTGATGCTGCCTTACAGCACTAGAATGCATTATGCTGGTGGGAGTGTTTTGAAATGTTTCACACAGGGCTTGCAGTTGGGGCCAGTAGGAAGGCCTCGGGTCTCACCGGATTAACGCGCATCCTTCAAGCATGGTTAATAGGAGGGTCGGAGGGAGGGGCCGGGCTTTTATTCTTTGTGGAATTAAAGAAGGCTCTGCTAACATCAGTATCTCACCCTCGACAATGGATGGCAGTTAGAGGCATGGGATGGTATGGTATGGGAACACATCGTTGAGGTACCTATTACTGTGTATTTGTTTATGATTGTTTTCACTCTCACACACACACTCAACAGTTCACTAAGGTTCTTTAGTGCAAACCACACCTCAACTTTATTATTTTCAAAACATGAAAGCTACAAGTACAAACAGGGCAAAACACGTCAGTGATTGTTGAACACCTCTGAGCGATGTCTATCTACGCCTGATATCTATATGTACAGACAAGGATGAGGAGGGTGCACATCTTTATCCCTAAAGACTCCATGCCTTAGGGCTTCCTGGGATGCCTCTCAGAGCCTGGGCTGTGGGAGGAAGCAGTTTAGCGTGCAGCAGCCAGAGCAGTGCGCTGTTTGCTACTGATCTCCATCTACCACTGCTCCCTCCTCTCCATCACTTCCTCTCCTGCCCTGCTCCCACCCCGCCAGGAGTCCGCTCCCCGTCTGGGTCTGTCCGTGATGAGGAGGCAGCCTGAGCACGCACCCAGGCCCTGACAGCCCCGGTTTTAGGGTACCTCCTTCTGTCGAGGCCCTGAATTGCTTACACCAAACACAAGAGTTAACTGGAAGCAAAGGACGTGGCAGCAATCAGTTTGCAGCTGCTTGCTACTTCTGTGAGGAGCAGTGGGAACTAGTGAGCGAGCTCCGGCAGACAGAGGGAAGAGTCAGAAGAATCAGTAACAGGGAAATAGTTTCAAAATTAAATGCAAAATACCATATATGTGACTTTTACTCCAGAATAGCTGTAGTCTTCCTCTTTTACACTTCAACATGGCTCCTGCTCTAGTTCGATTCTCTTGTCTTTTCAGTTTTCCACTGTATTGTCTACCCATAGAGTCTTCTGAAGGTTGCTTATTGGCCAATGGCTGGTTGAGAGTTGACGCTTAGCCAATGAGCGTGGGTACACTAAAGGGCGCTCTCTTCCCCTTCACGTTATGACCAGACAAGTGCCTTGTAGGAGGGCAGTGCAACGGATTGACTGTCCGTCTGTTTGTCAGCTGCTTCTATCACCACTGTGTACCGGTTCCATGGCCTGTTCCCTGTCACACTCCAGGGCTTGGGAGCTATACTTCTGCCTCCCCAACCTGTTGCCCTCTCCGCCAGCGGAGTGGACCCATGGATCAGTGAAAACCATGGACAGCAGGGTGCGGCAGAGTGCCACCATCGGTAAGAGGAAGCAAGACGACGATAAGCTGTACAACTTGTCCATTCTTTTTAATTTAGGCACTTTTTATGTAAGTTTTATAAGTTTATACGTATGTTATAAGTGTAATTGCATGACTAGAAAGACTGCCGAGCACAAATAAAAGCACAACATGCAATTCTCCGCCCAATTGCGGAACTCCACTCAATTCGGCAGAGTTGTTTGGTCACTCCGCGGAATTCCGCAGTGTGAAAGTCTGCGAATTCCGCTCAGGCCTAAACAGCATCTTGGAGAAGGTGAACTCCCTTGGTGTCACACAGTGGACCATACCAGAGATCAGAAAAAGCTGGTATGACTTGAGATCCCGCACAAAGGAGAAGGTGACCAGCAGGATAGCTGTGGGTCGTGGCACAGGTGGGGACCCTCCAAACACCCCCTTCCCACTCCCATGGATTCACTGATCGAGGGGACACTGGAACCAGGAAGTGTGGTGGGAGTGTCAGGCATTGACACCTCCAATCCTGCAGGCACCAGCCAGGGTAAGTCAACTCCCTTTACTTACTAAACATAATGTTTGTAATGCCTCAAGTAAAACATCACAGCAAACAAAACTCCATTTCGATGCATGCTGCACATTGGCAATGCATAATGGCAGATGTAGTACACCAAAGGTGCATGCTGTACTGTGTGCTGATGACGAAACTACACATATCTGTTCTGTACATCCTAAACGTGTCACAAACACATGAAGCACAGTTACAACAATATTGTGAACAAACATTAACCATTTATTTACATGCCTTTCCACAGATCGCACCCAAGAAGTGTCACAAACAATTGAGCCTGACAGAAGACACTGACACACACATGGAAATGGAGGGCAGCACAATAGCTACTCCTATGCCCATTACTCCAACTCCAAATACTAAGGGCTTATTTACAAGCCCCTTGCACCGCTGGTACGCCACTTTTTTCCATATTAAAAGTGACGCACTGGCGGCACAGGAGGCTTGTAAATAAGCCCCTAAGAGAGCAACCGTTGCACCACTACCAGACTTTGTGGACGGTGATGAGGGACAATCCCAAAGCAGGGACACAACTACATCTGTGGGCAGGTCACACAGACACCATAGAGCCCAACCAGCAATAGTCCACAATGACAATGTGTCAGAAGACAGTTCTCCTATGTTTGGTGGCCTGGGGATATCCATCATCTCAGTGCAGCGCCTGCAAACTAAACAAATTAAGAATGTTAACAGGCATCTGCAAAGCATCTCAAGGTCAATGCAGCAATTACAGAAAGGGCAAGACTGTTGGATTGCTGCCATGGAGAAGGATCAACATCTGCAAAGGCACAGGCAGTACATGGCACGCTTTGATGCCTTCACTCATTCAATTAATCGAGTGGCAGTAGCCACAACCACTCTTGCAAGGAGAACTGTCAACATTCAAAATGACAGGGGGCACTGCTGTCAAGATGTTGCACGTAGGCTAGTACAAGTGACCACAGCCTTTGAAAAAATACAGACACAACCTCTCTGTCTCCACAATTCTGCTGCCACCCGAGAGTGAAGACGGCTCTATCATTAGTGCCACATCTATGCAAGATGGATGCTGTACCAGGTGTACATGCCGAAACTCTTCTGGATCTGACATGTCCCCTCTTCCACAGGCCAGTGTTGCTGAGAAGGCAAAAAATCCCAGAGGCCGGAAAAAATTAATCCACTGGACACGCAGAGTCATGAGTCTACTTTGTCTTGTTTGTTGTTACTTTGTTGCTTTGTTGAAACAGTGTTACATCCGCAAGGATACATTTGATTTAGGGGAGATACATTATTGTCACAACCTGAATAAAAGGTGAACTTTACATTTTGCACTATGCATTACCATCATGTGTGATGTCAATTTGTTTTAGATGTTGCAATCATTTTTACCTCAAAAATTGTTGTTGGTGATCTCTGCGTGTTGTGCATGACCCTCTGCTGCACGTATTTCCGTCCTGCTGCACCTGTACTGGTGGTAATTCCTCGTGGTAGTCGGATTCAGGCTCTATGGTGATGTTGTGCAGACCCTTCCTCATGGCGATATTGTGTAGAATGGTGCATGTGGCGATGATTTTACAACACGTCTCAGGTCTGAAAAGTAGTGTTCCGCCAGTTTTGTGGAGGCAACGGAAGCTGGTCTTCAGTATGCCAAAGGTACATTCAATGATAGACCGTGTTGTCTTATGTGCCCTGTTGTACTTCCTTTCACTTATGGCACTTGGAGTCAATAATAGTGTCAGTATCCATGAGTAGCACTGTCTACTTAAAGCACTTTAGGTCACATTACACAAAATGTTCTGGCCACTGCATGTATTGAATCAGCAGTTCTCTCATTAAGTAAAAATCCATATCCAAATTCATCATGAGACAGTCGTAGTCCAGTATGGTGGAACATAAAGGAGTCATGGGTGCTGCCTCGGAATCAGGCTACAAGGTCTGTTATGTTTTTTAAAAACATTTATTTATCATTTTGCACAAAGTGGAGTCACATACAACACATACAACCTGTAGAACGGGCACAAGTGAATAACAAAAATATATAGTCAAACATTAGGAGAGGATACAAGGTCTGTTATACCTGAACATTGAGTGAGTGCGAGCTTTTCCTAATTCTGTAGATGAGGAGGTGGAATCGCCATCATCCACAAGTCCACCCTCAAGGTCACGAGCAACTCCGACGACACCCTCAGCACCGCCGAACACCTGCACTTCCAGATCCACACTGATCCCAACACCACCCTCAGAGGAACTCTGATCTACAGACCCCCGGACCCCGGCCTCGGTTCAGCGACTCCATCGCCGACTTCGTCAGCACGCACGCCCTCGCCTCCACGGACTACATCCTCCTCGGAGACCTGAACTTCCACCTCGAGAACAACAATGACACCAACTCCACCACCCTGATCGACAACCTCGCCAACCTCGGACTCCGACAGCTCGTCACTTCGCCCACCCACTCCGCCGGCCACACGCTTGATCCCATCTTCTCCTCAAGCTCCCACGTCTCCTTCAGCCACACCACCGAACTCCACTGGACCGACCATCGCTGCATCCACTTCACCTTCAGGAAACCCACCACGCACCACCGCATCCAACAGATCCCCCGCCGTGGCTGGAGCAAAATCACCGAAGACCAGCTAAACATCGCCCGAAGCCCGAAGCCCACCCGCCGACCCCACCGACCCCGACGCCGCCGCCAGCAACCTCAGGCGCTGGATCAACGACTGCGCCAACACCCTGGCCCCGATCAAGAAACCCTCCAACAGACGCACCAACAAGAAGGTCAGCTGGTTCTTCACGGACCTACAGACCTCCAAACAAACCTGCCGAAGACTAGAGAAGAAATGGCACCGCGAACAGACACCGGAGAACCACGCAGCCCACAAGAACGCCATGCGCCAACACCATCACCTCATCAGATCCGCCAAAAGGACCTCCTTCAAGGACCGCCTCGACAACAACGCACATAACAGCAAAGATCTCTTCAAAATGGTGAAGGAACTCTCCAACCCCAGCTCCAACACCAACGACATCCCACCTTCGCAGGACCTGTGCAACTCCCTGGCCACCTTCTTCCATCGCAAGATCACAGGCATCCACGACAGCTTCGACAACCAGACCACGACAGCCAACGACACCTGACCCCACGACCACCACCCACAACGACCCCCTGCTCACCTGGACTCACATCAACGACGCACGACACCATCAAAATCATGAACACCATCCACTCCGGCTCCCCGTCAGACCCGTGCCCACACCACATCTTCAACAAAGCCAGCGCCACCATCGCACCACATCTCCGCAAGGCCATCAACATCTCCTTCGAGACCGCGACCTTCCCGGAGAGCTGGAAGCACGCCGAGATCAACGCCTTGCTCAAGAAACCCAAGGCAGATCCGAGGGACCTCAAGAACTTCCGGCCCATCTCCCTGCTCCCGTTCCCGGCAAAGGTCAGCGAGAAAACCGTCAACAAACAGCTGACCCGCTACCTCGAGGAGAACAACATCCTGGACCCGTCCCAGTCCGGGTTCCGCAGCAACCACAGCACCGAAACTGCCCTCATCGCCGCCACCGATGACGTCAGGGCCCTGTTGGACAACGGCGAAACCGCGGCCCTCATCCTCCTGCCATATCAGCCGCCTTCGACACGGTCTGCCACCGCACCCTACGCACACGCCTCCACAACGCAGGGATCCGAGACAAGGCTCTGGAATGGACCACCTCCTTCGTCTCCGGCAGAACCCAGAGCATCCGCCTCCCCTTTCCGTTCCGAAGCCTCCAAGATCATCTGCGTCGTACCCCAAGGATCATCCCTCAGCCCGACATTGTTCAACATCTACATGGCCCCGCTCGCCCACGTCTCCAGATTACACGACCTCAACATCACCTCCTACGCCGACGACACACAGCTGATCCTCTCCCTCACCAAGGACCCCTCACCGCCAAAACCAACCTCCACAAAGGAATGAAAGCTGTCGCAGAATGGATGAAGAACAGCCGTCTGAAGCTGAACTCGGACAAGACGGAGGTCCTCATCCTCGGCTCCACCCCCTCAGCCTGGGACGACTCCTGGTGGCCGACCGCCCTGGGAGCAGCACCAACGCCCACCGACCACGCACGCAACCTGGGGTTCGTCCTCGACTCAACGCTCTCCATGACCAAGCAAGTCAACGCCGTCTCATCCTCCTGCTACAACACCCTCCGCATGCTCCGCAAGATCTACAAGTGGATCCCCACTGACACAAGAAGAACGGTCACCCAGGCCCTCGTCAGCAGCAGGCTGGACTACGGAAACGCCTCTACGTGGGAGCCCCGGACAAACTACTGAAACAACTGCAACGCATACAGAACGCCTCTGCCCGCCTGATCCTCGACATCCCCCGACACAGCCACATCACACCCCACCTGAGAGACCTGCACTGGCTGCCCGTCAACAAGAGGATCACCTTCAAGCTCCTCACCCACGCACACAAGGCACTCCACGACACCGGACCAGCATACCTCAACAGACGACTCACCTTCTACACCCCGAACCGCCAGCTCCGCTCCGCCGACCGCGCCCTCGCTACCATCCCCCGCATCCGAAGAGCGACCTCCGGCAGCAGATCGTTCTCCTACCTCGCTGCCAAGACCTGGAACACCCTCCCCATCCTCCTACGGCAGACCCATGACCTACTAACCTTCAGGAGGCTACTCAAGACCTGGCTATTCGAGCAGTAGCGGCACCCCTCCCCCGCCCCCCAGCGCCTTGAGACCCTCACGGGTGAGTAGTGCGCTCTACAAATTGATTGATTGATTGATTGAATTCATTTGCTGAGGGGGACATATGGCAATATGTATGCCATCAACACAGTGAGTTACTTTGGGGAACTGTGCTACCTGGCAAAATATTAATTTGGTTTGTTGCAAAGGTTGGGGGAATTTGGAAAAGATATGTATTGGTTTACCCTGCTAACAATGATGTCATGTTCCCAGCCAAAGAGCAACCCTCCAGGAGCCTGTGAGTTTGAGCACGTTTGTTCCCTTCTCACCCCCTCCATGTAGTGTGTCCATATTCTGATTTTGTTTGCCATGTGCTCCAATCGGGGTGGTATAAGAGGAAATATTGACCACCACAGATAACTGATTGAACTGCCCAGAAAAACACACAGGGCCAGATGTACAACGGAAAATTGCATGCACAAATGGGTTTGCGACCCGTTTGCGCATGCAATTTTCCTCTGGGCCATGTACTAACACTATTTTGCGACTCGCAAAATAGTGTTTTATGACTTCGCTATTAGGAAGGGCGTTCCCTTCCTAATAGCGACTCACAAGCCATGTACGAATATTTGCGACTGCAATTGCGGTCGCAACACACTCGCAATTTACCGCCCTCTTCAAGAGGGTGGTAATGCATTGGAAAATCGGAATGGGTCCCCAGGGGACCCCTTCCCCTTTGCAAATGCAGAGGAAAATATTTTTAGGGGCAGGCAGTGGATCCAGGAACCACTACCTGTCCTTAAAAAATGAAACAAAAAGTTTCATTTATTTTTTTAAATGCATCCCGTTTTCCTTTAACCCGTTCCGTGCGCGCGTTGGCCAACGGCCGTCGCGAGCACTACCTGGGTAGTGCTGCGCACGTCCATTGGCCGACGCAGCCCCGCCCACTCATTAAAACTCCCGCACCGCGGCGGAATTCGCGCCCGGTTAAGGAGTTAAGGAAAACTGGCTGCATTTTTTTTAAAAACTGCTTTATTGGAAAGCAGTCCCAGACATGGAGGTCTGCTGAGCCCAGCAGGCCACCATCCCTGGGAGGGCCAGCCATTCCCAATGGGGTCGCAAAATGCGAGTGCCTCATTAATATTCATGAGGCTCGCATTTTGCGACCCCATTGGGAATCGCAATCAGTGTCGAGTCGCAATTTATACTGGTCATACATCTGGCCCTTAGCTCCTTACAACCACTGTGAAAGTTCCAGAATTTTGGCAGGTGCACCTATCAATCAAATTAATGTTGAGTAACTGTCAGAGCTAACTGCTCCGTTTATTGCAAATGTTCCAGAACAAACAGCAGTAACAGGTGTCTTGTCAATTAAACTCATGAGGCATCACCTTCAAGATTAATAGCCCTGCTTGAACATTCCATGACCCCGTCAGATGCATTTGCTAACTAACCGCCTGGCTCACAGTGAAAGTACCATGACTCTGTTAGCTCTGCTTGAACATTTCATGACCTCAACAGATGCATTTGGTAATCAACCCCCTGGCACATAAAGAACTTTCCATGATCTTGTGCTTTTATTAATCTAACTCCTGGCTCACAGTGAACGTTCCAAGATGCTGACAGGTGCACTAAAAGCACACATTCATCCTCTATTTAAAGTCTGTGCCCACTCTGATCCCGCAATTGGTCTCTTTGCTTTTCACTTATCTGAATTCTCTCAATCAAACCTCCGGATCATGTCAGCATCACAGCGTTGTTCCCATCCTCAGAAGCAGCAACTCAGGACTCCCTACAGCAAAGGAAAAGACAACGTGTAAGAAAGTAGGATCTGCTTCTATGGTTACCCCCACTTTTTGTGTGATGTGATGCTGTTTGTGACTAGTCTAACTGGGATCCTGCTAATCAGGACCCCAGTCTATCTGCTTTCTCCCTAAATTGTTGTGTTCAGTACTTAGGTACATCCCAGATTGGATACTGGGGTACCCTTATCAGTGCCTAGAATATGGTACTAAGATACCCAGGGCATAGGTACCCCAGAGGTCTCCCATGGGCTGAAGCATGTATTATGCCACCCATGAGACCATTCAAAATGGAACTACAGGCCTGCCATTGCAGCCTGTGTAAGTTGGTGCTTGCACCACTTACTAAAGATATCGGTTTCCTATATCTAAGGGTCAGTGCACTTAAAACCTATAAGTCACCCCTATAGCATGCCCGGTGGAGCTGTCATATGCAGCTAAAGAGGAGTCTGGCCCTGGTTTCACCCCCTCGGCCGTCACCTACCCAGCCGGACATCTGACATTATTTTCCACGTTTTTCCTTTGTGTATTCCCTCCCTCCCCCTCCTCCTCCCCTGTGACTCTTTGATTTAAGTGATGTAACTTTGTAACCTGTAACTCGCTGTAACTCATGTAAAGCGCTCTGATACCTCCGGGTCTAGCCAGCGCTATATAAAACTTTTCAAATAAATAAAAAATAAAATAAATAAATAGCAGGCCTTTACAATCCTGAAGGGATTACATCACAAGAACATGGGAATCATTTAAAGGGTGACATACAGAGATTGTACCTTTGTAAATGAATACTTAATGTTGTGTATCCCATTCAATGTGTCAAATTTATAATGAAGGCAACATTTTAAATCAATGCTTATTGTATTTATAGAAGCAGGTCAATAGTCAAAGTGCAGACGACGCAGGGCTCATAGTGGTACAAATATTTATAAATAACCATACAATCACAAGAACCTCGGATTGATTTATAGGCTGACCTACAGAGATTGTACCTGTATAAATGAATTCTTAATAACACATATCCCATAACACATAAAGCGGCCCTCATATGGTAATATTGAATGTTGTAAACTGAAGTCAAGGTTTTATGTATCAGTGCTGGGTTTCAATGAACATTTAGGGGGAGATCTATGGGGGAGATCTATGGGGAGAACATCATCCTTGATTAAGGATTTAAAGTCTACTAGTAAAAGGTCCCATATTTGTGAAATGTGGTGTTTTGAATGAATGAATGAAATATTTCTAAAGCGCAAACAAATGCCCAGAGGCGTCTTGGCGCTAGTTGCCATAGGAAGGTGTGAATTAGTCTCCTGTAACAATGATTAGTTTAGGAATGCAGAAAGACCAGCTAAGTCTGTGCAAATAGCCAGGTTACTAGGACCTTCCTGAACCTAGTCAGGGATGGGGCTCTTTTGAGATCAAGAGGCAGGCTATTCCACAGAAGGGCTCTTGCCCTAAAAAGCTTTTACTCCCCATGTGGTTTTCTGAAAGGTACCACCACATTTTTTGTGGAAACCGAACGGAGTGGACTATTGGGGATACACCATCTCAAATCCTTTCTGAAATAGAGAGGGCCCTGTCCATGAAGGGCCTTGTAAGCAATGCAAAGGGCCTTGAAGGCAATCTGTTGTCTAACCGGTAGCCAGTGCAGGTTTTTATGGCTGCTTTAGCTGACTAGGACTTGGGAATTTTGGGAAGAGCATGCCGCAGCATTTTGTAGTGTCTGAAGTTTCTTAAGACAGGAGGCCCGTAGATTAGAGTAAAGGCTGTTACAATAGTCCAGTCTCCCCAATATCAACGAGATGACCACCGTTTTGAGAAGCTTAAAAGGAAATAATTTTTCAATCTTTTTCACTAGCCTTAAGAAGAAAAAGGAGGCTGACGTTTTGGCGAAGGCCAGCGATTTTCCTCCCTGTGTGTGTGTTCTCTCAGCGAGGAGCCAAGGGTGTGAGACCTTCTGCCAATGTTGTCACAGGAGGGGTGGGGCATTTCCAGTTGATTTGAATATTCTGCTTAGCCAGGAGCAGGGCAAGATCAATGACTCTTCTAGCTGCTTTCTCAGTTTGCCATCATGAGAAGAGGCCTAATATGACAGATTCAAGGGAAGTTGAAATTGCACATCCAGTACCTCGAAAAAAATATTCAGTGCCTGCGACCAGCATATTGAAAGTGAGGTACATGACCATAGCATATAGGGCTGGACCACATCTATCACGCCACACATTGGGCATCACGCCTCTGCATTGGGATAAGCACTGTGAGGCCATTGGGGCATCAGGTAAGCTCTGTTAACTATATTACATAGAATGTATTTTAATCACGTGATACGCTCAATTTTATGTGGATATAAGTGTAACTGAATACTTAGGGCCCGATTTAGAGTTCGCAAATGGGTTAATCCATCACAAATGTGAGAGATATTACGCCATCCCTATTACAAGTGCCACCGGATATACTTAACTTGTAATTTGTGACGGAATAACCCATCCACCGAATTCCTAATCAGGCTCTTAATGTTATGCAACCCATTCAATGTGCCAAAAATACAGTCACTGCATTAATTTAAAAAACAATGCGTATTGTATTTATAAGCAGGGAAATATTCAAAATGCAGATGGTGCAGCTCCCATAGTGGTGAAAATATATATAAAGAACCATAAAATGACAAGCATGTGAGATTCATTTAAAGGTTGAAATACAGAGATTGTACCTGTGTAAATTAACACTTAATGTTATGTATCCCATTCATTGTGTCAAACATTGAAATCAAGGCCACACTTTTAAAAACAATGCTTATTGTATTTATAGAAGTAAGCATGTCAATAGTCAAAGTGCAGATGGCCCAATGCTCACAGTGGTGCAAATATTTATAAATAACCATAAAATCACATGAACAAGGGTTGCAAATCTAGCCTTATATATAAATCTTTTCCAATAATCCCAAATAAACCGAAAGTGAATCCTTATCACACAACACCCAAGATGTAGCATTGACGTTTCGACCCACTATTATTCATATGGGTCTTATCAAGACTAAGCCCTCTGTCTTTGCATTCTCCTGACATTATTAGCGCACTGTATTTGATGATATTCACTCTTATTTCACAGCAGGGCCATAGTGCCGCAATGGGAATGTAACAGGTGCTCACGTAAGGCGCTTTAATGGCCTTGGGACGAGTTTGAGCTGTGGGATGAAACCTGTAGATACTGCAATCAGTTCAAATTTTTGTTCGACATTTGGAGCACTTGTGTCAACGTTATGCAAAGAGTGATGTTGGTTTACCTATTGTGTATTTTCTTTTGCATGCCTTGTCTAAATGTCGTCCGAATATGAATTTTGTATAATTTTTTTATGTTTTTAATTTTGACAAAGAAAGTGCTGCCATTGAAAACCTCGTGAAACTGTACATTAAATGCCAGTTCTCGCAAGCCGCTTACAATATTCTCCTTTCATATCTGAAAGTAAGCCGAGAGGCGGGACTACCTTACAGCATCCCTTCATTGCTGGTCACATGCACGTTTCCTCGAATGTCCAACTCGAGTTTCAGGCCTATAAAAGAGGATAGTGTCATGGACATCATTTATGGGTCGCAGCAGTGACCCCTGGCTTGCACCTTGCGACCCCTGGCACTGCCTTTGCGACCTCTGGCCTCAGAGGTGGCAAAATCAGTGCCTGGAACACAGAAGAAGTCACACTAATGGACGTCGTTTGGTGCTCCCTTTTCCTGGTGTTCTGCTAAAATTTTATTACACAAATGGTGAATAATATTCACTATTAGTGTAAAAAAATGAGTATAATTAGCTGGAATATGACCCTATCTGCGAATTACGGTAAGGAAAATATGCTTTTAAATGTATGTTGTATGCATGCTTGTAGGGGAGGAGTGTGTTTATATGAGAGAGTGCGTGAATGTTTGTGTATGTTTAAGTATGTGTGTGTGAGTCAAAGTGAAGGTCAAATGGTGCGTGATGTCACTTCCGCTGCCCTTGGCATTTTGGTGGATTGACGCCCATAGATAGTATCAGAAATCAGCACCTTTTCAACGAGCCTTCTCTTGCCCAAAGAGGTACAGCTTATGTTCTTTTCCAGCCTTGAACTGAACACAGTACGAGGAATTTTGCTATAACTCGACAATAGCTCCAATGGTGAACATTCCTTTTCTAGCCAGTACTGTCAAGCCACAGCACCGCATTGCATCAAATGACCTGCCAACCCCCTTGTGACGTCATTCATTACCCGTCATGCAACTGTGACACCATCTTTCGAGCATCCCTGTCTTCAGGTAAGATCAGCAGTGAGTCTCTTGAGGATCACAAGACATTTGTTTTTCCTTTTACATTGTGATGTTGAACGTTACACCGGTTACGATAGCGGTAAACACGGTCTGACACATAGATGTATTTTCTAGCCTTGGGCTTAAATATTCCACCCAGGCTTTGAGAATATATGGCAGTTTCATACCTCCCAACTCCCACGATTTTGGCTCCCTTCAAACTGTCATCCGGTGAGGATCCGAAATCACACGGTGGCAGGGAAGACGAGCTGAAAACCACTGTAAACAGTGGATCTTAAGCTCCTTTTCGGAGGCTTTGAAGTGCAGACGTTCATTACGAGGTGTAAAAACACCCCAGGACATCGACACCAGCCTCAATTAACCTTTGTTATTGTTTTTTTAGAGGGGGGCTTGGTGAGGGGCAGAGTGCCTCTTAAATTGCTCTCTGCACGTTGTCCCGCCCCCTCCTCACACTGTGGCATCAATTTGTAATTTGGCAGGTATGCCTGAGTTTTTAAGGAGCCTTTTTTAGGTCTCGCCTAGGCAGCGCTTGCGCTGTCTCGTTGAGGCATGCAGTATATACTATAGCTGGGAAGCTTCGTTTAAGCTCCGCCCACTCTCCGCCCATCTTTTGGATTGGCTTACATCCTAAATGCTGCATTCTGATTGGTTTTTGGCTTCTTAGTCCCTCCCCATGACGGCCATGTCGTCATTTGTGTCCTTCCATGGCTATCGGCCCCTTTACTTCACAGACTACTTTCTTCCCCTCCCTCCCCTCCCTCCCGCAGTCCGTGACTTCTTGGCGGCCCCCGCCCCTCCAGGCACTCCCGGTCGTGCTCGTGGCTTCTCGCACCTGCACGCACTTCCTTCCAATGCAATAGGTCTCGCGTAAATGCGAGTCCTATTGCATTGCACATGCTTATTTTTTGATTGGCCGTCAGCACCTGTGGCTCTACAGTGGTTTAAGATTGGCTGAAGGAACTCTTGACATTTCTCCATTGGCCGTTGGCGGTTGCAGAACGGACAGAGCCTGTTAAAGTATTTAGCTGCTGCACGTCACCGCCTTCCGGCAGTGGGTGGGCTCTAGTGATGTCAGCAGCAGAGGATGCTGCCTGCCTCTGCCTGTCCGTGTAAGTGAGCTGGTGCTGGGGCCCGAGACAGCCGGAAGAGTCCAGTGACCCGTGTGAATGGGATCGGTGCTGGTGAGTAGACCCACCCCACAAAACGGATTTGTTCTGAATGGGTTCTACCTCGCCGCAATATTCGGTCGCCGAAAGCATGTCAACTCCTATCCGCTATCCCCCTTCTACCTTTTCCTGACTCTGCTCGATAGCAGCCTGCCTGGGCCCCACACTGTGCCGCTACCGCTGACTGGCCCTTGTGCATTCACGGCGCTATCCGTGTCTCACATCTGGAGCGTTCCGCTCTTGTATCACCCATCTTGAGCCTGCTTTCCGCCGTAAGTCGCGGAGAGGGCGACGGTAGTAAGACTGGCAGATCGATGCTTGCTTGGAGTGACTGCCCATCCCTCGGAAGGGTGGGTGGGCTGCGCCCAGGTCTCCGCACAACCGCCCTAGAGACTGGACTGCCCCCCCAACTCTGCACTCACCACTGATGGAGATGTGACCCTTTAAAAAAGAAAAATCATTCTATTTAGTGTTTGGGCAGAATTATTGTGGTGTGAACTGCCAGACCCTTTTGAATGCATTGCAGAACGATGGGTTGGTTACTTACGGCCTTATTTCGAGAACTACACGCTTACGTTTGTAGAAGTGCCCTTTCGTGCGTTGTGTTCATCTAATGTCAGACTTGGGGATTGGATACTACAGTAGATTTAGATAGCTGCTTATTTATGGAATTTGTATTGCCACAGCATACATTTTGATTCATGTGGATATTTAGCACTAAGTTGAAACTACAATGCCCACGCTGTATTCGTCATTACCTGTATCCTTAAAATCAATCTGATGATTCCTCACTTGATGCCAGGCTGGATGTTTGTGATATATTGGTTGTGGTAGTGTTGTGTACGTTTTGCCTCTTTGTTGTCCAGGGATTTGAGCCAAGTCTATTTGTTATGTGTGAAATGTAATGTTGATTATTAACGCCGTATTGTGCATGTTTCTTATGCAGAGTATGCTTTTGACGTCCAGGGGTTACTTTATTACATCGACTACTTTTAATTGTGTTGATTGAGAAGAATTACAGGGGACAGACGTGTGTACAGTGATGCTTTGACGCAGTTAAACAACTGTTTTTCCCTAAACGTGTGCATGAGACAATGTGTACAAATTCTTTAATATAGTTTTGTTTGTTGGTGGATGTACATTAGAAACCAGTCAGGGAAGCGCAACAAAATCTACAAATATGATTCGGTTACACAATGTAAGAAAATGCACTCTAGGAATGTTAACTCTGCTGGATAAAATTAGTTATTTGTTCAGGAGATCGGTTATCTGATTCTGAAGTTTGTGTTTAAAGAGTTTTTGGGTTGCAGAAATTGGCCATCAATTTTAGAGTAGCAGGATCAGTAACAGCTGCTGATCAAGATTGATAACGCCAGTGAAGAACATGGGTAGGTGTAGCAAAGACTTCTGCAGAGAGCGAGAAATGTTAAGAATGTAGTTAAACATTGTGGTGGAATCATTAAATTGAAGGGATATATAAAATTTAAAAATGGCCCCACAAGGCCAGGTGCTCCTGGTATATTGTATGTGTTTGACTAATACGGCTAACAAATGTGCATTCATGGTGTCATGGGTTAGGCCACTATCTCACAGGTTAATAATTGGCAAAATATGAATGCAAAACATCTCAAGTTCATAACAGAAAATAGCTAATACGCTATACATAAGCACATTGGATTATAAAAAATAAAGGCTGGCAAGTTCAGCATTCATTGATTTATTTATTGTATTTGCTTTGTTATCCAACATCACAGTACTTAAATGGAATGCTGGATTTCACAACCAATTCGTTTTGTCAATCGTTGGCATGCAGGCCTGGGACAATTTTAACGTTGGGCTGATGATATCTATACAGATGGCTTATCTAGGATGGTCATTACGTCATGAACTGCGCAGTTAGGAGATACTGTGAAGTTGCTCACTGGTATCCTACCGTCAGACAGTAATGCAGTCCAATGTAGGTTAAGGAGCATTTAAGCTATGGGTTCAAGATTTGGTGTGGAAGTGCTGTTGAGCTGTGCAGAGTTTAAGTCCATGACCTGCCTTCAGCTCCAGGTAAGGTTGGTGTGTTTATGGTTCCATCGGTAGTGCGGTCTGGATCGCAAGGAGTTGTACACTCATTTATTTATAAAGCGCAAACACTCATCTCATAATTCCCAAACTCTGAACGTTGCAGATTCTGCGATAGCTGTCAAGTTTCAGATTGCCCAGCTCTCCCGTGATGCTGCATTGCTCTCTCCTGCTTTTGCCTAGTTTTTTGCTGCACTACTATAAATTTCACCTCTCTCCCGCCCTCCCTCTCTCACACACACACTCACACACACTTTCTCTTTCTCAGACACCACAGTTTCCCAAACAGACCTATATATGAACTGCTTCTTAAGTTGTTTATCAAACACATTCTCATGCACACATTTTCTCTCAAACACACGCACCCAATTTATACTCAAATACACATTTCTCTTGCACATGCTTTCAGACACCCCTCCCTTCTCTCACACATAGTTTCACCCTCACAGACACACACTCTCGCTAAAGCTCTCTCACGCACACTCTCAGCTTGCCCTATCTGATACATTCCATCACGGGTGACCCTCGACATTTTGAACAGGTAAAAGAAAATAATACCTTTTTTATTCTTCACTCTCCCCTTAAATATGTTGCTTTAAGCAACCCCAAACTTTGGGAAGAATGCCATGTTAAAAAACAGTAGATGTTGCAGTGCCCAGTATAATGTGCTGCATGGCTAAATACTTATAAGGTCCCGAGGGCGAGACCGATTGCATTGCAAATGCTTGTTTCTACAAAGACTCCAACATCATTTGGAGAGCTGAATTCTGTCACTCTGAGTTGCGGAGCTCCCATGCACAATATTATAGACAGTTTGTTTGCTTCATAGAAGTTTGGGCCTTTCGGACAAAGTTGAAAGCTACAACTTTCAATAGTAATTTTCCTCACTGCCTACCCTGTTTTATCTTGGGAAGCAAGAACAAGGTGGTGAGAGCCATATTGGTGCAGGATATACAAGCCTTTGGCCCTACCTAGAGTTCAGCGGACAGAGCGTTCCATCAAACGTGGTCAATGTCCATATGAAATTATGCTACGTGTATCTGTAAAGCGCACTATCATCTGTGAGGGGATCCTGGCGCTGTGCAGGTTTTGACCTTATTACACTATTATGGGGGACGTTTTTGACAGACCACCCCTTCTACCAACCCATAAAAAAGGCGGTATTATCACTAATAAAAACAACTACTGAAAAAAGCTCCATGTGAGCCTTCAGTATACTCTTC
The DNA here is from genome assembly GCA_963921515.1 of Calotriton arnoldi. NCBI lineage: Eukaryota > Metazoa > Chordata > Amphibia > Caudata > Salamandridae > Calotriton > Calotriton arnoldi. The sequence continues at coordinate 236,889 of CAWUFW010007127.1, forward strand.
CATTTTTTAGCTCCTTGGGGTCTAGACCAGACACTAGCTAAGCACCGAAGCCGGCGACGCAAGAAGCCAAAAGTAAACTCTTTAACCCGGAGTAGCGGCCCAAAGAAACAATCCCAGCAACTCACAGAAACATCACTTATCTCAACAAAAGACAGGCTTTGAAAAGAGACACGAAACGAAACACCCGCCCCCTGTTTCTTACCTGATTTTCTCCGCTCCTGTCCTGGGGCTTCGCCTGTCACAGATACGCCTGCGCTGGCGGTTGCTGGGTTACTACATGCGCAACTCAAATGTACGTCATAATGGCGGCAGTGACGCCTCACAGCTCATGACGACATGGGCCACCAAACAATCGCCAGGGACGGTGGCCTGTCGGAAAATATGAAACCGGGGCATTTTGCAGCAAAGGCATCCTCATTGCTTTAAATGTATAGGCAGGAACAGTTTTAGCGAAGGTAGAAAAAAAGAATACTTGTATTGTGTATATTTACTTTTGTGTTTTTGCCTCTGGGACACTTTGACCTAATTCAAACGAAGAATAAGAGAACTAGGAGGACAGTCAGCAACAGCCAAACTCAACAGAAAGTATGACTAGTTTGTTTCGATAAAAAGCAAATAATCCTTACAATATGTAGTTAAAGGTGCAGTACATTTGCCAAAGTTTTGGTTGCTGTTCTAATTAACACAAGTATTGCAGCATCGTTTTGTCTGGTTTTTATTAGCAATCCCGAATTCAGAAGTCACATCTATTTAAAATAATTTGCATAGTAAAACAGATCCAAATAAACGGGAACCAGTAGAGAAATAAAGCCAAGGTGAAAAAACGCTAATGACCCTTTATGAGTTAATTGTAAATTCGACATGGAGCGCAAACAACATTTGCATCTGATCTCGGATTCTGAGCTGAACTAAAATTGCAAACTGACCCAGGGTCTTTTCATCTCGCACATTTATCCAAACATTAATTGTAGGAATTTTGGAGGGAGGATGTCAGAAATGTGGAAAATATGAAATTTTAACAATCATTTAGCCCCCGTGCTGACATGACAAGATCACAAGCAGCATAATGAGGCCAAAAATGAGGTGCCAGGAGGGTACTCAGGGCCTGCTTTCGGGCGGTGCGACCGGTGCAGCTGCACCTGGCTCTAAGGTCGGGGGCGCTGTTTTTAGAAATAACGTAAGGGTTTAAAAACACCTGCTGCAGAGTTCCTTGTGGGTTCAGCAGTTTTCACACAACAATGCAAATGTCAAGATAACTCTGATGATTAATGTTCCTGCTGGACAAAGATCAGAGTTTTGTCAAATGGCAGTTTTGACTCATCATACAATAGCACAGTGTGTTAATATGCCTGTTGCAAAGAACGTGCATCATGCGGATCACAGAACTATATTATATGTGGATAGCTCAGTCAGTAACTGCTTTTATCACAGAGATCCTTTTGTTATTTGCAGTTCATAAGTTACAATCCTAATATAGCACAGTGACCTATGAACTGTCATCAAAGAGCTGCATGCAAACTGCATGGTATAGGTTACAATGGTTTGTTTCTTTCCCCAGTCTTTCATTATCCTAATGTTGCTAAAAATAGTTAGTTTGGGTAGAAATTAGGCCTGGGCGGAAAAATTCACACCGCTTGTGGAGCTAGCGGAATTCGGGAAGTCGGTGAAACACATTCTTATTAATAAAACCAGCCTCAACCATTGTAGAACGTTTTAAATCCTGAGCTTATTCTTCTCCAAACCAAACACTCTTTAAATTATACTGCCTACTGGTATGGATGACATGTGACTCGTGCACCTTGAAATACTCATTGCCTTATGTAACATTTTCTACGGACTGATTTACACCCGTATGATTCATTGTCTCTGTATAATGTGTGTGTGACGTAAAGTGCTCTGACTCCCTACACTGATATGAATAACGCTATAAAACAAATGAAATGCAAGTGAGGGAGAGTCTATTGATGGATGAGGGCACTGCGGTGGCCCCAAAAGATTGTCGCACCAGGTGCCACCAGCGCTGAAAAGCGGTCCTGTGGGTACTGTAATGACCTCAGCACCGCGAGAGTGGTGCTGAAGTGACCCGGAAGCTGCACCTGTAACACCCTCTGGCCAGGCGTGGCCAGAGGCTATAAATAAAGGGTCCGAAGGCCACTTGGGGTCTTCTGCCCACAGTAATTCACTGAGCGTGTGTGTCCATCATTGCGGCTGTGGTGCGTGACACCCACACATTGGTGAACGACGCCACACTGGCGACGAGGGTGGTGATTCCACACCATCAGCCGCAACTAAGCACCAACCCTGCAGGCAAAGCCGGTGCACGCCTACCTTCGGCGCAGGTGCCTTCTGTCATCAGCCGCACTATAGGCACAGTCTCCGCTGCGCGGCGTCGGCCTCTATCCGCCGGAGTTCCATTTTGTCCACCCAGGGCGGCCTCATCAAGATCTGCCAAAGGGGCGCAGCCGGAACCCGCGGGAGCGTCTGCCGGTTGTGGTGGATCCTCCCCCCGGGCTACATGCGCGTGGTCGGCCGCCTCCTCCCCGAGGCTCTGTGGCCTACTGCCTGCCACACGACGGCAAGCCTTCACCTCTCCCAGGGCAAGGCTTGCCATTCATACAGAGGCACACCGACAGTAGCAGGAGAGAGAGACATTATAAAACAAATAGCAAACTACCATCAGACAAAAGAAAAAAAATTAATAAAGATAAAAGGAAAGGGACTTTACACTAAATAAGAAAGACCTATCTGCATACCTGCAGGACAGCTGCATGGAGCACCACACCCTCTCCACACTCCAAGCACCAGAAGCCAGTCAGCCCTGAAAGTACAAGAGAAAAAAACCAAGCATGAGCTGCCACAAGTGACAAGTGCGGAGACCCGCATTGTGCGGAAGCTACAACAAGTCTCCTACCTCAGCAGGGTGAATAAGCCACTCCACCCTTTCCTCTACATCTGCATCGTCTTGCAGCCATGGCGGATGAAGCAGTCAACACCGTGGTAACAAAGAGTGGTGCTCTGATCAGGGAGAACAGCCTCCTAATCCCCAATAAGTGGAAATTATCCACAAGTTTATGCACTAGAGAGATCAACACTCACTGTCATTATTTTTCTCTGGCTATATGTCTTGATTAAGGCAGTATTTACAAATACCAATTTCAAATGCAAAACTATTTGTTCAAAGTGGTTCATGTCCACATCACACAGGTTTCAATCAAATGTATAGAGGTGCGTTGTCGGTTGCAAAATTCTTTATTCATATTAGTACAAAAATGCTCAGCCAATGTAGCCAACGTGTTTCGTCCCTTTCTCAAGACTTCTTCAGGGCTTAGTTCTTGTCTACTTGTTTTCTCATGTCACTTGTATATATACAGATTCCCAAGATAGACATTGACCTTAGTTATTTGGCTGGTGGTCCCCGTTCTTAAGGAGCAGTCGTGTTCACCAAAGGTAAATTCTGGCCCATGTTGGCAGCCGAACCTGGCAGTAGGCTGGCATGTGTGCACCGTCTCTCGACTTGAAGTCAAACAGCCTCCTGCCCCATCTACCACACAACAAACACAGGTCAGCACGCTGCCACCTTTCAGCGAACTCGCGGACCCTGCCACCGCCTCTCCTCGTTAGAAAACGTGGATTGGGTGGCTGGACAGCTATTTTGTCGTGACTCGGGAGACAGACGGCATAGTAAAGATCCCTGCTGCTCCATTACGCTGGGGAGGAGTTCTACAAACTTTTCACACACCTACCCAACACGGGAGCAGCAAACAACTACAATGCTTCTGTCAGAGCCCTCAATGCACACTTTGACCCACAGCTCAACATGGACTATGAGCGCTTCAAACTCCGCCAGGCCCGCCAACAGGGGGGTCCCTGGACTCCTATGGACGCTTGCGAGAACTGGCAAGCATGTGCACGGCTGACGACCAGCCCAAAGAAATGAGAGCGCAAATCATACAGGGCTGCCGGAATAAAACACCAAGAGGTCTAATCCTGCACCAACCTGACATCCCGTTAGAAGACATCCTCATCCTGGTACGGTCCCATGACCTATCCAATGCCAGAGCAACAGAAATGGACATCGCCATCACACAGCAACCGGAAAGACCTCCAACTTATAAAATTGAACGTGCTGATGCACTCCGGGCACGTGGAAGAGGGAACAGGTCGTGGCAGACAATCAATCCCTCGCCCGGATCCCGTTGCGGATACTGTGCTAGAGAAGAACGCCCCCTCGAAGAATGCCCAGCGCAAGGACGAACATGCTCCAAGTGTGGCACCCTCAACCACTTCGCCACTGCATGCAGAGGGGGACCACGAAATAGGAGCACACGAGGCAGATGGCCACCTTCGAAGTCCGTGCGACAACTGTCTCTGGAACACCCAGAACCCCAGGGAGCATCCAAATTATCACAACGTCATCGCCACCGCCTAGAGGATTCGTCCCCCGATGACGAAGAAGAAATATTCCTCATCTCATTCACAGGAGACCTCAAGAGACGCAGGCGTCCTCAACCAGCATGCATTGTTGAAGTAGCAGGGTCCAGTGTGAAAGCCCTGATTGACACAGCCTCCTCTGTCAATGTGATGGGGATCCAGCAATACTGGCATTTCTGTCCACGCCCTCTGCTGTCCCCAACTGACGTCAAGATATTCACATACGCAAGCCAGAAACCTCTACCACTAAAAGGCAAGATGACCGTCCAACTAAGAGCGGAAGGCCAGGAAATAACAACCACCTTCCACGTGGTCTAGGCCTGGTCATCTTTGCATACGCCATGAAAATGTTCCAGACAGATGAGCTATTAGACCTATTTCCTCACATGTTCACAGGACTCAGGTGCTTGAAGGCTCCCCGGTCAAACTGCATATTGATGAATCTGTCAAACCAGTAGCCCTCCGGCACCCACAAATACCATTTCACCTAAGAACCCTAATCGAACAAGAGCTACGCAAACTCGAACAACAAGGCGTAATAGAAAAAGTGTCTGGTCCAACACCGTGGGTATCACCTATGGTGATCACCTAAAAGCCCAAGCAGCCCGGCAAAATACAATTGTGCATAGACATGCATCTCCCCAACCAAGCGATTAAAGAGAGAGACACATAACGCCCACGATGGAGGACATAATAGCTGATCTCAGTGGCTCACGATGGTTTCTCCAAGTTGGACCTCAAAGCAGGATATCACCAACTAATGCTAGCAGAGGAAAGCCATTACATAATAACGTTCTCAACGCATTTAGGACTACGCCGGTACAAACGGCTGAACTTCAGAATCTCATCAGCGGCAGAAGTTTTCCAAGATTCAATCTGAGAGACCCTGTCTGGCCTCCAAGGAGTACTGAATGTCAGTGACGACATCCTAATTCACTCATCATCCATCGAAGAACATCACCGGCACCTCAGAACAGCATTGAAACGACTGTCCGACCGTGGCGTTACTCTTCACAAAGACAAGTGCTCATTTTTTCAGAACTCCATTGAGTTTTCTGGCTACGTGTTCAGTCAGGAAGGAGTTCAAGTAGATCCCCGCAAGTCTCACGCCACCAAGCAAGCAGCTGCTCCAACCACAATATCCAAAGTACGCAGCTTCCTGGCAATGGCCACGTACTGCGGCCGATTCATCCCCTATCTTCCTACCATGGCCGGGCCTCTCCGAGCCCTGATGAAGAAAGACGCCCCATGGAAGTGGGGCCGCGAAGAAGATGAAGCCTTCCGTAACATCAAAGAGGCCCTGCTCAGCAAGACCACCATGGCATATTTCGATGCAAAGAAAAACACAGACCTCCTGGTTGACGCCAGCCCGGTAGGCCTGGGAGCAGTAATTACCCACGAAGTAGAGCCAGGGAAGTGGGCACCCCTTGCGTTCGCCAGCAAAGCCCTCACGCCAACGGAAGCACGATACTCTCAAATTGAAAGGGAGGCTCTTGCGATTAAGTGGGCATGCAACCACTTCCACCTCTACATCTGCGGACACCCATTCCGTGTAGTCACCAACCACCAGCCGCGTGTTCCCTATTCCGAGGCACTGCACCACACCCTCTGCCGCGAATTGAATGCTGGGCGATTCAGTTGCAACACTACCAAATGAAACCAATATACAGACCAGGGTCGAAGAACTCCACTGACTTTCTTTCCCGGCACCTGCCGATTCCGACGGAAGGTGACACAGACATCGCCAACTCCACCGAAGATTATGTAAACATGGTGTCCCGAGCAGCATGTCCTCACGCGTTCACCATCAAGGAAATCAGCGAGGCGACCAGGAGTGATCCGGTCCTGACGATCGTCATGGAGGCCTTACAACAAGACTCATGGCACAACTTCCTGCGCGATGCCAACAACTGGTGTGGCCCAGATAAAGAACACCTTGGGAAAATGTGGAGAATACGTGATGACCTAAGTGCCACGGCAGACGGGTGGTACTACGGGGGTCTTGCATCGTAATCCCTGAAAATCTACAAACCCGTGTGACGACCCTCGCCCACGGAGGCCATTAAGGGACTGTTCGAATGAAGTCTCGGATGTCAGAGAAAATCTGGTCCCAGGGCTGGAAGACTTTGATGTGGATGACTTTGTACGACGATGTCCATCCTGCCAGTTTACAAGTACTCAAGAACCTCCAGCGCCCATCATCACCGAGGAGCCATGCACCACCACCTTGTCCCAGATAAGCCTAGACTTTGGGAGCTTCCCAGACAGTAGAATCACAGCAGTGATGATCGACAGTTTTTCCAAATACTCGATAGTTGAGGTAATAGAGTCAACAGCATTCACAAATGTTGCCCCGGTGCTGGAGAAGACTTTTGCCTTGTTGGGACTCCCCAAGAGATAAAGACCGACAACAGACCACCGTTCCAAGGGGCGGACTTCAGAGTCCTACTTACGTCTCTTGGCATAAGACATTGCCGCATCACCCCGCAGTGGCCCCAGGCCAATGGCGAAGCCGAACGCTTTATGCGTACGCTGAACAAGGCGCTACGAATCGCGGTGGTGGAGGGTACCAATCCTGAGACAAGTCTGCACTAGTTCCTACGAGAGTACCAAGGAACACCACACTGCACTATGCAACGGTCCCCTTGGTCCATAATGCTCTATGAACATCAGCGGGATACCATGTGTCCAGCCAGTGGGCACCTATGCCAAACGAACCAGCAAATACCCAAGCCCGGCGCACCCAGACCAATGAACACATCAACCTGAAACGACGTGCCAAGTCCCGACATCTCCTACCAGGGAACTGGTGTTAATTCGAAACCGACGAACCGGTTGGAAGGTCCGGATGCTCTTCGAGCCAGGCACTTGGACAGTCTCACATGTGAACTGGACCATGGTCACCGCCAAGCAGGTAGGAGAAGTTACCAGGAACGTGTCGTGGTTCTGTAGAGTAGATCGCCCTAGCCAAGAAATCACCCTTTCGGAAGAGACGGAAGGTGACTGGGGTGGCCTGAACCCACAGCCTGACTCAGAAGGATATCCCTCTGCTATCTCTCAGGTTGAGTCACCAGAGGGCAGTGGTGGCATGGACACCAACCCCCAGCAAGAGTCGAGTGATAGGGTTGATGACAGTCACTCCCACCCTCAGTGTTAAAACCTGAGGCCGAATCCACCACCGAGTCAGAGACTGAGGGACTTTGCTTGCTGAACATTCAGGCGCGGGCAACGCCACGTTGGGAAGGGATGTAATGACCTCAGCACCGCAAGAGTGGTGCCAAAATGACCTGGAAGCTGCACCTTGTAACACCCTCTGGCCAGGCGTGGCCAGAGGCTATAAACAAAGGGGCGAAGACCGCCCGGGGTCTTCCACCCAAAGTAATTCACTGAGCGTGCGTCTCCATTATTGCGGCTGCGGCGCCTGACACCCACACATTGGCGAACGACTCGGCAGGTACTAGGAAATGATATAGCAGGGAATGGGATAAAATCAGTCCGAGTTGTACTGCACCTTTTAATTAAATATCTAGTTTGGACTTTAGCTATTGGGCAAGTTCTTATCTCTTACCAAAGGCACACTGGTCCTTTGCATTACCTTGCGTTGAGTTTTGCCCAGGTGTGACTATGGCATTTGATAACTTATGTCAAAAAAAATTTTGTTACTTTTTCTATTGTTGCTACTTCTTCAGGAAAAATCCCATTTTCTTCATCACCTGAGCAAACTTGTCATTTAGAATGTATGGAGCTTCCTTCTAGTTTTAATGGATGTTAGGGTGCTCAAGCCACCCTCTTGTTTGAATGGCTGTTAGGGTGTTTCATGGCCCTCCTGTTACATTGGCTCTCCACAGTGTTTGATTGTTAAATCATAGTTGCCTCAGAATATGGCTGTGCGAACTGTTTTTGAACTTCAGAGACACATCTCCTGGCCTAGGATTCAGATTCACTGGCTAACAATTGCTAAATGGATCCTCTTTGAGGAGCTTTACTTTATTCATTGCATGTCCTATCAGGTCAGTCCTAGTTATCTTCAAGACACATTTCAGAACAGCCATTCAACTTGGCTAGTCTGCTATGCCCTCGTCGCTATCCTTAATGTTCCCCGCTATAAAATAGAATACGCTGGATGGCACTCTTTTGCCGTGCACACAGTCAGGGAGTAGAATGTTCCTCTCCTTCCACTTAGGTTGATCTCCATCCGAGTTTCAGGAAAGCATTGAATACTCTGCCTTTTCAATAGGGCTTTTCTACTGGCTGTTCTTTCATCTTATTCCACATCCCTCTGCCACCAAGATACCTAACTGGGTTACAGATGCCCTCGAAAAAAAAATGTAACATTCCATTTCACATATTTTGTAGGAAGGTGGAATCTGACTGCATGGTTACCCCCACTTTTTTCCTGGTGTTTTGCTGGTTTTCGACTTAGTCTGACTGGGATCCTGCTAATCAGGACCCGAGTCTATCTGCTTTCTCCCTAAATTGGTTGTTCATGTACTTTAGGTACACTCCAGATTGGATTCTGGGGTACCCTTATAAGTCCCTAGTATATGGTATACTATGTACCCAGGGCATAGGTACCCCAGAGGCCTCCCAGGGGCTGCAGCATGTATTATGCCACCCCTGAGAGACCATTTAAAATGACACCACAGGTCTGCTACAGCAGCCTGTGTAAGGTGGTGCATGCACCCCTTACTTAGATATAGGTTCACTATAACTATCCTAATCACTGCACATATAAACCTATCAGTCACCCCTATGGCAGGCCTTATCAATCCTGAAGGCCGGGTGCTGGGTTTTATGTGAGAGGGTGCCCATGCATGAGCAGAGCCCCTCTGCAGCCTTCGAACCTATTCTCCGGGGCTGTTTGTGATGCAGCCAACCATATATACTTAAGTGCATTATAACCTCGCGGTAAATGCTAACTTTCAAACGGCTGCATGGAAACATGTTGTGTTTGGTGTCAAACACCTTGGAATCATACCTCCACACCAGTAACTGGTGTGGGAGGTATGATTCCACCCTCCTAGAGGAGAAATATGACAACACTGGTACACCCGGTACCAGCTTTCTTGACCCTGGCATCACAAAATGGATGCTGCCAGCCACAGACACGAGTCTTCCCTCCTGCTGCTGGAGGAAACTCCGGCAGGGGAAGGCTTGACAATAGGTTTCCTGTCACAGGGAGGTGTGACCACCTCCCAGACAGGCTTTAGTGTATTGGGGCTGGGTGGGTGCACTCTCAGAGTGCTTTGATGTCTGCACTGGGGGCACATTTGGTGTCCCTGTGCATAGTCCAGCTCAAACCGGTTGCAGGAGCCATTTGCTCCTGCTCTGGCGCGAAACTGGACAAAGGACATGGGTGTAGCCACCCCTCTGTCCTGACCCTCCCATAGGTGGGTCCCAAGAGTTTGTCCCACCCCTTCCTTGGGTATAAAGTAGGAACCCCTGACTACAGGACTTTGGATTTACCTGGACTAAACTCTGCTACAGAAACCAAGTACTTCGACTATCTGCACGATGCTGGATGACTGAAGAATCTCCCTTGGAGTAAAGGAGTTACTCCCCTGCTGAGCAGGCACCTAAAACGCATCTAACCGGTTTGCATCTACGAAGCTCCTGAAGGACTCCGAAGATTTCTGCAATACAGGAGGTGGGTTCCCATGATCTCTGAGGTTGATCTGCACTCTCAGCAATTCTGAGACCCGTATCCCTCGTGGGGACCGTGCAACCCGAACCCCTGGGCACCGTGTACATTTGCAGCAGCATATACTTTTGGCAACCCCTGAGGCTGTGCTTTGGGCTACTTGTAGTCCTAACCCCGAGCAATAATTCCACCGAAGATTTCCGGCCTACACTCCACGAGTGTTCCGTCGGTTGATATTTAGTGAGTCAGCTCGAGGTCCCTTCGTGATCCCTGGTCCGTTGGCCTGTGGATCCCTGTGAAGGCAACTTTAACTTTCAGTGGGCTTCCCTGGTTTCTCCAGATGTGCCCTGACTCTCCATCGCTTGAGAGTCCCCAGGACCTTGCTGGTCCTCACAGAAGCATCTTTCCTTAAACCGCGTGGGTTGCAGTTGCCAAGGCTTGTTGGTGTTCAATCCGGACACTGACCCCCAGCACTCGACATCCTTTGTGGGACAGCTCACCTCCGGACTTTGGTCATCGTCAGCGCCTCCTGGTCCCCGTGGCTGCAGAGTCAAGCTTCACCTCTTCTCACCTGAAGCACCCGACATCGGTGGGCATTCGATTGCTCCACTCCTGGTCACGTGAAGTGACCCAGACTTTGTCCCCTCTGCTTTCAGGTCCTTCTCATCTCTGATCCAGGCTTGGTCACACCGGACACTTTTCTTCTCCACGGCAGCAGCACTTCTTTGCATCACGCCATTGAAAACGATGAGGGTTTCCGACACCACTTGACCCCTATGCATCCGGCTCCTCTGGGATAGGTAACACGGGTACCTCGGTACTCGCAAGGGTGCTGGCCTTAGAACCTTCTATGTTTAGCTGGGTTTGCTTAAAGTCCTCTCCTAAGTGTCCTTAATCTTTAAATTTCCAACCGCGACTTTCCCATAGAGTTGTACGGAGCTCGCGCCTGTGTTCACACACTGTACCCGTCCTCCGTGGGTCCCCTGTGTCACTACCTTGGGTGGTTCCTTGGGGTCCTAGCAATTCTACGTGCTCTAGGCACTGTGTCTAGTCAAGTCGTGGTTGTTATACCACTTTTTAGTATATGGTTTGGTCTCCCCCTGGAGCCCACTGTGTATTGTGCTATTTACTGTTGTTCTAGTGATTTAATATTGTGTGCCTTGTTCTCTAATCTCATAAAGAGGTTAGTAGAGAGTCTTTAGTAATAAATACATATATTTTATATATACCTTGTGTGGTTCTCCTTTCATTTGGTCATTCAGGAGGTTATATACTGGTAAAACAAGCCGCTTTACATTCCTTCGAGACTTAGCCTGAAGGCTGCTCTCTATAGCTACCACTAAGATAGCTTTCAATAAAGGTTGTCTTTAACCTAATCATCAATAAAGGTCGTTTGGACTGGTGCAAGGTGCCCACTTCAATTAGTGGACAGCATATACCAGGCCAACTTCTCACATTGGTGTGCAGCGGTTGGGATTCAAGCTTGCTCTTGTTTTACCAGATAATCTCATTGAGTGACTAACTGAAAACCACTAAAGGTACTTAGGTACATATAAATCAAGACTAGAATAAAGTAAGTTCTACTGAACTTAGAGTTGGGTAAGTCAAGGGTCTAGCACACCCTTTCTCTAACTCAAGAGAGTTTCAGTTCCCACTAGGGTAGGTAGGTGCATACACCACACCACACTAGTATTTCTTCTAGGCCAGAAGCCAGTGGGCCTCTGCCAACTAAGTATGACCACATCTCATTTCAGGAGTTGAGAACCATGTGTACATCTAGAAAACTGAAGACAGGGAAAAACCCCAACATTCAACACCTCTGCTTTTAGATGACCTCAGAAAGACCCCAGGGTCTGATGAGGCAGGCAAGTTGGGTGGGACAGCAGAAGAGGAAAGGCCAGGAAGTGAAAACTTCTATGACCTGGACTCTGATGCTGGCCAGGAGGATCAAACTGATCCTAACCTGGACAATCCAATTCTTCCTGAAGGTGAGGAAGGAGGCCTCAGTGGCCCTCTCTTTACCCCACCTGGAAGGGTTAACAGTTTACCAAGAAGATCAAGATATCCTTCTCAGGAACCTAATCATTCTGGTACATCTGTAGGGAGCTCTGTTTCTCATAGGACCTCTGCCTCTCATAAAAGGGAGTCCTCTTATGAGAGGAAGTGCCAACTGCTTGAGTTTGAGAGAGCTAAGCTCAGAATCAAGAGAGAGCAATTGGCCTTAGATAGGGAATCCCTGGAGCTTCAGAGAGCTTCTAAAAAGTTGGGGCTAGAGCTCCATGGTGGCAGCAACAGTGTCCCTAGGAGTAGAGAATATACTCATGACCATAGGAACCTGAACAAGATTGTCCCTCCCTACCAGAGTGGGGATGACATCCACAAATGGATAACTGCACTGGAGAAGGCCTGTAAGGTACAGAGGGCCCCTCAGGAGCAGTGGGCAGCAATCTTGTGGCTCTCCTTTGCAGACAAAGGTAGAGACAAGCTCCTCACTGTTAGAGAAGAGGATGCTGATAATTACAAAGTCCTGAAGAGTGCTCTGATTGATGGGTTTGGCTTAACCACTGAACAATACAGGATTAAGTTCAGAGACACCCAAAAGGCACAGGCTCAGGACTGGGTTGACTTTGTAGATTGTGCTACTAAGGCTCTGGAAGGTTGGATACATGGCAGCAAGGTGCATGACTTTTTAGGATTGTACAATTTGATTATGAGGGAGCAGATCCTTAATAATTGTCAAAACCAGCTTTTACACCAGTACCTGGTGGACTCTGATCTGACCTCTCCCCAAGAATTGGGAAAGAAGGCAGACAAATGGGTCAGAACCAGAGTAAAGCCAAAGAATCAGGGTGGTGACCAGAAGATTCTTCCAAAAACCAAGAGAAAGGTGGGGATAAATCAAAAGATAAATCCACTACAGGGCCCCAAAAGTCCTCTTCTGGGGGTGGGTCCCAAACTCCTTCCTCCCCTGAAAAGAAACCTTATTGCCATTGATGGAGCGAAGTACAGAAGATTTTGTGAGTACCCCGTTCAGACCAATCACCCCATAACAAAGTAATATATTAATTTTGATTGCTGTGTATTAACCAAACACACACATTACATGTGGGAAATGCTCTGCATTAACAGGTTTGATTAACATATTAATTAATGGTGTAAAACGCATGTTTTATCTATTTTGCGCATTTAAGTAGTGTAATAGTGCATGTCTATGCTGTAGTGTACATTGTGCATTACATGCTGCTTTTGCTTTATTTTAATGGCTTGCAGTGTGATGCTTTTCCGCTAGGTAACAGTTTTAGGGGATAAATATTAGTACTGGTGGGTGGGGGACAGAAAACACTTATTTTCTGTGTATTCACATTTTCTTTGTGTTTATCGTAGTTTTGGCTGGTGGCTAGTTTCAAGATGGCTTCGTTTTTCCCGGTTCTGCGCAGTAGAGAATGCTTGCATCATCTGGCTGGAAGAACCTCGCGCATGCCTTGTGCTCCACTGAACTTTGCAACTCCAGCTGACTATGTTCGAGGCCATTTGTATGAATGCCGGCGAGTGGCTGAGAGCCAGAATGATAGCACGAGAACAGTCGAATGCCTGCCAAAGAATGACCACGTGGAAACAGCTGAAAATAAACAGTTGAATCCCTGCCAATGAACATTTGAATGCCTGCTAATGAACTATGGGACAATTGAATTTGTAGCTATCAGCTTGTCAAACAAAGTTATTCACGGACATCCTGGGAGCAGAGAAATACAAAGTTATTCACGGACATCCTGGAAGCAGAGAAATACATTGTCATTCACGGACATCCTGAGAGCTAAGAAATGCATTTTCAGGACCAATCAGAGCAAGGGAAACGGCAAGAGTTGAAACATTTGTGGGTAGAGAGCCAGCAAACACAGTATAAATATCAGACCAAAATTGGGGGTTTTGAGAGAGAAGCTGGTTGGAGAGATGCTGTCTGTCAGAGAAGCTGTTTGCAGAGATGCTGGGAGCTTGAAACCATGCCAGAATGCGCACTGATGACCCCTGTAGGTTCGAGATCGTTGCGGGACACTAGCCTGGGTGAGAGATGCGTCTAGGAGGCCAGGGTTAATAAGAAAGTTGGGGTTTTAGTGTTGGTTAGGAAGGTTTTTAGTGTAGGAAATCTTTAGAATTAAATGCATGTTTTTAATTATGGTTCACTGATCTTTCATTTTTGGAACCCTCTGTCAGTTACATGACCAAGGATTGATTTTTAACCATTTTTAAGAATAATGAAATGAATGCAAACTTACATTTTCTCTTCATGACTTTTATTAAACAGTTTCTTGAGTTATTTCCTGAATAAATGGCAATGCTCAGTGAGAATTAATAGTGAGAGAATAAATGATAATTTTCTTTATGCAAATTAATTACATAAAATCTTTTAAATGATTTCAGGTGTTTGTGATTCTTTTAGAGTCAATTAATTATGCAAATCAATGTATTGTTGTAGTGAGGTTAAGCTGGTCTTGACAATCACCATCAACTTGCCCAACTAATTGGTCCATCGACCTAATTGGCGGGGTACATTGATGCATAGATTAGTTAATAAAATTAGGTGATGAAAACAAATGTTGGTGTAAAAATCTGTGCTTAAAGGTATCCCGTGATAGGAAATAATTCATGCAACCCATTGTAGGATTTTTAGCAAGGGTCTGGGGGTGTGTGTGTTAGGGTGTGTGTACTTCGGTGTTATGGGCCCCACCGGAGTGACCCGGACCCTGGGGTGGTGATAATTTCTGGGTAAACGCTGCATCAATTAAATGGTAGCAGAGGATGGTTATTATTGACAAGTTTGGTGATTATTGATTATTGATTATTTGATGACTAACACTATATGTTGAGTCGCGTTATGTTATATGTGAGTTTTCACGCTTCTGGGATGTAGGAAGTGGAACACGTGTGGCAAGAGAAGTCACATGGAATTTGGTACATGGTCTGAATTCATTTTGGTAATAACACAGGTTGTGTTATGTTAGGGATTTTCTGTACGAAAGGTGTGTAACTGAGATAGCAAATCACGTTTTCTTGTGAAGCTCTGGCCTTAATTCTCAGGAGCAGTATAGTCTCCACATGTGTCTTATCCCCAGAGAAACGGGTTTACTGTTTGCTTGAAAGAAGGGTAAGGTAGAGGGAAGTGCTACTTTATTGGCGAAAGTTAATAATTCTGTGGTAGGGTAGAGGTAAGCGCTGCCTACTGGAAATACAGAATTCTTGTGTAAATGGACAAAGCTGTCACTTTTGTTTAGCGAATCAGACAATGGAAATGTTTTAATGTTGTAACTAACAAAGAATTGTTGAGAAAAGTTTGCCATAACATTTTGTAAAGGAGGGGTCGGCAAGAGCAGGAGTAGTGGGAAAGGCTGACTTCAGAAAAACCGTGCTGAGATTGGTCAGCTGTAGAAAGACGAAGCTTTCACTGATTGGTGCGTTAGTGTGAGACGTGCTGTGATTGGAGAATCACCAGAGTGACGTAGACGCCCCGGATTGGTGCGTTAGTGAGAGTCGCGCTGAGATAGGTGGATGCGAAAGTGACGTAGAGCTTTCTGATTTGCTTACAAGTGTGTTTCCACAGTGGTATTGGTTGGAAAGGAAACCGCGCAGAGGAAGCTGATTGGTAGAGAGTTTGTGTTGCACTGACGTTTCTAGCTGAATGCGAAGACAAAAAGTTAAGTGAAAAATGTATAATATTGGTAAAGAGAAGAAGAAAGTTTCGCTGATTGGAAAGGTAAAAAAATTGTTTGTGAAAGACAAGCCTGCAGTAAAGCAGGAGTGGAAACTATTCCCTGCCCCGGGAACGCCTGTATTTCACATGATAATGAAGCATGGCTATCACACTTGCGTGTTTGTAGAGAATTGGGTGCTATATACGAAAGGTGATGGTGCGCTTGCATTTCCTCCAGAAGGTTCTTTTAACATAAAGGTTTTGCGGCATTTGAGAGAAACAATGGGGAAACTTGAGCCTAAAGTTAGACCTACGCAATTTGAAGCATTAATGGATTGGGAAAATGAGGTGAATGAGAAAGAACAACACAGATCAGGAAGAGGTTATGATTTTGGTTTGGATAAATATCGGGATGAGAATATTGAGGACAAAATATGTAGAAGGCAACAGGTGGATGTACCAAATGATTTGTTTCCTGTCAGGAGTATGGGAGGATCTACAGGAGGTAAAAAGAAAGGGGAAAAGAAGCATATTGAAATTTCAGGCTGTAGGTACAGTGATACTAAAGATGAGTTGCTGGATGACATTCTGGATAACAGACCACCTCCATATCAAGGGGAGTTTGCGACAGTGGTGCCAAAGGCACCGCCAGCAGAAACTATAAAAGTTTTCCAAACTGTTCCAGTCCCCATAGGGAGTAGTGCAATAAATAGACAAGAACCTGTTCAAATTAATAGTACAGTAACAAAGCCAGAACTCCTTCCAATGAGCAGTACGATTATTTGGCAAGAAACACAAGTGATAAATAGGTCAAATTATGAAGAAGAAAAAAATGAGTTAGCAGTCAGGACACGAGAATTGTCTGAAAGATTGAAAGAACTGCCTATAAATATGGAAACTTTAACAGTCCCGATGAATATAGATTCTGAAATTTCTGTTTGCAAAAGTGAGGTAGAGAAAGAACATTCACTGACCATACCGTTAAATGAGGCAAGACCAGATCCTAGAAGAGAGTTATTCTCTGAAAGTGTCAGGAATAAACAGCTTAGTGTGTCCCGATTGGATACACCGAAAGATCTGACAAAAGCTCCGACTTACACGGTTGGAACTCAGATACTGACTGAAAAACTGACTGGATGGTTGCAGGGAACGAAACCTAGAGAAAGATTAAACGAAGTCTCTTTGAGTCTGACAAGTGAGGAGTTGGGAGAGAGGGAAAGAAGTGGCTATAGAAAAGATGCAGAACGCCAACAGATAGATATTGCAGAATTAAAAGTAGACATGGAGGAATTAAATTTTGGAACGGTAAGCATAAACAGACCAAAAACAGGAGTGGATATCTCTAAATATAGGGATTTGCAGAAACAATATAGATTAGATTTCACAGGAAAAGGCATAGAAAAGTTAAACACTACTGGAAGAAGAGCTAAAATTAAAGAATTGCTGATATTGCTGAGAAAAAGGAGGGATGTTGAAAAATGGAGAAGCAGGTGGAGAAAGAAGAAAAAACGAATAGCTGATAAGGGATCATTAGCATTTCCTGCTGCTCACAAATGTGAAACTGACTACATTACCAGAGGGAATTGGTTTACAGAAGAATTGGCAAAATATTGCACAAAACAGGATTGTTCTTTGAATCAGGCACGGGCGAAGGAAGACACTTTTTCCCAATATCTCATGCTTACTAACACAGTAGAAACATGGAAAAAAGTGAGGCAATTGCAGGATCAGGCAAGCGATGAGGAAAAGGAAAAGTGGGTAAAAGAATGTTGCACACAAAAAGAAGAGGATGATGTTTGGGTCTACCAAGATGAAAGAGCTGTTATGCCCAATAGTATGTTTGCCCATTTTGCACGCATGTATCATGGACAGGCACACACAGATAGGGAAACTCATTTCGACAACGAAGTTATCAGTCTGATCTGTGAAATACTGAGCACTAAACAGAAACTGCATTGTGCCTATTGTCCAGAAGCTTCTGGAGTTGGTGAGCAGGTGAATGGCACAATGAAAGTCAAATTAGTAGAAATGTGTGATTCCACTGACTTGAAATGGCCGGATGCTTTGCCCCTAGTTATAATAACCATGAGAAGTACACCTGACAGAAGGACATGTTTAAATCCTTACAAGATACTAATGGGACAAGCCATGAGACAAGCATATGTACCTGATCCACAACAAAGGCCACTGAGAAATAGACTGCAGATTTCGAATACAAGTTCTGAATCAGGTGCTGAGCAACCAGAAGCTGTTAACAGAAGAGAAGCAGACTGTGAAACTGGTGAGACTAGATCAACAGACTCTGCGAGTGTACAGCAAGGTGTAAGACTCAACGATTTTTCACCTGACAACGATTTAGACAGTACTACAGAACTAGGACAAGAACAAAGTCAAGAGCAGAGGCAAGAACAGGAAATTCTGAACAAAGACTGTGAACCTATGGATAAGGATGATTCACACATGTGGCCCAACGGAGTAAAGAGACTCAAGTATAAGATAGTGAGAAAAGGAACAAAAGCTCTTGAAGACCAGATCTCTGAAATAACAAACAAGTTAGAACAGGAGAAATTGGATAGACCACCTGAGTGGACTTACGTAGTCTTACAAAAAATAGAAGAAGTAGATTTTAGAAAGGAAAGGGACAGTGACAACGACAGTGAGCAGGACAAAGAAAACGACTTGAGGCCACCCTAACAGTGTTGCAGAAAACACTTCTGGGTTTTAGCACACAAGACGAAGACGATTTTTCATTAACCATTTCCAAGTAGTTAAAATAAAAGAAGGGGCGAAGGGCAGAAAGTCATTCAAGTGTGGAAACACACTTTGTACATACGGTACATATTTGGTAGATTTTATTTATAGGATAACTTAGATACCATAGCAGATATGAACAGTCCTAAAAATAGATATAAAATGTTTGCTTTAGGAGTAAGATGTGTTTATGTTGTACCATTTTACTAAGGATGCTGTTAACAATGTACAAATAAGTTGCACAAGTAGATAGAACTGCACTTCGCAAGGATAAGTAAGTTTCAGATTTAGAACTAAAGATAACATTTTTGTCGAGAACAAGGAAATGAGAAAATTTGCTGAACTAACAAAATTATTGAGAAGAAGTGTCTGATCAAATAAAATTTAGTGGGACGAATGGGTGGTTTGGGATTTGGTGATGATGAAATCATCAAAGGGGGATTGATGGAGCGAAGTACAGAAGATTTTGTGAGTACCCCGTTCAGACCAATCACCCCATAACAAAGTAATATATTAATTTTGATTGCTGTGTATTAACCAAACACACACATTACATGTGGGAAATGCTCTGCATTAACAGGTTTGATTAACATATTAATTAATGGTGTAAAACGCATGTTTTATCTATTTTGCGCATTTAAGTAGTGTAATAGTGCATGTCTATGCTGTAGTGTACATTGTGCATTACATGCTGCTTTTGCTTTATTTTAATGGCTTGCAGTGTGATGCTTTTCCGCTAGGTAACAGTTTTAGGGGATAAATATTAGTACTGGTGGGTGGGGGACAGAAAACACTTATTTTCTGTGTATTCACATTTTCTTTGTGTTTATCGTAGTTTTGGCTGGTGGCTAGTTTCAAGATGGCTTCGTTTTCCCGGTTCTGCGCAGTAGAGAATGCTTGCATCATCTGGCTGGAAGAACCTCGCGCATGCCTTGTGCTCCACTGAACTTTGCAACTCCAGCTGACTATGTTCGAGGCCATTTGTATGAATGCCGGCGAGTGGCTGAGAGCCAGAATGATAGCACGAGAACAGTCGAATGCCTGCCAAAGAATGACCACGTGGAAACAGCTGAAAATAAACAGTTGAATCCCTGCCAATGAACATTTGAATGCCTGCTAATGAACTATGGGACAATTGAATTTGTAGCTATCAGCTTGTCAAACAAAGTTATTCACGGACATCCTGGGAGCAGAGAAATACAAAGTTATTCACGGACATCCTGGAAGCAGAGAAATACATTGTCATTCACGGACATCCTGAGAGCTAAGAAATGCATTTTCATGACCAATCAGAGCAAGGGAAACGGCAAGAGTTGAAACATTTGTGGGTAGAGAGCCAGCAAACACAGTATAAATATCAGACCAAAATTGGGGGTTTTGAGAGAGAAGCTGGTTGGAGAGATGCTGTCTGTCAGAGAAGCTGTTTGCAGAGATGCTGGGAGCTTGAAACCATGCCAGAATGCGCACTGATGACCCCTGTAGGTTCGAGATCGTTGCGGGACACTAGCCTGGGTGAGAGATGCGTCTAGGAGGCCAGGGTTAATAAGAAAGTTGGGGTTTTAGTGTTGGTTAGGAAGGTTTTTAGTGTAGGAAATCTTTAGAATTAAATGCATGTTTTTAATTATGGTTCACTGATCTTTCATTTTTGGAACCCTCTGTCAGTTACATGACCAAGGATTGATTTTTAACCATTTTTAAGAATAATGAAATGAATGCAAACTTACATTTTCTCTTCATTACTTTTATTAAACAGTTTCTTGATTTATTTCCTGAATAAATGGCAATGCTCAGTGAGAATTAATAGTGAGAGAATAAATGATAATTTTCTTTATGCAAATTAATTACAATAAATCTTTTAAATGATTTCAGGTGTTTGTGATTCTTTTAGAGTCAATTAATTATGCAAATCAATGTATTGTTGTAGTGAGGTTAAGCTGGTCTTGACAATCACCATCAACTTGCCCAACTAATTGGTCCATCGACCTAATTGGCGGGGTACATTGATGCATAGATTAGTTAATAAAATTAGGTGATGAAAACAAATGTTGGTGTAAAAATCTGTGCTTAAAGGTATCCCGTGATAGGAAATAATTCATGCAACCCATTGTAGGATTTTTAGCAAGGGTCTGGGGGTGTGTGTGTTAGGGTGTGTGTACTTCGGTGTTATGGGCCCCACCGGAGTGACCCGGACCCTGGGGTGGTGATAATTTCTGGGTAAACGCTGCATCACCATATATGTAAGAAGCCTGGCCACTGGAAAAATGACCCCAGTTGCCCTAAGGCCAGCAATAAGGAAAATGTTCCTCCCAGCAATACTACCACTCCTCCTGACTACAAGTAGTAATCCCCAGGTGGTAGTAATGCACCTAAGAAGTTAGGTGGGTTCTTATGGAGAACTGAGGTGGACCATAATTTAGAAAGGTCCCCATCACAGGCCTCCTCAGTCTGTGATGGTGTCATGGGATTTGCCACTTTTACTGTCAGTCCAAATTCTTTGGGCAAGTACAGACAGGAGCCACTGATAAATGGTCAGAAAGCTTTGGCATTCAGAGACACAGGGGCTAGTGTCACCATGGTGACAGGGAAACTAGTCCCCCTCAACAGCTTTTACCTGAGCTTAAGTACCAGGTGACCAACATGGATGGTATTAGAACAGATCATCCCATGGCCATAGTCAATCTCAGCTGGGGAGGGGTCACTGGCCCAAAGAGAGTGGCAGTGTCCCCAAACTTGCCTGTAGATTGCCTGTTGGGCAATGATCTGGAAATTTCAGCCTGGGCTGAAGTTGAATACCAGGCCCATTTAAGAATGTTAGGCCTCCCTGAGAAAGTTGGTGGGGCTCTTAGGGCCTCAGCCCCTCCCAGGGAGATTTTGGAGAGGTGGAGCCTGAAAGAATGGCCCACTCTACTCCACCAGAGAGCAGAAGGGTTGAAGAAAAGTCTTCTTCCCCCAGACTATAGGTAAGGGTCAGCTTCCTCAGGGAACTGATCCTACCCCTAGTGAAGGAACTGCCCCAGAGGTGGTCAGGCCTCGCCTGGCAACGCCCCTGATGGCAGGGGACACTTCCAAGGTGGTACCCAGTCTGGAGCAGGTATCCTGCCCCTCTCTACCCTACCTCAATCAGCCTAGGGCTGCAGAGGTCAGTGGACCCCTAAAAGCCCACTGCCAAGAGGAACCCCCATCAACAGATTAGGGGCACCCAGTCTAGTAGCCCTAGCCAGGTGAAAATTCCTCAACCCACTGAGGGATCCCTCTTACCATTGGATAGGGACCACCCCCAGATGGACTCTGTTGGGCAAAGGCAAACCTGGGACCAAGTGGTTCCAAACCTACCATGTCCCCCAGTGTTCCAACCAAAGGGACCCAACCCCCAGCTGTAGGCAGCCAGAGGTTGACTCTTAGGGCCAGATACAACTCAGTCATGGAAAGAGAGGCCTCCATGGTGACCAGTGATCTGAGGAAGCTGAGGCCAACTTTATTAGGGCCTCACTTCTCTACTCAGACACCCCACCAGCCTTTTACTTTGCCAAAACACCCTACAGGTAGAAATCCCAACTTTTGGAGACCATCCAATACCCTTAGAGGTAGGGACTGCTTAGTGGACCATAAGACAGGGGGTATCCTTGCTAGTGCAGGATCTTCCTTATATGGCCACTTAGTCAATAAAGGCTCAACTGGACAAGGTTAGCCTTATCTCCTTTCGTTTGGGGGGGTTATGTAGGAAGGTGGAATCTGACTGCATGGTTACCCCCACTTTTTCCTGGTCTTTTGCTGGTTTTCGACTTAGTCTGACTGGGATCCTGCTAATCAGGACCCCAGTCTATCTGCTTTCTCCTTAAATTGGTTGTTCATGTACTTTAGGTACACTCCAGATTGGATTCTGGGGTACCCTTATAAGTCCCTAGTATATGGTATACTATGTACCCAGGGCATAGGTACCCCAGAGGCCTCCCAGGGGCTGCAGCATGTATTATGCCACCCCTGAGAGACCATTTAAAATGACACAACAGGTCTGCTACAGCAGCCTGTGTAAGGTGGTGCATGCACCCCTTACTTAGATATAGATTTGCTATAATTATCCTAATCACTGCACATATAAACCTATCAGTCACCCCTATGGCAGGCCTTATCAATCCTGAAGGCCGGGTGCTGGGTCTTATGTGAGAGGGTGCCCATGCATGAGCAGAGCCCTCTGCAGCCTTCGGAACCTATTCGCCGGGGTTGTTTGTGATGCAGCCAACCATATATACTTAAGTGCATTATAACCTCGCGGTAAATGCTAACTTTAAAACGGCTGCATGGAAACATGTCGTGTTTGGTGTCAAACACCTTGGAATCATACCTCCCACACCAGTAACTGGTGTGGGAGGTATGATTCCACCCTCCTAGAGGGAGAAATATGACAACACCGGTACACCTGCTACCAGCTTTCTTGACCCTGGCATCACAAAATGGATGCTGCAAAAACACAGTTGATGGACAGAATGTAGAACAATGTCATACATTCACCCCAGTACAGAGATCTGGGCCTAAATCCATCGTTTTTGGTCACCATGCCATTCCAGTTTGAACCCAGCCATATGCAAATCAGTCTTGACCCTGTGCCTCATGGGAACAGTCCAGCCCGAACTGCCAAGCCAGGTCCTTCCTGGACTGGAAACAAGCATCCTAGGACCGGTTTCGGGGTTTCATCCCTCTTCAGCCAGGATAGCTTGATTCCAGTGGCATGGAGAGCACGGGACCCACGTCTGGGCATACCCGTCCCACTCGGGGTGACAAATGCAAAAACACAGTTGATGGACAGAATGTAGAACAATGTCATACATTCACCCCAGTACAGAGATCTGGGCCTAAATCCATCGTTTTTTGCTCACCATGCCATTCCAGTTTGAACCCAGCCATATGCAAATCAGTCTTGACCCTGTGCCTCATGGGAACAGTCCAGCCCGAACTGCCAAGCCAGGTCCTTCCTGGACTGGAAACCAGCTTTCTTGACCCTGGCATCACAAAATGGATGCTGCCAGCCACAGACACGAGTCTGCCCTCCTGCTGCTGGACGAAACTCCAGCAGGGGAAGGCTTGACAATAGGTTTCCTGTCACAGGGAGGTGTGACCACCTCCCAGACAGGCTTTAGTGTATTGGGGCTGGGTGGGTGCACTCTCAGAGTGCTTTGATGTCTGCACTCGGGGCACATTTGGTGTCCCTGTGCATAGTCCAGCTCAAACCGGTTGCAGGAACCATTTGCTCCTGCTTTGGCGCGAAACTGGACAAAGGACATGGGTGTAGCCACCCCTCTGTCCTGACCCTCCCATAGGTGGGTCCCCAGAGTTTGTCCCACCCCTTCCTTGGGTATAAAGTAGGAACCCCTGACTACAGGACTTTGGACTTACCTGGACTAAACTCTGCTACAGAAACCAAGTACTTCGACTATCTGCACGACGCTGGATGACTGAAGAATCTCCCTTGGAGTAAAAGAGTTACTCCCTTGCTGAGCAGGCACCTAAAACGCATCTGCCCGGATTGCATCTACGAAGCTCCTGAAGGACTCCGAAGATTTCTGCAATACAGGAGGTGGGTTCCCGTGGTCTCTGAGGTTGATCTGCGCTCTCAGCAATTCTGAGGCCTGTATCCCTCGTGGGGACCGTGCAACCCGAACCCCTGGGCACCGTGTACATTTGCAGCAGCATATGCTTTTTGGTGACCCCTGAGGCTGTGCTTTGGGCTACTTGTAGTCCTGACCCCGAGCAGTAATTCCACTGAAGATTTCCGGCCTCCACTCCACGAGTGTTCCGTGGGCTGGTATTTAGTGAGTCAGCTCGAGGTCCCTTCGCGATCCCAGGTCCGTTGGCCTGTGGGTCCCTGTGAAGGCAACTTTAACTTTCAGTGGGCTTCCTGGTTGCTCCAGACGTGCCCTGACTCTCCATCGCTTGGAGAGTCCCCAGAACCTTGCTGGTCCTCACAGAAGCATCTTTCCTCTGACCGCGTGGGTTGCCGTTGCCAAGGCTTGTTGGTGTTCGATCCGGACACTGACCCCCAGCACTCGACATCCTACGTGGGACAGCTCACCTTCAGACTTTGGTTGTCATCAGCGCCTCCTGGTCCCCGTGGCTGCCGAGTCAAGCTTCACCTCTTCTCACCTGAAGCACCTGACATCGGTGGGCATTCGATTGTTCCGCTCCTGGTCACGTGAAGTGACCCAAACTTTGTCCCCTCTGCTTGCAGGTTCTTCTCATCTCCGATCCAGTCTTGGATCACACCGGACACTTTTCTTCTCCACGGCAGCAGCACTTCTTCGCATCACGCCATTGAAAACGACGAGGGTTTCCGACACCACTTGACCTCTATGCACCCGGCTCCTCTGGGATAGGTAACACGGGTACCTCGGTACTCTCAAGGGTGCTGGCCTTAGAACCTTCTATGTTTAGCTGGGTTTGCTTAAAGTCCTCTCCTAAGTGTCCTTAATCTTTAAATTTCCAACCGCGACTTTCCCATAGAGTTGTACGGAGCTCGCGCCTGTGTTCACACACTGCACCCGTCCTCCGTGGGTCCCCTGTGTCACTACCTTGGGTGGTTCCTTGGGGTCCCAGCGATTCTACGTGCTCTAGGCACTGTGTCTAGTCAAGTCGTAGTTGTTATACCACTTTCTTAGTATATGGTTTGGTCTCCCTTGGAGCCCACTGTGTATTGTGCTATTTACTGTTGTTCTAGTGATTTAATATTGTGTGCCTTGTTCTCTAATCTCATAAAGAGGTTAGTAGAGAGTGTTTAGTAATAAATACATATATTTTATATATACCTTGTGTGGTTCTCCTTTCATTTGGTCATTCAGGAGGTTATATACTGGTAAAACAAGCTGCTTTACATTCCTTCGAGACTTAGCCTGAAGGCTGCTCTCCATAGCTACCACTAAGAGAGCTTTCAATAAAGGTTGTCTTTAACCTAATCATCAATAAAGGTCGTTTGGACTGGTGCAAGGTGCCCACTTCAATTAGTGGACAGCATATACCAGGCCAACTTCTCACATTGGTGTGCAGCGGTTGGGATTCAAGCTAGCTATTGTTTTACCAGATACTCTCATTGAGTGACTAACTGAAAACCACTAAAAGTACTTAGGTACATATAAATCAAGACTAGAATAAAGTAAGTTCTACTGAACTTAGAGTTGGGTACGTCAAGGGCCTAGCACACCCTTTCTCCAACTCAAGAGAGTTTCAGTTCCCACTAGGGTAGGTAGGTGCATACACCACACCACACTAGTATGTCTTCTAGGCCAGAAGCCAGTGGGCCTCTGCCAACTAAGTATGACCACATCTCATTTCAGGAATTGAGAACCATGTGTACATCTAGAAAACTGAAGACAGGGAAAAACCCCAACACTCAACGCCTCATAGAGGCTTTGCTTTTAGATGACCTCAGAAAGACCCCAGGGTCTGATGAGGCAGGCAGGTTGGGTGGGACAGCAGAAGAGGAAAGGCCAGGAAGTGAAAACTTCTATGACCTGGACTCTGATGCTGGCCAGGAGGATCAAACTGATCCTAACCTGGACAATCCAATTCTTCCTGAAGGTGAGGAAGGAGGCCTCAGTGGCCCTCTCTTTACCCCACCTGGAAGGGTTAACAGTTTACCAAGAAGATCAAGATCTCCTTCTCAGGAACCTAATCATTCTTGTACATCTGTAGGGAGCTCTGGTTCTCATAGGACCCCTGCCTCTCATAAAAGGGAGTCCTCTTATGAGAGGAAGTGCCAACTGCTTGAGTTTGAGAGAGCTAAGCTCAGAATCAAGAGAGAGCAATTGGCCTCAGATAGGGAATCCCTGGAGCTTCAGAGAGCTTCTAAAAAGTTGGGGCTAGAGCCCCATGGTGGCAGCAACAGTGTCCCTAGGAGTAGAGAACATACTCATGACCATAGGAACCTGAACAAGATTGTCCCTCCCTACCAGAGTGGGGGTGACATCCACAAATGGATAACTGCACTGGAGAGGGCCTGTAAGGTACACAGGGTCCCTCAGGAGCAGTGGGCAGCAATCTTGTGGCTCTCCTTTGCAGACAAAGGTAGAGACAAGCTCCTCACTGTTAGAGAAGAGGATGCTGATAATTACAAAGTCCTGAAGAGTGCTCTGATTGATGGGTTTGGCTTAACCACTGAACAATACAGGATTAAGTTCAGAGACACCCAAAAGGCACAGGCTCAGGACTGGGTTGACTTTGTAGATTGTGCTACTAAGGCTCTGGAAGGTTGGATACATGGCAGCAAGGTGCATGACTTTTTAGGATTGTACAATTTGATTATGAGGGAGCAGATCCTTAATAATTGTCAAAACCAGCTTTTACACCAGTACCTGGTGGACTCTGATCTGACCTCCCCCCAAGAATTGGGAAAGATGGCAGACAAATGGGTCAGAACCAGAGTAAAGCCAAAGAATCAGGGTGGTGACCAGAAGATTCTTCCAAAAACCAAGAGAAAGGTGGGGATAAATCAAAAGATAAATCCACTACAGGGCCCCAAAAGTCCTCTTCTGGGGTGGGTCCCAAACTCCTTCCTCCCCTGAAAAGAAACCTTATTGCCATATATGTAAGAAGCCTGGCCACTGGAAAAATGACCCCAGTTGCCCTAAGGCCAGCAATAAGGAAAATTTTCCTCCCAGCAATACTACCACTCCTCCTGGTACTACAAGTAGTAATCCCCCAGGTGGTAGTAATGCACCCAAGAAGTTAGGTGGGTTCTTATGGAGAACTGAGGTAGACCATAATTTAGAAAGGTCCCCTCACAGGCCTCCTCAGTCTGTGATGGTGGCATGGGATTTGCCACTTTTACTGTCAGTCCTAATTCTTTGGGCAAGTACAGACAGGAGCCACTGATAAATGGTCAGAAAGCGTTGGCATTCAGAGACACAGGGGCTAGTGTCACCATGGTGACAGGGAAACTAGTCCCCCCTCAACAGCTTTTACCTGAGTTTAAGTACCAGGGGACCAACATTGATGGTATTAGAACAGATCATCCCATGGCCATAGTCAATCTCAGCTGGGGAGGGGTCACTGGCCCAAAGAGAGTGGTAGTGTCCCCAAACTTGCCTGTAGATTGCCTGTTGGGCAATGATCTGGAAATTTCAGCCTGGGCTGAAGTTGAATACCAGGCCCATTTAAGAATGTTAGGCCTCCCTGAGAAAGTTGGTGGGGCTCTTAGGGCCTCAGCCCCTCCCAGGGAAATTTTGGAGAGGTGGAGCCTGAAAGAATGGCCCACTCTACTCCACCAGAGAGCAGAAGGGTTGAAGAAAAGTCTTCTTCCCCCAGACTATAGGTAAGGGTCAGCTTCCTCAGGGAACTGATCCTACCCCTAGTGAAGGAACTGCCCCAGAGGTGGTCAGGCCTCGCCTGGCAACGCCCCTGATGGCAGGGGACACTTCCAAGGTGGTACCCAGTCTGGAGCAGGTATCCTGCCCCTCTCTACCCTACCTCAATCAGCCTAGGGCTGCAGAGGTCAGGGAGGTCAGTGGACCCCTAAAGGCCCACTGCGAAGAGGAACCCCCATCAACAGATTAGGGGCACCCAGTCTAGTAGCCATAGCCAGGTGAAAATTCCTCAACCCACTGAGGGATCCCTCTTACCATTGGATAGGTACCACCCCCAGATGGACTCTGTTGGGCAAAGGCAAACCTGGGACCAAGTGGTTCCAAACCTACCATGTCCCCCAGTGTTCCAACCAAAGGGACCCAACCCCCAGCTGTAGGCAGCCAGAGGTTGACCCTTAGGGCCAGATACAACTCAGTCATGGAAAGAAAGGCCTCCATGGTGACCAGTGATCTGAGGAAACTGAGGCCAACTTTATTAGGGCCTCACTTCTCTACTCAGACACCCCACCAGCCTTTTACTTTGCCAAAACACCCTACAGGTAGAAATCCCAACTTTTGGAGACCATCCAATACCCTTAGAGGTAGGGACTGCTTAGTGGACCATAAGACAGGGGGTATCCATGCTAGTGCAGGATCTTCCTTATATGTCAATAAAGGCTCAACTGGACAAGGGTAGCCTTATCTCCTTTCGTTTGGGGGATTATGTAGGAAGGTGGAATCTGACTGCATGGTTACCCCCACTTTTTCCTGGTGTTTTGCTGGTTTTCGACTTAGTCTGACTGGGATCCTGCTAATCAGGACCCCAGTCTATCTGCTTTCTCCCTAAATTGGTTGTTCATGTACTTTAGGTACACTCCAGATTGGATTCTGGGATACCCTTATAAGTCCCTAGTATATGGTATACTATGTACCCACCCCTATGGCAGGCCTTATCAATCCTGAAGGCCGGGTGCTGGGTTTTATGAGAGGGTGCCCATGCATGAGCAGAGCCACTCTGCAGCCTTCGGAACCTATTCGCTGGGGTTGTTTGTGATGCAGCCAACCATATATACTTAAGTGCATTATAACCTCGCGGTAAATGCTAACTTTAAAACGGCTGCATGGAAACATGTTGTGTTTGGTGTCAAACACCTTGGAATCATACCTCCACACCAGTAACTGGTGTGGGAGGTATGATTCCACCCTCCTAGAGGGAGAAATATGACAACACTGGTACACCCGGTACCAGCTTTCTTGACCCTGGCATCACAAAATGGATGCTGCCAGCCACAGACACGAGTCTGCCCTCCTGCTGCTGGACGAAACTCCGGCAGGGGAAGGCTTGACAATAGGTTTCCTGTCACAGGGAGGTGTGACCACCTCCCAGACAGGCTTTAGTGTATTGGGGCTGGGTGGGTGCACTCTCAGAGTGCTTTGATGTCTGCACTGGGGGCACATTTGGTGTCCCTGTGCATAGTCCAGCTCAAACCGGTTGCAGGAGCCATTTGCTCCTGCTCTGGCGTGAAACTGGACAAAGGACATGGGTGTAGCCACCCCTCTGTCCTGACCCTCCCTTAGGTGGGTCCCCAGAGTTTGTCCCACCCCTTCCTTGGGTATAAAGTAGGAACCCCTGACTACAGGACTTTGGATTTACCTGGACTAAACTCTGCTACAGAAACCAAGTACTTCGACTATCTGCACGATGCTGGATGACTGAAGAATCTCCCTTGGAGTAAAGGAGTTACTCCCCTGCTGAGCAGGCACCTAAAACGCATCTGACCGGTTTGCATCTACGAAGCTCCTGAAGGACTCTGAAGATTTCTGCAATACAGGAGGTGGGTTCCCGTGGTCTCTGAGGTTGATCTGCGCTCTCAGCCATTCTGAGGCCCATATCCCTCGTGGGGTCCATGCAACCCGAACCCCTGGGCACCGTGTACATTTGCAGCAGCATATGCTTTTGGCGACCCCTGAGGCTGTGCTTTGGGCTACTTGTAGTCCTGACCCCGAGCAGTAATTCCACTGAAGATTTCTGGCCTACACTCCACGAGTGTTCCGTGGGCTGGTATTTAGTGAGTCAGCTCGAGGTCCCTTCACGATCCCTGGTACGTTGGCCTGTGGGTCCCTGTGAAGGCAACTTTAACTTTCAGTGGGCTTCCCTGGTTGCTCCAGACGTGCCCTGACTTTCCATTGCTTGGAGAGTCCCCAGGACCTTGCTGGTCCTCACAGAAGCATCTTTCCTCTGACCGCATGGGTTGCCGTTGCCAAGGCTTGTTGGTGTTCAATCCGGACACTGACCCCCAGCACTCGACATCCTTCGTGGGACAGCTCACCTCCGGACTTTGGTCATCGTCAGCGCCTCCTGGTCCCCGTTGCTGCAGAGTCAAGCTTCACCTCTTCTCACCTGAAGCACCAGACATCGGTGGGCATTCGATTGCTCCGCTCCTGGTCTCAAGGGTGCTGGCCTTAGAACCTTCTATGTTTAGCTGGGTTTGCTTAAAGTCCTCTCCTAAGTGTCCTTAATCTTTAAATTTCCAACCGTGACTTTCCCATAGAGTTGTACGGAGCTCACGCCTGTGTTCACACACTGCAATCGTCCTCCGTGGGTCCCCTGTGTCACTACCTTGGGTGGTTCCTTGGGGTCCCAGCGATTCTACGTGCTCTAGGCACTGTGTCTAGTCAAGTCGTGGTTGTTATAACACTTTCTTAGTATATGGTTTGGTCTCCCCTGGAGCCCACTGTGTATTGTGCTATTTACTGTCATTCTAGTGATTTAATATTGTGTGCCTTGTTCTCTAATCTCATAAAGAGGTTAGTAGAGAGTGTTTAGTAATAAATACATATATTTTATATATACCTTGTGTGGTTCTCCTTTCATTTGGTCATTCGGGAGGTTATATACTGGTAAAACAAGCTGCTTTACTTTCCTTCGAGACTTAGCCTGAAGGCTGCTCTCCATAGCTACCACTAGGATAGCTTTCAATAAAGGTTGTCTTTAACCTAATCATCAATAAAGGTCGTTTGGACTGGTGCAAGGTGCCCACTTCAATTAGTGGACAGCATATACCAGGCCAACTTCTCACATATTTGAAATTTGGACACAGGAAGGCAGTGCAATATACTGTTTCAATTGAAAGTGTCAGCGCTCTTCCTAATTAAAATGTTTGATACACAAGATCGGGGTCATGTGAGTCTCTAAGAATGGCGACCTTAGAATTAGAATTGGAAATCATACCTTTGCGAGACATGGTCCAAAGTCAAAACCATAAGGGTTTATTAACATTTTAGAATCATTACAGAAGGCAAAAATGGTTAATTAGACTCGAAGCAACACAAATAATAAATCGCAATGTGCAAAATGAGAGGGTTAGCATAGGGTTAACCTCTGAGCAAAATATCAGCTAGAACCAAAGTATTATTCAGAAAATAGTCTAACATAGTATCTACTAAGAGAAGTGAGGAAAATTATTAAATCAATAGACAGAAATATGTGAAGTCTGCTGTCTGAACAAAGGGCAAAAGCTTAGGGACACATCCCAAAAGGGCACGTTTTAAAGGTTTTCGAGCAGAGAAACCACACTGTCAACACAGTGTGAAGCAAAACCAATAAACAATCAAAAAATGATACTTTTAATTAGAACCACGTACATGCATTAATATGTAGGGCAACCTGTACTCTAGAAACAAGGGAATGACACTGCACTACTGAACACACTGAAAACAATAAGACATTGAGATGACTAAATGAACCTCCACTGTCCAACAGGAAATAGCCTTGGAAATGCTACACAATATGAAACATCGCTCCTTCGTTCATGGCACACAAGAACATACATTTCAAGATAGGAAATAAACAGCGCCGTAGAATTAAATTCAATTTTACACATTTTATGGAAATGGTAAAGAACACTAGTTCCAAAATGTGTGCATATAAAACTCATTCACGCAAATGTTAAAGTGCAAGTCAGTGTGAGTAAACTGAGGTTTACTCATATCAACTTTAAGCCTTGTTATGTCAATTGCGGTTTAGACATGGTAGCTAAATAAGCTTCATTTTCTTATTAACAACAAGCACTCTGTCAGCAGCAGTCTATCTGTGTTGTTTTGTTTTCCAATGGTAATTTGACTTTATATGACTTATGAGATTACCATAGCAATTATCATCATTTAATTTATGTGCTGAGTGTACATTATCAAGGGGCTAAGGTGAGGGTCCCCACATATATATGTATGTATGTAAACGTTCACCTGCAGATACAACTTTTTCTGGCAGGGTTGTCTGACTCCTAACACTCTGGATCTGGATCAGCCTAACTCATCATACAGAACATCTGTCTGTTCTCCCTTTTCAGAAGGGGTTGCAACGACATTGTGCCTTCAGAGCTGCAGATATCTAATCCGGTCTACCTCACCAAACTGGGAGGTTCATGGTACATGCTTATGCTGCAATGCAAGGTATTGTCAATTTCTTGTATGAAATTATGATGAGACTCTCTTGAAATCATGATCCTGCAGGCGCTCAAGGCACTACTTACTTTCAGGACTCTACACTTCGATCCTCAGGTGGTGTGGGGCCGACATGCATAAATTAGAGCACTTCATTTCTCAGGCTTAGTTTGCCTAAAGTTCTTGTAGAAGAATTATACGCATCTCTGCCGAGTCACAGTCATTTGATGACTGTCCTTTCCGAGTACCTTTTTGAGCCATTTGGCTCACCACCTGGGTAATTTTTACTGGAAGGTTACTAGTTAGTTGCATTCGGTACAGGACTAATGTAACCACAATATCTGGAGTTGTTGCTTGGCCCCCAGAGGTGCTGATCTTATTTTCTACTCCTTCCTTCCATTTCCCTATTTACTGGAGCACTGTCTTCTTTCAGCTCTGCTAAGTGCTTCTGCTTGTGGTGCTCACCCATAGAAGAAGTAAAGTTAAAGAAGATGGCCTAAAGGAAGGACTTTCCTGCCAAGAAAGTGACAAGAAGATGCCACCACTGGCATCAAGCACTCATCCTTTTTCCAGCTACATGTTTTACCTGTTAACCCTCCTCTGGGCAGGAGGAGGCTGGGAGGAGGATCATCCCTAGATCAACAACAGTACCACCACCACCAAAATCAAAGCCAGTGTTTCTCATCGCTGCAGTGACTGTAGTCATTGCTGAGAGCAGAGAGTTTCAAACAGATTGTTTCCAGCAGCAATCCAAATCTTCTTCAGAGGAAACTCAATAGCAACCACAGTCTGCTACACCTTATCTTCCGTAGGTATGAGCAGAGCAGGAAGGTGAGTTTGCTGCCGAGATGCTGTTGTGGCTGCACTTCCATAGGACACATCATATTCACGATCTCTTCCAAAGAAAAGAAAGATCACTTCCTCATCTTCTCCAAGCCCCTTCCGGTGATCTTGATATGGATTGGACCCCGACCTAGACTTGCACCCAGAGTCAAGGAAAAGGAAGGTTGATGAAAGCTTCGGAGGTGAAGAAGATAATGAACCAGTGGTTGTCTAGGTGGAGAGTGCCACAGAGGAAGTCCAGATCACTTCTATTCAACCTACTCTGAGTCATGTCGCACCACCAAACACCACCTGCTTCCATTTTTTCAAGAGCCCAAAAGCCTGCAGTAATCACCACCACCACTACCGCAGTCACAGCCTGCTTCAGAGAAAGGCAAATAACTGCCTTGCTCCACCTCAGCAAGTTCTTCAGGCAAAGACTTGATAAGAAAGCTCTCTTCCCCAGATTGGGACTTCTTTGCACTGATGGAGCAGGGTAATTGAAAATTTTTAACCTCCTAATATTTATGTGAAATAACACACAAGTTCGTCTTAAGTAAATAAGCCAACCATGTATGTTACGTGTAAAGGGTTAAAGGTAACACGCTATTTATGTGCAAAATAATTTACTTACAATTGTTAACGTGGATAACATAAGTCTGACAATTGCGTACTAATTAGAATAATAAATGCATGATTTGTGCTTGGAAATAAACTGTGTAAGTGGCAAAACAAAGCATTGGTAAGTAAGGGATGGCTTTATATGTCGCTTTTGCTAGGTAATACCTAATTGGGGTACGTAGAATGACGGGAGGGAAACGAAAAGGCTTATATTCTTTATTCTTAACTATGTTTTGTTTATCTTTATAATAGTGCGCTTAGGCCTGTTGAGCAGCGATCTAAAATGGCCGCCATAAGCTAGAGTACGCAGGCGCGAGAGGAGTTATGAAAGAGAGAAAGGCCGTGAACAAGAGAGATCATGTGATCGTTCCAAAGCCTAGGATGGAAGCAGGGTCAAGGCTGTGATGACCTTATCGCATAAACGTGTGCCAAAGCAAGACAGCGAAAAGCGTGAGAAGTCGCAATGAATAAATGAATGGACAATAAACTGACCGACTGAAAAGTATCAGAAAAAGATACAGTTTGAAAACCATGAACTAAGGGAGAATGTCATGAACCCGTGTGAAACGACAAAAGTATAAATTTGCCACAAAGAACTGGTTGAAACATTGATATTCATAATGAAATGTATACTGACCCGAATGGACCAATTAGAGAGAATCTCGCCATAAAGATGTAACATTTTCACTTAGTAAGCTAGTATTAGGGTATAAGAAGACCTACTCTTGGAGGGGAGGGGTTAGCTGTTGCTGATGGTTGTTAGCTGCTTTTTGATGCTGTTGATTTCAACGCTGCCGTTTTATGAACTGATGCTGCGGTTGCTGCTGCTATTTTATATTTTTGATTGAGCATAAGACGCTGCTATTTGAGAACCTTTATGGCTTTCAATAGATTTTTCAATTTAAAACTATTAGACTTTTATTCTTAAGATCCTAAAAGGGAAAGGAACGAGAAGGCCGGTTTTCCAGAACAGATAGATAGATCTTTCGGGAGTTCTTGCTGTGACAAACTTTATTTTTCCATCTAATAGGTATGCATTGCAATTTCAATTTATTCTTATAATGATGCTAAATGTAATAACCTGAATAATAAATCTGAACTTATTCATGCTTCTAAAATTTATATAAACTTTATTATCTTTAAACCAATGAGTCAGTGGTTCTTTAGCTCAATGATAAATGTAAATGTTTATAGTGATTGAGCTGGTCTTAATCACCATCAACTGATTCCTACTAGTTGGTCCATCGACCAATGAGCGGAATACCTTAGAGCTTGAGAAGTATTATGTCATTTTTATAAAAAGGTATCCCGTCTCCTTCCAGCATATCATTTAACTGTTTTTCTCCTAGGTAAGGACGGATGAGATCCAGGGAATATATGAGAGAGTGAATGTATATGCGGTGTTATGGGCCCCACCGTCATATGGATATAGTTGTGTTTGAGAGGGATAATTGTACCTGGACGTCCAAAAGCATCTAGGAGAAGAAATTTTATTGTTATCGCTGGATCATCACTTAGGCTGCATGAGAAACACATCACAAAATGCTCACTTTGCCACATGTCAGTGGACATTGCGGTGATGGGGGCCAACTGGCCCATCTGAAAATCACCATGCAATTGTATATGAAGAGCACTACCAAAAGATAACTACTGGTGAGAGAGGAGAATAAATTGAATTGATAGGAGGTGGTGGTGAGGAAGAAGAAGATGTCAACATGCGAAGCAGCCCTGAGGCAGGTGCTCAGTGTGCAGTGATCGCCCACAGCAACTTAGGTATGGTACAAGGAAAAGAGGGATACATTCACCACAAGCATCCAAGCAGCTTACCCCCTACAAGAAGGTCTTTTGCAGCGGTACCTCACAAAGAAAACAGTCACAACAACCCACTATCAAGTTTGTATTTAGCGAGGAGTTGATGTAGCACCAAACCAATGAAAATATCCATTTAGTGGGAAGCTGGCCAATATGTTAGCTACTGAGCTTATGTCTTTTCCTTTGGTGGAAGGAAAAGGTTTTCTGGATTTTGTGGAGACCCTCTGTCAAAAGTGAAAGTTTCTAAATCAGGCCTATTTTTCTACTGTTGCTGTGCCCTCGTTGCACTTTCATTGGTGAAACAATTAGTTTTGAAAAAAACAATTGGGGGCGTGGCCAAGATGGCGGAGTGAGCAGACGCGTTTTCCTTGAGCTCCGCTCCCGATGGGCCTGCAGCACTTTATACAGCACCTCTAGCATCCAGAGCCCCCGGCAAAAGTGACAAGATCCCACGGAGCGTCTGGCCGGGAGCCGGGCGGCGGCCTACCTGCTCTCCATCGGACGGACGGGCGGCCCCCAGGAACCTATGCCGGTGAGGAGGCTGCTGGCCTGTGTTGCCTGCCCAAGCTGGTCTCGACGGGCATTCCGCCACATCCTCCGCTTGCAGTCTCCTGATGATCCATAGCGCCTGCATCCTGCCTCTGGCGACCCCGGGTGCACGTAACTGACCCCGGGCCGGTTGTGAGGTCTACGGCGAAATGGGAGGCTGTGGCGTGAGGACCGTGTGGCATTCTACTGCTAGCGTGGCCCGACCGGAGCAACGAAGCGCCCGTGGGTCGCCCGCTGGAGAGTGAGTGCCCCCCGGCCCAGTATACAGCCCCATCGAGGCCCACGGGGCCTACAGCTACTGGAAGTGGCCCGATCGGGGCCTATGGACTCTTGAAGCGCAGCATACGCGCGTGGGCCCCTAGAGTCAATCCGCTGCAACCCCCGCATACGGGTGTCAGGAGGTCTGCCGCAGTTGTGCCCAGCCCTACAGGTCCCCTGGCCCACCGACGCACGAGACTGGCCCTGGGCCAGCAGGGCGGCCCACAGAAGAACCCGGGCCCACGGCGGGGAGGCCTGTTAGGCTCCCGCCGTCCCAGGCCTGAATTAGTGCTCCAAGTCTCCCGGGGGTTGCCCAGTGGGGGCGGGTGCCCTCCGGCCCCCTGCCTGCCACATCAGTGCCTGCGAGACCTCCGCCTGCTGAGAGCGGCCCGTGCAAAGCCTGCAGTGTTCCGGGACAACGTGGTGCTACAGGGGTGCCTCTGGCGTGGCCCCTTCCACTGCGACCAAGGGACATACTGCCCTGCTGCCTGTGGCCGGATGTTGGGGGCCTGAGTCTGGACACTGGTGAGGCCCACAGAACGTTGGAGCAATTATCCCCGAGGGCAGTGCACCCCCGAGAGCATTGCAGGGCCTACAACTTACTACCGCCATGTGCTGAGGGAGCGACGGAGACTTAGCCTCACTGCAGCTGAACGTTCCTACTCCCAGCGGAGCATCAGGCCACAAGCGGCATCTCTTCTGGGAACTAACGAGCGCCCTCGCCCCACCGGCGGTTCCCGGTGTGAACATATCCCTTCTTCTGGGCCTGTTCCCGACCCGTGGTGGGGCCGGCCTCAAGACTCCTCAATGGCAATGGCAAAAAGCAAGAAGGACAGGTCCGTTCGGGACCTCCTCATGAAGTCGGCGGGGGACGCCTCGGGATCTAACGCGACCTCACCAGGAGACGGCCCAGACGGTGCGGTCACCAGAGAATTCCTGGAGGCGTTGTTCGCTTCCCAGAGGGAGGACATTCTGGCCATTAAAACGGACTTACAGGCGGACCTGCGGGAGATGCGAAGAGACGTTGATGCTGTGGGGAAGCGGGTGGCCTCCCTGGAGGACTCCGCAACCGCCAGGGACGAAGAGATCGCAGCACTTCAACAAGAAATCTTGCGGCTGCGGGACCAACACTTGGACCTCCAATCGCACACAGAGGACCTGGAGAACAGGTTGAGGAGGAACAATATCCGTATCCGCGCTGTCCCAACTGAAGCAGAAGGGGAAGCCCTCGTGGGCTACGTGCAAGACCTCTTCCGAACGGCCCGGAACGCACCGGCGGACTCCTCCGTCAAGATCGACCGATGCCACTGTGTTGGCCTGCCACGCCAACCGAACCGCCCGCCCGCCCGCAGACATTCTAGTGTGTGTGCACGACTTCACAGTGAAAGAGGAGATCCCCAAAGCGGCCCGCTCTAGTCCATCTCTACGCTTCCGGGAACACTCTCCCCAACTATTTCAGGACCTGGCGGCCAACACCCTTCAAAAAGAAGAGACTTTCGCCCCATCACTAACCATCTACGCTCACAGAAAATATCATATGCCTGGGGCCACCCCTTCCGCCTCATTTTCCGCGTGGAAGGGAAGTTGCACCAAGTCCACTCCATGAACAGAGGCATGTACAGCGCTGAACTTGAATCTCGACGACCTGCCTACCCAGCCAGATGCCTCGGAGGTGAGCGCGCAGGGGCCCCCGGGACGAGGGCCCTGAGGCGGTCGGGAAGCGGTCTGCAGTTCTTCGGACCCTTGCTGGCGCAGAAGGGGACTCCCTGGACTCTAATGACTGAGGGTAATGTGCTTCTGGGTTTGTTCTGTCTTCTTTGGGTCTGGCGGGAGCGGGGGATTCTTCTCTTTGCTACTTGGGGGTGATCCAGCGCTAACTATAAAAATAATTCTCCTATTATGCTTTGGTCATCCAGGTGCAACTATTCCTCTAACACACACACTATATCCATATGACGGTGGGGCCCATAACACCGCATATACATTCACTTACTCATTTATTCCCTGGATTTCCTCCGTCATTAACCTAGGAGAAAACGATTTGCTGGAAGGAGACGGGATACCTCTTTTATCATGACATAATATTTCTCATTTGCTTTAAGGTATTCCGCTCATTGGTCGATGGACCAACTAGTAGGAATCAGTTGATGATGATTAAGACCAGCTCAATCACTATAAACTCTTTATCAATTTACTTTAATCATTGAGCTAAAGAATCACTGAGTCATTTGTTTAAAGAATAATAAAGTTTATGTAAAGTTTTGAAGCAAGAAATGAGGTTAAGCTTATTATTCAGATCATTACATTTATAATCAATATAAGAATAAAATGAAATTGCAATGCATATTTATTAGACGGAAAAATAAGGTTATCATAGTAAGAACTCTAAAGATCAATCTATCTATCTGGGGAAAATCTAATAGTTCTAAAATAAAAATCTATCAGGAAAAATTCTCCTAAAGCAGCATTTTATACTCAACTGGAAAAGAAAAATAGCAGCAGCAGCATCGGCTCATCAGCATCAGCAACCGCAACTTCACCCATCTACAGCATCCAACTTCTCCAGCAACTCCCGCAGCATCTACCTCAGCAACTCCCGCAGCAACTCCCGCAGCAACTAACCCCTCCCTCCAAGAGTAGGCCTTCTTATACCCTAATTCTAGCTTACAGCATAAAATGTTTCATCTTCATGGCGTGGTTCTTTCTCATTGGTCAAAACTTCAGGCCCATATACATTTTAATCAAACTTCCTGGTCTTAACCAGTTCCTTGTGGAATGTCCATGCTTGCATCGTTTCCCACAGTTTATGTCATTGCTCATCCGTTTCGATCAGTCCAATTTGTATCTTTTTCTGCTACATTTTGGATTCAACAGTTCCGTCCATTGATTCAGTTGGACTTCTCACGCTTCTTGCTGATCATCTTGGCACACATCTGCTCAGAAAGGTCACAATAGCCTTGACCATAATTCCATCTTAGCCTCTCAGCACCAGCACGTGATCATCCCTTTCCACAGCCTCTCTCCTCTATCACATGGTCCCCCGCTCATGCGTACTCTAGCAACTGGCGGCCATTTTATATCGCTGCTCGACAGACCTAAGCGCACTATTTTCAAAGATAAACAAAATATTGTTAAAACAAAGAAATATAAACCCTTTCGTTTCCCTCCCGTCTTTCTACGTACCCCAATTAGGTATTACCTAGCAAAAAGCAACATATAAAGCTGTCCCTTACTTACCATCGCTTTATTTTGCAACCACACGTTTTATTTAAAAGCACAGATCATGCGTTTATTATTTAATTAGTACGCAAATATTATGTTATGTTAGACACGTAAACAATTATAAGTTGATTAATTTGCACACGGAATAGCGTGTTACCTTTAACCCTTAACTTGTAACATACATTGTTGGTTATTTACTTAAATGAACATGTTTATTAATTATTTTACGAAAATATTAGGAGGTTAAAATTTTTTCATTTACCCTGCTCCATCAACTCCCCCTTTGGTGATTTTTAATATCACCACAAAACCCAAGTTATACAATTTTCTCAGACAGCATATATCTTTTATCCATTTGCTTTTGTTAGTTTACACAACTGTATCCCTTTCAACTTGTCTCTTCGTTTTCTTGTACATGTTCTCTTTTATTTCTTCTAACTCTATTTCACCCATTTCTCTCTCTCTCTCCTTGTTTATCATGTTTTCTTTTTCTATTTTATTCTGCCTTCTTCTTCTCTTTATACATGTTATTGCAAGCTTCAGTACTAATATTATTATTATTATCACGGTTGCTATTATTATAACTTTCCCTATTATTAATCCACTCATTCTTGTTAACCAATTTATTACTGAAGAAAACCCTTTACCAAGTTTTCCAAAAACACTTTCAACCTCCAGTGGAACAAGTTCTTTGTGCAAACTTGTAATATTTGTTATATACTTCTGTATATTTTCGCTTTTATCTGGAATGTATGTGCAACAATGTTGGACTTTCAGCATTCCACAGACTCCGCCCTCATTTGCCAAAAGAATGACAAGGGCAAGTCGATTTTGCATCACCATAGCTCTCATGGCAACCATCTCGGTATTTACCATCAAGAACCCTCTAGCAGTATCTGTAGATAAACCATCTACCACTGTGGATAATTTCCGAATTCTAAATGCATTCAAAGATATTCCCACTGCTGGTATCAATGCTCCAAAAATATCACCTACTATTTCTGAAAAACTTTCCCTTTTTCTACGTGTAAAGATATTTATCATTTTGTGTGTTCCTTTTTCTTTTCTATCCATATGAAAAATCTTTGGCAAGACCAGGCCTAGGTAACATGACCCATACCAATGGTCCGGCAACCTATAATAAGCCCTATTTCCGCAAACATAATAAATCCCTGGAAATATTGGATCTTTTCCCCCTTTGAATCCCCATCCACCTAAAATTTGGTAATTGTCATGGCAAATACTGGAACCCACAAAATAATTGTCATATCTTGTCTTATTTCTTCTAATGCACAACCTTCCCTGTTGGGGCCAATCCAGAGTCATAGCTGCATTTGTCTTTTTCTTGTCATGATCGTCTTCCTCAAACGCCCAAAGAGGTGTTTTTGTCTCTTCTATCACTTTTCTTTGAAATTTCACTCTTCTCTCTTCAACCATCTCTAAAAATACTTTTTCTTCCTTCTTTAACTCACAGGTAAGGTTGTACCTAATTATACTATCTAATGTTAAAATCTTATCTTCTAGAAAATATTCACCAAACGTTTTTCCCTCTTTTATTTTGTTCAGCTCGGGAACTACAGAAACTTTCGCAAAAATCTTATTTATGTCAGTGTAATAATATTCTAATCTACCTGTTTTATAAAATAAACTTGCTAAAACGCTACATGTTATTCCATACGTCAAAGGGAGGTGATGATAAGTCACACCCTCTGCTACAGATGCAGGCAACTGCATATAAACATAGCAATCTCTTACATCCATTGTTTCTACATACTC
Organism: Calotriton arnoldi; assembly: GCA_963921515.1. NCBI lineage: Eukaryota > Metazoa > Chordata > Amphibia > Caudata > Salamandridae > Calotriton > Calotriton arnoldi. The sequence continues at coordinate 278,230 of CAWUFW010007127.1, forward strand.
ATATAATAATTTAGTAAAAACATTTTTTGAAAAATCTGTTATTGATTTGTCCTTGTGTAATTCTGCACTACTCTTTAAAATAACTGGTTCTTGAGTGTTAGCTCCTTTTTCTTTCTCAGTGTTATTAGACGTTTCTACTACAGCTAAACTAATTGGAATAGTGATTGCTAAAACCACCCATACTGTCATTAATAATCCTGTACAAAAGCAGCACATTTTGCACCATCTACTTAAAAACTCACATTTACATTTTCTATCTCTAGTATTCTCCATTTTATTTTATAACCTTATTTATTTGTTTTCCAGAAAATTGTGTCACTACACCTCAGAAATGACTTATTTGCCACTCTGTACTCCAATGTTTTGTCTTTGCTTGGTACTTTCTTTTAATTCTTTCTCAGAATTCTTTCTTTGTCACATCCGGTAAATTCGTCAGATCCAGTGTTTTGTCAAATCCGGTAGAAACTATTTAAACTTCTTCAGGTTTGTTGCACTTCACTTTCTCCCATCAGGTTTCTTTGTTCTGGGTTCTCGTGAGTGTTCTTTTCTTCTTTGTTACTAGTCAAAGCAAGATACAACCATTCAGGCGATCTATACTTCGGATTTACCTTCTTTATTCTTTTCGTTTTCTGTAAGTGTTTTCCACCTTGTTTTTCTTGCTCTCTCTGACTTGTTATTTCATTCACTTGTTCAGCACTTTTCCCATCCAACCTTATGATTCTGTATCTTAATTTTCTTACTTCGTTGGGCCAATTGTCTCCTTTTCTTGGCATTTTTGCCTCACTTCCTTTTTCCTCTCTTTCTGTTTTCCAATTTCTTTTTCTTGACTCTAGTTTTTGGTTTCTTTCTTCTCCACTTTCTTCAGACTCTGTTTCAATTCTTTCGTTATTGCCTTTTATTTTGAAACTTATAATGTCATTTTCTTCCTCTACTTGTGGTTCTTTTCTTATCTTCCTTCGTTCACCTATTTCTGTCCCTCCTCGAGGTTCTTCCGAATTTGTGTCAGTTTTCCTTTGTGCTTCTAAATTTCCCTGTTCTCGTGTTTGACTATTTGTCCCTATTGCTCCTCGGGGATCTTCCGATTTTTCTAGCTTTTTGTTTGAAACTCTCCCTTCTTCATCTATTAATATTATCTCCGAAGGATTTTCACCACAACTCGTACTTGGTTGCTCACTGTCACTATCTTCTGGCTCAGTTTCTTCTCTTATGCTTTCAAAATTCCAATTTCTTTTTCGAATTTCTTCACAATCCGAATGATCTGTATCAGATTCTGAACTGGTATCTGATATTTCCAGATGTCGACTTACAGGTCGATCTTCAAATTCTGGAACTTCAGCTATTTCCTCTACTTCTTCTGTCGTTGCACTTGTAGTTGGGTCTTCCAGATGTCGACTTACAGGTCGATCTTCAGGTTCTGGCACCCTGTTTGTTTCTTCTTCTGATTCTGATGCTGAACTGTTATCCAATACTTCCAGATGTCGACTCACATGTCGATCTTCAGGTTCTGGAACTCTGATGGTGTGACTGGCATGCACCCAGTGTTTCACTCCTGCACACTTGACTGCAGTGGTCGTCACCAGGATCACTTGTCGTGGTTCGTCCCAGCGAGGAACCAAACAGTTTCTTCTCCTGTGGACTTTTATGCGGACCCAATCGCCTGGATTCAAGTCGTGAGCTGGTTTTCTTTCAAGAGTGGTCGCATCCGGTCCAACCTGATGAAACACAGAACGCACCACATCAGCCAATCCTTTGCAATAATCCAGCACTAGATCATCAGTTATAGTCAGTAGTTTTTTGACAGGTACTTGTGCTTGTCTCATTGCTCGTCCCATAATTATTTCATGGGGACTGAGTCCAGTTTTCCTTTCCGGAATACTTCTGATTGTCACTAAAACTAATGGCAAGGCATCTGGCCATTTATGTCCTGTAGCTTGACACATTTTTCCTAACCTGTTTTTAATTGTTCCATTCACTTGCTCTACGATTCCAGAAGCCTCTGGTCTGTATGCACAATGCAGTTTCTGTTTAATACTAAGTGCTTCACAAATTAGTTTAACCAATTCATTTTGGAAATGTGTTCCTCTATCTGTTTCAATCGTGACTGGAAAACCATACCTCGGAATGAATTCTCGCAGCATAAGTTTTGCTACCGTTATTCCATCATTCCTTCTGGTCGGGTATGCTTCCACCCAACGAGAAAACAAACAGACGACCACTAGGACATACCTTAGTCTGTTGCAAGGTGGCATTTCAATAAAATCCATTTGCATTCTAGTGAAAGGACCTCCTTCTCGTCCTATTGTTCCTAGACTCACTACTGTCTTCCTTCCTGGATTTAACTGTTGACAAATAAGACATCTCTGACAAAGACTCTCAGCTATGGCTCTGAATTTTGGATTATACCATGTTTGTCTAAAAAGTCTGATCATTGAATCTCTCCCAATATGGGCTTGTCCATGGTACATCCGTGCCATGTCAGAAATCATGCTATCAGGCATAACTGGTCTCTCATCTTTGTAAACCCAAACATCATTTTCTTCATGTTTTCTACATCCTGCTTTTATCCATGTATCTTTTTCCTCATCATCTGCAGCTTCTTGTAACTGTCTCACCTCATCCCATGTCTCAATAGAGTTAGTAAAAAGCAAAGGACAAGAAATATGCTCTCTTTTCCGACTTTTGTTTAAAGAAACCACATTCTTTGCACAGTACTGTGCCATTTCATCAGCATATTTATTACCAACAGTTATGTAGTCTTCCCCATTTTTATGTGCATTGCACTTCACAACAGCAATCTGTTTAGGCAGCTGTATCGCCTCAAGCAGCTTTTTCACAAAATCTCCATTTCTAATTGGCGTTCCTGCAGACGTCAAGAAACCCCTTTGTGACCAAATCTGACCAAAGTCGTGCACCACCCCAAAGCCGTACTGGCTATCTGTCACAATCGTAACCCGTACATTTCTTCCCAACTTGCATGCTTGAATCAGAGCTACTAATTCTGCGACTTGGGCAGACCGTACCCCTTTCAGACAAGATGCTTCCATTACAGTTGCTACTGTGCAAACTGCATATGCTGCACTTAGAACTCCATCACTCGTTCTCAAACATGAGCCGTCCACAAACAGAATATAATCTGATTCTTTCAAAGGCTCATCTCGTATGTCAGACCTTGGTTTTGTACAGTATTCAAGCACATTCAGACAATCGTGATCTACTTCATCCATTTCAATCACACTCTCTTCATCTGGCAATGATGTCGAAGGATTCACATTCATACATCTGTCAATGGTCACATTATCTGCACTCAAAATTACTTTTTCATACCTAGTCAGCCGACTATGTGTCATGTATTGGGTTTTCGTTCTTGTCAAGAGAATTTCCATAGAATGGGGAACATATACTCTCAGTGGATATCCCATCACTATGCCTTCACTCTGTTCCAGACTCACACAAGTAGCAGCAACTGCTTTCAAACATCCAGGCAATGCTTTCGCTACTGGGTCTAAAACAGCCGAAAAATATGCAATTGGTCTTTTCATAGTTCCATGTCTCTGTACCAAAACTGAAAATGCACATCCGTCTCTTTCACTGCAATACAGCTCAAAATCTTTCTCATAGTCAGGCATTCCTAATGCTGGAGCCTCACACAATTTCTTTTTCAACTCTCTGAATGCTTTCATTTCTTCATCATTCATTTCAAAAGGATCTTTAACATCCTTCTTTGTCAGTTTTTGCAATGGTTTAGCAATCAGTGAAAAACCGCTTATCCATTGTCGACAATATCCAACCATTCCCAAAAACATTCTTACCTCTCTTTGTGTCATTGGAGCTCTCATTCCTTGAATCATTTTTATTCTTTCAGTTGTCACCTTTCGCACTCCTTTCTCAATTTTATGCCCTAAATACTGGACTTCTTGTTGACAAAACTGCAATTTTGAAGGGGACACTTTATGTCCTCTTTTTGCTAAATGATTCAGCAAAGCAATTGTATCATTGACACATGCTTCTTTCGTTTTTGATGCCACCAGTAGGTCATCAATATACTGAACCATCACTGATTTTTCTGGCATTCTTAAATCTTCCAACGATTTCTTTAGAATCTGATTAAAGATTGAGGGACTTTCTGTGTACCCTTGAGGAATTCGGCACCATGCCAAAATACGCTCTCCAAACCTAAACGCAAATAATGGCTGGCTATCTGGATGCAGTGGAATAGAGAAAAATGCATGACATAAATCAATTACTGTGTACCATTCTGCTTCACGTGGAATCTGGTATAGAATCACAGCAGGATTTGGTACTATCGGGCAACAAGGCACAAACATTTTGTTTACCTTCCTCAGATCCTGTACAATTCTATATGTTCCGTTTGGCTTTTTCAGTCCCATTATTGGCGAATTACATGGACTGCTCATGATTTCTTTTAGAATCCCTTGTTCAATCATTTTATTTATTACTGGCGTTATTCCTTCAATTATTTCTGGTGTCAATTTATACTGGGGCGTATTTGGGTAACTCGTTCCCTCTTTCAGTGTTATTTTAATGGGATCTACTCCTTTCATTAATCCTACATCTTCTCCTGTAAAGTCCCACACTTCTTCTTTCACTGTCTTTTTCAATTCAATTGGGATTTTCTCTGCATCAAATACAGGAAACAAACCATTTACTTCTGGTTCTAAATTCACCATTGTCATTTTATACAGCACATCCTCATCTGGAGTCTGAAATGCAATTCCGTCTGGGGTACAATAGATAGTGCAGTTCATCTTGCACAATAAATCGCGTCCTAATAGGTTCACGGGACTACAATCGCATACCACAAATCGGTGCATTTCGCTAAATGGACCAATTCTTACCTTCACTAATTTAGTAAGAGGCGTTTTAATTTGCTGATTTGAAACTCCAACTACTTGGATATGTTCACCTGAGAGAGGAAGGTTTGGAATTTCCACTGACCTAACAGTAGAACGGGTAGCTCCAGTGTCAACAAGGAATGTTACATTTGCACCATTCACTTCTCCATCCACAAATGGACCAGACTGATCTACCTCTAGAGTTGCGCCAAGCACGCACTCTTCCCCCTCTCCTAGGCACCGTCAGGAACTTTCATCCGTGTCATCCTCATCCTGTCGTAACCAATATTGAGAAATTGCAGCTGCACGCGGCAACTGTGTTACCTGTTCTCCTCCGTAGAATCCTGTTTCTGCACTGTATTTCTGTTGGTTAACACTCTTGGGAAGTGGTGGTTGTGGCACCTGACCTTGTTGAGTAACTACCTCACTCTGCACCTGTGAATTTAATGATTGATTTTCCACATTAGGTTTTGGAGGAAATTTACACTCGTTTCTCCAATGTTCTAGCTTTCCGCAGTTGTGGCATGGCCACTTTTTCTTTGCCTCATCTATGCTCATTTGTCCTTTTCCTTTACCTATATTAGGTCGGGATCTAACCTGTCCTGTTTCATTACCAGTATTACTCAATTGAGCTTCTTGCTTCTCTGCAACTTTCACCTGCGCCCACATGGCCTTTTCTTTCAATTTACGCTGTCTACTCTCAATATCATCACTGCAATACTTAGCATATCTCAAAACCTCATCCACTGTGCTATTCTGCCAACAAATCATATGCTGCTTAATCATTTCACTTATCTCTGGTTTCAATCCATACACAAACCTATATACAAAATGACTCATATCTTTCTCATTCAGTGTCTCATAACCACTGTACTGTTTGAAAACCAACAACAATCTCTCATAGTAGGCGTGCACTGATTCTTTACTTTCCTGCGTTGTTCTGTCTATTTTTACCCAATCTGTTTCTTTAGGTGGAATCTTATTCTTCAAAAAGGTAATTACTTGGTCGTACTTCCTCATCACTTCTGGTCCTGGCGCTCCTGTTTTAGCGTCCCTTGGATATTCTACAGTTGGCCAATCAATAGTAATCTTACATTCTGTCCACAAATCAGCTGGCACTACTATATCAAACAATCCATCCAGATCTATCCACAACACCTTTGAAACCTTCACAAATCTTTCCACTTGTCTGTACCATTCTACTGGCTTCTCTCTCAATTTTGGGAAGTCATTTGTAAATGACAGTATATCCTGTCTGGTCCATGGAACATGCACATAACTACCACCTGGAGTTTCTCTCATCGGGTACTCCCTTACAACTGGTTCCTTATCTGTCACTGCAAAAGCCAAAGATGCTTTATCTGTTGTTTTCTCATTCTTTTTCGACCATCTAATTCTCCATCTTTCCACATCACCCCATTTTCTCAATAAAACAATTAACTCTTTTATTTGGGTCAGTCTTCCTGATGTGTTCAAATTCTCTATGTCTTTCTCACAAAAATCTACTCTGTATGGTTTCTGCAACGTTCTCACTTTCACAAATTCCACTCCTAGTTCATTTGCTGTCTCTTCCAATTTGTCATGTAAATTTCTAGCTCTCCATGTAAGACTTTTGCACAAAAACATAATCTCATCATCCTGATAATTTTTTAATTTTTCTGTTCCAATTGTTCCCAAAATCAATTCTTCCATGTCTATTTTCAACCTAATTACATCTAATGGTTTCACTTCCGGTTCTTTTGTTTTTAGCGCTTTCATCCATTCATTTAACTTATCTGGAGTCGGACCTACAGGCGTACTATTTAATTCTATCCAATTGCTACTTCTTTCTGGTGTTCCTGATGCGGACTCCGTCACCATAGGCATTCTCCTAATCTCATTTTCATTTATCGTCAAATTAGTAGGTGGGCTTGGTCTATAGGTACTAGCCAAATTGTGTTCACCTTCATTATTCAGCTCCATCCCTTCTCTTTTTCTTTGCAAATGTGAATTCATGGGAATCACTAAAGAACGTTCATCAATTTTCTGATTCTCAAAAATTGGCATTACTGGACCTATCATTACTGGTACAGTTACAGCTTCCATATTCTTTGTCAATTCTCTTATTTTCTCAGTCAATTCTATTGTCGTTTTTGCTAATTCAGTTGCATTGTCACTTTCTATCTCTTCATTTTGTGAAATTTTTAATTGATCTTGTGACCTATTTGTCTCATCTCTTCGTTCGGGATTTTTATTCCTCCCAGTTTCTATTGGCGGTGCATTAGGTGTCACCACCGCAGAAGTCTGTTGGTATGGAGGTGGATTTCTGTTTAAAATATCTTCCAGCAATTCGTCATCCGTTTCACTACCACCATACACATACTTTTCTACCACTACATGTTTCTTTTTCTCTGTACACTTTCTCTTTGCTTCTTCCTCAACTGTAAAAGCTGGAAACAAACCTCCTGTCATGTTAGCATATCTCCAACGCTTTATTCTGTCCTCATGATTTACTCCCCATAACCTTCCAGGCACAAACTCATGATTCTTTAATCCTCTGAATCTCTCTCGCTCATACATCTCATCTTCCCATTCAGTTAAAGCTTCAAACTGTGTCGGTCTAGGTCTAGGTTCTAACATTGCCATCCTTTCTCTCAAGTTCCGTAGTACAGCTACATTAAATGAACCATTCTCAGGGAAAGCCAATGCTCCATCATTCTTGGTATATTTTGTCCAATTTTCTAACCATATGCATGTATGATATCCATATTTCAGCATCATATGTGAAGCTGGTGATTTCGGCGGAGGAATTATTTGTCCCTCTCTAGTCACTACCTTTTTGTCTTTCTTAAAGAAGTTCTTAACTTTCGTCATCCATGACGTTTTCTCTCTACCATACTCATAGTACGACATGATTCACAACCTCTTTTCTCCTTAAATGATCCGCAATTCAACACTGTTCTCTATGCATTATTTCAACCAATACTAGCGCGACTCACACCAATGCTCCAATTAGAGCGATTTCTGTCTACCGCGCACTGTCCAATCCCAGCGCGGCTTCTGTCTACGTCAGTTCTGCTCCTGTTTCCATGTGACTAGCGCACCGTCCAATCCCAGCGCGACTCTTGTCTACGTCACTTCTGCTCTTGACCCCTCCTTTACAAAATTTATCGGCAATTTCTTTTTCAACAATTCTTTGTTAGTTACAACATTTAAAACACATTTCCATTGTCTGATTCGCTAAACTAAAGAGATAGCTTTGACCATTTACACAAGAACTCTGTATTTTCCAGTAGGCAGCGCTTACCTCTACCCTACCACAGAATTTTCTTTTTCGCCGATAAAGTAGCACTTCCCTCTACCTTACCCTTCTTTCAAGCAAGCGGTAAACCCGTTTCTCTGGGGATAAAACACATGTGGAGACTATACTGCTCCTGAGAATTAAGGCCAAAGTTTCACAAGAAAACCGATCACTATTTCACTTACACACCTTTTATACGGAAAATGTCCCTATCATAACACAACCTGTGTTATCACCAAAAATGAACTCAGACAATGCACAATTCCATGTGACTTCTCTTGCCACACGTGTTCCACTTCCTACTTCCCAGAAGCGTGAAAACTTACATATAACATAACGCGACTCAACAAAAAGTGTTAGACATGAACTTATCAATAATCAATAATCACCAAACTAATCTATAGTAACCATAACTCTGCTACCAAGAAATCTGATCCAGCGCTAACTATAAAAATAATTCTCCTATTATGCTTTGGTCATCCAGGTGCAACTATTCCTCTAACACACACACTATATCCATATGACGGTGGGGCCCATAACACCGCATATACATTCACTTACTCATTTATTCCCTGGATTTCCTCCGTCATTAACCTAGGAGAAAACGATTCGCTGGAAGGAGACGGGATACCTCTTTTATCATGACATAATATTTCTCATTTGCTTTAAGGTATTCCGCTCATTGGTCGATGGACCAACTAGTAGGAATCAGTTGATGATGATTAAGACCAGCTCAATCACTATAAACTCTTTATCAATTTACTTTAATCATTGAGCTAAAGAATCACTGAGTCATTTGTTTAAAGAATAATAAAGTTTATGTAAAGTTTTGAAGCAAGAAATGAGGTTAAGCTTATTATTCAGATCATTACATTTATAATCAATATAAGAATAAAATGAAATTGCAATGCATATTTATTAGACGGAAAAATAAGGTTATCATAGTAAGAACTCTAAAGATCAATCTATCTATCTGGGGAAAATCTAATAGTTCTAAAATAAAAATCTATCAGGAAAAATTCTCCTAAAGCAGCATTTTATACTCAACTGGAAAAGAAAAATAGCAGCAGCAGCATCGGCTCTTCAGCATCAGCAACCGCAACTTCACCCATCTACAGCATCTAACTTCTCCAGCAACTCCCGCAGCAACTACCTCAGCAACTCCCGCAGCAACTCCCGCAGCAACTAACCCCTCCCTCCAAGAGTAGGTCTTCTTATACCCTAATTCTAGCTTACAGCATAAAATGTTTCATCTTCATGGCGTGGTTCTTTCTCATTGGTCAAAACTTCAGGCCCATATACATTTTAATCAAACTTCCTGGTCTTAACCAGTTCCTTGTGGAATGTCCATGCTTGCATCGTTTCCCACAGTTTATGTCATTGCTCATCCGTTTCGATCAGTCCAATTTGTATCTTTTTCTGCTACATTTTGGATTCAACAGTTCCGTCCATTGATTCAGTTGGACTTCTCAAGCTTCTTGCTGATCATCTTGGCACACATCTGCTCAGAAAGGTCACAATAGCCTTGACCATACTTCCATCTTAGCCTCTCAGCACCAGCACGTGATCATCCCTTTCCACAGCCTCTCTCCTCTATCACATGGTCCCCCGCTCATGCGTACTCTAGCAACTGGCGGCCTCTTTATATCGCTGCTCGACAGGCCTAAGCGCACTATTTTCAAAGATAAACAAAATATTGTTAAAACAAAGAAATATAAACCCTTTCGTTTCCCTCCCGTCTTTCTACGTACCCCAATTAGGTATTACCTAGCAAAAAGCAACATATAAAGCTGTCCCTTACTTACCATCGCTTTATTTTGCAACCACACGTTTTATTTAAAAGCACAGATCATGCGTTTATTATTTAATTAGTACGCAAATATTATGTTATGTTAGACACGTAAACAATTATAAGTTGATTAATTTGCACACGGAATAGCGTGTTACCTTTAACCCTTAACATGTAACATACATTGTTGGTTATTTACTTAAACGAACATGTTTATTAATTATTTTACAAAAATATTAGGAGGTTAAAAATTTTTCATTTACCCTGCTCCATAAGGGGTGTCCCTCACTCCTTTGGCAGTCTCTACTTTCTATTGACCACCTTCAAGATGGACTCCGTGGGTTTGTTTGTATTGTTATGGGGCGGGGTGGGTCCTCTCTCTGGTGAGCTTTTTAATCAGGGCTCCTCTGTCAGGGTTTATCCGATTCCAGGTGTACATGGGATCCCTTCTGAGTTCTGACCCTCAGCACTGGCCTCACAGCCTTAGACACGGCTCCCGATGGTTCTTCCCCTATCAATGGAGATCAAGGTAGTTAGCTTTAACGTCAGAGGCCTTAATAACCCCACTAAGCGGAAAGCAGTGCTCTCATTGCTCGAACATACAGAAGGGGAAGTGTGCCTACTCCAAGAAACTCACCTCCTCCATAGCGACACTCTCCGCATGCCACACAGAGGGTTTCCCCTGCAGTTTTGGTCTTCGGGGACAAGTAAGAAGGGCGGGTGGCTATTTTGCTTTCTAAACACTTTAGGGGCTCCGTGGTGGGTCCTGTGGCAGAGATCAAGGGGCGCCTTCTAGTGCTGAGATTGCGTATAGGGGCCTCCAATGTCACGATAGCCTCAATCTACTCCCCCAATGACCACCAAGAGAAATTCCTGACGGACGCTTTGGCTGAGGTCCTTCATACACCCGATTCCCTGGTGGTGGTGGGTGGGGATCTGAATCTATATATGGATGCAGGGTTGGACCGTTCCAGCCCGAGATCGGGCGGAGCTGGAGCCATATCGGAGAATGGTAGGGACTGGCTGGACGATTGTGGGCTCAAAGATGCTTGGCGCAGCTTACACCCCGGTGAAAAAGATTATTCCTACTATTCAGCGGCCCATAAGACATACGCCCGATTGGATCACTTCCTCGTCACCCAAGCTGCATGGGCATGCACCAGTTCTTCTACCATTGAGGCACGATCTCTCTCAGACCATGCACACATTACTCTGCCGCTGCACCTGCCGCCCACCCACACATCCGTCCCCATCACGCTGGCACCGGAGGGACTCCTGCTGAGGTCCCCACAGGTAGTGGAGGACCTGCGACGTACACTGACTGATTATCTAGCACTTAATGATGATGGTTCCACGCCTCTGCCTCCGTCTGGGAGGCTCTTAAACTGGTCGCGAGAGGGGCCTTAATTGCCAAAGCGGCTTATTATAACAAAGCCAGGCGGGCTAAACGAGAGGACCTGGGAGCCAAAGTTAAGGAGCTCGAGGGAATACACAAACGCACGGGTGCTCCCCAAATCTGGCGCCAGTTGGAGAAGGAGCGGCTTCAGCTGAAGCGTTTGGACCTTGATAGGGCCGAATACGCGGTGCTTTGGCTGAAGCATAAATATTATGTGGGATCTAATAAGGGCGGTCGCATGCTAGCACATTGCCTCCGCAGTCAAAGAGCGGCCCAGGCAATTAAAGCAGTGCTGGGAGAACGGGGATCTGAGGTAACGGACGATGCCGGTATCGCGGCGGCTTTTCGGTCTTTTTATGCGAATCTCTATTCCGCTGAGTCCTCTAACCTTGTTGACCCCAGTGAGTTCCTAGGTGGTGCAGCGGTCACCCCCTTCCGTCTATTGAAGCAGATGGGCTGGAGGCCCCCATTCGGATAGAGGAGGTGATCTCTGCTATTGCCCGTCTGAAGCCCCTGAAAGCGCCGGGCCCTGACGGCTTCAGTGCTCTTTTCTATAAGACTTACTGTGTTGAACTGGCTCCGCTACTTACTCGACTATTCAACTCATTTGCAGACACGAGCACTCTCACAGCTTCCATGCTACAAGCGATGATCTCGGTCATCCCCAAACCGGGGAAGGACCCGGTGTTCTGCAGCCCATACCGGCCGATTTCTCTGCTGAATATCGATGCGAAACTGTTCTCCAGCATTTTGGCCCATAGACTAAACCCTCTCATGCCCGGCTTGATCGACCCGGATCAGTCAGGCTTCATCCCGAATAGACAGTGTGGGGTCAATACCAAAAGGATTTGCCACTTAATTGACAAGGTACACCGTTCTAAGGAGGAGGCTTTACTGCTGGCCGTCGATGCCGAGAAAGCCTTCGACCGCGTACATTGGCCTGATCCAGCGCTAACAATAAAAATAATTCTCCTATTATGCTTTGGTCATCCAGGTGCAACTATTCCTCTAACACACACACTATATCCATATGACGGTGGGGCCCATAACACCGCATATACATTCACTTACTCATTTATTCCCTGGATTTCCTCCGTCATTAACCTAGGAGAAAACGATTCGCTGGAAGGAGACGGGATACCTCTTTTATCATGACATAATATTTCTCATTTGCTTTAAGGTATTCCGCTCATTGGTCGATGGACCAACTAGTAGGAATCAGTTGATGATGATTAAGACCAGCTCAATCACTATAAACTCTTTATCAATTTACTTTAATCATTGAGCTAAAGAATCACTGAGTCATTTGTTTAAAGAATAATAAAGTTTATGTAAAGTTTTGAAGCAAGAAATGAGGTTAAGCTTATTATTCAGATCATTACATTTATAATCAATATAAGAATAAAATGAAATTGCAATGCATATTTATTAGACGGAAAAATAAGGTTATCATAGTAAGAACTCTAAAGATCAATCTATCTATCTGGGGAAAATCTAATAGTTCTAAAATAAAAATCTATCAGGAAAAATTCTCCTAAAGCAGCATCTTATACTCAACTGGAAAAGAAAAATAGCAGCAGCAGCATCAGCTCGTCAGCATCAGCAACCGCAACTTCACCCATCTACAGCATCTAACTTCTCCAGCAACTCCCGCAGCATCTACCTCAGCAACTCCCGCAGCAACTAACTCAGCAACTCCCGCAGCAACTACCCCTCCCACCAAGAGTAGGTCTTCTTATACCCTAATTCTAGCTTACAAAATAAAATGTTTCATCTTCATGGCGTGATTCTTTATCATTGGTCAAAACTCAGGCCCATATACATTTTAATCAAACTTCCTGGTCTTAACCAGTTCCTTGTGGAATGTCCATGCTTGCATCGTTTCCCACAGTTTATGTCATTGCTCATCCGTTTCAATCAGTCCAATTTGTATCTTTTTCTGCTACATTTTGGATTCAACAGTTCCGTCCATTGATTCAGTTGGACTTCTCACGCTTCTTGCTGATCATCTTGGCACACATCTGCTCAGAAAGGTCACAATAGCCTTGACCATACTTCCATCTTAGCCTCTCAGCACCAGCACGTGATCATCCCTTTCCACAGCCTCTCTCCTCTATCACATGGTCCCCCGCTCATGCGTACTCTAGCAACTGGCGGCCATTTTATATCGCTGCTCGACAGGCCTAAGCGCACTATTTTCAAAGATAAACAAAATATTGTTAAAACAAAGAAATATAAACCCTTTCGTTTCCCTCCTGTCTTTCTACGTACCCCAATTAGGTATTACCTAGCAAAAAGCAACATATAAAGCTGTCCCTTACTTACCATCGCTTTATTTTGCAACCACACGTTTTATTTAAAAGCACAGATCATGCGTTTATTATTTAATTAGTACGCAAATATTATGTTATGTTAGACACGTAAACAATTATAAGTTGATTAATATGCACACGGAATAGCGTGTTACCTTTAACCCTTAACATGTAACATACATTGTTGGTTATTTACTTAAACGAACATGTTTATTAATTATTTTACGAAAAATATTAGGAGGTTAAAAAATGTTCATTTACCCTGCTCCATCAACTCTCCCCTTTGGTGATTTATAATATTTCCACAAAACCCAAGTTATACAATTTTCTCAGACAGCATATATCTTTTATCCGTTTGCTTTTGTTAGTTTACACAACTGTATCCCTTCCAACTTGTCTCTTCGTTTTCTTGTACATGTTCTCTTTTATTTCTTCTAACTCTATTTCACCCATTTCTCTCTCTCTCTCCTTGTTTATCATGTTTTCTTTTTCTATTTTATTCTGCCTTCTTCTTCTCTTTATACATGTTATTGCAAGCTTCAGTACTAATATTATTATTATTATCACGGTTGCTATTATTATAACTTTCCCTATTATTAATCCACTCATTCTTGTTAACCAATTTATTACTGAAGAAAACCCTTTACCAAGTTTTCCAAAAACACTTTCAACCTCCAGTGGAACAAGTTCTTTGTGCAAACTTGTAATATTTGTTATATACTTCTGTATATTTTCGCTTTTATCTGGAATGTATGTGCAACAATGTTGGACTTTCAGCATTCCACAGACTCCGCCCTCTTTTGCCAAAAGAATGTCAAGGGCAAGTCGATTTTGCATCACCATAGCTCTCATGGCAACCATCTCGGTATTTACCATCAAGAACCCTCCAGCAGTATCTGTAGATAAACCATCTACCACTGTGGATAATTTCCGAATTCTAAATGCATTCAAAGATATTCCCACTGCTGGTATCAATGCTCCAATAATATCACCTACTATTTCTGAAAAACTTTCCCTTTTTCTACGTGTAAAGGTATTTATCATTTTGTGTGTTCCTTTTTCTTTTCTATCCATATGAAAAATCTTTGGAAAGACCAGGCCTAAGTAACATGACCCATACCAATGGTCCGGCAACCTATAATAAGCCCTATTTCCGCAAACATAATAAATCCCTGGAAATATTGGATCTTTTCCCCTTTGAATCCCCATCCACCTAAAATTTGGTAATTGTCATGGCAAATACTGGAACCCACAAAATAATTGTCATATCTTGTCTTATTTCTTCTAATGCACAACCTTCCCTGTTGGGGCCAATCCAGAGTCATAGCTGCATTTGTCTTTTTCTTGTCATGATTGTCTTCCTCAAACGCCCAAAGAGGTGTTTTTGTCTCTTCTATCACTTTTCTTTGAAATTTCACTCTTCTCTCTTCAACCATCTCTAAAAATACTTTTTCTTCCTTCTTTAACTCGCAGGTAAGGTTGTACCTAATTATACTATCTAATGTTAAAATCTTATCTTCTAGAAAATATTCACCAAACGTTTTTCCCTCTTTTATTTTGTTCAGCTCGGGAACTACAGAAACTTTCGCAAAAATCTTATTTATGTCAGTGTAATAATATTCTAATCTACCTGTTTTATAAAATAAACTTGCTAAAACGCTACATGTTATTCCATACGTCAAAGGGAGGTGATGATAAGTCACACCCTCTGCTACAGATGCAGGCAACTGCATACAAACATAGCAATCTCTTACATCCATTGTTTCTACATACTCATATAATAATTTAGTAAAAACATTTTTTGAAAAATCTGTTATTGATTTGTCCTTGTGTAATTCTGCACTACTCTTTAAAATAACTGGTTCTTGAGTGTTAGCTCCTTTTTCTTTCTCAGTGTTATTAGACGTTTCTACTACAGCTAAACTAATTGGAATAGTGATTGCTAAAACCACCCATACTGTCATTAATAATCCTGTACAAAAGCAGCACATCTTGCACCATCTACTTAAAAACTCACATTTACATTTTCTATCTCTAGTATTCTCCATTTTGTTTTATAACCTTATTTATTTGTTTTCCAGAAAATTGTGTCACTACACCTCAGAAATGACTTATTTGCCACTCTGTACTCCAATGTTTTGTCTTTGCTTGGTACTTTCTTTTAATTCTTTCTCAGAATTCTTTCTTTGTCACATCCGGTAAATTCGTCAGATCCAGTGTTTTGTCAAATCCGGTAGAAACTATTTAAACTTCTTCAGGTTTGTTGCACTTCACTTTCTCCCATCAGGTTTCTTTGTTCTGGGTTCTCGTGAGTGTTCTTTTCTTCTTTGTTACTAGTCAAAGCAAGATACAACCATTCAGGCGATCTATACTTCGGATTTACCTTCTTTATTCTTTTCGTTTTCTGCAAGTGTTTTCCACCTTGTTTTTCTTGCTCTCTCTGACTTGTTATTTCATTCACTTGTTCAGCACTTTTCCCATCCAACCTTATGATTCTGTATCTTAATTTTCTTACTTCGTTGGGCCAATTGTCTCCTTTTCTTGGCCTTTTTGCCTCACTTCCTTTTTCCTCTCTTTCTGTTTTCCAATTTCTTTTTCTTGACTCTAGTTTTTGGTTTCTTTCTTCTCCACTTTCTTCAGACTCTGTTTCAATTCTTTCGTTATTGCCTCTTATTTTGAAACTTATAATGTCATTTTCTTCCTCTACTTGTGGTTCTTTTCTTATCTTCCTTCGTTCACCTATTTCTGTCCCTCCTCGAGGTTCTTCCGAATTTGTGTCAGTTTTCCTTTCTGCTTCTAAATTTCCCTGTTCTCGTGTTTGACTATTTGTCCCTATTGCTCCTCGGGGATCTTCCGATTTTTCTAGCTTTTTGTTTGAAACTCTCCCTTCTTCATCTATTAATATTATCTCCGAAGGATTTTCACCACAACTTGTTCTTGGTTGCTCACTGTCACCATCTTCTGGCTCAGTTTCTTCTCTTATGCTTTCAAAATTCCAATTTCTGTTTAGAATTTCTTCACAATCCGAATGCTCTGTATCAGATTCTGAACTGGTATCTGATATTTCCAGATGTCGACTTACAGGTCGATCTTCAAGTTCTGGAACTTCAGCTATTTCCTCTACTTCTTCTGTCGTTGCACTTGTAGTTGGGTCTTCCAGATGTCGACTTACAGGTCGATCTTCAGGTTCTGGCACCCTGTTTGTTTCTTCTTCTGCTTCTGATGCTGAACTGTTATCCAATACTTCCAGATGTCGACTCACATGTCGATCTTCAGGTTCTGGAACTCTGATGGTGTGACTGGCATGCACCCAGTGTTTCACTCCTGCACAGTTGACTGCAGTGGTCGTCACCAGGATCACTTGTCGTGGTTCGTCCCAGCGAGGAACCAAACAGTTTCTTCTCCTGTGGACTTTTATGCGGACCCAATCTCCTGGATTCAAGTCGTGAGCTGGTTTTCTTTCAAGAGTGGTCGCATCCGGTCCAACCTGATGAAACACAGAATGCACCACATCAGCCAATCCTTTGCAATAATCCAGCACTAGATCATCAGTTATAGTCAGTAGTTTGTTGACAGGTACTTGTGCTTGTCTCATTGCTCGTCCCATAATTATTTCATGGGGACTGAGTCCAGTTTTCCTTTCCGGAATACTTCTGATTGTCATTAAGACTAATGGCAAGGCATCTGGCCATTTAAGTCCTGTAGCTTGACACATTTTTCCTAACCTGTTCTTGATTGTTCCATTCACTTGCTCTACGATTTCAGAAGCCTCTGGTCTGTATGCACAATGCAGTTTCTGTTTAATACTAAGTGCTTCACAAATTAGTTTAACCAATTCATTTTGGAAATGTGTTCCTCTATCTGTTTCAATCGTGACTGGAAAACCATACCTCGGAATGAATTCTCGCAGCATAAGTTTTGCTACCGTTATTCCATCATTCCTTCTGGTCGGGTATGCTTCCACCCAACGAGAAAACAAACAGACGACCACTAGGACATACCTTAGTCTGTTGCAAGGTGGCATTTCAATAAAATCCATTTGCATTCTAGTGAAAGGACCTCCTTCTCGTCCTATTGTTCCTAGACTCACTACTGTCTTCCTTCCTGGATTTAACTGTTGACAAATAAGACATCTTTGACAAAGACTCTCAGCTATGGCTCTGAATTTTGGATTATACCATGTTTGTCTAAAAGTCTGATCATTGAATCTCTCCCAATATGGGCTTGTCCATGGTACATCCGTGCCATGTCAGAAATCATGCTCTCATGCTATCAGGCATAACTGGTCTCTCATCTCTGTAAACCCAAACATCATTTTCTTCATGTTTTCTACATCCTGCTTTTATCCATGTATCTTTTTCCTCATCATCTGCAGCTTCTTGTAACTGTCTCACCTCATCCCATGTCTCAATAGAGTTAGTAAAAAGCAAAGGACAAGAAATATGCTCTCTTTCCTGACTTTTGTTTAAAGAAACCACATTCTTTGCACAGTGCTGTGCCATTTCGTCAGCATATTTATTACCAACAGTTATGTAGTCTTCCCCATTTTTATGTGCATTGCACTTCACAACAGCAATCTGTTTAGGCAGCTGTATCGCCTCAAGCAGCTTTTTCACAAAATCTCCATTTCTAATTGGCGTTCCTGCAGACGTAAAGAAACCCCTTTGTGACCAAATCTGACCAAAGTCATGCACCACCCCAAAGCTGTACTGGCTATCTGTCACAATCGTAACCCGTACATTTCTTCCCAACTTGCATGCTTGAATCAGAGCTACTAATTCTGCGACTTGGGCAGACCGTACCCCTTTCAGACAAGATGCTTCCATTACAGTTGCTACTGTGCAAACTGCATATGCTGCACTTAGAACTCCATCACTCGTTCTCAAACATGATCCGTCCACAAACAGAATATAATCTGATTCTTTCAAAGGCTCATCTTGTATGTCAGACCTTGGTTTTGTACAGTATTCAAGCACATTCAGACAATCGTGATCTACTTCATCCATTTCAATCACACTCTCTTCATCTGGCAATGATGTCGAAGGATTCACATTCATACATCTGTCAATGGTCACATTATCTGCACTCAAAATTACTTTTTCATACCTAGTCAGCCGACTATGTGTCATGTATTGGGTTTTCGTTCTTGTCAAGAGAATTTCCACAGAATGGGGAACATATACTCTCAGTGGATATCCCATCACTATGCCTTCACTCTGTTCCAGACTCACACAAGTAGCAGCAACTGCTTTCAAACATCCAGGCAATGCTTTCGCTACAGGGTCTAAAACAGCCGAAAAATATGCAATGGGTCTTTTCATAGTTCCATGTCTCTGTACCAAAACTGAAAATGCACATCCATCTCTTTCACTGCAATACAGCTCAAAATCTTTCTCATAGTCAGGCATTCCTAATGCTGGAGCCTCACACAATTTCTTTTTCAACTCTCTGAATGCTTTCATTTCTTCATCATTCATTTCAAAAGGATCTTTAACATCCTTCTTTGTCAGTTTTTGCAATGGTTTAGCAATCAGTGAAAAACCGCTTATCCATTGTCGACAATATCCAACCATTCCCAAAAACATTCTTACCTCTCTTTGTGTCATTGGAGCTCTCATTCCTTGAATCATTTTTATTCTTTCAGTCGTCACCTTTCGCACTCCTTTCTCAATTTTATGCCCTAAATACTGGACTTCTTGTTGACAAAACTGCAATTTTGAAGGGGACACTTTATGTCCTCTTTTTGCTAAATGATTCAGCAAAGCAATTGTATCATTGACACATGCTTCTTTCGTTTTTGATGCCACCAGTAGGTCATCAATATACTGAACCATCACTGATTTTTCTGGCATTCTTAAATCTTCCAATGATTTCTTTAGAATCTGATTAAAGATTGAGGGACTTTCTGTGTACCCTTGAGGAATTCGGCACCATGCCAAAATACGCTCTCCAAACCTAAACGCAAATAATGGCTGGCTATCTGGATGCAGTGGAATAGAGAAAAATGCATGACATAAATCAATTACTGTGTACCATTCTGCTTCACGTGGAATCTGGTATAGAATCACAGCAGGGTTCGGTACTATCGGGCAACAAGGCACAACAATTTTGTTTACCTTCCTCAGATCCTGTACAATTCTATATGTTCCGTTTGGCTTTTTCAGTCCCATTATTGGCGAATTACATGGACTGCTCATGATTTCTTTTAGAATCCCTTGCTCAATCATTTTATTTATTACTGGCGTTATTCCTTCAATTATTTCTGGTGTCAATTTATACTGGGGCGTATTTGGGTAACTCGTTCCCTCTTTCACTGTTATTTTTACGGGATCTACTCCTTTCATTAATCCTACATCTTCTCCTGTAAAGTCCCACACTTCTTCTTTCACTGTCTTTTTCAATTCAATTGGGATTTTCTCTGCATCAAATACAGGAAACAAATCAGTTACTTCTGGTTCTAAATTCACCATTGTCATTTTATACATCACATCCTCATCTGGAGTCTGAAATGCAATTCCGTCTGGGGTACAATAGATAGTGCAGTTCATCTTGCACAATAAATCGCGTCCTAATAGGTTCACGGGACTACAATCGCATACCACAAATCGGTGCATTTCGCTAAATGGACCAATTCTTACCTTCACTAATTTAGTAAGAGGCGTTTTAATTTGCTGATTTGAAACTCCAACTACTTGGATATGTTCACCTGAGAGAGGAAGGTTTGGAATTTCCACTGACCTAACAGTAGAACGGGTAGCTCCAGTGTCAACAAGGAATGTTACATTTGCACCATTCACTTCTCCATCCACAAATGGACCAGACTGATCTACCTCTAGAGTTGCGCCAAGCACGCACTCTTCCCCCTCTCCTAGGCACCGTCAGGAACTTTCATCGGTGCCATCCTCATCCTGTCGTAACCAATATTGAGAAATTGCAGCTGCACGCGGCAACTGTGTTACCTGTTCTCCTCCGTAGAATCCTGTTTCTGCACTGTATTTCTGTTGGTTAACACTCTTGGGAAGTGGTGGTTGTGGCACCTGACCTTGTTGAGTAACTGCCTCACTCTGCACCTGTGAATTTAATGATTGATTTTCCACATGTATTGGGTTTTCGTTCTTGTCAAGAGAATTTCCACAGAATGGGGAACATATACTCTCAGTGGATATCCCATCACTATGAGGAAATGTACACTCGTTTCTCCAATGTCCTAGCTTTCCGCAGTTGTGGCATGACCACTTTTTCTTTGCCTCATCTATGCTCATTTGTCCTTTTCCTTTACCTATATTAGGTCGGGATCTAACCTGTCCTGTTTCATTACCAGTATTACTCAATTGAGCTTCTTGCTTCTCTGCAACTTTCACCTGCGCCCACATGGCCTTTTCTTTCAATTTACGCTGTCTACTCTCAATATCATCACTGCAATACTTAGCATATCTCAAAACCTCATCCACTGTGCTATTCTGCCAACAAATCATATGCTGCTTAATCATTTCACTTATCTCTGGTTTCAATCCATACACAAACCTATATACAAAATGACTCATATCCTTCTCATTCAGTGTCTCATAACCACTGTACTGTTTGAAAACCAACAACAATCTCTCATAGTAGGCGTGCACTGATTCTTTACTTTCCTGCGTTGTTCTGTCTATTTTTACCCAATCTGTTTCTTTAGGTGGAATCTTATTCTTCAAAAAGGTAATTACTTGGTCGTGCTTCCTCATCACTTCTGGTCCTGGCGCTCCTGTTTTAGCGTCCCTTGGATATTCTACAGTTGGCCAATCAATAGTAATCTTACATTCTGTCCACAAATCAGCTGGCACTACTATATCAAACAATCCATCCAGATCTATCCACAACACCTTTGAAACCTTCACAAATCTTTCCACTTGTCTGTACCATTCTACTGGCTTCTCTCTCAATTTTGGGAAGTCATTTGTAAATGACAGTATATCCTGTTTGGTCCATGGAACATGCACATAACTACCACCTGGAGTTTCTCTCATCGGGTACTCCCTTACAACTGGTTCCTTATCTGTCACTGCAAAAGCCAAAGATGCTTTATCTGTTGTTTTCTCATTCTTTTTCGACCATCTATTTCTCCATCTATCCACATCACCCCATTTTCTCAATAAAACAATTAACTCTTTTATTTGGGTCAGTCTTCCTGATGTGTTCAAATTCTCTATGTCTTTCTCACAAAAATCTACTCTGTATGGTTTCTGCAACGTTCTCACTTTCACAAATTCCACTCCTAGTTCATTTGCTGTCTCTTCCAATTTGTCATGTAAATTTCTAGCTCTCCATGTAAGACTTTTGCACAAAAACATAATCTCATCATCCTGATAATTTTTAAATTTTTCTGTTCCAATTGTTCCCAAAATCAATTCTTCCATGTCTATTTTCAACCTAATTACATCTAATGGTTTCACTTCCGGTTCTTTTGTTTTCAGCGCTTTCATCCATTCATTTAACTCATCTGGAGTCGGACCTACAGGCGTACTATTTAATTCTATCCAATTGCTACTTCTTTCTGGTGTTCCTGATGCGGACTCCGTCACCATAGGCATTCTCCTAATCTCATTTTCATTTATCGTCAAATTAGTAGGTGGGCTTGGTCTATAGGTACAAGCCAAATTGTGTGCACCTTCATTATTCAGCTCCATCCCTTCTCTTTTTCTTTGCAAATGTGAATTCATGGGAATCACTAAAGAACGTTCATCAATTTTCTGATTCTCAAAAATTGGCATTACTGGACCTATTGTTACTGGTACAGTTACAGCTTCCATATTCTTTGTCAATTCTCTTATTTTCTCAGTCAATTCTCTTGTCGTTTTTGCTAATTCAGTTGCATTGTCACTTTCTATCTCTTCATTTTGTGAAGTTTTTAATTGATCTTGTGACCTATTTGTCTCATCTCTTCGTTCGGGATTTTTAACCCTCCCAGTTTCCATTGGCGGTGCATTAGGTGTCACCACCGCAGAAGTCTGTTGGTATGGAGGTGGGTTTCTGTTTAAAATATCTTCCAGCAATTCGTCATCCGTTTCACTACCACCATACACATACTTTTCTACCACTACATGTTTCTTTTTCTCTGTACACTTTCTCTTTGCTTCTTCCTCAACTGTAAAAGCTGGAAACAAACCTCCTGTCATGTTAGCATATCTCCAACGCTTTATTCTGTCCTCATGATTTACTCCCCATAACCTTCCAGGCACAAACTCATGATTCTTTAATCCTCTGAATCTCTCTCGCTCATACATCTCATCTTCCCATTCCGTTAAAGCTTCAAACTGTGTCGGTCTAGGTCTAGGTTCTAACATTGCCATCTTTTCTCTCAAGTTCCGTAGTACAGCTACATTAAATGAACCATTCTCAGGGAAAGCCAATGCTCCATCATTCTTGGTATATTTTGTCCAATTTTCTAACCATATGCATGTATGATATCCATATTTCAGCATCATATGTGAAGCTGGTGATTTCGGCGGAGGAATTATTTGTCCCTCTCTAGTCACTACCTTTTTGTCTTTCTTAAAGAAGTTCTTAACTTTCGTCATCCATGACGTTTTCTCTCTACCATACTCATAGTACGACATGATTCACAACCTCTTTTCTCCTTAAATGATCCGCAATTCAACACTGTTCTCTATGCGTTATTCCAACCAATACTAGCGCGACTCACATCAATGCTCCAATCAGAGCGATTTCTGTCTACCGCGCACTGTCCAATCCCAGCGCGGCTTCTGTCTACGTCAGTTCTGCTCCTGTTTCCATGTGACTAGCGCACTGTCCAATCCCAGCGCGACTCTTGTCTACGTCACTTCTGCTCTTGACCCCTCCTTTACAAAATTTATCGGCAATTTCTTTTTCAACAATTCTTTGTTAGTTACAACATTTAAAACACATTTCCATTGTCTGATTCGCTAAACCAAAGAGATAGCTTTGACCATTTACACAAGAACCCTGTATTTTCCAGTAGGCAGCGCTTACCTCTACCCTACCACAGAATTTTTAGTTTCGCCGATAAAGTAGTACTTCCCTCTACCTTACCCTTCTTTCAAGCAATCAGTAAACCCGTTTCTCTGGGGATAAAACACATGTGGAGACTATACTGCTCCTGAGAATTAAGGCCAAAGTTTCACAAGAAAACCGATCACTATTTCACTTACACACCTTTTATACGGAAAATGTCCCTATCATAACACAACCTGTGTTATCACCAAAAATGAACTCAGACAATGCACAATTCCATGTGACTTCTCTTGCCACACGTGTTCCACTTCCTACTTCCCAGAAGCGTGAAAACTTACATATAACATAACGCGACTCAACAAAAGTGTTAGACATGAACTTATCAATAATCAATAATCAATAATTACCAAACTAATCTATAGTAACCATAACTCTGCTACCAAGAAATCTGATCCAGCGCTAACAATAAAAATAATTCTCCTATTATGCTTTGGTCATCCAGGTGCAACTATTCCTCTAACACACACACTATATCCATATGACGGTGGGGCCCATAACACCGCATATACATTCACTTACTCATTTATTCCCTGGATTTCCTCCGTCATTAACCTAGGAGAAAACGATTCGCTGGAAGGAGACGGAATACCTCTTTTATCACGACATAATATTTCTCATTTGCTTTAAGGTATTCCGCTCATTGGTCGATGGACCAACTAGTAGGAATCAGTTGATGATGATTAAGACCAGCTCAATCACTATAAACTCTTTATCAATTTACTTTAATCATTGAGCTAAAGAATCACTGAGTCATTTGTTTAAAGAATAATAAAGTTTATGTAAAGTTTTGAAGCAAGAAATGAGGTTAAGCTTATTATTCAGATCATTACATTTATAATCAATATAAGAATAAAATGAAATTGCAATGCATATTTATTAGACGGAAAAATAAGGTTATCATAGTAAGAACTCTAAAGATCAATCTATCTATCTGGGGAAAATCTAATAGTTCTAAAATAAAAATCTATCAGGAAAAATTCTCCTAAAGCAGCATCTTATACTCAACTGGAAAAGAAAAATAGCAGCAGCAGCATCAGCTCGTCAGCATCAGCAACCGCAACTTCACCCATCTACAGCATCTAACTTCTCCAGCAACTCCCGCAGCATCTACCTCAGCAACTCCCGCAGCAACTAACTCAGCAACTCCCGCAGCAACTACCCCTCCCACCAAGAGTAGGTCTTCTTATACCCTAATTCTAGCTTACAAAATAAAATGTTTCATCTTCATGGCGTGATTCTTTCTCATTGGTCAAAACTCAGACCCATATACATTTTAATCAAACTTCCTGGTCTTAACCAGTTCCTTGTGGAATGTCCATGCTTGCATCGTTTCCCACAGTTTATGTCATTGCTCATCCGTTTCGATCAGTCCAATTTGTATCTTTTTCTGCTACATTTTGGATTCAACAGTTCCGTCCATTGATTCAGTTGGACTTCTCACGCTTCTTGCTGATCATCTTGGCACACATCTGCTCAGAAAGGTCACAATAGCCTTGACCATACTTCCATCTTAGCCTCTCAGCACCAGCACGTGATCATCCCTTTCCACAGCCTCTCTCCTCTATCACATGGTCCCCCGCTCATGCGTACTCTAGCAACTGGCGGCCATTTTATATCGCTGCTCGACAGGCCTAAGCGCACTATTTTCAAAGATAAACAAAATATTGCTAAAACAAAGAAATATAAACCCTTTCGTTTCCCTCCCGTCTTTTTACGTACCCCAATTAGGTATTACCTAGCAAAAAGCAACATATAAAGCTGTCCCTTACTTACCATCGCTTTATTTTGCAACCACACGTTTTATTTAAAAGCACTGATCATGCGTTTATTATTTAATTAGTACGCAAATATTATGTTATGTTAGACACGTAAACAATTATAAGTTGATTAATTTGCACACGGAATAGCGTGTTACCTTTAACCCTTAACATGTAACATACATTGTTGGTTATTTACTTAAACGAACATGTTTATTAATTATTTTACGAAAAATATTAGGAGGTTAAAATTTTTTCATTTACCCTGCTCCATCAGGCCGTATTTGTTCGCCACTCTGGAGCGCTTCGGCTTGGGTATCAGGTTTCGCAAATGGATGGCTAGCATCCACAGCTCTCCATCTGCGGCGGTCAGGGTAAACAGAATACTCTTGTGCGACTTCGCGGTGGGGAAGGGGACCAGACAGGGCTGCCCTCTCTCCCCCTGCTCTTCGCCCTGTACATGGAGCCCTTTGCTCAGAGGCTCCAGGACAATCCACAGGTGCAGGGTGTCCCGTTCGGGGCTGACCGCCATTTAATCAGCCTATACGCCGACAATGTTATTTTTTCAGTAGCGCGTCCCTTGACTTCTATGCCAGCGATCGTGGAAGATCTGCAGGTCTTTAGTCAGGTTTCGGGATTTAAAATTAATTTGTAGAAGTCTCAAATACTGAATCTTACTACAACACAATCGACGGTGGATGCCTTGCGTGCCCAATTTGATTTCGACTTGGTGACGGACGGTATAACATACCTAGGGCTGGTTCTTCACAAAAGTCTAGATAAGACGGCGGATGTAAACTATACTACCCTACTCTCCCGCATCCGAAAAGATCTAGCCCATTGGCGGCGCCTGCCCTTGTCATGGCTTGGGAGACTGGCCGGGGTTAAAATGAATGTCCTCCCACGGGCCTTATATCGCTTCCAAACTCTTCCCCTACTGCCCCCACCGAACTCACTCTCGCGCATACAAACTGAGATTGAGCGTTTTATTTGGGGCCCGATTTCTTCCAGACTGCAGAAGACGCTGCTGCAGCGCCCTAAGAAGGAAGAAGGCCTTGCCTTGCCGAACATCACTCGCTACTTTCAGGCTTCATTGCTGTGCTACCTCGTGGAATGGAACCGTCCCATGACGGAGAAACACTGGGTTTTCATGGACCAGACGGTGGCAGGCCACCATATCTGGAGGGAGGCTTGGCTATCTAGGTCTTCGCGTTCCTGGGGACTGTACTCCTCGCCAGTCACTCGCCCCACTATGCTAATCTGGGACAGGGTGTCCACACTGGCTAATCTTACAACTTTCCCCTCTCCCATGTCTCCAATTTTTTCAAACCCTGATTTCCCACCCGGGATGGATAAAAGGCGGGCACGAGGTGGTTGGAGGGCGGGTGTAAGCGCTTAGGACATTTGTTTGACCTCCAGGGTCATATCCCCTTCGAGCAGCTCCGGGAAGATTACGGCCTTGCAGGCTCAGACCTCTTCCTACATATGCAAATGTTGCACTGGGTAACTGGTCCATTAATACGTCCCCAGGTTGGTAGACAGATGCTGCCGTTTGAAAAGTGGCTATTCCTAAAAAAAGATGACCGCAAACTCATCTCTGAAATATATTCGTTCTTCACTCAGGGCATCAAGAAGGTTCGCACCGCAGGGCAGAGACGGTGGGAAGCGGAAATAGATCGCACCATTTCAGATAAAGAATGGGAGGATGTCTTCTACAGAACCCACCACAACGCACACTCCATGGGCCACTCAGAAACTGCATTTAAAATTGTATCTTACTGGTATTATACCCGGGACGCGTAACCAAATGGAACTCTCAGTGTGACGGCCTCTGCTGGCGTGGTTACGGGAGCCCAGGTACCCTCCTTCATTTGCTGTGGACCTGCCCGAAGCTCACGAGATACTGGGAAAAGATCCTCGACGAAATCGATAAGGCCTTTGACACCACCATCCCTAGATTCCCTGCGTATACTATCCTGGGCTTGTCCAATGCGCTGACCTTTCCCTTGAGTTCTACCAGAGGCAAGCAGATCGCTCTGGCGATGAATGCCACACACCGGGTACTTCTAGCTGGGTGGAGGACAGATAGGATCCCTGAGCACACACAATGGCTGCATCAATTGCGGTCTCTCTTGGGCATGGAGAGGCCATCTATGGCTACTCTGGGGAACGAATCCGAATATGCCAATATCTGGGCCCCCTTTATCTCCCTTTTATCCACGGAGTTTCAGGAACTGTGTTGTCCCATCTATCTAAGGATTTTGAAACTGATTCCCGAGAGTCATGGGGTGGCTAGCGCCTCAAGTTCCAGATGGGCTCCCTGGTTCCTCGAGACGCCGGTAACCATCATACCGGATAATACCCGTATGGACAAGTGTATTTTTTTTTTCTTGTTCCTTGCTCACCTGGAGAGCCGAAGGGTGGGGAAAGGACGGGTTTGGGGTTCTTCAATTTTGATTTTGTTCTTGTTTGGTATGCAATTTCTATTCTTCCCTTTAAAAGGCAGACTCTATCGCCGCAAACCGTCAAGGACGAGTCCTTGGTTCATCGCCACACGCATGTCCATAGCGCCACAGACTTTTCTCTCATTTACATTTCGTTGAACCAGGACCGTTTACTATCTCCTTTTAACAAACACGGCCGGCCCAGGATGGGTTGTAGGCGGCATGCTGTGTTAACTAACTAAACAGACAGCTTCTGATCCGTAGGCTATGCCTTTCTTTCTGATTGTGTTGTAGCTGGCCCGTAGGGTTGTAGGCAATGATGCAATGTCTTTTCATGCTATGTGTTCTGCTAATAAAATTGATTTAATTCTAAAAAAATATTTGGTATATATTTAAATTATTAATTAGTGTTATTACTAGATTTAAAAAAAATATATATTATATTTACACTTTGGTAGTACATGGAATTTTCTTTCGATTTTCAGTGTTTTTCTTCTTTTTTGGTTGCTTGCTTTAGTTTCTTCAGTTTTGGTATCTGTATCATATTTTTGTGTCATTGTTATAGTACTTTTCGTTGAGTGTATTGAATGTCAATATTAAGCTTTTCAAGATTTTTTGAAAGTTTTCTTGCTGAGTCGGTAACCCAACTGTAACCTGCTAGATGTCGCTTGTGTTGTCACTGAAGCTACTAGCTCAGGAAGTGAAATGTTTGACTCAAGCATGTCGGACAATGAGTCAGCTCTGAGAAATGCAGTTTAGCTTCAAGAGACGTTTAAATGGGGGGTGGAGCCAGGAAGGCCATCATGGCGGAAGCTCATGCTTGCGCTCCCATTCACCTCCCAAGTTACCACGGCCCCTTCCTGCACAAAAACAATCCTGCCTACAACACAGGCACCCTTGCACAATGGTGCAAGGGTGCCTGCATTGGCGCTAGGCTGCAGAACCGGCGCCAGCACAGAGGGAAAGGACAGGAATGCACTGTATTGGATTAATACGGCACATTCCCACCCTTTTCCTGTGATGCAGGGCAGCGCAGCAAGGTCGCGCTGCCCTGCACCACAATTATCGTGAATATGCCCCTGTATCTGAAGGGTTCATATGGCCCTGGCCCGCTTCCAGACATTGCAGTGTTCCACAGCACTTATTCTTCTCAATTTTGAAAAGCCCTTTTTCACTTTGGATTGGGCCTTTTTACATGAGGTACTAAGCAAAGTGGATCTCTGCGAACGCATTCAATCCTACCTTTGTGTTCTATATGCCAAGCCATAGGCCCAAGTGTGGGTAAATGGGGCGACATCCCATAGATTTCTAATGTGACGAGGCACCAGGCAGGGACGTCCCCTGTCCCCCTCCTCTTCTCCCTGACAATGGAACCACTAGCGTCCTGGGTACGGTGTGACACCAGGTCTGGGGCTTCGAAAGGGGACTAGCAATAGAGGACAGGATTGCACTTTATGCAGACGATGTTATATCAGGCCATCGTGTTATTCATATCCTTGATACCTTTGGATCCGCGCCTGGACTGACAGTGAAAATCTCTTTTGCTCCCTCTGAGAAGTGACAGAGGGAATGAGACATGGCACCCTGCCCTCCCCATTTGACGTCTGAGCTTCCGGTACCTGGGTGTCCACATAACCTGGAAGCCAGAGTTAGCCTGGAGCCTTAACTCCATTCACCCACTTGCACAATTCAGGAGGACATGGACAGATGAACCAAACTGCCTCTCAATCTGCGGGGCAGGGTGGCCCTATATAAGCTGATGGTTTTCCTCCCCTGTTGTTTGACTCCCAGAATTGTTCCTTCTCTATCCCAAACCAATGGTTTGCATCCATCACCTCCAAAGCGTGTACATTCTGTGGGCCCGCAAACCACCCTTGACCTCCTTTGATGACTATTTTTAGGGACATTGTGCAGGGGTAGGTGTGCCATATTTGGTGCTGGAGAGAGCAATCATTTTGTAGTCTAATGGTTTGGGCCCCTTGTTGGGCTTTTGATACACAGGAGTTTGATTCTGGGTTAAGCACATGAGTTGACGAAGTTTTGTGTGCCTTATCTAAGTGAGTTTGGAATGTAAAAGGGAAATTTGATGTGAATATCAGACCTGAGACTGTGAGAATGTGAGCAAGGATGTTTCCTAGGATGCAGTTGAGAACCCTTTAAGTTGAACAAGGCTTTTGGTAGTTGTACTGGCCTTTTGAAACAAACAAACAACAACTAGAAAAAGAGGATACATGTGTATAAACGGGTGATTGTGAGATGCTTTACAAGAAATTGTAACTTTCTGCTGGGGCTTGTTGATGTAGCTGAAGAGGGGGAGAGCTTAGCAATGGATGCTAGCCTGACGACTCAGGTCTGTGATAGGGAGCTTACCATGAAGGGGGTCAATCCTGGTTAGGAGACAATTAATTAAAAGCTTTTTTGTGTTTCAATAATCATACTTGGTTTGCAAGATGCACTTTTCCAATGTGAGCATCGTTAAGTTTAAAGAGGCTTTTAGAAATTGGCTTGGCCTTTTGAATCAAATGAACAACAACTAGAAATAGACGATACATTTGAATAAACAGGTGACTGTGAGGTGCTTCACATGCAATTGCAACTTTCTGCCGGGGCTTGAATATGTAAATGGAGAGCAGGACAAAACCAGCAAGGAATGGTGACCTAAAGGTTCGGGTTCTTGACAGGGAGATTGCCATGCAGGGGTTCGATCCTGGTAGGAGATGATTATCTAAAACCACTTTTTAGGTCTCGCCTACGCAGCGCGCATGCGCTGCATAGGAGAGACCTTTAGCGATCGGCACAGCTTTGGGGGCAAAAACGTGCACGCGTTGCATTGCTTGCAATGGCAACGCGTGCACGTCTGGCGATTCCCTTGCGGGAGCGCGCGGCGCCATATGGTCGCAATCATCGCGCCTTGCTGCACGCTCCCGCAAGGGAATCGCGCAGGTCCCCTCCCCCTGCTGCCGCGCGAGGCGCGCGCTTGTGCTGGTTTTTCTATCGTACTCACACACAAACCATGTTTTTAGTGTCTTCATGGTGCCATTTTCTTCTTTTTCCTCAGTTCTTTTTACTTCCGCACTTCATTTTTTCATCCCCGTCTCCTTTTCTTTTCTCATTCCCTTCTATTCTCCTTTCCCTGTCCTTTTTTTGGTTTTCAATTATTTTTTATTCTTTTATCATCTTATTCGTTTACATTTTCGTTTCCTTTTTATAATCTAATCTAATACATTGTTCGACACGGGTTCTCGTATCTGACTTCACTTTTTCCTATACTTCTTTGTTTCTACTGCAGTTTTTGAAATGTGTATTTCCTTAGCACGTTAAACTGATTGGATGCTGAGTGGTGTAATAAAGGCTTTTGATAAAGAAGGGTAGCTTATGCATTTTTCTCCTCCTTTATTCCATTAAGGCTCACTCACATACGCTGCATCTCTCTCCATCCCAGCTAGACAGACGTTGCAGCACCGTGGTCTTGAATGGGCATGTTGCCTTAATTGTGCATCTTATTTCTCTCTCCTGGCTGTACAGGGCTGAATCGTATTGAAGAAAAGGTCTAGGACTCAGAGCCGGATGGAGTCTCATATTTGTGTGCTGGCTTGTTAAGCGATCATGTTGCACTTATTATAATCACAAAATGTATTTTTTCATAAAATTGATTTAGCCAGAGCTTTGTATTACTTAATACGTTATAATAGCGACTGAATAAAATTGCCTTATCCTTGTCAGGTCTCCGGTGTTCTTTTGTTGATGGTGGGACATGGGTTCATGGTTGCCCATTCTCTCCAGACCTGCTTGTGCAGCTTCGGTGCTGTATGGCTTTGTTCTCACTGGATACATCCTCATGGATTTATCAAACTTTCCAACGCCAGTCTCTGCGGTGGGACTGCAGATGGGTATAAATGAGTCATTTCATTACAATACTTTGAGTCACTAGATACTGTGCATGCCTTCTACATAGGTTTTCAGTCTGCTCATTTGGTGAAAGAGCCATATCGTTTAACCCAATTCCTTCCTAACAGGAGGATATTCGTTTCCTCACCTCAGCTCGTTTTCGGAAGGCTAAAAAGCATTTAGGCTCATAGGCTAAAACTGTGGTGTACTTATATCCTTTCGTTAAATGTTAGGAAATATGTAATTTATTTTTTACACGTGTCTGATAAGTGTCTTGTGACGTTTAAAGGGACCAACCTGAGACATCTATGGGGCTAACTCCTTTCGTGAATATTTAGATGCCAACTTTTCACAGCTGTGCTTGTGAAATGGTCAGGCCAAAGCACTACATAGAGCATCAATGATACCTGTCATTTTTGCTTTGAACTGGTGAAAAGGTTGTTTCAGCCTTTAGCAAGAGGTAGCAGATAGGCATCAGTACTTCAGGTGTCTCTCATGCACAGAGAACATGTGCACATGGGTGTCAGCTGTGCAATCATCCCTCAAACATGGTCAACAGGTAACATGCGTGTCTGCAATGCAATTATATAAATACATAAAGCATATCACTGTTGCAGGTTTACATTCATGTACAGAAAAAGGTACAGCCTTTCAGGAACAGTGCAAGAGTCTATTCCTCTATCGGGTACACAGTACAGTGCTGACAGTAGGAGTGCAGTCTTCCCTCTTATAGAGAGAGTACATCCTGTGCAAGCTTCCCTCGCTTACATAGGAAAGTGATATGTGTTCTTATATGATTTGCATCTCATCTTAGTTTGCGTTTGTACATGGGTGCATCTGACGGTCGTTTGCCTTTTTCTATGGTTATAGGCGTATGCAGGTTTGTATTATGCGCATTTGACACTGTGTATGGTGTGGATCAGGGATTTGCGTTATTGTAGGCTTTATGGATAACCAAATGTATTAAATTTGTATTAAATTCTCTACGACCTCCTCTATGGCAGTACTCTTGGTCTATAGACCCCCGAATGCACTGACTGCCCATTGGCAGAAGTTGTATGACACCATTGCCGACCTCTCACTAAGACATACTAACCTCACTGTTCTCGGTGATTTTAATGTCCATATGGACAATGAGAATTGCCCCTTAGCGGTTCAGCTGGCTGATACCCTCAAGGGGCTAAATCTGTTTCAAAAGGTATTATTACCCATGCATAGGGCTGGCCACATGCTTGATCTACTTTTCACGAATGACCATACACTACAGGTAGAGGATCCTTTACCTGTGACCTGGTCGGATCACTGGCTGGTCCCTTTTAACTTAACGTGGGTTGCCTGCAGTAATCAGGTTAGATCGACATTTGAGGACAGGAGAAATTGGAGGAAGATTTCACCTGAATCTATGGGTTGTGAGCTGCAAAATACTCCCCCTAAGCTTACAGGTGATCCGAGCCATGATGCTTCTTTCTTTAATGATTGGGTTGATTCAGCCCTTGACAAAATGGCCCCAATTAAGACTATGAAATTGGCCAGGAATAAACCTTCGGCCCCCTGGTTTACCCTGGAGCTTCGCACGGAGAAAAGCCTATGTAAGAGGCTGGAGCGTGCCTGGCGGAAGAACTATGAACCTTTGGCCAAGTGCGAATATAAAGCAGCGCTGAGGAAATTTCATAGCCTAAAACGTACGTTCATTAGGGACTACGTCGCAAAGCAGATTAAGTCCTCGGACAATTCCGCAAAAGAAGTTTTTAAGATAGTCCAGGGTTTTATAAAACCACAAGCCCTGAAGAGTACAATCCCCCATCAATGGCTCTCTGTGAAGATTTAGCTGCGTTCTTCCAGAATAAAATTTTAGTTATTTATTCCTCCTTTCCATCTTTGGGACAATTTGATTTGATAACACATAACCCACACTATCTGAGCACATGGTCGGATTTCCGCCCTTTTTGTCCGGAGGCGTCACTGGTGGAACTAAACAAAATAAAATCAGGTTCCCCGTTGGACCCCTGCCCGGCTAGATTTTTTAAGTTATTAGCCCCTGGCTTAATTTGACACTGAACTTCATCTGGAACTCTTCATTAGAAACGGGGTCTATCCAACTAGCTGGAAAAAGCATATGTCCGGCCAATCCTCAAGAAAGAGGATGCAGACCCAGCAGAGCTAAAATAAATTAGGCCAATATCTCTTCTCCCAGCCCCGGCCAAAATTCTAGAAAAAGAAGTACAGAGACAACTTTCGGACTTCTTGGAGTCAAATAACCATCTGCACGACTCCCAGTCTGGATTTAGGGCGGGTTACAGCACAGAGATAGCTCTGCTTGAAGTGGCTGAGTCAATTCGTGAAACTGTAGATCAGGGTAGCTGCGCGATGTTGGTACTGCTGGACCTGTCCGCAGCCTTTGATACAGTGTCACATAGGATTCTTCTACACAGACTCAACCAATTAGGAGTGACGGGAACGGTACTAGCATGGTTCCGCTCATTTCTTGAGGGTTGCACTCAACAAGTGTTTCTCCACCCCCATGTCTCCAGGTCCAGCCCCCTTATGTGTGGTGTCCCTCAGGGCTCGGCACTGAGCCCTACGCTTTTTAATGTCTATCTTACTCCCCTTGCAGCAATTGTTGAGCAATGTGGGGTGAAAGTTGTTTCGTATGCTGACGATACACAACTGGTGTTCTCTTTTAGAGAACACAATGAGACAGCTTTCGCCAATTTTAGGCAGTGTCTCCTAAACATCTCATCGTGGATGACGGATAGCTGCTTAAAATTAAACACTGACAAAACGGAGGTTCTGTTTTTTATTCAATCCATTGCCCCTGGGTCGGCACTTTGGTGGCCGGCTGAGCTCAATCCGCCTCCGCTGCCAGTTGCCTCTACCAGGAACTTAGGGTTTAAGTTTGACTCTCAACTGACTGGCAAGGCGCAAATTGCTCATGTTTCCTCACTGTGTTTCTGGAAACTGAAGGCTCTGCGGAGATTTCTTCATTTTCTTCCTATGGACTGCAGGAAGGCAGTAGTGCATGCTTTAGTCACCTCTCAACTAGACTATGCCAATAGCCTCTACCTTGGTCTTCCTGAGTATTTGCTCAGAAGATTACAGATTATTCAGAATGCAGCAGCTAGGCTAATTAGGAATGTGCCACTGCGACATCATATTACTCCCCACTTGCGCAGCTTACACTGGCTTCCTGTAAAAAGAAGAATAGAGTTTAAGGCACTGACCTTGGCGTATAGAACAGTCAGGGATACTGGCCCCCAATACCTAAAGCGGAGACTTCAGAAATACAGCCAGGCCACAGTACTTAGATCTAACGACCTGAATTTACTGGTGATCCCCCGCTTTGCAAAGGCCAGGATCGGTGGCCGTGCTTTCTCAGTGAAAACCGCCACACTTTAGCATTCTATGCCTGACCACCTGAGGAAGATTAATTCGGAAACCATGTTCAGGAAAGCCTTAAAAACATGATGTTCGGCCTGCCCTAGAGCTCACTGTCTAGTCCGGCTCATGACCCACAGGTGGGACACGCTGCTAGCGCCGGAACACCTCCGTCGGAGGTAGCCGCGCACTCTACAAGCTTAAATAATAATAATAATAATAACAGTGAGACATGAGCAAATATTTCAGAAGCTTTCTTTTAAAGTGAAATAAAAGTGTATCATTGGAGATTATGGTATAAACTTGAAGAAAAGTGGGAAGTCAGATAATTCCAATCACCGTTGATTTGTTTAAACAGGCAAAAATAGTAATCCTAGAATGGTTATTGGAAATCAATTGGATCTGGGACTTGGAAGTGCATGGTCACAGGCTCTCGAAGGCTATGAACCCAGTCATAACTGCAGAACTTCACCACTTATGCTTCAGGAGACTTCAAATTGGGTTTTTCAGACTGGCCTTCAACTGAAGATTTAGGATGATAAGAGTGAGTATTCACTGAATGAGGAATGTCATCGAGGAGGATCGGCATTGTGTCTGTCAGGTTTTTAATTATGCGCAAACTTTACCCCCTATACTCTGGTTTAGAACCTAGTGTAAACCTGTGTTTTTAACATAACACTGTAAATAAATTACTAACTCCTTCATAAACCAATTAAGCAAGAAAGAGAGTAGGAACAAATTAGAAATGTATTCAATAGAATCAGGAGATTCTTCGACTATTCAAAGAATGTTCCTTTTTAGGTCTCGCCTGTCCCAGCGCATGCGCTGGTCTGGCGAGACTTTTAGTGAGGGCTCAAAAAATGCTACTATGGCCAGCCTAGAGCTACAGTGCATGTGCGCGGGCGCGCGCTTACGAGCAGAGGCGCCATATGGCTTTCCTCGTCATGCTCATTAAGCGCATCGCTCGCCGCGCTTGATCGCGATCACTTTCGCGTCCGCTTTGATGTTTCCACGGCCGCGTTACTTTTACGGCCGTGCGCCAGTATTAACAAGCATTGGCATAGCCAATAGGTCTCGCTTTTGGGACCTTATAAGTGTTTAGCCATGCAACAGTTGCATAACTAAATACTTATAAGGTCCCAAAAGCGAGACCTATTGGCTATGCCAATGCTTGTTGTAATTATACTCGGGCTGCAGGATGCACATTTTTTATGTGAGCAGTAGATCTGAGACTTTGTAAATGATTAGAATGCTCTGGTTCCTGCCCAGATACCTATGTATGCTGGATATAGATGAGAACCGCCTGAGGTGGGCATGAGACTTATGAAGCCCCAATTACCATCTAACTCTAGTAGTAAGACTAGCATTTGAAGATATATTTACACAAATAGACGTTCATGAGGTGCCTTTCACCTAAAGGGTTATCTTTTTGTTGTTCACTACAATTCACACTCAACATGTTTTGTTGGAGGCCGACGTAAGTGGACTCTTCAGCTCCGGTCCGGGTTTTGAAACGATCGTAAATAACTGAACTGATGACTCCGGAGTCTGATTGGTAGAGGGATGAAACTAATTAGGCAAGGAATTTAAAGGGAATTTTTTTGTGTGAAAACTGTTGGCACGCATGGTTGGTTGTTGAAAGACGCAGATGGAGTTAAGTGTGATGTTGCTGGACAGGCCCAGCGTGACGCGCTATAAATAACCACTCGGACACCGTGGGTAAGGGGGTGGTTACTTTCTTACTTAACCACGCCCGGGTCTTCGGGCTATTTATTCACTACGCCTGGCCGTATGCCAGACAATTCCACTTGACACACGCACATGGGGTCTAATAAATTATCACCCCTGTGCATGTGGTGTCGCCCAGGTCATTGCGACACTACATTCCTCCCATGCCATGGAAAAACAAAACACTAAAACATAAAGAATATCAAAACATTATAGACCACATTATTCTAGTCCATCATTATCTCAAACACTCCAACATTTCACTTTAGGGTTACTCACGACCTCAGCATCTTCATTTACCTCGAATCAGCCACAGATAATGTCCTTGTACTTTTGGGATGGCTCAGGGTGTGGTCGCAACAGGTACCGTCCTACACCACTCCTGGCGGAGCAGTCTGACAAGGATCTCTCCAGACTCAAAACCTCAGCTGATCGCCAGC
The DNA here is from genome assembly GCA_963921515.1 of Calotriton arnoldi. Lineage (NCBI taxonomy): Eukaryota > Metazoa > Chordata > Amphibia > Caudata > Salamandridae > Calotriton > Calotriton arnoldi. Next base: position 315,524 of record CAWUFW010007127.1, read on the forward strand.
TTCCGCTGATCACGGCTGGGGAGGGGCTTGGCGTATTTGCTAGATAGGCTAGGGAGGGTGTCATGAATAGATCTTCTGAGTGACAGCCTACCTCTTGGTCTGGAACACAGTCTCTCACCTGGTCAGGGTGACCGTCTTCTATGGTGTCCTCCAGCGGATCGACAGATGCTGGTCCTGGTGCTGACCTCGGTGGAACCTTCTTAAACTGGGACACGTTACGTGTTACACACTCGGTGCCTTTCTGAGCAGTCACTTTCGTGCCATTGATATTGGTGACGACCCATGGGTCAAGTTCAAAAGGCATTCTGAACTTTCCTCCGGGGTGACAATCCCTCACCAGCATGTGGTCGCCCACTTTGATGGGACTCTTCTTCGCCCTCTGTTTTTGAGATGCATACTTGTTGTTGAGGAGTCTCCGGGAGGCAGACTGGTCCGGAGGATTAGACCCGCTCTCACATGCGGGGGGATGGTGTCCCCATGGATCTGCCAAAACACATCTTGCTGGGGGGGACACCAGTTGTGGAATGGAGGGTGAGTCTGTATTCCCGCAGGAACTGATACAGGGTGTATTTAACGCTAGTGCCCTCTGCTACCGCAATCCGGATTACCTTGGTGAGAGTCCTTATCAGACATTCCACTTCCCCTTTGGCTTGAGGCCACTAGGGGTGTTATGCGGAGGTGTTTGATGCTTTGGGAGTTCAGGTAGTCAGCCAGCTTGGAGTCATTGAAAGGGGGCCCATTGTCAGTGCAGATTATGGCAAATAGGCCATACATGGTCATGAGTTTCTCAAACTTCGGGGTGACCTCAGCAGCTGACTTGGTAGGACGAGTTCCACCTCAGGATAGCGCAAGTAGTCATCTACTACCACCAGCATGTGTGCTCCATTTGTAAGGGTGCCAAAATCTGCGTTGACTCTCTGCAATGGGGCCTTGGCGCCAGCCTCCATGATGACAGTGGCTGGTAGGTGCGGCTGGCTTGTCGCAAGGCAGGCTGGGCAATCTCGCACCACCGCTTCAACCTTCTGGTCTAGCCCAGAAAAACAGACCTTGCTCCTGAGTCAGTTCTTGGACTTTACGATGCCTTGATGGACTCCATGTGCGAGGAGAACAGCTCTCTGTGTCAGGCTTTCTGGTAGCACTAGACATGGACCTCATAGTAGACACTCTTCGCCGGTGACTGGCAGTTCTTGACAGACGTGGTACAGTGCTTGAAGGACCAATTGAGCTGCTTCTGTCCGAAAGGGTGTTGGGCTCTGAAGTGGCCACCAGTCGCTGGTGAACGTTGCTTTTATGGCCATTTGCAGACAGTCATCACACTGCGTGGCATCCATAACTTCTACTAAAGACATCAGAAGAGGCCGGGAGCAGTCCACGACAAGCCCAACATACTCTTCTGTTTCCTAGGCCTCTGCCATCTCGGAGAGGATGGCTGAACGAGCATGCCTGGATAAGAAATCCGCTGGGTTCCGGGTGCCTAGTTGATAGCTCACGGTGAACTTGAACTCTTGCAGCTGTACGATCCACTTTTCAATCCTGGGAGGAGGACGCGAAGAGGACCCCTGGAACAGTGGGACCAGTGGCTTGTGGCTTGGGCTCGTTGACGACAGAGAATGATTGTCCGTACAGGTATTTGTAGAAATACCAGCAACCCCATAGGAAGGCAATTGCTTCTCTCTCGATTTGAGAGTAGCGCTGCTCTGTGGCCATAAGCTTATGGCTGGCATACGCTACTGGTGCCCACTCTCCGCATGTCTTTAAGATAAAACTGCTCCCAGACCGGTGGGGCTGGTGTCTACCACCAGCTGCGATTCTCTCTATGCCAGGGTGGTGTCCGTGGACAGGGATGCCTTAGTCTTTCGAAATGCTTCTTCCTGTTCTGGCCCCTATACCCAAGGACTGGATGATTTGATGAGCTCCAGGAGAGGGCCGGTGATGTCCGATAGATTTTTCATGAAGCACCCACAGTACGTCACCAACCTGAGGAAGCTGTGGACTCCTGACACTGAGGGGGGCAGGGGCATCTTGTATGTCCTTTGCCGTCTCTGGGTCGGGACTGATACCTTTGTTTGAAAAACAGTACCCAAAGAAACTGATGACAGTTTGCAGAAAGTCACACTTCTCTCGGTGCAGCGTCAGCCCACGTTCTGCTAACCTTGCGAAAACCACATGGAGGCGAGTCTGGTGTTCCCCTAGTGTGACTGAGTGAACAAGGATGTCATCGCTAAAGCTCAGCACACTGGGCAAACCCTGCTGATTGTCTTCATGATGTTCTGGAACACCTCAGCTGCACTGGAGATGCCAAAGTTTAGTCAGGTGTACCTTCACAGGCCAGCGTGTGTTGAAAAGGTGGTAATGGGTCGATGCAGAAAGAATTGGTGGTAGCCTGACCGGAGGTCCATTTTCAAAAACCATTTGGAGCCTGACAACTCCCCGATGATGTCGTCTATGGTTGGCGTCGGATGTCGTTCGCGCTTGATCGCCAAGTTTGGGACCCTCATATCCATTCAAATCCGGACTGCGTCTGGCTGCTTGGGCTTATTCGCCCCCACGATCGGGGACACCCACTGGGTGGGGCTGTTCACCTGCTCTATGATGCTTTCTCCAAGAGTTTCAACTCGGCTTCAACCTTGGGCTGGAGGTGGAAGGCTATACGGCGGTGTCTGAGGGTAACGGGAGCTACAGATTAATCAAGGTGAAGCCGAATGGCTGGTCTGCTGAGGGAGCATATTCTTCCAACAAGGGTGTGAAGTCTTGTAGAAGGTGGCCCAGACCTTGTTCATGCATGCTGAATGCGAATTGTATGAGGTTGAGGTCCTCTGCAGTGCGGCAGATGAGGAGAAATCCTGACCCCTCCTGCGACACATACACACTCCGTCGGGTGGACTCATGGGAAAGGTTTGCATAGAACATGCCGCGAAGCGGTAGTGTGGAGTGGTTGCCGAAAGCATACACCTGTACGCTGGTGCGACGGAGCGTTGGGGGGTCTAGAAGGCTGCAGTAGACATCCTCGGCCATAAGGTTGATCGACGCCCCTGTGTCTTTAAGGGCAGAAACAATATGGTTCTGCACCTCCACCTGGCACCTAGGGACAGATTGATGATTTGTTCTGAAGGCGTCAAGTGTCCTGACCACCTGGACAACAGCTGCATCGTCTTCATCCATGTCTTCGTGGGACAGGGTGTCCGGGAGTGGCTCCACTGTGCGGACAGCTTTTGTGAGAGTTTGGGTCATCATCCTTGTGAAGATCCGCAGACTTTAGCAAAGTGGTTAGCCTTGCCACATGCGCTGCAGGTTTTTCCATTCACAGGGCATGTGCCGACATGAGGGTGAGGACCACTGCACCAACCCTAAAGGCGGGATAGCAATCCTTGTTCGTCATGGCCTGGTGGGTGCTTGGTGGGCTTTCGTTTGTCCGCGCGCTCTTTCTTTTGAACGGCATTGACCGGCTCCTCCTTGACTGAGACTGACGAGGTAGGGTCCATATGGGCTGCCCGAGCTTTTGAGAGTTCTTTCGAGCGAACCAAGGTTAGTATGTCCCTCATCGACATATTGGGCTTCTGGAGGATTCTTTCCTGAAGCTTGGGTGATGCGCACCCTTGGCTGAATTGGGTGCTTATTTCATCGCCTTTGTTTGGAAAGGTACAGGTGCTGACAAGCTCTCTCAGCTGACCATGGAAGACGTCCATGGATTCCTCTGGAAGCTGCCGAGCCTGGCGCAGGAGGAATCGCTTGTAATCGGGATTGGTGTAAGGTACGAAGTGGGTGGTGATGGCGTCTCTCAGTGTTGCGTAGTTCCATGGGGGGCCTGCTTATATGACTGTCTTGGATATTTTGTGTATGTCAGCACCTCCTAGATGCAAGAGCATGGGCCACCGGCAACCTTCAGGCATTACAACGGCTTCAAAATAATTTTCCAATCGTTCAACCCACAGTTTCCAGAGGGCAGCTTGGGAGGGTGGGGGGTCCAGTGATGGTGAAGGGTTCAAGTTCTGGAACAGACGCCATAATTGCAGTGTGATGGGCCACCCTCGAGGCACCTCGGTGAAGAGAGGAGCTGCTGGCGAAAAGGCAGGGGAGATAGGGGGTGCACATGCTGGGACAGGTGATTGGTTGGATGCAAGCCAAACTTAGAGGTCCAGTATGGGTTAGGGGTCGGACACCCAACCTGGTTGTGAAGCTTAATGCAACCCTGTATTATGTCCTCGTTATATTTTTCCTCCTAATTTTCAGTATTTGTTTCAGTCCTGGCACAGATGACAGTGGTGTGAGGACTTGCGGCAGGGAGCCTGAAGCGAGGAAGCATTGAGGCAGAGTGTCGGCTATCCACGGTTCAACAGAAAGTGGCTGGGTTCACTGACCTTGAGCGGCCCTCCTCCAGGTCTGAAGCTATGAGGCTGGGCCTTGACGGGAGGCTCTGGGACTGGCGTAGCATCAATGTGCTCCAGGGGCGAGGCCGGGTTCCGGGGTACGTCAGGGCAGTCACATGAGGGAGCACTGCCTTGTGCGTCCGTCAAAGGAATGCTGCGGAGTGGAGCCGATGTGGGCCGCAACACGCTGTCACAGGCAGCTCCTTCAGGAGGAGGCCTGGTGGGCGCTGCCAACAATGCCGGTGCCGCAGGCATGCAGCCAGCGCAACCAGAGTCTGCGGGGTAAGTGGCTGGGTGCTTGGTGTGACTGGGGATGCACGCATGGATAGAGCGGGCCCTCTCATCACCAGTGTAACGTTTCTGGTCAGGCCCCACGTGGTGCGCTATAAATAACCACTCTGACACAGTGGTGGTTACTTTCTTATTTAACCATGCCTGGGTCCTCAGGCTATTTATTTACTATGCCTGACGATCCCACTTGACACATGCACATGTGGTCTAACAAATTATCACCCCTGTGCATGTGGTGTCGCCCAGGCCATTGCGACACTACATTTAAGCATGGTATGTAATAAGAAAGGAAGGCATTAGGGGCGTGGCCAACTGCCGGAGAAGATGGCCGCACTGTAACGCGGCTCCAGCCCCGATCCCCTTAAAACCCCCAGAATCCATATAATTATATGTGTTTAGCAGGTACGTCTCTACCGAACTTGGCAGCGAAGAAGTGGCGACAGCACTCCGGCAATCAAATACAAGCCGACAAGTGTTTTTATTACCTTGCTGCGCCTCGCGGCCTGTCTGAAGCGGCGCAGCAACAACGTTGCGTAATTGTGTGGCCGGGCGGCGGCTGCAATCGAAACCGAAAGTCAGCGCTCTAACCAGGACTAAGAAGCAAGAAGCCGGCAGTCGGCGGGCCTCGCTGTGGCAGAGTGCTAAAAGGTAAGCCAGTGAGTGGAAGACGGCGTGGGGGAGGGTGTGTGGAAGAGCCGCCAGGCCCGTGACGAGTGACGCAGCGAGTGTGCAGAAGAATGGTGCCCCGGGCTGAATATCGGAACGTATGAGACAACCTAAGCCATATCGCGCTGCTAAGTGCATTGGTGCGGCGGTGCGCAGACCGTGTCGGACCGATGTGAGAGGCGCTATTGTTTTTGGTCCCCGGTCCCGTGGCAGACCGTGTATCACCGAGCTGTACAGCTGGAAGGCGCCCTGACTTCAGCCTGCATGCGCATGGTGGCACAGATGACATAGGCGGGTGGCAGAGCCCAGACTTGCCAAGCAGATCCACCCGGCGGAGCCCTACTGCGTCGAGAAGGCCCCCCGCATATCAGCATAACAGAACGAGCGCGGTTGTGTGGTCCTGGTCTTCCGGGCCAATGCTGTGCATAACACACTGGAATATTGGGAAGGATGGGGATGGCAGCGGCAAAGCCGCACCAATAGAAGGCGCCATAACATCGTCAGTGCGGGGAGAGGGTTGTCCTAGTGGGGTAAGCCAACAGGCCGACGGGCGACACTACCAGAGCAGGCGGTGGTAAGGCCCCGAGACACCTGCTTTCAGATCCCCCTCGCATATCATCACACAGACTCCCTGCAGACCTCGCCATGTCCAACAACAAGGGAAGTCGTGGACTACACCAGCCTAAACTGGACAATATACCATGGTTTAAGTCTCAGGAGAGACCCGATGCACTGGTAGATAAAACATCAGAGTCTCGCGCCATCGCACCTCATTAGAATCCCGTAAAGTTTCCGTCTCTATGGAAGGAGGCCTCATCCGGGCAGATTTCCGCAAAATTAACAAACATGTTTCCGAAGTTGAAGAAGCAACTCGGGGCTAGCCACCACATCCAAAGGCCTGGAGAAGAAGGTTCAAGACTTACAAAAACCACCCAGGCACTTGCAGACCAACTCGATGACTATGAAGGAAGGGCCAGGAGAAACAACGTGCAAATCATCGGAGTTCCCGAGAAGGCGGAGGGCCAGACAATGGATTTATTCATGGAATTAATTACACAACGCCTACAGCCCAAGACCCTCTACAAATATTTTTTGATTGAACGCGCGCATCAAGTACCAGGGGGAAACCCAAGCTGGGACAGCCCCCAGGCCAATAGTGGCTCGAGTGTTTAATTTTCGCGATAGAGACATAATCCTGTAAACTGCACGATGTGCCCCACAGATTAAAATTGATACCAGCACCGTCATGTTTTTTCCAGACTTCACAATAAAAGTCCAAAGACAGCGCAGAAGCTTCCGTGAGGTCAAGAAGGCCCTGAGGGATAGAGAGTTACCATATGCAATGCTATTCCCAGCGAAACTCAGAGTGATAGCTGAAGGAAAGACTTGGTTTTTCACTGAGCCAGAGGCAGCTTGGGAGTCGCTGGACGGCTGGCGTCTGGCTGGTGGCCCGAGTAACTCAGACAGGCATCGGAGAAGGACTGGGAAGGATCGTGATGGAAATACGTCGGAACATGAAGGAGGTGATACCACGGGTGCAGAACGAACCGAGACTGGCCGAGCCGGTGTTGCATAAGTAATGGGGGCTGAAACGATCCCAAAGTTGCTAGGCTGAGACAGGGCTGTTAAAAGTATGACCTCCATGGTTCCCCGCCTGATTGGTCGGAAGTTGAGCCTACGCAGAAGACCATGGTGGCAGGACGATGATGAGCCAGAGAGGTGATACGCCGGACTGATCTAGCTGAGTACATGATTTAAATATGCCATAACTAAAGACTGTTTGCAGAGACATATGGTTGAGACTGAAAGGGGTGGGGGGTCTAGATTTGTTGGTCCGTTCTCCTCCATAATTGGGATGGGTGGGCGACGGGCGCTCTGCAATGTTTGGGTGGCGGGTAGTTTGAACTCCGTCTTGCAGGGAGGCAGGGAGGGGGGTGGTTGGGACAAGTTAAACTGTGTTTAATATTGTTTAAGTGTGTCACAATGATCATAACTGTGCTACAAGTTACAATCATCGCTAGATCCTTCCAACTCTATCAGAGGTATAACGGCCCACACACACAATACCCACATTATCCGTATGCCCGGAATCCCAGCATCCGAAGTGCCTCGAGGATACTATGGCGGACGAGACCTCTAAATGACTACAATGGCAACGGCTGACACCCCAGGCAACATGAGTCTCGAGCCAACATTAACTTTGCTCTCCTGGAACGTGAATGGGCTGGGGGATAAGATCAAGAGGAGAGTCGTATTTCAATACATCAAAAGACAGGCGGCAGATATATTTCTACTGCAAGAAACACACCTAGACCCCCTGCTTTACATACAATTGCCCTGCCGGAGCTGAGTAAGATAATTCTCGCCTTACCGGACGGTGAAATAATATTGGGTGGCGACCTTAATATGACGTTTTGAGACCAGACTGACAGAGACCCCCCAAGAACCATTACACAATCACAAACCACACTGGCTGAATTTGCGGCAGCACTCGGCCTGATTGATTTATGGCGCACGGCGCACCCGCAATAGCGACAATACACATACTACTCGGCCGCACATAAAAGTCACTCCTGTGTTGACCACATACTAACTCTAGCTGACACTGCACATCAAATTACTGAAGTTCAACATCTCGCAAGGGGCATCTCTAACCATGCTCCCATAAAGGCACAATATGCCATGCAGGCTACCCCCAGACGCAGGACGCTCACCATTAGTCCACACTGCCTTCTAGTTCCCCACATCAAAAACACACTGATCAAAGACACAGACAATGATTTTGCAGAAAATGTGGGGACGGTACAATCGTCACAGATTCTATGGGAGGCTTATAAAGTGGTAATCAAGGGTTGTGCCCTCTCACTTACCATAGGCCATAGAAGAGAGAAAGACAAAGAGCTTGTCGAATTGGAACAGGATATCCTGGCTGCAGGAACAGGACTTGAGGGACAAACAAGACGAGTCCGCAAACCATGAGTTAGAACTCAAGCTGAAAAGAATACAAAGCTCTAGCAATCGAAGTAGCTAAAGGTAAACACCGCGCTAAAATATACAAAATATACGAGCAGGGAGACAGAGCTAGTAAATTATTAGCATGGTTAGATAAGAGAGAAAGGGCAGACCGCTGGATCAGAGTCATCCTTGGACAAAACGGGACCTCTTTGCGCGACCCTCAGGAAATAGCAGATGGGTTCGCAGCACGCTATAGGCACCTCTACTCACCGGTGGTGATAGCCACTATTGAGGAAGCGCGGGAGTTAAAAACGGACATACAAATCCCTACATTCCTCCCAGAAGACCAACAGTTGCTTGGAATGGATATTACGGTGGAGGAAATCACAGCCGCTATCCTTTCCAGACATGGCTTGGCAGTTCGGTCCCAGGATGCTTGATTTCGGTCCAGGGAAGACATGGCTTGGCAGTTCGGTCTGGACTGTTCCCATGAGGCACAGGGTCAAGACTGATTTGCATATAGCTGTGTCTGAACTGGAGTGGCAAAGTGAGCTAAAGAATGGTGATGGATTCAACCCAGATCTGTGACTGGGGGTGAGTGTTTGAAAAGTTTCAGCACTCCGTCCATCATCTCCTTGTGTTTGCTTTGTTCGCCCTAAGTTGGCAGGGTATGCCCAGACGTGGGTCCCTTGCTCACTTTGCCACTAGATTCAAGCTAGCTTGGCTGATGAGGGCTGTTAGCCCGAAACCGGTCCCAGGATGCTTGATTCCGGTCCAGGGAAGACATGGCTTGGCAGTTCGGTCTGGACTGGTCCCATGAGGCACAGGGTCAAGACTGATTTGCATATAGCTGTGTCTGAACTGGGGTGGCAAAGTGAGCTAAAGAATGATGATGGATTCAACCCAGATCTGTGACTGGGGGTGAGTGTTTGAAAAGTTTCAGCACTCCGTCCATCATCTCCTTGTGTTTGCTTTGTTCGCCCTAAGTTGGCAGGGTATGCCCAGACATGGGTCCCTTGCTCACTTTGCCACTGGATTCAAGCTAGCCTGGCTGATGAGGGCTGTTAGCCCGAAACCGGTCCCAGGATGCTTGATTCCGGTCCAGGGAAGACATGGCTTGGCAGTTCGGTCTGGACTGGTCCCATGAGGCACAGGGTCAAGACTGATTTGCATATAGCTGTGTCTGAACTGGGGTGGCAAAGTGAGCTAAAGAATGATGATGGATTCAACCCAGATCTGTGACTGGGGGTGAGTGTTTGAAAAGTTTCAGCACTCTGTCCATCATCTCCTTGTGTTTGCTTTGTTCGCCCTAAGTTGGCAGGGTATGCCCAGATGTGGGTCCCTTGCTCACTTTGCCACTGGATTCAAGCTAGCCTGGCTGATGAGGGCTGTTAGCCCGAAACCGGTCCCAGGATGCTTGATTCCGGTCCAGGGAAGACATGGCTTGGCAGTTCGGTCTGGACTGTTCCCATGAGGCACAGGGTCAAGACTGATTTGCATATAGCTGTGTCTGAACTGGGGTGGCAAAGTGAGCTAAAGAATGATGATGGATTCAACCTAGATCTGTGATTGGGGGTGAGTGTTTGAAAAGTTTCAGCACTCCGTCCATCATCTCCTTGTGTTTGCTTTGTTCGCCCTAAGTTGGCAGGGTATGCCCAGACGTGGGTCCCTTGCTCACTTTGCCACTGGATTCAAGCTAGCCTGGCTGATGAGGGCTGTTAGCCCGAAACCGGTCCCAGGATGCTTGATTCCGGTCCAGGGAAGACATGGCTTGGCAGTTCGGTCTGGACTGTTCCCATGAGGCACAGGGTCAAGGCTGATTTGCATATAGCTGTGTCTGAACTGGGGTGGCAAAGTGAGCTAAAGAATGATGATGGATTCAACCCAGATCTGTGACTGGGGGTGAGTGTTTCAAAAGTTTCAGCACTCCGTCCATCATCTCCTTGTGTTTGCTTTGTTCATCCTTTCCATACAGTCAGGGAAAGCGGGGGGGCCCAATGGTCTCCCAAACGAACTCCTCAAAGTGACGGTGTCTAGGGTAGCGCCACACCTACTCGAAATGTACCTTGAGAGTAAGTCCGTTGGTATATTACCCAAAGATCAGAGACTGGCATCCATTGTTGTAATACACAAGGCTGGGAAACCAGCGGAAGAATTTACCTCATATCGACCAATATCCCTAATAAATGTCGAAGCTAAAATTCTTGCAAAACTACTGGCCAATAGATTACTCTCTATAATTACAAAAATGGTCCACCCAGACCAATCTGTGTTTATGCCTGGCCGTAACACTCCCATGAACCTACGCTCGGCTAAACAGAGTGCTTGCTAGGAAACACACTGTTAAAGAGAATGCGGCCATACTTTCTTTGGATGCGCGTATGGCATTCGACACGGTGGAATGGGCATATATGTTCGCAGTCCTCGAATGTATGGGCCTGGGGAAAACATATCTTGAGTGGATAAACCTCCTGTATGCAGAACCGCTTGCCCAGGTGGTAGTGAATGACCATGTGTCCACCACATTTGCCCTAGGTTGTGGGACAAGACAGGGATGCCCACTATCCCCTCTCATATTCGCTCTGGTCCTCGAGCCCCTTGCATGCTGGATACGTGGAGACCCAGTGATACGGGGACTGAGGTGGGCAAATGAATGGGAGGACAGAATCTCGCTCTATGCGGATGACATTCTACTTTATGTCGCCTCCCTGCTGCCTCCATCAGTAGAATCTTCCAAATTTGTTCTAATCATGGCAAATACTCGGAATATATAATAAATTGGTCCAAGTCTGTCATATATTTACTTCATGGACCAGCGCCAGCCCTCCCGGCCACCTGTGAAGCCATAATAGTTGAAGACGGGTTTCGATACCTAGGGGTCTACGCACCGGCTGATCCTCTGCTTTCGTTTGAACGAAACCTTCTGGGTCCCCTGACCCGTCTGCAGAGTGATGTCCGCCATTGGCGAACGCTGCCTGTGTCGCTATTGGGGCGCGCTGCACTCTACAAAATTATGGCTCTCACCCGGCTCCTATATGCGCTGCAGAATACCCCATACGGCGTGCCGGATACGTATTTCAAATCAATTGAAGGGGAAATTAGAAATCTGCTCTGGGATGGAAAGCCGCCACGTATAGCAGGGCCTAAACTAGTTAGAGGGTGGTACGATGGAGGAATTGCTCTACCGGACGTCCATAGCTATTACTGGGCCACACATCTGGCTGTTATAAACAGATGGGTGTTTGGACCACAGCAAGATCCAGCATACCGGTTGGATAAATGGCTGACTGGCCAGGTGGGGTATAGAGAGGCATTATACACGAAAGTAATTTGTGTAAATGCAGAGGGTTTGATAAATGGGATACCATCGGAATATCGCAGGTTAGCGACTTGATAAAGAAGGGAAAAATATTGACGTTTATAGAATTGCAAAAAGACTATAAATTATCCAAGGGAGAAACATTTGGATACTTACAAATCCCCCATGCATTACCGGGAGCGACAAACACAATGGAGGGGATCCCGGAGCCTACCCCACTTGAGGACAGATTATTAGCAGACCTCATGGAGAATAAGGCAATATCACTCCCATTTCGGAAAATAATCAACAACACACCCGATCCACTGACACACCTACATACATGATGGCAGACAGACTTGGGTGATTTAGAGGAAGAAGACTGGTGGGATGCGCTGTCCTCCCCGCGTGAGGTGGCCATACCATCACGATTGCGACTGGTCCAATTGAAAGTGCTACACGGAGCATATATCGCATGCACGACACTGGTCAAAATGGGTCCTAGTGATTCTACGGACTGTCGAAGGAGATGCGGGGAGTAGGTATGTTCTACCATACAATCTGGGAATGTCCAGCTATACAGAGGTTCTGGGAAAAGGTCAATCGAGTAGTGAGTAACGTAGCTGGGATTGTCCTAACACTCTGCCCTAAGATTTGCCTCCTCAATATCTGGGAAGCTACCGACGCTAACCGCATGGACCAACTATGGGCAGCTAACGGTTCCATGATAGCGAAGCGTAATATCGCCCGTAAATGGGGCGTCCAAGACCCACCAACAATGGTGGAATTGAAATGTGATGTTGACTGGTGTATGCTGGCGGAACAAACAGTCTACACGAACAGGGGTTGCCCCAAAAATGGGATAAGATATGGGGAAATGGAATACGTACAGAGGTAATATCTGCACATCCCCTCGGAGCAAAGACATGGACCAACGAGGCCACACACATGACACAAGTTTACAGGGGGAGGGGGAGGGATCGATGTTTGGGATGCTAATACTAGATTATAATCTCTTATTTCTGATCAGATGTTATGCACATGATTGCATTGTGTTATGTCATTTTCTAAGTTTGCAAATAAAAAGATTTTCAAAAAAAAGAAGGAAAGACATTAGATAGACACTTTGTTTTGATAGTATGGCCACATTGATACTGATTGTAATGTTTGTTTGTTTTTAGATTAGAGAGCAAATGAAGCACGTGGGAGCGCCTACGCTTAAGGTATGTGCTTGGGGCTTGATGTGTAATTTCACATAATGGAGATCTGTTCGGAAGTTGGTAGGGTGCTAGTACCGGCAGCCGTAAACGGTTTGGGGAGTTCGTACAAATATGTAAAAGGAGATGAATTGCATTGTGGATTTTTGCTTATCTAAAAACGGTCAAGCGGGAAACTATCTTTGCAGTCTGTGCTGTGCCTTTTAGCTATGTCTAAAGTCAAGTTCCTTGCGAGTTCAGAATAGTGAAATAGTGAAATAGATACTGTGTTTTTATTTTTATATGGCAAGGGAATGCAGTGAGAACAATGAATTTGGGGAAACCTGTTTTGAAGAAATCACCCACAACCTTCCAACTGTATGATTTCCGCTCTATTTTTTGGGTGAGTGATGGTGGCCAAGGGAGTGGTAATCCACTAAGGGATTTGGTACAGCAGTCTTAGAGGTCAACCTTGTGGAAACAGCCCCCTGTGTTCCTATGTAGACAGACTGAATTCGGTCTATAAACAAGTACAAACAGACTCTTTTAGAAGATAGTTGTGTTTTGAGGAGTGAGACTTCTGTTGAGGACATCTTCTGAATGTAACCACGGTGGTGCTCAGTTTATTTACACATTCTCTATTCTATTTACGTCTATATCCAGACCTCTGTGTACCTGTGCATGGACTTTTTGACCCTTAAGGAAGGAAATCTTTGAAAGAAAAAAACTTGGTTGATGAGAGACAGTATAGACAACAGTAATTGGTAAGAATGTTTGTATTGATTTTTTTATGTGAATTAGAGAGAAATAGCATTTGAAATGAGTCAATGTCCATGGGAATGTTTTATATTTAATAATAGAAAATTCTCAGCGAATTAGATCCTATTCGTCGTCCTTCCAGCTAACCATGGATACTGCAATTTCTATTTTGGCAAATAATGTGTACAGTCTAAATAGCCACACAACGTGTTCACTAGAGTACATATAATGATGACCAAGAACGTTATGGCATGCATGTAAAGAGTTGCTCTGTGTTCGTTATTTCAGCCCTGAAGAAGGAGCATGTATCGCTGTGAAACACGTGTTGTCTGAAAGCAAGAGTAGAAAATAAGTTGTTTTGTAAATATTCTTTGTGGAAACACGTCATTGTATTGCCTACATAAGCTTTGGACAATGTTTGACTTTTTGTCTGTTTTATAATTATATGAATGGTTACATATTCTTTGAAAATGTTTTGTTATTAGGCTAGAATGTATGGAATAATGCTCTGTTGTAAATGTACTGTTTTTAGTATCACAAACAAAGAGTTTGGAATAAAATTTCCATGGTAAAGCTATCCGTTGGACTGTACTTGTACATCGGAAATTTCATGAGCACTAAATCTCTCCACAAACTTTGTTTCCTTTTGATAAATGCATTGGGTCCACATCTGAAGGAGGTCTAGCCATGGTGGATATCCGCCTCTACTACTGGGCTGCACATACACTGGTGGTGGACGACTGGATACATGCCAGATGGGAGGACCATGCCTTCAGGGAGGAGGTCTCAGTGACTGGTCCAGATAATATCATGGGCATACTATATGGGACACCTATTCCCCAAGCGCTCCCTGAAATCACTAGGAATGTCTTCAAGGCCTTTAGGTCTGTGCTGCGGTGGATAGGGTAAGACTATTGAGTGATGCTGGAGACCCCCCTCTATGTGGGGAGATAGATGTTTGAGTGGCACAACTTAACGGGTTCCGGGATGGAACCGTATAGGTGTGTCAAGGCTGGGAGATGTTGTTTGGGAGGCTGATCACCTGAAAGCCTTTTCTACCCTCCAAACTGAATTCTCCCTACATAAATCCCAATTCTATCACTAACCCCAGCTTAGGCATGCTCTGTCTGGGTACATGCCAGCATCTGCCATGCCTCCGAACTATAACCCCTGGAAGCACAACGATTTATGCGTCCACTGGTCAATGGAGGCATCTCCCAGCACACTTTCGAGCCTGCAGAAATCGTTCCCTCTAGGAGGTGGCATGGCGGGAGGCATGCATGATGCCACATACCCTAGCCATTTCGGCATGCCTATGTCTCATTCAACTTAACTTCCTTTCCTGGACATACTTCACATCTCCTTGATTGTGGAAAGCCCAAAGAATATTATATCTCACCTGTTCCAGATACTGGAAAGAAACAGGAGACTTTTTACATATGGTGTGGGGATATTCAATTATCCAACGTTATTGGGTGAACATATTTAGGCTACTCTCGGAAGTGGTGGGTCAGACATTGGAGGCCTTTTTTATGTTTATGGGATTTGTAACACGCACAGCTACTCAACAGAGTGTCCCGGCGCGAAACCAGTCGAGAGCGGAACAGAGGAGAAGCAGATGAAAATTCAGGTTAGATAAAGAAGAATGTCTTAAGTCTCTTCCTAAAGATGATGGGATCCTGAATGTTGTGTAATTCCGATGGAAGTTAGTTCCAGGTCACAGCCGCTCTATAGGAAAGAGTGCTGCCCCACTCTTTTCTGGCGGAACCTAGCAATGTGTGCCAAAAGCAGTGAGGATGAGCACAGCTGCCTGGAAGGGGCATAGAACCTGAAACGCTTTCTCAGGTAAAAGGGGCCACGCCCATAAAGAGCTGCATGTGCCAAGACTTGAAAGTCACCCTCTCTTTTTCTGGCAGCCAGTGTAAATTACGCAGATGTTGCTTAACACTGGTCTTTTCCGAATGTTAAGGAGCGTTCTGGCTGCAGCATTTTGCACTACCTGAACCTTGTTAAAATGGATCCCCTCGAACACAGAAAGACCGTCACTCACGCCCTGGTCACCAGCAGACTCGACTACGGCAACGCACTGTACGCCGGAATAAACAAAAACCTCACCTGCAAGCTACAGAACATCCAGAACGCCGCTGCAAGACTGATCCTCAACCTGCCAAAACACTGCCACATCTCCCAGCACCTGCGCACACTCCACTGGCTCCCCGTCGAGGCGAGAATCACCTTCAAGATACTCACCCACGCACACAAGGCCCTCCACGGCACAGGACCAGCATACCTGAACAGCCGACTCAAATTCCACGCACCCCAAAGGACCCTACGATCAGCCCAGCTCTCCAACGCCGTGGTCCCCCGCACCAGAAAGACCAGGTCGGGAGGCCGCTCCTTCTCCTTCCTCGCGGCCAAAGCCTGGAACGCCCTTCCGCTCCACCTCAGACAGACAACATCGCTCCCCATCTTCGCAAGAAACCTCAAAACCTGGCTCTTCGACAGACCCCTCCTTGATGAAATGGATCCTGCACCCCCCTAGCGCCTTGAGACCCTCACGGGTGAGTAGTCGCGCTTAACAAACCCGATTGATTGATTGATTTTTCAGTAGGTAGCCGGGCAGACCAGTGTATAAGGCATTAGCGTAGTCCAGGCGAGAAGTTATCAGTGCACAGATGACGGTTTGCCTTGCCAGGATAGGAGGTAGCGGGAGGAACGTTTTTAGAGACTTCAAGGTGCCAAAGCATAACCCTGTTAGCTTCTTAATATGAGGACTAAAGCTCAACCACCCATCGAACAAGATTCCTAGGTTCTTCGTGGGTTGGCCATCGGGAGAAGGCATAAGGGACTCTTCTGGCCAGAACGAGTTCAAAAACTGCGGAGGAAAGTTCCCGAAAAAAAGGATCTCCGTTTTTTCCTCGTTGCGTTTTAACTGGGTGGAGGAGAGCCAGCGAAAGTGACAGGCAGGATTTAATAGAAGAGGTGGAAGAGTCATTTTTCTTCCAAGTAAAGAGGAGCTGCGTGTCATCCGCATAGGAATGACCGTAGCGCTGAGGTCCTTTGCCATCTGTATAAAGAGTGACATTTAATTATTAAAGTAAAAGAAACAAGTGATGTACGGAATGCTGGACAATGCAAACATTCACCCCCAGTCACAAGGATCTGGGTTAAATCCATCATTCTTTTGCCCACCACACCACCCCAGTTTGGACCCAGCCATATGCAAATCAGTCTTGACCCTGCTCTTTTGGGGACAGTCCAGTCCGAACTGCCAAGCCAGGTCCTCCCTGGACCAGAAACAAGCATCCTGGGACCGGTTTCAGGGCATCACCCTTCATCAGCCAGGCTAGCTTGAATCCAGTGGTGTAGTGAGCACATGACCCAAGTCTGGGCATACCCTTCCCACTTTGGGCGACATATGCAAAAGAAACAAGTGATGGACGGAATGCTGGACAATGCAAACATTCACCCCCAGTCACAAGGAGGCCTATAAATCAAGATACCTCCCAGCGAGAGATAGGGGGAAATGGTAATCAGAAGTCAAGGTTTTCTCCCTTCCCTAGCTCCCTTATCTCGTTATGCTGGAAATTCCAATTATCCTTAAATACCACCGCCACTCCGCCCCTCTCCCTGATTGTCGATCAACTCTCGAAATTTTAAAGCCATCAGGAATGGCTAACTCAATCACTGGGCTAGAGTTGTTGGTTAGCCAAGTCTCTGTGATGAAAAGCATGTAAATGTGAGCATCAGTAAGCAGATCATAGATATCCTGTGAGTGTTCAGCGATCGAGCGCGCATTAATCATGGCTGCTCTTATCGTGTGCTCCCTATTTCCATCACTCGGGTCATTAGTAAGGGAGGGGGTGGGTAGGCCTTGGGGATAGGCAGAATTTACAATGATTGTATATCGAGGTCATATGAGTTATGACATCCCACCTAGCAGCCCGAATGCATACCGAGGGGTCGAGTGATAGCATTTCATCCCTGCCATACAATATACGCACTGGCTTACTGATTTCCAAAAATTGTCTTGCTTGGTATCCTAGACGATTTGGTGGCCCCAGGAGTGACGGAACTTTGGTCGGCCTGGGAGCTCTACTGGCGAAATGGGACATCGCAAAACCCTGGAAAGCGATAGATGCCCCCCCCACTGTGGGAATGGTGGGCAGGTGGGTATGGACCAATGTGCAAAATTAGAGGAACCAATATATACCGCACGCGAATTCCCCAAACTTTCTCCAGAATCTAGGGGAAATGGGCATATTACAAACTGGACGGGTAGGGAACGAATTAAAAAAGGGAGTAGTGTCATTGGCTCTAGAGAGTCCCTTGTGTGGGACTGCAAAGGTTGGTGCTGTGATTGCCATTTTTCTTAAAAGCAATAAAATGTTGTTATAAAAAGAGAAGTTTAAATACACAATTAGGGTGGGTGAGGAAGCAACAACTGGGTGGGGAGGATGAGCAACACAGAGTATAGAGGGCCGAGATTTGAGGAGGGAAGTAGCACAAGAGAGACAGAGCACGAAAACACATGCACTCACTTGGAGTGTTGAAAGAAAAAGTAGTTCACTGAATGTGAGCGGTGGAAGGATACAAGTGACCAAATTAAAAGAATGGTAAAGAATCTGTGCTCCAAGGCAAGTAATGGACAAACACCAAAAGAGGAAGAGCAGCCATTGATTAAAAAGCTAGCAAATGAGATTGACAAGAAAGCGAACCAAAGGTGAGCACTGGGCTGACTCAAAACCCACTGTCATTTATGGTATAGTACACTATGGTTCCTCGACCAGGCGGTACCACAAGCAATTTTTCTGCGCCGAGCTGCGCCATTTTCAAAACACAGGGATCCGCCGTATTAACAAGAATATGGCGCATCCCTGGGCTGACCCCTGCACCGGCGCTAAAAAAGCTGCCTAGATCCAATGCAGGCGCCCTTCCTGCACAAAAACAATCATTAATTGCATTTTGCTCCTTCTACGCACACATAGAAAGAGCAAAAAACAAGGAGAAATAAAAGATCCTTGTAAATCTGGAGCAGTGTCAAAAGCCATGGGTGTTTCTGGGAACGCCCACAGTAACACCCATTGCCGCAGAACACTGCGTTGCAGAGTGCCATATGTACAAGGCTGTGTTAAGCCGCGCAAAGTGGCTTAGCGCAATCTTGTAAATATGGACTTGCATAGAGCGCCACCGGAGGGTCAAAAGTGATGCTCCGGTGGCGTTAGGGGCTTGTAAGGTTTTCTGTAGAAACATTGCCAGGTTTGGGTGTCAGGTAGTGCCCAGTCACTTGAAACTGCACAGAATAAGAATGGCAACTCTCCACAACCTCTTCAGAACATTTTGTGGTCCTGAAGAAATCAAGAAGATAACAGAAGAGCCTGCCAAGCTACTGTGGAAAAAAAGACCGAAGGACTCCTGGCTCATGCTAATACTCATGCACTGGAACTTCTCTCCAAGGGTCAATGGTTGGTCTCCTGTTGTTGCTACAAGGGGAAAAATGCAGAAGGATGTCCTGGCAGATTACTTGGGAATGGACATTGAGAGATCCCTGCCTTAAGAAATACTAAGCACCTAAAAGCTTTTTCTGAGCAACTGAAGGTTGTAGGAGAGACTAGGATTGTCTTTCAGAGAATCAAAAACATTTGTGACTTCAAAATGTTTTGACTTCCAGAGGACATGAACACAGTGTTATCCCAGGGAGGCAGCACCTTAGGCAGGCAAGACTTCCAGGTTTGTCACTCTCAGAGCTTGATGTCCAGAAGAAAGAACTTTTGGGTAAAGGCAGCTAGCCTTCTTGAGGCCTGCTAAGCTACAGCCTGTCCCTTATCTCTAGAGAGGAGATCACTTAGTATTGAGGATCATGCTTATCCCGATGAAGTCCCTGTAAAATTAATCACATGGAGCCTATTCACAAAGGTATTTTACGAGTAGTATTTTTACAACTGTGGAGTCCTATCTTTATACGTGCGGAGACTCCGCAGTCGTAAAGATACGACTCATAAAATACTTTTGTGAATAGCAAACAATGGTTAATTACAAAAGAGTGTACGTTTACCTTCGTCATTCAGGCCCACAAGCTCTAAAATAGAGTTTGAAATTCATTGATTATTACCTGGAAAGCAAAGATAAAGGAGAATGGATTCATCCCAGCACCCTTTATAGATGATTAGTGTTACCCAAGATACAATTGAAAGGGTACCTCATTGATCTCCAGAAGGAGTGATTAATTCTAATTGAACTGGGCCTCCTATAATAGGGGAGAGGGAGGAAGTTCAATATGTGACCCTCAAACCATGATGCATCTAAATGTTGTTTGTAAAAAGTTTTTGAGTCCAATATGTACCATTGAATTTAAACGTGTAGATTGTTTAGTCTGTAACAGAAAGAACTTTGTGATGGACTAGGCCTCAATCAATCAATCAATCAAGCGGCTATTCACCCAAGGGGGTCTCAAGGCACTGGCGGGGGGCACTGCTGATCCGTCTGGGAGAGGGGGTTCAGTCGAAGAGCCAGGTCTTGAGAGCCTTCCTGAATTGGGTCAGTGACAGAGATTGCCTGAGGTGGAGGGGCAGGGTGTTCCAGGTCTTGGCGGAGAGTTAGGAGAAGGATCTTTCTCCGGTTCTGGTCTTGTGGATCCGTGGAATGGTGGCCAGGGCAAGTTGGGCAGAGCGAAGTTGTCTGAAGGGTATGTGAAATGTGAGACGGTGTTACAGATATGTTGGTCCTACATTGTGGAGAGCTTTGTAGGCATGTGTGAGGAGCTTGAAGATGATTCTCTTGTTGACTGGGAGCCAGTTGAGTTGTCAAAGGTGTTCGGTGATGTGGCTGAGGCGGAAATTGTCAAGGACAAGTCTGGCTGTGGCATGTTTAACATTCTGTAGTATCCTAAGCTGTTTCTGGGTGACGCCGGCGTAGAGTGCGTTGCTGTAGTTGAGTCTGCTGGTAATGAGTGCGTGGGTGACCGTCTTTCTGGATTCTGTGGGGATCCATCTAAATGTCTTTAGAAGCAGGTGGAGTGTGTGGAAGCAGGATGAGGATACAGCGTTGATCTGGTAGTTCATTGTGAACTAGTATGATGCCAAGCTTTTGTGCATGATCCGTGGGGGTGGGAGGGGTTCCCAGTGCGGCAGGCCACCAGGAGTTGATAGCCTGAAACCGGTCCTAGGATGCTTGATTCCGGTCCAGGGAAGACATGGCTTGGCAGTTCGATCTGGACTGTTCCCATGAGGCACAGGGTCAAGACTGATTTGCATATGGCCATGTCTGAACTGGGGTGGCGTGGTGAAGCAAAATAACGATGGATTAAACCCAGATCTGTGACTGGGGGTGAATGTTTGCCAATGTGCAGCATTCCGTCCATCATCTTGTGTGTTTTGCATTTTGCCCTAAGTGGGAAGGGTATGCCCAGACGTGGGTCCCGTGCTCACTACGCCACTGGAGTCAAGCTATCCTGGCTGATGAAGGCTGATAGCCTGAAACCGGTCCTAGGATGCTTGATTCCGGTCCAGGGAAGACATGGCTTGGCAGTTCGGTCTGGACTGTTCCCATGAGGCACAGGGTCAAGACTGATTTGCATATGGCCATGTCTGAACTGGGGTGGCGTGGTGAAGCAAAATAACGATGGATTAAACCCAGATCTGTGACTGGGGGTGAATGTTTGCCAATGTGCAGCATTCCGTCCATCATCTTGTGTGTTTTGCATTTTGCCCTAAGTGGGAAGGGTATGCCCAGACGTGGGTCCCGTGCTCACTACGCCACTGGAGTCAAGCTATCCTGGCTGATGAAGGCTGATAGCCTGAAACCGGTCCTAGGATGCTTGATTCCGGTTCAGGGAAGACATGGCTTGGCAGTTCGGTCTTGACTGTTCCCATGAGGCACAGGGTCAAGACTGATTTGCATATGGCCATGTCTGAACTGGGGTGGCGTGGTGAAGCAAAATAACGATGGATTAAACCCAGATCTGTGACTGGGGGTGAATGTTTGCCAATGTGCAGCATTCCGTCCATCATCTTGTGTGTTTTGCATTTTGCCCTAAGTGGGAAGGGTATGCCCAGACGTGGGTCCTGTGCTCACTACGCCACTGGAGTCAAGCTATCCTGGCTGATGAAGGCTGATAGCCTGAAACCGGTCCTAGGATGCTTGATTCCGGTCCAGGAAGACATGGCTTGGCAGTTCGGTCTGGACTGTTCCCATGAGGCACAGGGTCAAGACTGATTTGCATATGGCCATGTCTGAACTGGGGTGGCGTGGTGAAGCAAAATAACGATGGATTAAACCCAGATCTGTGACTGGGGGTGAATGTTTGCCAATGTGCAGCATTCCGTCCATCATCTTGTGTGTTTTGCATTTTGCCCTAAGTGGGAAGGGTATGCCCAGACGTGGGTCCCGTGCTCACTACGCCACTGGAGTCAAGCTATCCTGGCTGATGAAGGCTGATAGCCTGAAACCGGTCCTAGGATGCTTGATTCCGGTCCAGGGAAGACATGGCTTGGCAGTTCGGTCTGGACTGTTCCCATGAGGCACAGGGTCAAGACTGATTTGCATATGGCCATGTCTGAACTGGGGTGGCGTGGTGAAGCAAAATAACGATGGATTAAACCCAGATCTGTGACTGGGGGTGAATGTTTGCCAATGTGCAGCATTCCGTCCATCATCTTGTGTGTTTTGCACCAGGAGTTGTCCCAGGCTGAGGGGGCAGGTCCCAGGATGAGTACTTCGGTCTTGTCCGAGTTGATCTTGATGCACCTATTTTTCATCGAGGTGGTAACGGCCTGCATCCCGCTGTGAAAGTTGAGTCTGGCGGCTGTGGGTTCGTTGGAGAGGGAAAGGATCAGCTGGGTGTTGTCGGCATAGGAGACAATGTTGAGTCTGTGGTTTCTGACGATGGCCGCGAGGGGGCCATGTAGATGATGAAGAGGGTGGGGCTCAGGGAGGAGCCCTGGGGCACTCCGCAGCTGATTTCTGTAGGCTCTGAAAGGAACAGAGGAAGCCTGACGTGCTGTGTTTAGCCGGTAAGGAAGGAGTGGATCCAGTCCAGGGCCTTGTTGCGGATGCCGGCATTGTGGAGTCTTGTGAATAGGGTGCAGTGGGAGACGGTGTCGAAAGCAGCCGAGAGGTCCATTAGGATGAGGGCTGCGGTTTCGCCTTGGTCGAGGAGGGAGCAGATGTCGTCGGTGGCAGTGAGGAGTGTGGTCTCGGGCTGTGGTTGCTTCAGAAGCCGGATTGGGCGATGTACTGGACTTGGTTCTCTTCGATGAACACGGAGAGTTTGGCGTTGATGACCTTCTCGATGACCTTGGCTGGGAATGGGAGGAGGGAGATGGGTCTTAAGTTCTTGGGGTCTGCCATGTCTGCGGATAGCTTCTTCAGCAGGGAGTTGATCTTGGTGTGTTTTCAGTCATCGGGGAAGTTGGCGGTTTCGATGGAGCAGTTGATGGTGCGGCGAAGTTTGGGGGCAATGGAGGTGGCTGCTCTATGGAATGTGCAAGGGTCCGATGGGTCTCCAGAGCGGATGCTCTTCATGGGCCTGAGTGTGTTGTCTGTGGTGAGCGGAGTCTAGTTGAGCAGGATCTGTTGGGGTGTGGCGTGGTTGCGTGCGGTGGTGACGGGCATTGTGGCAGGGTCTTGGGTGGCTTATTGAGAAACATGTTCCACACATCAGTAAATTAATAGTTCAGATTTATAGCTGATTGGGGAACCTTGTTCATGGAATATTTTGAGACCTAGAAATGTAACAATGTCCTGAGGTTAAACCTTTGACTGTTGTGAACAGCAAGGCGTTCCTAACTCCTGCTGCTTTATGGTCAGCCTTCACTTTTCCTTAAGTCCCAGTTTACCAAAAACATTGACATTCAAGTCACACTTTTAGTTTTCTTCGCACCTTTCCAGTAAGACTTTTAAAACCCATATCGTTGATTCAGTATATTGCATTTTTACCCTTTTTGTTTGTTAGATTATTCTTGACTTTTCTAAAATAGTTTGGTAATTTATATTGTTGTTTTCTTAACCTTAATATTGTTTGGTACTACTTGAAAACACATTTCTCAATGGGAATGACTCCTCCTTGTGCCAAAACTCATATGGGTTAAACAGAGAGTCCCTTAGAACAGTGTCATGACCTAACCAGATCGTGTTTATCAGGTTTGAAGAGGTATCTCAAATTAATAATCCACTCTCTGACAACAGACCCAGGAAAGTTGGGTCTTTGGAGTAGGTCTCTCTTCAAATACCCTGTCTCCTATCATACAGGGTGACAAAGCCAAGAAGATGACGACTGTTAGAAATGGGGGTCTCTAGTTGGCAGAGGTAGGTACCTTTGACCAAGTAGGGGCCCTTGCTTCTAGTCAGGGTAAGGGGGCTACACTCCTAAAATAACCCCTGCTCACCCCCTTGGTAGCTTGGCACGAGCAGGCAGGCTTATCTCAGAGGCTGTGTGTAAAGCATTTGTGAACACATACAGTAATACAGTGAAAACACTACAGATGGACACCACACCAGTTTCGAAAAATAAGTAATCTTTATCTAGATTTAACACAAGACCAAACTACAAAAAATCCACAATACAGTATTCAAAAATATGACTTTCAAGTGGTAGAAATTGCTTAGTTCAATGTAGATGGTAAATGCGACACTTTACTCTCAAAGTACCTTGGATGCGTTACGCATAGCAAACAAAAGGGTCGCAGGGAAGGTGATGCGCCGTTCCTTACATTCAGGGAGTGGATGCGTCAGTTCCTTACTGCAGCGCAGGGGAGGTGATGCGTCGCTTCCTTACTGTGTGGGGAGTTGATGTGTCGGTTTCTTACTGCGTTCCGGTTATGATGCGACGAGATGGCGCCTCGATGCGATGCGACGATCTGGTGCGATGCGACAAAATTGCGTCCTTGATGCGATGCGACAACTTGGATACGATGCGTGCACGCCCGATGGCCGTGCGGGGAAATCGGTGGTTTCTTGAGCCCCGACAGGCTCTGCGACGCGCTTCTCCGGTGATGCGACGGCAACCTCTGCGGCGGCGGCACGCTTCTCCGGCGATGCGACGGCAACAGCTGCGGCGGTGACACGCTTCTTCCTCGTTGCATCGCGCTTCCAGCTCCCAGCGACACGCAGTCTCTAGAGGTCCTCAAACAACAGCAGGCACCTCTCTGCAGGGAGAATTCCCAGCAAGGAAATTCAGGGAAGCTGGTGGTGAAGTCTTTGTGTCCCTGAGACTTCAGAACAGGAGGCAAGCTCAGCTTCAAGCCCTTGGAGATCTTCCTCAAGATGATAAAGTACACACAAAGTTCCTTTTCTCCTTTCCTTGGCAATAAGTAACCACTGCAGGCCAACCCCAGACAGTAACCAGCGCAGGGGCAGTCTCCTCCTTCAGCTTCCTTGGTTTCTCTCCTTGGCAAAGATTCGTCTTGATTCCCAGAAGTGATCTAAAGTTCTGGGGTCTGGGCTCCTCTTTTTATACACACAATTTCTTTGTTCTCTGAAGGCAGAGAGTGTCTGTACCCAGCCCAAACCAGTTCTGTCCTCCCTGGTGCGGCTTCCTGGCAGGAGGTGGAGACAGCATTGTTGAAAGCAGACCTGGCCCAGGTAGTTGAAAAGAAATCTCCTCCCCTTACTCTCTATTCTTTGTAGGCTCAGGCAAGTGAAAGGAAATTTCCTCCCCCTACTCTCTATTCAACCCAGGTCCTATTCAGCCCAGCCCTGACTCATCAGACTGCTAGAGCCAAAGCCCTCTCCAGCCCCCTGTCACTCACAAACCAGACTTGGAATACACAAACCTAGCAGAGGCATACTGGATGGTTAGGCAAGAAAATACCTACTTTCTAAAAGTGGTATTTTCAAACACAGAATGTAAAAATCACCCACACTAAAAGATGTATGTTAACATTCTGAGTTCAGGCATACTAAACTTTATTTTTCTATCTTGTTCCTAGGGTCAGTTATGTTTATAAGATGTTATAAACTAACTCCCCATTCTGGCCTATGGGAACAGATAGCCTTGCAATAGTGAAAAACAAAATTGGCTGTAATTCACTATCAGGACATGCCACACACACCAGGGCATGTCCTACCTTTCACATACAATGCACCCTGTCCATAGCTGTACCTTGGGCCTACCTTATGGGTGACTAACAGGTAGAAAAGGGAAGGTTTAGGGACTGGCAAGTGGGTGCACTGGCCAAGTCGACATGGCAGTCCCAGACTGCACACAGGCTCTGCAATGGCAGGCCTGAGCCATATTTTACAAGCTGCTTCTGTGGGTGGCACAATCAGTGCTGCAAGCCCACCAGCAGCATTTGATTTACAGGCCCTGGGCACTCATGGTGCACTGTACTAGGGTCTGACAAGTAAATCAAATAAGCCAATCATGGAGTCACTAATCCAGTACAACAATTTACAATAGGGAGCACTTGCACTGGCACTGAACAGCAGTGGCAAAGTGCCCAAAGCACCTAGACCAGCAAAAACATAGCAAAAACATAGGAGGAGACAGTGAAAAAAATGGAAGGGAGACCCACGCCAATGGTGCCAGGTCTAACAACGACTTAGAGCTCATCGCCCTGTGAAGAAGAGTGGGGGTAGTGAAAACTTTGCCAACGTACAGTGTTGCTGAAATACTATTGTGGAGCTATAGAACCTTCATCATCCATTGTTGAGCTACCCCTACAATATAGGGCTCCCACCTCCTCGACCCGGAACCAAGAAGGTTGCTGGAATCTGGGACTGAGGCATGTGTTTTGCAAAGAATCTTTGGAAGAAAGAAGATGATTCAGCTTTATTGTTGGCCCCTATGCAGAGGATTAATGGAAATGTCTCTCTCCTGGCTTGTAACTTTTAGCTTGCACCGGTCTCACACCCCACAATGGGTTACGCCAGTTCCTAAACTTTCTTCCAAGACCACTGAGGAGTAGACTTGCTGAACTGCATAGTGGTAGCCTGACTGCCCTACCACTAGGCACACGTTCTACTTGAGGAGGTTGTTGAACCAGGTTCAGGAGCTGCTGGTAATGGCTGTAAATATCCTAGAGCTTAGAATGTGAGTATTTATCTGGGCACAAATGAGACAAGCAAGAATATACTTTGGAATGATAGGCCATCAAAAAGATCATAATGTAGTCTTAACTCCTCTATGACCAGAAATAGCAGAGTCATGCCACTTTAAATCACATCAAGTTGTATTTCTTTAGTAGGAACAAAAATTGCTTGTTGATTAAAATGCAACTTAGTTCATCACATCAGAGGTCCCTTAAAATGA
Source organism: Calotriton arnoldi (assembly GCA_963921515.1). NCBI lineage: Eukaryota > Metazoa > Chordata > Amphibia > Caudata > Salamandridae > Calotriton > Calotriton arnoldi. The sequence goes on from CAWUFW010007127.1 coordinate 342,305, forward strand.
AGATCTTCTCATTCCTTCTGGGGCCATTTGTCCTTGATCCATCTTAACTCTGTCTAAGAAAGACTGAACAATTCCATCCACCTGATGGGAAGGAATAACTTGCTGATCATAAGTAAGTGGTGACTCAGAATAGCGATGATATAAGGCATCAGCCAAGAAATTCTTTAAACTAGGAATAGAAGTATTATTTAAATCATAAATAAAAATGGCCATTCACCTTGTCAATTTTTTCTGCATTTCGGATTTCATAGACAGGCCAGCTTCTAGGGTTTAAACAGCTTTATTAAGGAACAGAATGTTTACAAAAGAATAAGTAAAAGGACAATTATAAATATAACTGAACAAATATGCTGAGCAAGAAATTTGTAAATATGAAAAATGTAGATATTACTTGCAATGAAATATAGTAATACATATATTTATAGTAAACAGAAACAGGATTCGTACAGTACAAATAAGCTTGTGTGGGGGAATTTTATGCTTATGGAGGGAAAGGAGAGGGGGGAAAGGGGAAGGGTGGGAATAACATTGCTTGGAATATATGTATCATTATGAAATGATCAGTCAAGATACAGTAAAAAAGCATCATAAATAAATTATTAACAATAAAATATTATCATATGAATAAGAATAATGATAAGATATTAGAAAGATAACAAGGGAATGAAAACAATTTAAGGAGGTTTAAAAGTAGCAGAATTTGAAGATGGATCAATGGCAAAAGATACACTAACTGTGGTTAAATACGATGTGAGGTATTGCCATATAAGATCTCTATTATGTAACCCAAGGGTTGAAATTGTGTATGCTCTGTCTAGCCAATGATGATAGCAAATGGCATATCACCAGGCTTTAGTGGCAATATTAGATGTGCATTTCCAATAAGCAGTGATGTTTTGGTATGCAATAGCAAGCAAAAGGTCAAGCAGTGTTTATTAACAGGACTGGGGTGCCATTGTTCATCTTGAGAGCCCAAACAAATTGAGGTAAAATTAAACTGGACTGAGGTACAGAAAATATGATTGATTTGTCTCCAGACATTACGCCAAAAATATAGAGTATGGGGGCATAAGACCAACATATGTTTGAGGTCGCTAAGCAAACTGGAGCATCACCAACAAGGAGCCTTGGAGTTTGGGAAGAATTCGGAAATAGAAAGTGGGGTAAAGCGAAGTCATTATAAATAACAAATAATGTCTGAGTGAGAGTAGGAGTTCTAGATGTTTTGTGAAGTTTAAGCCATAGTTTGTTCCAAAAGGAGGTAGGCAGCAATCATCCTAAGTTGGCCTCCCATAGGAGTTCTATACAACTTTTGGGTCTAAAAAGAGGCACGGCCATTAGACCTTTATAAAAAAGAGACGGTTTTGGTATAGTAGATAAAACGTGGAGTATTGAATGATCCGTAAGGACAGTAGAAGTATCTTCAGGTAGGGTAATAAAAATATCTAATAGAAAATTTATTTGGAGGGAGAATTTGAATTGAAAGGATGAAGGACAGTTAAACTTGTGCTGAAATTGAAGAAAGGAAGTTAGATTGTTATCAAAGAATAAGTCTCCAACCAAAACAAGGCCTCTATCGTCTACGTTCTCCAAAAGAGAGGTCGATTATGAAGTTTAATAAGATTACTACACCAAATAAACATTCTGAAAAATCAGGGTGGGTAAGTGAATGTGTAGAAAGATGAAAGGGTAATGTTTAAAGTCCGGGTAAGAAAGATGTGCAGGAGAAGAAGAGTGAGAAAGATACTCTTGAAAAGAAAAAGGAGAAATGAGGGATTTTTCTACTGTTCACCAAAGCGGTGAAGAGAAGGATTGGGTTTTTAATAACCGAAAGGCAGCTTGTCATAGACTAAAAACCTCATGATATTCTTTAAAATCCGGCAAATTGATTCCCCGTCATTTCTGACACATTTTGACATATGGAGATACAAAGACTCTTCTTGTTAATTAAAAAGTTTGATAAAAGAGAATACGTTTTCTTAAAAGGAATTCGAATGGGTATCATAGATAAGGTATAAAGAATTATGGGAGAGATCATAATTTTGATTGAATCTACTCGACCCCACCAGAAGAGATATGGTGGATCAAGAAGAGGATAAGGTTTCAGTTCAAAGTATAAGATCTTTAAGATTAAGGGAGATAGAAGAAATAATAGAATTAGAGAGCCATATGCCTAGATATTTAATTTTAGTGGGAGTCCAGCTAAAACAGGAGGAGGAAAATAATTACTCGGTACAATACTTGTTTAAAGGGAGGATTTCAGTTTTATCAATATTGCATTTATAGCTAAAAACTCTGGAAAAATTAAGAATGGTTAGAGAAAGAGCTGGTAATAAGATCTCAGGATTGGAAATAAAAAGAAGAATGTCATGAGCATAAGCTGCAATCTTTAAATGATGTGTATCATATTGAAAGCCAGAAATTAATGGATTCTGTCTGACCCTAGAGAGAAATGGTTCCAGCACGTGAATAAATAAAAATGGGGAGAATGGGGCAGCCTTGCAGTACGCATCTGTGAAGAGGAAAGTAGTGTGAAGATATACCATTAACAATTATCGATGCCATCGGGAAATCATAAAGATTAGAAATTAAGGAGAGGAGTTGTGGGCCAAAATCATGTCAGTGCAAGGTTTTAAGCATGGAGTGGCAATTAAGTCTATCAAAAGCTTTTTCGGCATCAATTGTAATGGCCGCAAGAGGATAATACAGAGTCGGTGCTTCACTTAAGATAGCAAATAATAGCCTAGTATTATCTGAGCCCATATGCCCTTTTATGTAGCCAACTTGTTCAGGACCAATTAAGTGGGCTAAAAACATTTGATGCGTACAGCAAGAAGCTTAGCAAAGATATTATAGTGAACGTTGACCAAGGAGATAGGTCTATAAGTTTTACATAAGGTAGGATCTTTACCGGTTATGGGGATAAGGCAAATTGCAGCCTCAAAAACTTTCCTCTGGGAGAGTGAGGGGAAGATAAGGCTTAGAATAAAGTGAGCAATTTTGGTAGTAAAATAGAGGAAAAGTGAGAGTAAAATTCAACAGAAAAAACATCTGGACAAGGGGTTATACCTTTTTTTTAATGACTGTAAGTCAGTAGTTATTTCCATAAGAGAACTATACAGCTCCAAAATGGAGAAGTCCAAGTTAGAATTAGATTATTTGTTAACTGAGGCAAGAAAAGAATCAATGTCAGCATTGTCAGGATTAAGCTATGGAGTATAAAGTATTTTATAACATTTTACAAATTCGTCAAGGATATCAAAATCTCGGTACATTGAAGTACCTGTGGAAGATTGTAGAGAGTTTATTTTGCGGCGATCTTTCCTGACTTTAAGATAGTTAGCCAAAACCTTGCCCATTTTATTACGACCTCCATAAAATCTAGATCTGCTTTTTAACAAGTATTTAGAGACATTGTTAGAGGAAATCTTGTTAAAATGTAATTTGGCAATGATTCAATCTTACAAAACATCCTTAGACTGTGAAGAATAGTATTTATGCTTCAGTTTCTTGATGTTAGTTAACAAAGTGGTATGTTGGGCGAGTATGGTCTTCTTCTTTCTGAAAACATAATCAATATTTAAGCCCCATGCTGTAGTTTTAAGGAAATTCCATAGGAGTTAGGGGTGTACAGGGGGGCTCTGATGTCTGGAGAAAACAATATTAGTAAAAACTGCAAAAGAGTTGGAAAATTGGGTATCAGAGAGCAAAGAGATATTAAATTTACATCTATTGGAAGGGGGTTGTGGGTGGAATAAGTCAAAGTGGTATATAGCTGTGGCATGATCTGAGTTTAGTATAGTTTCAATCTCTGGTTTAATAATATTATGAGACAGAGATTTACTAACACATATATGATCTAATCTGGTAAGAAGGTTATGAACAGGAGAGAAGAAGGTATATTCATGAGCTGTGGGATGAGCTAGTCTCCAGGAATCAACGAAAGCTCTTTGGGATATAAAGCAACAACATTGTTTGTGCATTTTATGTGGAATGAATTTGATGGTAGAATGTCTATCAAGAAAAGGGTCACAGACTTGAGTACAATCTCTACCAAAAAGAAAATATTAATCAGTAACTGAAGTATAGACGCAACGGTGAAACATCAATTGCTGCAGCCATGCGGGTGGACGAGGAGCATCGGAAAGGAGATGGTGTCCACCACCGCAACATCAGAAGTACTTCCCCTGCTTCTGTTGAGAGGGAAATCAAGTCAAGTGGTGCACCAATGGAAAGGCCTCTGACACAGGGCGGAGCTCCGTCAGCCCTCTGCCATCCCCTTTGGCGTGCAAGCCACACCCAGACAGGGCAAATTCTGATGATTAGTTTGAATTTCAAAAGTTGCTCTTGTCATGATCTATGGCTCACCTTCGAGTGCTCACCGGGCTATGAGCTTAATACATTTTAGTCACACACTCTAAGTTTATTATATGAACTATAACTCAGCCCTCTACCATGCACAGAAATGATGACATTTGAGATGTCATGAGTGTTGCTATGAATGCTATTTTTTAACATGGTATAAGTGATGTAATATGAAAGGGTATAAGCTGTGCGTGGTGAAGGCACGAGTTGTAGTTCATTTAATCTGGCTAGTGAGAAGACAACACTCTGTATGGAAGAGTGCGGGTTATAGTAAGATAGTGTAGAGTGCACATTCTAACTGTAAGTTATAACTGTAAATATTTAATTTCTAAGGTTTGTGTAGTAGACGTTGGTTTTGTATAGAAATAATAAATTACGTTTTCATTTTTTATTGAAAAAAAGATATAGTTTATATACATACATACATATATATGTGAGACAAACTCCGCTGCTGAAATCGTGCTGGATGAACGAAGACAGACCCAAAAGTAAGGTGCAGTGTGTTTATTAGTCAAACGCCCTTGAAATCCGCCATAATATATATGTATATAATGTTTATTTTAAAACGTATAAATAAACTTTAAAACTTTTTTTTAAAAATGTGTAAAGTTTCTTAATTAATTCATTATATGCTTTTAACTAAATTAAGGTTACTAAATATTAAATAAAAATGTTACTTAATGTGAGCATTTTTTATTATTTAAAAAATATTATTTATAAATGAAATTAACGTGTTCAAATTATTTTACTATTTAATAGATATTTAATTTGATGAGTTAATGTGTTGTAAATTTATATTTTATTATTTGGGGATTAATAATACATACTAAAAAGAATGAGCTTTTATATTAAACACAAAAATATTTTTTAAAGAATAATAAACTTTAATATTTTGCCTAAACTTTCGCATAAAGAGATCTTCACCTCGGTGGTGGATTTAAAGGGTGTGTAGCAATGTAAGTCTCCCCCCTTGATGTAACTCTCCACTCGGAAATGGTGAATAGCAAGACAGTAGAGAGTAACACCTAGGACTAGGAGTAAATGTACAAGTGTATATTTACCTTTGTGAATCAGACTCATTATTCCTAGTGGTCCAGGTCTGGTCAATGGACAGCCACAAGTGCCACTATCCTGCATTATCCTACACTATCTGATTAATATTTTTCCCATCTTCGCTTTTCAAAGTGATTTCCAAAAGAAAAAAATTATTGTCTGTGTTGTTCATAGATGATCCAATATAAGGAAGTCAACACACTCCTGTCGTCATCTCTTTTTCAGGAGATTATTAAAATCTTCCTACATTTTTCGAAGATTGCTTTGGACAATTATGAATCATATGCCCAGCATCACCACAACCTAGGGGCCGATTCCGATGCGGGCAGGAAGGTCTCCGACTGTCGGTCGGAGCCCTCCTGCCCACATCAGAATGTGCCATTTGGATTCCTTTCCGACCGAGCCATTCTGATGGGCTCGGTCGGAAAGGCATCCAACTTGGTTTTCCGGATGGCTTACGACGGGCTCAGAGATCCGGAAACCCTTCAGTACTCCCCCGGCCAGCTCTTCCGGCCAAGGGAGTACGATGGCAGTTTCCCACTGCCTTTTTGTGCCGGTCTTTTCAGCACAAAAAGGCACTGGGAAACTGTCTTTGGGGGGCACCCAACCGGGCCCCCATGGGTGCGAGGCTGCCGAATGAAGGTCTAGGGGGCACCTACGGTGCCGACTCTTGATCCCTGCACCCCACGCATCCCTGCATGCTCTCATTGAAAGGTATAGACATGCGAACGTATCCTACTTGCAGGTCTGAACCGACGACAGGAGGTTGTTTGATTACAGTTCCTGACCGATGTCGGACGGACTCCGGTCCTTCCGACATCGGACTCAGGCCCCTAGTCTTTTTAAAAGACCTTACAATGAGTGCTTATGATGATATTTTCTGTCTTGGAAAATTGAATATTTAGGTAGAATTGCTAAATGATGCCCTAGCGTCAAGTGTTATTTAAGCTTTTATACTTTTAGGATTTGAACCAGCAATAAAAGGACCAACAATAAACCGGCAATAAAGCAGTAGACTCCCTAAATGTGATCCTTTGACTGAAGTAGGGTGTAGTTTTCTCTCATGCTTTGGAAATTACATGGATTGACTATTAGTTTCTATATTTTGAGATTCTAATGAAATAACACTTAATTTTTCAGAAAACAGGAAGGGCGAGAGAGACTAAATAGGCTACATTTGGATGAAAGTGGCTCCTCAAGCTTTCAAAGAACTATTTTTATAAGTTATGTCTCTAACAACCTGGCTATCTCGAATCAAAATATTGAGTGTTGGCTTGTCCCCCTATAATGAACTATAATGAAGAACGTCCGCTCTTGAGGTGATAGACCCCTTGAAACTGATAACTGTCTTTTCTAAATATAATAATTGCAGTTAGTTTACCCCTGAGTTAAAACAATAAAAATATTACCTACAAAAGTTAGAAATCACTTGGGGGGTCATTACGATAGCGGTTAAATCCGCCACCGGCAACCTGCCGGTGGCAGATTCACCGCCATCATGCGGCCATTCTACGCCCGCCAGGTGAGGATAGCGGGTGGTTTGCTGGTGGACGGGAAGTCCGTCCGCCACGGGTCCGACACAGGCAATCGTTACGATTGCCTGTTGAACCCACCCTGCATCCACAAAATGGTGGCGTGCCTAGCAGGCACCGTCCGCCAGATTAGGATGCCGCATCCCCGCCAGCCTTTGAATGGTGGTTCAACCGGGGATGTACTTTGGGGGCCCGTTGTGGGCCCCCCTTTTGCAGGGGCATTTTAGTTGTGCACTTGGGGGGCACCCATTGTGTCCACCAACATTTCCCTGCACCATGTGGCGGGCACCGCGTGGTGCCTGCCACGTAGTGCAAGGAAATGCACAACATGCATTTTTACCATTGCGGCGGGTGCTGCAGCCAGCAGCACCCGCCGCAATGGTAGACATGCACAATGCGACCGCCACAGTGGCGGTCGCATTGTGATTGCACTTGCAGGACCGCCGCCATATAGGTGGCCGGTCCCATCCCTGTGACAATGGCGGGCGGACTTAAGTCCGTCCGCCATCGTAATGACCCCCTTGGTTTTGACACTTTGAGCAGACAGATAAAGTAAAATATATCCAAGCACTGCAAAAACCTAATTGTGCCGAGGGCCATGAATAAAATATAATATACTCCTAAACATTTTAACAGCCAGAAACACTTCAAGGGAAATCTTTTCTATTACAGAGAAATTACACAACTTCCTATCACAATGTGGCAAACCTATTCTCACTCAAGTTCTAACAACAGAGTAGCTGATTGTTTCTCTGAGCCAGTGGACAAAATTAGGCAAGAGCTGGCTTCAACACACAACGTGTTTCCTATAGTTTGCCCATCTGAGACATTGATATTAGATAACAGCTCTTCAAAGTTTATCCAATCTGTGACTCTGTCAAAGAAAGACTATAAATGCATCATCTGGCATAGCAGGCCAGTGGTTTGTCCCTGACCTCCAACTCGGACATATATTAAAAAGAATTCTAGAACTGAGGTGTTCCCCCCCTTTACATTACAGATATCACACATTTCTCTCTAGAATCAGGAATGATGCTTAAGGAATTAAAAAAGCCAGGACTGAACACAGATGAACAAGCATATTACTGGCTTATTTCTCTACTTTCATATCTGGTAAAATTACTGGAGAACGTGGTTACGAGCCAGCTCCTAATGTATGTGGAATCAAATCACTAGATGAATCCCAAGCGGGATTTCATCCAGGACTAGGGATGGAAGCAGTGTTCATCACTCTGGCTAAATGATCCTAGAATGATGTTGGACAATAATGACTCACGGGCGATCATATTCTTAGACCTTTCAGCTACCCTTGATACCATCAATTACCAAGTGATTCCTGTTAGCTATGTAAAGTAGGAATCAGGATAATGGTCCTATTGTGGTGTTCATCCTTTCTGGCTGATCGCAGCCAAGTTATCCAACGAGGACCCTATAATTAAGATCTGTAAGAGCTAAATGGGGGTATCCTTTATAACTCCTCACCTATTCTGTTTAATCAATATCTAAGACCTTTGGCAGCCTTGCTACATAGATTCCAAGTTACTACCTATATGTATGTATATGTATCTATATCCTCGTACTGATAGACTCTCAGGATTCTATGAAAGGTTAGATGGGTAGAAATGTCTTAAAATGTAGGTTTTGCAAGTCAGAGATAATTTCAGTGCTCTCTAAAGTCATTTTATGGGAAGCCTCCATCTGCACAACATCACTAGGTTGTAGTCCTGCTATTGTGAAAGTGGTCAGAAATTTATACATCATGATGGACTCCAACTTAGACTTTGTTGCTTAGATTGGTATGGAAAAAGAACAAATTATGGACAGAATGCAGAACAATGTCATACATTCCCCCCAGTACAGAGATCTGGGCCTTTATTTGCTCCTCATGCCATTCCAGTTTGAACCCAGCCATATGCAAAACAGTCTTGAACCTGCACCCAATGGGGCAGTCCAGCCCGAACTGCCAGGCCAGGTCCTCCCTGGACTGGAAGCATGCATCCCAGGACCGGTTTCGGGGTTTCACCCTTCATCAGCCAGGATAGCTTGACTCCAGTGGCATGGAGAGCACAGGACCCACGTCTGGGCATACCCGTCCCACTCGGGTGACAAATGCAAAAAGAACAAATGATGAACAAAATGCAGAACAATGTCATACATTCACCCCAGTACAGAGATCTGGGCCTAAATCCATCGTTTTTTGCTACCCATGCCATTCCAGTTTTGAGCCATATGCAAATCAGTCTTGACCCTGCACCCAATGGGAACAGTCCAGCCTGAACTGCCTGGCCAGGTCCTCCCTGAACTGGAAGCAAGCATCCTAGGACCGGTTTTGGGGATTTACCCTTCATCAGCCAGGCTAGCTTGAATCCGGTGGTGTAGTGAGCACGGGACCCACGTCTGGGTATACCCTTCCCACTTAGGGCGACATATGCAAAAGAAACAATTGATGGACGGAATGCTGGACAATGCAAACATTCACCCCCAGTCACAAGGATCTGGGTTTAATCCATCATTCTTTTGCTCACCACACCACCCCAGTTTGGACCCAGCCATATACAAATCAGTCTTGACCCTGTTCCTTTTGGGAACAGTCGAGCCCGAACTGCCAAGCCAGGTCCTCCCTGGACCGGAAACAAGCATCCTGGGACCGGTTTCAGGGCATCACCCTTCATCAGCCAGGCTAGCTTGAATCCAGTGGTGAGGTGAGCACGAACCCTCGTCTGGGCATACCCTTCCCACTTAGGGCGACATATGCAAAAGAAACAATTGATGGACGGAATGCTGGACAATGCAAACATTCACCCCCAGTCACACTCCCTGGACTGGAAGCAAGCTTCCTAGGACCGGTTTCAGGGTTGAGTATGGAGTATCGATTGGAAGGGAGTCAAAATGCTTGCTATTTCAGTCTTCTTATTCTAAAATGTATATTCCCCTTTCTAATTTTGTCTCTGATAGTCACGGTTGTGAATGTGTTTGTCCTGTCCATGCTGGACATCAACAAAACAATTTGTGAAAGAGCTGCCCAAGAAGATACCACTAAGCTACAAAAATCCAAAATATATATATTTAAAAAAATGCAACAGGGAGGCGTAGTTTCAATCTCTGTAAAATTGTTAGTGTCTTCCAGTAGTCATCAGTCTACAAATGGGTTCTATTAAAAGCAGCATGTATGGCTTACAATATATACAATAACATCAGCCCCTTTCCTGAGCAAGAAATGTGTAAATTGTGCAGTCTCTTGGGCCTTACAGTCTCAGTCAATAGCCTTATCACTATTCCAAACACAAAACCCAAGAAATTTGGTGGAGGAGCCTTCAGAGTGGCAGCATCCAAACATGGAATTGTACGCCCATACCTATATGGTCTAAATCCATCTTACTCAGATTCAGGAAAAGGCTAAAACATGGTTATTCATCCTATAATGAGTCCCCACCCGAAGGCAGCTACTCTTGAATCCTATTGATTTATAGTGCTGGTATAACTTAATTTTGTCCTCTACTTCAGCACTAAGAGACTCCCAGAGGCTGAACACTGTGCTTTACGAATGACTTAAATAAATAGGTGCAGACCTGCTTTTCACTGGCGTCCTTTTTCATTCCATGTCAATAGGCCCCTAGCTATCCCTACTTGACCAGGTGCTTCTTTAGACAACAGGTCCACAGGATTACTTAGTGGATCAAGCAAACAAATCAGTAAAGTTACATATAAGGTTCTCAGGACTTCTTTCTTTCCTTACATCTTTGCTGTAATCGATAATCAATTAACAGTGCTAAATCAATGAGTTCAGAAAATGAATTCAGATGCTGTGAATGATCCACCTCACCATTAATCTCTTTGAATCCTTATTAAAAAGGGGTTATTTGGTTATGACAAGTCTTCAACGAGGCACATGAAGCCATTTCTAGAGGCCTTGCCAAGATGAAAGGAAGTCTAGTTAGGCAACCAATTTGGTAACCCACCTTTCCTCTAGATTGAACTGTACAGGGCAAAAAGCAAAATTCACCATAACAAAATTCAGAGATTCCCTTAACATCATAGGATTCCCACACAAATGTGGAGCCCTTGAAGGGACTACTTAGATGTTTTTAGACCTTAATGCCAAAGGATTACCTTGAAGACAAATGTCCAAGGCATAGTTGTTGCAGCTCTGTTTCAAGGTCTGGAGAAGGATCAATAGTATGAGCAAATCTAAGACATTGTTTTTGCCTCAATCAACTTAAGGGCTGGACACTAAGAAGATCTGTTTATTTTTCTTCCTGATTGCCTAAGGAAAGGGAGACATCAGGCCACCTTGCACTTAATAATACATATGAAAGGTGTTGTATGTCTTCTTATGAACATTGCAGTTTAGAGGACAAAGCCACAAAGGGTAGAAAAAAACTATTTGGCAATCGTATAGTTTTTGAATGAAGATGAATTATGATGAAGTAGATAATAAAGGCACTGAGCCTTCCAGTGGCGGCTGGTGAGACTTGAAAGTGGCGAGGCGTAAAATTTGTGATGAGTGGCTTGTGTCGAGCGAGCGCAGCGAGCGAGCCTGACAGTCATGAGGGGTGTTTGAGGGAGGTTCTACCCCCGAGAAAATTTTGAAAAAAAGAGCTGGAAATGGTGCATTTTCAAGCATATTTGAGAAAGCAAGAAGGTTAATGAAGCAACTGTTAAATTCTAGTTTTTACATCAATAATGCTCACTAATGTTACTGGAAATAATCTCTGTGACGACCTCACATTTCTCATATGTGAGGTCCTGTTTTCATCTAAAAAATTCTTTTTATATGGATGTTGCATGAAAAAAACACAGCATTTCTCTGAAAAATGTCTATAATAGCCTCTCACATCACCTATATTCAAAATAGATTAAAGGAAAATCGTATTTAAAACAGTTTGTTTAAGAATTATTCAATGTTATCAGGGCAAGAATCTCTGCAGAACAGAGCTGGCTCTATAAGGGGACCCATGACATTCTGGGGCCCTGGGCTAGAGCTGAGCCCACTTTGTCAATGCCTTAAAACGTCTCTGACCAGGCCTGGTGTTTTTGTTTATGTCCTGACGCATGGCTTGCATTTTATTTCTTGCATTTGGAAGCCCCTGTTTTCATCAAACCACTTTACGTAGGCTGCAAGCCATTTTCAGGGCATAAACAAACATTTTGAGGGTCACCTCTTCTTTTTCCTTCCAAATGACTCTCACCTTCCTTTCCATCCTCTGCATGCATCTTTACTCTGAGCACAACCTTCCCTAACACACGCTTATGTTTGCTTTATGCTATAGATGCATTGGCTATCATTACATTAGGTCTTTCTATATACAAGAGGAGTCTTACCTACTAGGCCCCTTTTACGATCCCGTCAGGAAGGCCCTCCCAGAGCCACCCGTAGCCTTACCTTCCAACCAACTCGTTCCGGGAGCCCGTCCACCCAAACAACGAAGTAGGATGCGCAAACCCCTTCAATATCCGAACGAAGCGTACGCTCCAATTCCGGCTACATTTTCCCAACGATAAGCCTCTGTAAACGCTGAAAGGAGTCGTACAGGGGCATTTACCAGTCAGATTCTGACCGGCCAAGTACCATGCGTACTAACTATGCGCCGAACAGGTCACCACTTCTAGCACGTCAGAGAATCCGTAAGAGGACTATTTCAGCTCTTATTCGCGCCACAACACCATCTCTGTGAACGAGGCGGTGCAGCCATGTATCCTAAAGCACATGTCATCCCTATACTCTATGGCTGTGGCCGATACTACAACCCAAACCAACGCGTTAGTCACAGATGGTAAGTCAGATACCTAACCTACACAAAAACGCTACTACACTGCGAAAGGCAACATAATACACAGCTTGTGAGAAACCACAGTCAATATTGAGGTGGGGGAATTCTTGCAGCAATGTAAACGCAAGGGGGTGGTGGATGCCTAACACTACCAGCGTTGCTCACCCCATAGGGGGTTGGATGGCTAACACTACCAGCAATCTAATGCCCATAGGGGGGGTGGATGCCTAACTCACCCACCATTGCCCACCCCAATGGGGGGGATGCCTATCACTCCCACCATTGTCTACCCTATAGGGGGATGGATGCCTCTCACTCCTACCATTGTCTACCCCATAGGGGGGTGGATGCCTAACACTACCAGCGTTGTCCACCCCATAGGGGGGTGGATGCCTAACTCACCCACTTTGCCCACCCTATAGGGGGGTGATTGCCAAACACTACAAGCGTTGTCCACCCCATAGGGGGTGGATGGCTAACTCACCCACCTTTGCCCACCCCATAGGGGGGTGGATGCCTAACAGTCCCACCATTGTCCACCCCATAGGGGGTGGATGCCTAACTCTACCAGCATTGTCCATCCCATAGGGGGGTCGATGCCTATCACTCCCACCATTGTCCACCCTATAGGGGGTAAATGCCTATCACTCCCAACATTGTCTACCCTACAGGGGGGTGGATGCCCATCACTCCCACCACTGTCTACCCCACAGGGGGTGGTTGCCTAACACTACCAGCATTGTCATGGCAAATTCGTGATTCATGTGCAAACCCCCAGCAATGTGTACACAAAATGTAGTATGGGGGCTAACCCCCCCAGCACTTTAGTGACAAATTGGGGCTTGTGGGGCTCAACCCCCCAGCATGGTCCAGCAATTAGGGTGTTGGGGGTCTAACCCCCTGGCACTGTAGTGACAAATTGGGGCTTGTGGGGCTCAACCCCCCAGCATGGTCCAGCAATTAGGGGGTTGGGGGCTAACCCCCCCAGCACTGTAGTGACAAATTGGGGGATGGGCCAAACACACTTAGCACTGTTGAGGCAAACATTGTTGGGGGTTACATACCCTCAGCCATGAGCAGCCAATCATTGCTTTGGGGGGATAACACTCCCAGCAATGTGTAATTGGACAATGTGACATGTGACCATCAAAAATGCATCAACACACACATTTGGGGTACGAGCAGCGGAAAATACAAAGGATTCAATCCCAAAGTCCATATATATATTTTTTTTTTAAACAATTTTTATTTTTCAACAAAATTGCATCGGTACATAGCAATATCACAACCGTATTAAGGCTCCCAATACATGACTCCATCATATTTACACCTACATCATAATGAGCACGGATTACATCATTTCGCTGTTCCCGGTCAGTGTCCAACCAGCTGTGCGGTATAGCACAAAGCTGAAAAAATACATACATCAGTAAAATATTAAATGAATGAGGCCCAGCAGACATATCCCTCTTAGTTTGTCGGTGAAGAGGGCTCAACAATATCTGTTAGCAGAGACATCAAAGTGTGCCTTTCACGCCGCAATTCTATAGTAGGTGAGATGCAGATGTCCCCTCTGTATTTATTCCACTTCCCCCACTTCTGATCCCATTTCCTAGGGAAACCTCTTCCCTTGAACACAGCCTTCTCTGCAATCATTGCACTGTCCATATCTTTGGCCCAGTTGCGTAGCAGCTGGACCGTGTCCACCCCCCATTTCTGTGCAATATTTCGTATCGCAATATTTCAACCCCTCGAGGCCCACGCCTGCTCCGCCTGGGAGAGGTCAGTAGCCTCCCATATATTAAGTAGACAGAGTTGGGGAGATGGCTTTCAGGGGCTTATCGCATGTCCTTTCCATTTGCCGTGTGACTTTTCCCCAATAGTGCTGAATTTGTGGGCATTCCCATAGTATGTGAACGAAGGTGCCAGTTTGATTACAATGACGGAAACAGAGCGGGTCGGGCCGCCTACCCAGTCTAAACAGGAGTTTAGCATCAAAATAGACTCTGTGGAGGATTTTCAGCTGAATGAGACGTAGTCTCATGGGGATGGCTACCTCTCTGGGGGAGGCCAGCGCGTCTCGCCAGACCTCGTCATCAATACTTCCCAGGTCCGACTCCCATCCCACACGTAGTCTCTGCATCGGACCCGCACGATTATTTACCAATTCTTTATAAGTGAGGGATATTGCCTTGTGGTCCATGGGGTCTAGTATCAACCAGTCCTCTAGGGGGGAAGACTCAGGTAGAGGGAGCCCCTTTGGCATGGCAGCCGATATGGCGTGACTGAACTGAAGGTATCTGAAGGTCTCCGTGTGTGTCAATTGGTACTTTATCTGGAGGTCAGCGAATGTGGCCAGCTTCCCCTTTACCCACATGTCCCCTACCGTGGACATCCCGATTGTGTCCCATTTATCAAACCCAGGGCATTTACTAAGTCGTCCCAGTATATCAGGTTCCCAGAGTGGAGTTGCTTTAGTCAAACGTTTATGCCAACCCAACTTCCTTGTGACTCCATGCCAGACCTCAACCGTTCGGGCTGTGGGGCCTGTCAAGCTAAGCTTACGGGGATTGGTATACAATGCCCTAGAGTAGCCGCCCTGTCCCATGAGCCAGTGATCTGTGCGAAAATTGGGGTCGTCATGTGGGCCAAACACCCACCTATTTATTGCTGTCAATTGTGAAGCTTGATAATAGAGTCGTATGTCTGGCAACCCTATGCCACTGTCATACCATCCCATGGTGAGGTTGTTCATTGCAATACGTGGCGGACGGTCCTCCCACAGTAGCCCCCGCACGACGCTGTCAATTTGGGAGAAATAGGAGTCTGGGATAGAATTGGGAGTGTTCTGTAACGCATAAAGAAAGCGGGGGAGTGCGAGCATCTTAAAAAGGGACGCACGCCCCAGGAGAGTAAGAGGGAGAGATCGCCAATGTAGAGCATCTGATTTGAGACGTTGGAGAGGCCCCAGCAGGTTCTGTTCGAAGAAAAGGTTAGCATCCGGGGTAACAAAGATACCCAGGTAGTGAAAGCCCTGAGTCGCCACCGGAATCGCATAGCCCCAGGGACTGGACGGGGGGTCACCCCATAAGACATACATCTGAGATTTGGACCAGTTTATCTTGTATCCGGAGTGTGCGCCAAATATATGAAATATGTGGAGAACGCGCTGGAGAGGCTAAGTAAAGAAGAATGTCGTCCGCGTACAGCGAGATGCGGTCCTCGTGGTCTATCGTCCATTTAAGCCCCCGTATTTCTGGATCTCCCCTATCCCAAACTGCCAGTGGCTCTAACACCAGGGCGAAGAGGAGCGGAGACAGCGGGCAACCTTGTCTCGTGTCCCGTCGGAGGGGAAAGGTGGCTGAGCGGTCATTGTTGATGGTGAAATGCGCGGTAGGTTGTGTATACAGTAACCTGATCCATCGGATCACCTTGGGTCCAAACCCCATGCGAGCTAACACGGCAAAGAGAAAATCCCATTCAATGGTGTCAAATGCCATATTGGCATCTAATGACAATAAGATCGCTTCTTCCCTGATAGTCTCCAGTCTACCAAGGGCCCCGTTCACCCGTCGCAAATTCCGGGCCGTGTTCCTTCCCGGCATAAATCCGGACTTGTCCGGATGAATCAGTCCGGTGATACAAGGAAGGAGTCGATTGGCCAGTAGTTTGGCCAAGATCTTATCCTCGACGGTAAGGAGGGAGATAGGCGGGTATGATTTACAGTCTTCCGCTGGTTTATTTGGTTTATTGACAACCACTATGGAGGCGGTTCGGATGTCTGCCGGAAGGAGTCCCGACTCAAAACATTCCATGTACATACTCAACAAGTGGGGAGCTAACTTAGCGGCCATGGGTTTAAAAAGCTCAATGGGGAGTCCGTTAGGACCCATCGCTTTGCCGGAGCGGACATCCTGTATGGCCTTCTGAATCTCCGTCTCAGTAATGTCCACTTCTAGGGCGTCTCTATCTTGTGGGGAGAGACTCACCACATTTATAGTGGCAAGGAGATCGGCCGACAGCGGGGCTTGAGATGTCTTCGATATATTATAAACCTCCTCGAAATGGGAAGCAAAGGTGTCAGCAATTTTTTGAGGGTCGGTGAGAAGTGCACCGTCAAGGCCAGCTATTGCATGGACCCATCGCGCGGCTTGTTCCTTGCGTTCCAGCCACGCCAGAAGTTTGCCCGTGCGTTCACCCTGCTCATAGATTCTGTGACGGGTAGATAGGGAGCGCGCCGTGGCTTCTTCTAAAAGTAGTTGCCTATAGTCCTGCCGTCTGATGTTTAAACTATGTTGGGCTTCAGGATCAGGGGCACGTGCGACAGCCTCTTCCCTGGCCAATATATCTGCTTCCATCTCTACCACCCTCCTAGAGCGCTCAGTCCTATATCCCACCATCAAAGACAGTGCCCTGCCCTTGATAACTGCGCCAAACGCTCCCCAGAGTATCCCTGCCGAATCGACGGAACCCACATTTTCTGCAAAGTAGTAATCAGTATCTTTGAGTAGTGCCTCTTTGATGTGAGGTATCTTTAGCGCCCACGGCTGTATAGTAAGGGTACCGTGGCGTCTGGCCTGCTGTAGGCCGAGAGTAGTAAGAATGGGCGAATGATCAGATATCCCGCGTGCCAAGCAACTGGACATATTGAAAGCATGCACATCTTGTGCATGTGTAAACATGTAATCGATTCGAGATTGGCTACCGTGAGCCCCCGATTGGAACGTGAAGTGAGTATGGAGCGGGTTCAGCCACCTCCAGATGTCCACAACGCCACGGGCGTTAGCGAACTCGTGGAGCTGCGAGCCCCGCGGCGGGTCTTCTCGAGGTGGGAGACGGTCCCGAGATCCATCCATAGTTAAATTAAAGTCACCCCCCAGTATCAAAACTCCCAAGGGTAATTCCAGTAGTAGAGCCCCTAAGTCTCGTAGTGTCAATCGCTGTAACCCAGGGGGGGCATATACGAAGACTACATTAAGGACACGTCCCTCCCAGGTGCCCGTGACAGCTGAGTATCTACCCTGAGCGTCGGTCCAGGTGTTGTGTATCATATATGGGCAGCCTTTGCGGAGGAGGATCCCCACCCCGCTTGAGCCCGAGGAAAATCCTGAGTGAACTATCATTCGGTACCCCCTTCTGTTCAGGGCCCCACATGAGTTCCCTACCAAGTGCGTCTCCTGGAGAATCACAATGTCCAGCTCCTGCCGTTTGATATACTGCAACACAAACCCCATCTTAATCTTGTCCCCCAGGCCATTAACATTCCTAGTCAATAAGTTAAGAGCTACGCCAGGTGCCATCTAAGCATTTTGTTGGGAAAAGAGATCATCCAGAGGGACCCATCCGCCAATGTGCCCCCAGAGCCCCCCTCCATCGCATGATAGAAGCTAGTTGGTGGACAGGAACAGCTCAAGTGGAGTTCGCATTCACAAGGGACAGTGGGATCAGCTGCTTCACCGGAGAACCAAGCATGGCAATGTACAGATACAGAAAACAAAGGAAACATAAACAACAAACCCCTCCCCCCCTCCCAGTGTGGACCCCACCCTGCTTCCCTGCACAACGGGTCTGGAACCACACGCCACCCCCAACTTGCAGAGTGCCTGTCGCCCACCCTTATCAACTTCGGGTACGTGAACAACCCCACTCCCTAAAGCAACAATCCACAATCCTAGTAACTAGCCCTGGCCAATAAGCCCTGAGGGCGGAACATACTTAAACAAATGTCAGGTTACACAGTGCAAGCACAGAGCATATGTATCAGACATATCAGGTCAACTAAGGATCATATAGAAAAAATTCGATTCCATCAAGCAATACATGAAGAAGCTACAGCTGGAGTACAACACCTATTCCCCAGCTAAATGTGAAATGCAAAGACTTAACAGACAGTCCCTCTTACGTGTCCAGTGTTCGTATTCACCCCGTAGGGCTCTGAGAGTCTGAGTCAGGATGAGGAGGGGACCGTCGCTGTTGACGCCGGTCGCTGGCTCTGTCGGCCGAAGATATAGGTTTGTGTGACCGCTTACCAACTGTACGCCAGCCGTCAAGCCAGTCCCAGGCATCCTCAGGTCTCGTGAAGAACCACAGTTTGCCATCTGATTCTACCCGGAGTTTTGCTGGGAACAACATGGCATATTTGATCTCTTGGTCTCTGAGAGCCCGCTTCACTTCCAAGAAGCTACGACGTTGTTTTTGGACCCTGAAGGTGAAATCCGGGAAGAAGGACACCTTACTGTTTTCGAATGTCAGCGGGGGGCCGCCTGCGCAGTCTGGAGGATCATGTCGCGGTCCCGAAAATTAAACACTCGGGCAAGAAGCGGTCAGGGAGGGGCACCCGGCTTCGGTCTACCCCCAGGTACACGGTGAGCTCGTTCAATGGAGAAACACTTGGAGAGTCCTCGTTGTTGAAGTCGCTGTAGGATCAGCTCCTCAACGAACAGGTCGGCTGCCTGCCCCTCCGCTCGTTCCGGAATGCCAAGAATCCGAACGTTGTTGCACCTCATTCTGCCTTCATATTCGTCCAGTTGCAGGGTCATTGCCTCGTGGGAAGTTTGCAGTTCGGTCACCTGTTTTTTAAGAAGGGCTGTATCCTTCACCAGATCCTTAGTGGAGTTCTCAACAGTACTCACTCGATCTGCCATTTTCCTCATGTCTTCCCTAATTAAGGCCACTTCCGCGGTGACTGTGTCTATCCGGGTTTCGAGAGAGTTCTGTACCGTGGTTATAGCCGCTAAAATATCTTTGTTCGTAGGCTCTGGGCTCTCACTCTGGGTTGCGGCAGTGCCCTGGCCTCCCTCTTGAGACTTCTGCCATGCATATTTGTCCAATTTGGCCTGCATGGCAGTTCGCCCGCTGCGGCCCGTCGCCATGCTTGCTCCGCCGAAGAGGGTGCGGTGGAGGGCCGGGATGCTCCAGCTACTCACCGCCGCCTGCAGTGGGACCTTCCACCCGGCCTGTCAGTTTTGGTAAAGGGCACCCCAACCCCCAAGCCAATGGATCGCAGATTAGCACCACTCAGCAGCGTAGAGGGTTCTGGTCGCCCACAGTGACGCGGTATCCGGAGGCCCCGGCTCCTTTTTGATCAGTAGGCCACAGTATGGATAGTCCACCTCCGGATAGTCCAGATGAATCCCCTTTAGGTCCAGCCCCAGGACTGATTACCAGCTGGAGCACCAATCAGCCTCCTCCCTCGGAGATCTATAATGCCGCCTTCTACACCCCTCTCAGCCGAAGGAAAAGGCCGCAAATTCCGCGGTACCCCACTGATCACTCACGCCGAGGCTGTTTAAACACACCGGGCAGCAAGTAGGAGATTGTGGCTCCTCCGGACTCCCAGTACTCCGTGGAGGCCGTTGCACACTCTGTGTAGCCCTTCTCCTCCCTCTGGGGGATCCACGTGTGAGCGGGTCTATTTTCGGTCGTAACGACGGCCCGCAGGTCTGCTTACGGGTGTGGTGGGGCAGGTAGGAGAGGGACCGCGTTAGTTTCTAGGGCCGCGGGGGAAGCCCGCTCCTGTTCTCAAGCCCGTCCAACTGTGGGCTATGGCGGCAATGCGGGGAATTGGCATCAGCCAGCGCTAGACGTTTCCTCTTCCCCGGCGTCCACCAACCTGCCGGGATGCACCACCGGATGCCTCCTGTGCGTTTGACGTCCCCAGGGATACGGGCGCTGCCCGTCCACCACTTCCGAGTCCAGCCGCAGCCCAGGCCTCAGCCGCGGCGTTGCGTAGATCTCCTCCGCCGAGGAGCGACACACTCCTCCGGCGCAGTCACGTTGGGCAGCACGAGCGACGGCCGCATCCACACAAGGGCCCCTTTGATTCCTCCCAATGTTCGTATGTTCCCGGGGCAGCAGCAGCAAACTTCGTTAAGCCCCTCGCGAAGGAGATTTGGCCAGGGCAGATGAGTTTAAACGGATATTTCGGGAGGGGCGCAGCGGAGCTCGGCTACCGTGCGGCCATTCCCGTCGGCAGTTGGCCACGCCCCCCCAAAGTCCATATTTGTTGAGATCCAGTCCCACACTGTGGCAGCAACGTAAACTGCCAAACCTAAGGAATGTGCAGAGTGCAGATGTAGGAGGCCCAGGGCCAGTAAAGAAAGAAACAAAACACACCATCCACTCAATGCCCCTCAAAGACAGTTGAAATACACGGGGGAAGATGCACAAAGACAACCGACCAGCCACGCACTGCAGAACAAACACAACATGTGTGTGAGTGTGGAAGTTGGGTTAGCCTGTGCCGACACACATGACGGGGGCTGAACTCCACTGAGCCATATGTGTGTTGAGTCCAATCAGGAAGTATTCCATATAGGGTTTGGACTGGCAATGTGGGCAATAAGGCATTGGTTGATGAGCAGGAGCACCAGAGTCACTTGGGGCCAGGCATTGGGGACCACCAAAAACCACATCAGGAGACTGACCCACTTCCACAGTTCCCTCCAGGCCACACCACTGTGGTGCCTGTATCCTGTCTGCTGATCCTCTGTGATGCAAACTGTGGGGGGGGGCCAGACTTTGGAGCAGACTCACTGTTGCACACTGTGTCATGTGCCTTGCAACAAACACTGTCATCTCACATACCCAAACATGACTCCCAGGGCAAGACCGGTGCAGGGAGTCCGCATTGAAGGTAGGGGCCTTGTCAGGAGCCAAAGCACATTTGGCCAGTCTAAACCCCACCCCCCTTGATCAGCAGTATCGTGCCTCATCAAAACCTCCCTTGACAGGTGACATTGCAGAGGCCACCTTCACAGCGTGGATCACTGGATGTATGACAATGAATGCATTATTGACCAGCCATCATTGTGATCCCAATACAACCATGTGTCTGTATACTGTTGTGTATGACTGAAGGGAGAATCTCACCATCAGGTAGGTACACCCTGCACAGTGTCAGACTGATTTGCATATGGCTGGGTCTGAACTGGGGTGGCGAAGTGAGCTAAAGAACGATGATGGATTAAACCCAGATCTGTGACTGGGGGCAAGTGTCTGAAAAGTTTCAGCGCTCCGTCCATCATCTCCTTGTGTTTGCTTGGTCGCCCTAAGTTGGCAGGGTATGCCCAGACGTGGGTCCCTTGCTCACTTTGCCACTGGATTCAAGCTAGCCTGGCTGATGAGGGGTGTTACCCCGAACCCAGACCCAGGATGCCTGTTTCCGGTCCAGGGAAGACCTGGCTTGGCAGTTCTGGCTGGACTGTTCCCATGAGGCACAGTGTCAGACTGATTTGCATATGGCTGGATCTGAACTGGGGTGGCGAAGTGAGCTAAAGAACGATGATGGATTAAACCCAGATCTGTGAGTGGGAGTGAGTGTCTGAAAGGTTTCAGCACTCCGCCCATCATCTCCTTGTGTTTGCTTGTTCACCCTAAGTTGGCAGGGTATGCTCAGACGTGGGTCACTTTCTCACTTTGCCACTGGATTCAAGCTAGCCTGGCTGATGAGGGGTGTTACCCCGAAACCGGTTCCACGATGCTTGTTTCCGGTCCAGTGAAGACTTGGCTTGGCAGCTCGGGCTGGACTGTTCCCATGAGGCACAGTGTCAGACTGATTTGCATATGGCTGGGTCTGAACTGGGTGGCGAAGTGAGCTAAAGAACGATGATGGATTTAACCCAGATCTGTGACTGGGGGTGACTGTCTAAAAAGTTTTAGCACTCCGTCCATCATCTCCTTGTGTTTGCTTGTTCACAAACACAATCCACATAGCTAGCCACAATCCATGGGAAATGGAGACATCTGGTGAGGATGGAGGACATGTGAAGAATGGAATCTGCATTGGCCACATTTGGCACTTGAACACTGTCTACGAATCCTTAAATCCGTCAAGGAGACCTACAAATAAGACAGGTTGCCCTCAGGCTGCAGGGCAGGGTGCAATGTACTGATTGGGAGCACTCATTTACACCTACAGGGCCCACCCTTACAAAACCAGGTGACAGATTACAAAACTGCTGATAATGCAATCACCAATGGAACTGGGTGAAATTTTTCTATGTCACATGTGATTTTGCTCACAGTGCAGGCTGTTGTTCTCAGCACAACCAGGGATGTCATCACAATGAGTCCACTCCCCTGGTGCCCCCACACCTTGGACAGTCAAAGTCAGAATGCCATGATTAGCCACGTGTGTATAGTCCACTGGGAAGCGCAGTGATGCATATCTGGACAAGTTGGAGCACAGGTGGCATATCAACACACATACGTGCATATTCACTTGAGGGGACAATCCCCCCTTAAGCAATGTGCTGCCAGCCAATATTTCCACATCATGACAACATCAAAAGCAAGCACCACCTCCATCTAAGGGCACCATCACAGGGCATTGATGACCAATCAGTGACCACTACTGACTACAAAGTGCAACTTTCCACTTCTGCCCACACACGACTCACACAAACCAAGGGTAGGTGGAGGCTACACCTCCTGTGATGCCAATAGAGACTGCGCACACCAGTGTCCTGACGGTGACCATCACAAAAAGCATACATGAACATACATTGGCAGGCAGCAAGCTTCAGCAGACACGTGACACAGCCACAGATTCACTCTGGCAACTCTCTCTGCCCACTCACATACACATGATCTACACATATGCACATGTCAACTTCACCACAAGTTCTGCATCAACTCAATACATGCAGGAATGATCCCTCCAACACCCATGTCACACTACATGTCCATCTCTCATAACTCACAAACACACAAGCACATCATAAGCCCCCTCTGGTGCTTCTAGACAGAGAAGCATGTCTGCACCATGAGCTCCAGCCCAGTACACATAACATTACAACCCAAGATATACAAAACCACATGGGTGCGGCCCTCATCACATCCACACCTACACTCGCAGCACCACTCTACATCACCATGTACACAACACCTCTCAGATACATGATATGCACACAATGTACACTACACATTCCCTCATCAACAGATGACAAATGTAACATGTCAGATGGACCACTCTCATCACCAGCCACACACTCAGTGATGCCTTGGACTGCACTCATGCCACAACGTGCAGCATCACTGCATGCCCGGACATGCACACTCCACACATCACCACATCTCACAACAAGACACATACATAGTGAAATGACTGTGTACTCAGTCATTTGCATATCTCTGCATAATCACCCAAAACAGCACAAGTCCAAAAGATAGTCACTCGAGAAAATATGCATCCACACATTCAAACACCACATATTACAACACCTCACATTTTTACATCCAGCACACATGATCACATCACTGACCTTCACATTCACATAAGCAGTTCTTATTTGGGACTGATCGGTGGCTCCCGTCGTCCTGGTCATCATAGTGGCCATCTTGGGATCTCTTCTTACGATCTCTTGCTCACCTCTCCAGCCCGCCGTCTTGCAATGCCCTGGCTGCCTGAGCGGTCCGGATCCACTCGTCCCATTTCTAACCCCTTTCTGGAAAACGGGACCTCTACAGCCTTTTCGCACTCGTGGTCCATTCAAGGAGTTGATTAAGGCATGCAAATGACGAGGATGATTGTTCCACATTACTGACCTCTGCGTGCTCCCTCGAGGACCTTGATGGAGTCCAACTGAATTTTAAGTCGCTCACCCCCACTTTGTTTTGTTTCCCCTTCCTACTATCTTCCCATTGCTGTCATTTTTCCCGTTTTTCTCGTCAATTCCCTACTTTTAGGAAACAATTTACTCCAGATTAAATCTGTCTTTCACGGCAAACTAATAGTACTCTATTATATTGCCTTAGCCTGGAGCTCCACCTTGTGACCAAATACTAGAATTACATGCTGATATCTTCCCTACAGTTACTTAGCTGGTGGTCTGTAGAACTACTAGAATTACTTGCTGATATCCTCTCCACAGTTACCCATCCCCTGTTGACAACCTATTAACCTACCTTCACTATTAAAGTCTTTGTTATTGAACTTTCCAGCACGTCATGCCCCCGCTTAGCTCTATCCCTTCCAGACACATATGTCTATAACTTAGCACGGTTCTTTCCATTCCTGATCTGTAAGTGTAATTGTTCTGTCCCAGACCGTCTAGACTACTTTATCTTGCACTCCTGTAGAGGCCATACTACTACTTTTACCTTCTGTTTATCTTGTTGGTTCTTAAATTACAACTGAGCAGGAACACTTGGTAGTAGCGCACAGGCTGTGGATCACCGTATTCTGTGTCCCTCCCACTCTCCTCCCCCTGATACATCCCCCCTTTTACCTTACCCCTAAATGCCCTCACGACCTTCTTCAAACTCTCTACTTCTCAACCCCGTCTTAACATGCCCCCTTTCAATCACTCAAACACCCCCCATGACTTTACTCTCTCCAAACATGGCCCTAACTCCTGGACCATCCTTTACCCCCCAATCTGTCCAAAAATGCAAAGAAAACTTCAAACATAAACTACTCATTCAGTAACCCTGAAACACTTATCGCCGATAACTACCTCAGCCTCTCTTCCGCCATAAAAACCAACTACATCTTCTATTCCAAACGCCCTCCAAATGGAAAAGTACTTTCCTACGTCAACTCCCAGTCACTCACTCAATCAAAATTCCTATGGATTTAAATTATCCGCTACTTCCTCCCCAATTTTTCCTGGTGAAATCGACATCTCCATCTTCAAAACGGGTAACATCCTTATACAAGCCGCCGAATCACACCTCTCCATCTTTGAGCACCACTTCAGTACCTCTCCACCTAGACAAAATGATCCCTAATCCTCCGTATACCCAACCGATCAACACTCCCCAGCTCTCTCCCCTTCCCCCTACCCCACTCTCCCCCTCCCCTCTCTTCCCTCCTACCAACACCATAGTCCAAACACCTACTTCCCACACCCCCTCCCCTTTTATCTCTATAACCAATACCAGCTCCCAATCACAGTCCCCCATATACTCTCCCCTCCAATGATCCTCCCTCTTCCTGACATCCCCACTTCACACCCCCTCCTCCAACCACTCACATCCTCCAATGACCTGTCCCCCAACCCCTTCCAAAATACCTAACCCTTATCCTCCCTCCTTGACCCCCCAACCTGAATCCCTACCCCTCCTCCCCGGCTCTCCCACCGTCCCACATCTGGCCCTACCCTCACCCGCGCCTAATCCTCCACCACTACCACCGAATTCTCGCCACCGTTAATCCCTGACGCAGTCATACTTCAAACTCTCTATGCCCTCATATTATTTCTATCCACATCCCCTGAGTTTTCTAATCTCTCGTCCTCCATCATGCCATCACCTACGCCTAATAGCCCTATCTCTACTCATTCCACCTCCATCGACCCGCACACAATTGCCCCCCGTCTGCAACAAACACTATCCATTCCCTCTCACCCTCATCCTCCCCTTCTAAGATCCCCCTCTCCCCTATAACCCTGACCCTACAAAACATTGAACGCAATCTCTCTTTACTGACGAATGAATTCTCTCGACTTAGAGAAGATGTTAAATCCCTCAGCTCTGGAACCCGACTCACACGTGCAAACTCACCCCACTCCAACCGCAAAATCCCCGCCAACATCAATCGTCATCATTGGAATACTTCCCCCCTCTACAACCGGATGTCTAGACCTCGCCGCACCTCGAACCACTTCTCCCCATCAGACCTCTCCGAACTATGCAATTCTTACCATCCTAATACCTTAGTCAACAACCCACCTCCCACCTACTCCAACATCCCTGTCATTCTAGGCACCAACAGAATTCCCTCCTCTCCCGCCTCCCCAAGACCCCCTCCACATCTCACCACCATCCACTCCTGCCCTCCCCCCAAAACAACCCCAAACCACTCGCCTGCATGCTTGTTAACTGTCGATCTGCCGTTCGACACGCCACTGAAATCTCCGAATCTATCCTTAGCGAATCAATTGATATTGTGTTCCTCTCGGAAACCTGGTTCAATGACCACTCAACGAGCATGCTTGATCTAATCTCCCCCCCCCCCGGATACTCTATCCTCAGAAAAGACAGACCTGACAGAATAGGGGGGGGGGCCTGGCCATAATCTTCAAAGGTGAACTTCAGCTCTCCCTTGTTAACAACTCTGGCCATTCGACTTTCGAATACCTTGAAGCTGAACTTAAAGTTCAAAATACCCACCCTATTCGTTTACATACTATCTACCACCCTCCTGGTGATCCTCACTCCTTTATTGATGAACTTTCTGACTTGATGACACAAGCCTCAATATCCAACTCAAAAAATCTCTTCCTTGGTGACCTCAACCTCCACTTGAATGACACCAATGATCCGACTACCACCCTCTTCACCAACCTTCTCGAGATCAATGACCTCAAACAAATATGTCAGTCCCCCACCCACACCAAAGGAGCCACCCTGGACGCCATCATTACCAACAATGACTTGGCCTTCCTGACCAACATCATCCCCATTGACTGGTCCGACCACCACCTCATATTGTTCACCATTGCTATCACACCCCCTCCCCTCCCCACCAAACAAATTAAACCCTTGAAATGGACCAGAAATCTAAAATGTATCCCTCCTGACGAGCTTGAGTCCAAACTCCAAGCTCAACTGCTCCTCACTCCTCCCTCACATAACGCAAATGAGCTTACTGAGCACTTTAATAAAGCTGTCACGGATGTCCTAGACCAATTGGCCCCATCTAAACTTAAAACTCTAAGAAACATCCCTTCCAAATCATGGTTTAACCTAGAACTTAACAACGAAAGACGCTCATTAAGACTGATGGAAAGAACCTGGAGACAGCATCCCTCCCACTCAAACCTGACACTCCTCAGATCAGCTAGATCTACATACAAAAAACACATTTTCAACGAAAAGGCATCCTTCTTTCGTACACAACTCGATGGGGCCAAAGTCAGACCTAGAGAACTGTTCAACATTATCCGTCACCAAACCTCCTCAGCTCAGCCTAACCCCACGGCCTCTACCATTAGATGCGAAGAAATTGCCCTCTTCTTCTATGAAAAAATCGCCAAAATAGATCAATCCTTCCGCTCAACGCAGATCCCAACCAACCCCCTACTTACTCCTGACATCACCCTAAATCTCACTCCTCACTCTTGACACCCCCTGATCCCCCCTCACACTCACCCACTCCCTCACTTCACCCTAACTCCTCCTCACACATTCCTTCTCCTATTACCACCCTCAACTACCCCCCACACCTTTCCACCACTTCTCCTCTCGTACCAATACACCAAAACTCACGACCTAAAAATAATGCCTCCTGGCAAAATTTCCTCCCTGTGACTGAGCGTGAAATCCACAGCATCATTGCTAAACTAAAACCATCCTCCCATACCAAAGACCCCCTCCCATTTAACCTCGTCCAAGACCTAAAGCACATCATTGTCCCATCCTGGACCACAATCATCAACACTTCCCTTGCTACTGGAAATGTCCCTAGCTCCCTTAAACTTGGTCAAATCTCCCCCATTATTAAAAACACTAATGCTGATCATAATGACTTAAACAACCTCCGCCCCATCACCAACCTCCCCTTCTTTCTAAAGCCCTTGAAAAATGTGTCTTGCTCCAATTAGACAAACACATCGAAAAATTCAACCTTCTGGACCCCTTACAATCAGGCTTCAGAAAAGGCTGCAGCACTGAAACTGCCATACTAACCATTGTTGACGACATCCACCACTCCCTTGATAATGGTGAAACATGTCTACTTATCCTCCTTGATCTCTCCGCAGCTTTTGACACTGTTAACCACTCTGCCCTACTTAATGTGCTCAAAGATCGTTTCGGCCTCAATGGTACTACCCACAAATGGATTGTCTCCTATCTTCAGCATCGAACCCAGCAAATTAAAATTCAAGACTGTCTATCTAACCCCACTCCGATCTCCCTAGGAGTCCCCCAGGGTTCTATTCCCTCACCCTCTCTCTTTAACCTCTTTATGGAACCCCTCACCCTCATTCTTAAACAAGCTGGTATCAACTACCACCTCTATGCCGACGACACCCAACTCTACTATAAGATCAAATCCCATGCCGACATCATACACCTTAATAACACCCTCACTAAAATCCAATCCTGGTTCTACCTTAATCATCTCAAACTCAACCCCCAAAAAACTGAAATCATTCTCTTCTCCCCTAAAAACAACCCCCTCCCCATTCAAACCTGGATCTCTGACCTCAATGCCCTCAACTGCTCTCTCTCCTTGTCCAACTCAGTAAAATCTCTTGGTATCTCCATCGATAACAGCCTCAGCCTCAATGTCCACATCAAAAATTCGGCTAAAGGAGCCCTCTTTACTCTGCGTCATCTCATGAAAATCAAACCCTTTCTCCCAACTGAAGATTTTAAATTAGTAGTTCAATCCCTGGTCCTTTCGCGAATTGACTACGGCAATGCCATCCTCACTGGAATCCCCAAGGTCCACCTAGCTCCACTCAAATCTGTACTCAACCTTGCAGCCAGGCTCATCACCGACTGTAAACGGTTCGACCACATTTCCCCAGCCCTCAAAACTCTTAAATGGCTCCCCATCGAAGGCAGATCCGCCTACAAAACGCATGCATCACACACAAAATCCTCCACCAAAATGCTCCCTCATACCTCGCCAATAAACTCTGCAAAGCGGGCAGCACTCGACCTCTGAGAAGCACTAACGCTCTCCTCCTTGTCCCATCCCTGCTAAAAAGAAGTCCACACAATCCCGCTCCTTCTCCGGAAATGCCCCTACATCTGGAACGCCTCCCCAAAGACCTACGATGCAACCCCTCCTACTCCAGCTTTAAAAAGACCTCAAAATGCACCTCCTCAACAAATACTGGGGGTCTTTATCTGTGCCTTAAACTCGATCTGCCATATCTTATAGGTATTTAACCCTTTACTCTGACTATCTGTTTACATGATATGTTTAATATGTTTAATCTCAAGCCGTTCTTTCTTCTGTTTTACCTGCTATTATTCACATGATGTTGAAATTTTGTTTTACTGTTCTTTCTCTGTCGTGTAAAGCGCTCTGATGTTTTGTTATTCCATGATGCTGTAATTTGTTTCTGACCGTAACTAGCTCTATCATGTAAAGCGCTCTGATACCTTACCTCCGGGTCCAGCCAGCGCTATATAAAACCTCTAAAATAAAATAAAAATAAAAAAATTCACAAATCCACTCTGTTCCATATGACTAGTCAGACCTTGTCTCAATGTTGCCCTGTCACATCTACATATGACTTCCATAACCAATATCCCCATGGACCCATGCACAGTATCACCATACAACACTCATTCAGAACTGCCCTGTTACAGTCAAATAACACAATAGTGCCTCACACCACAGCTCTCATCACATGCCACAATACAACCTTGTCTGCTGGGATATCCCCCTATCACATACACACATTTCTACCATACCTTGTGCAGGGTGGAAGCACTAAATCAAGCTCACATACTCTGAATCACACCCCGCATGACAAGCACTCACACAGGGACAATGTGGACACTCCATGTCCTCTACACAAGAAATGACAATGAACTAAAGTCACACCCCACACCTCCTGACACCATCTCAAATAGTCCTGCACTCAGGGATGCCTTGGACTGCACTCATGCCACAACGTGCAGCATCACTGCATGCCCGGACATGCACACTCCACACATCACCACATCTCACAACAAGACACATACATAGTGAAATGACTGTGTACTCAGTCATTTGCATATCTCTGCATAATCACCCAAAACAGCACAAGTCCAAAAGATAGTCACTCGAGAAAATATGCATCCACACATTCAAACACCACATATTACAACTCTACAACACCTCACATTTTTACATCTAGCACACATGATCACATCACTGACCTTCACATTCACATAAGCAGCTCTTATTTGGGACTGATCGGTGGCTCCCGTCGTCCTGGTCATCATAGTGGCCATCTTGGGATCTCTTCTTACGATCGCTCACCTCTCCAGCCCGCCGTCTTGCAATGCCCTGGCTGCCTGAGCGGTCCGGATCCACTCGTCCCGTTTCTAACCCCTTTCTGGAAAACGGGACCTCTACAGCCTTTTCGCCCTCGTGGTCCATTCAAGGAGTTGATTAAGGCATGCAAATGACGAGGATGATTGTTCCACATTACTGACCTCTGCGTGCTTCCTCGAGGACCTTGATGGAGTCCAACTGAATTTTAAGTCGCTCACCCCCACTTTGTTTTGTTTCCCCTTCCTACTATCTTCCCATTGCTGTCATTTTTCCAGTTTTTCTCGTCAATTCCCTACTTTTTAGGAAACAATCTACTCCAGATTAAATCTGTCTTTCACGGCAAACTAATAGTACTCTATTATATTGCCTTAGCCTGGAGCTCCACCTTGTGACCAAATACTAGAATTACATGCTGATATCTTCCCTACAGTTACTTAGCTGGTGGTCTGTAGAACTACTAGAATTACTTGCTGATATCCTCTCCACAGTTACCCATCCCCTGTTGACAACCTATTAACCTACCTTCACTATTAAAGTCTTTGTTATTGAACTTTCCAGCACGTCATGCCCCGCTTAGCTCTATCCCTTCCAGACACATATGTCTATAACTTAGCACGGTTCTTTCCATTCCTGATCTGTAAGTGTAATTGTTCTGTCCCAGACCGTCTAGACTACTTTATCTTGCACTCCTGTAGAGGCCATACTACTACTTTTACCTTCTGTTTATCTTGTTGGTTCTTAAATTACAACTGAGCAGGAACACTTGGTAGTAGCGCACGGGCTGTGGATCACCGTATTCTGTGTCCCTCCCACTCTCCTCCCCCTGATACATCCCCCCTTTTACCTTACCCCTAAATGCCCTCACGACCTTCTTCAAACTCTCTACTTATCAACCCCGTCTTAACATGCCCCTTTCAATCACTCAAACACCCCCATGACTTTACTCTCTCCAAACATGGCCCTAACTCCTGGACCATCCTTTACCCCCCCAATCTGTCCAAAAATGCAAAGAAAAACTTCAAACATAAACTATTCATTCGTAACCCTGAAACACTTATCGTCGATAACTACCTCAGCCTCTCTTCCGCCATAAAAACCAACTACATCTTCTATTCCAAACGCCCCTCCAAATGGAAATGTACTTTCCTACGTCAACTCCCAGTCACTCACTCAATCAAAATTCCCTATGGATTTAAATTATCCGCTACTTCCTCCCCAATTTTTCCTGGTGAAATCGACATCTCCATCTTCAAAACGGGTAACATCCTTATACAAGCCGCCGAATCACACCTCTCCATCTTTGAGCACCACTTCAGTACCTCTCCACCTAGACAAAATGATCCCTAATCCTCCGTATACCTAACCGATCAACACTCCCCGCTCTCTCCCCTTCCCCTACCCCACTCTCCCCTCCCCTCTCTTCCCTCCTACCAACACCATAGTCCAAACACCTACTTCCCACACCCCCTCCCCTTTTATCTCTATAACCAATACCAGCTCCCAATCACAGTCCCCCATATACTCTCCCCCTCCAATGATCCTCCCTCTTCCTGACATCCCCACTTCACACCCCTTCCTCCAACCACTCACATCCTCCAATGACCTGTCCCCCCCAACCCCTTCCAAAATACCTAACCCTTATCCTCCCTCCTTGACCCCCCAACCTGAATCCCTACCCCTCCTCCCCGGCTCTCCCACCGTCCCACATCTGGCCCTACCCTCACCAGCGCCTAATCCTCCACCACTACCACCGAATTTCTCGCCACCGTTAATCCCCGACGCAGTCATACTTCAAACTCTCTATGCCCTCATATTATTTCTATCCACATCCCCTGAGTTTTCTAATCTCTCGTCCTCCATCATGCCATCACCTACGCCTAATAGCCCTATCTCTACTCATTCCACCTCCATCGACCCCACACACAATTGCCCCCGTCTGCAACAAACACTATCCATTCCCTCTCACCCTCATCCTCCCTTCTAAGATCCCCCTCTCCCTATAACCCTGACCCTACACAACATTGAACGCAATCTCTCTTTACTGACGAATGAATTCTCTCGACTTAGAGAAGATGTTAAATCCCTCAGCTCTGGAACCCGACTCACACGTGCAAACTCACCCCACTCCAACCGCAAAATCCCCGCCAACATCACTCGTCATCATTGGAATACTTCCCCCCTCTACAACCGGATGTCTAGACCTCGCCGCACCTCGAACCACCTCTCCCCATCAGACCTCTCCGAACTATGCAATTCTTACCATCCTAATACCTTAGTCAACAACCCACCTCCCACCTGCTCCAACATCCCTGTCATTCTAGGCACCAACAGAATTCCCTCCTCTCCCGCCTCCCCAAGACCCCCTCCACATCTCACCACCATCCACTCCTGCCCTCCCCCAAAACAACCCCAAACCACTCGCCTGCATGCTTGTTAACTGTCGATCTGCCGTTCGACACGCCACTGAAATCTCCGAATCTATCCTTAGCGAATCAATTGATATTGCGTCTCCTCTCGGAAACCTGGTTCAATGACCACTCAACGAGCATGCTTGATCTAATCTCCACCCCCCCGGATACTCTATCCTCAGAAAAGACAGACCTGACAGAATAGGGGGGGGGGCCTGGCCATAATCTTCAAAAGCGAACTTCAGCTCTCCCTTGTTAACAACTCTGGCCATTCGACTTTCGAATACCTTGAAGCTGAACTTAAAGTTCAAAATACCCACCCTATTCGTTTACATACTATCTACCACCCTCCTGGTGATCCTCACTCCTTTATTGATGAACTTTCTGACTTGATGACACAAGCCTCAATATCCAACTCAAAAATCTCTTCCTTGGAGACCTCAACCTCCACTTGAATGACACCAATGATCCGACTACCACCCTCTTCACCAACCTTCTCGAGATCAATGGCCTCAAACAAATATGTCAGTCCCCCACCCACACCAAAGGAGCCACCCTGGACGCCATCATTACCAAAAATGACTTGGCCTTCCTGACCAACATCATCCCCATTGACTGGTCCGACCACCACCTCATATTGTTCACCATTGCTATCACACCCCCTCCCCTCCCCACCAAACAAATTAAACCCTTGAAATGGACCAGAAATCTAAAATGTATCCCTCCTGACGAGCTTGAGTCCAAACTCCAAGCTCAACTGCTCCTCACTCCTCCCTCACATAACGCAAATGAGCTTACTGAGCACTTTAATAAAGCTGTCACGGATGTCCTAGACCAATTGGCCCCATCTAAACTTAAAACTCTAAGAAACATCCCTTCCAAATCATGGTTTAACCTAGAACTTAACAACGAAAGACGCTCATTAAGACTGATGGAAAGAACCTGGAGACAGCATCCCTCCCACTCAAACCTGACACTCCTCAGATCAGCTAGATCTACATACAAAAAACACATTTTCAACGAAAAGGCATCCTTCTTTCGTACACAACTCGATCGGGCCAAAAACAGACCTAGAGAACTGTTCAACATTATCCGTCACCAAACCTCCTCAGCTCCGCCTAACCCCACGGCCTCTACCATTAGATGCGAAGAAATTGCCCTCTTCTTCTATGAAAAAATCGCCAAAATAGATCAATCCTTCCGCTCAACGCAGATCCCAACCAACCCCCTACTTACTCCTGACATCACCCTAAATCTCACTCCTCACTCTTGACACCCCTGATCCCCCTCACACTCACCCGCTCCCTCACTTCACCCTAACCCCTCCTCACACATTCCTTCTCCTATTACCACCCTAAACTACCCCCACACCTTTCCACCACTTCTCCTCTCGTACCAATACACCAAAACTCACGACCTAAAAATAATGCCTCCTGGCAAAATTTCCTCCCTGTGACTGAGCGTGAAATCCACAGCATCATTGCTAAACTAAAACCATCCTCCCATACCAAAGACCCCCTCCCATTTAACCTCGTCCAAGACCTAAAGCACATCATTGTCCCATCCTGGACCACAATCATCAACACTTCCCTTGCTACTGGAAATGTCCCTAGCTCCCTTAAACTTGGTCAAATCTCCCCCATTATTAAAAACACTAATGCTGATCATAATGACTTAAACAACCTCCGCCCCATCACCAACCTCCCCCTTCTTTCTAAAGCCCTTGAAAAATGTGTCTTGCTCCAATTAGACAAACACATCGAAAAATTCAACCTTCTGGACCCCTTACAATCAGGCTTCAGAAAAGGCTGCAGCACTGAAACTGCCATACTAACCATTGTTGACGACATCCACCACTCCCTTGATAATGGTGAAACATGTCTACTTATCCTCCTTGATCTCTCCGCAGCTTTTGACACTGTTAACCACTCTGCCCTACTTAATGTGCTCAAAGATCGTTTCGGCCTCAATGGTACTACCCACAAATGGTTCGTCTCCTATCTTCAGCATCGAACCCAGCAAATTAAAATTCAAGACTGTCTATCTAACCCCACTCCGATCTCCCTAGGAGTCCCCCAGGGTTCTATTCTCTCACCCTCTCTCTTTAACCTCTTTATGGAACCCCTCACCCTCATTCTTAAACAAGCTGGTATCAACTACCACCTCTATGCCGACGACACCCAACTCTACCATAAGATCAAATCCCATGCCGACATCATACACCTTAATAACACCCTCACTAAAATCCAATCCTGGTTCTACCTTAATCATCTCAAACTCAACCCCCAAAAACTGAAATCATTCTCTTCTCCCCTAAAAACAACCCCCTCCCCATTCAAACCTGGATCTCTGACCTCAATGCCCTCAACTGCTCTCTCTCCTTGTCCAACTCAGTAAAATCTCTTGGTATCTCCATCGATAACAGCCTCAACCTCAATGTCCACATCAAAAATTCGGCTAAAGGAGCCCTCTTCACTCTGCGTCATCTCATGAAAATCAAACCCTTTCTCCCAACTGAAGATTTTAAATTAGTAGTTCAATCCCTGGTCCTTTCGCGAATTGACTACGGCAATGCCATCCTCACTGGAATCCCCAAGGTCCACCTAGCTCCACTCAAATCTGTACTCAACCTTGCAGCCAGGCTCATCACCGACTGTAAACGGTTCGACCACATTTCCCCAGCCCTCAAAACTCTTAAATGGCTCCCCATCGAAGGCAGATCCGCCTACAAAAATGCATGCATCACACACAAAATCCTCCACCAAAATGCTCCCTCATACCTCGCCAATAAACTCTGCAAAGCGGGCAGCACTCGACCTCTGAGAAGCACTAACGCTCTCCTCCTTGTCCCACCCCTGCTAAAAAAGAAGTCCACACAATCCCGCTCCTTCTCCGGAAATGCCCCCTACATCTGGAACGCCCTCCCCAAAGACCTACGATGCAACCCCTCCTACTCCAGCTTTAAAAAAGACCTCAAAATGCACCTCCTCAACAAATACTGGGGGTCTTTACCTGTGCCTTAAACTCGATCTGCCATATCTTATAGGTATTTAACCCTTTACTCTGACTATCTGTTTACATGATATGTTTAATATGTTTAATCTCAAGCCGTTCTTTCTTCTGTTTTACCTGCTATTATTCACATGATGTTGAAATTTTGTTTTACTGTTCTTTCTCTGTCGTGTAAAGCGCTCTGATGTTTTGTTATTCTATGATGCTGTAATTTGTTTCTGACCGTAACTAGCTCTATCATGTAAAGCGCTCTGATACCTCCGGGTCCAGCCAGCGCTATATAAAACCTCTAAAAAAAAAAAAAAAAAAAAAAAAATTCACAAATCCACTCTGTCCCATATGACTAGTCAGACCTTGTCTCAATGTTGCCCTGTCACATCTACATATGACTTCCATAACCAATATCCCCATGGACCCATGCACAGTATCACCATACAACACTCATCCAGAACTGCCCTGTTACAGTCAAATAACACAATAGTGCCTCACACCACAGCTCTCATCACATGCCACAATACAACCTTGTCTGCTGGGATATCCCCTATCACATACACACATTTCTACCATACCTTGTGCAGGGTGGAAGCACTAAATCAAGCTCACATACTCTGAATCACACCCCGCATGTCAAGCACTCACACAGGGACAATGTGGACACTCCATGTCCTCTACACAAGAAATGACAATGAACTGAAGTCACACCCCACACCTCCTGACGCCATCTCAAATAGTCCTGCCGCTGTAATCACATAGGAGTCTATACTCCAAGCATACATACGATACACCAGTCTACGCCTCCTCTACCCTTGTGTGTGCCAGCTCAGCACATGCAACATCAACCTTGATAAACACACCTGCAGCTACACGGCACCAACTAATGTACTATTACTCCCCTGTGTGCCAATGAAGAGCATGGATGTAACACAGGCTCCAGTGGCGTATTCATGACAGATGGACACACTACACACCTGGGTACCCACACTCCACTCTGCTCAACACATGTCGCACAGGGCCATACAACATACATCAATGCACCCCTAGGCCAGCTTGGTGTGACCATGTACAGCATCATGCATAGCTGAAAAGGACTAAATTATTGGTAAAGCACAAATCACGACCCACAAAAGATACTTATGCCCATTTACATGAGGGGTGTGGGTGAATACATGAAGTCAAAGCACACACAGAAAAAACCCTTAATCAACATGATGTAGCCAGACAAAAGCTGGTTGGCACAACTCACAATAGGTTGACAAAGCACTGGACTAGTCAGACCACAGAAACCTTGGCAAACAGAAACATCTGCAGGGACTTGAGTCTTTGGAGGCAACTGGGTCTGAAGACTGAGATTCCTGCTCACATCACACACACCATGGGCTCAGGAAATGTCACAGATGAACACACTGCCATGAGGGGAATTACCTACGGCGGAAGACCACCTGTGGCAAGCTTGTTCTTGGCAGGGATCTACCATGTCAGAAGGAGACTCAGACATGGCTCCGACACTTCCAAGTCACATCATACTTTAGTACCATCAGCCTGTGCACATGGGTGTGTCCAAAGTCACCACCACGTACTCTAACTTCATGTGTACACAGTTGTACTGATGAGACAGCTGACTTGTTGCACATCACAGCCCTATACTGCATGGCCATCCTAGACGGTTGCACTCTGAAAGACTTGCACAAACCTACGTGCAAAAGTGTAAGTAAAACATGGTAGTGTGGCAAATTCATGTCAACCTCATGGCCCAAAATGATGTGGATGATGACACCCTGCAAATGTAGACAATGAGGACTTGGATACATACTGTAATAGGTCACACACTCCATGGACCATATGCAGTCCATGACATCACAACATCATTGTATACCCACAACAAGATTTGCACATTAATGACAGTTGACTTATGACCAAGTTGGGGGACACAGAAAGCAACAGTGAAAAGAACCTCACATGCTTTATCCTGCATGAAAGAACTATGAATAGTCCAAAACAAACAAAAGGCCAAGGGCCAGTCCATTTTGTAGAGTCCTGGAGGGGGTCAGGGCTAATCACCCGCCATTGCTTGCCTGCACTTTAACTGCAAAGGGACACCTCCCCTGGGAGGGGCTTCTATGGGGGCATGCCAGGCACCGCAGGGACAGGACTAGGGGGGACTGGTTTGGGTTTCGGGAGGGATGGGATCCGGAGTTGTGTGTGTGGCCAGCCCAGATTGAGGGGTGGGTCCACTGCAGTGGCAGGAACAGACTTAGGGGGGGCCTGTTGGAGGGGAAGTGCTTGTGGGAGTGGGGGAGGGCTTGACCTTCTTGGGGATGGTGTAACGGTGGGTGGGGAAAACAGGGATGGGGTCTGATGTGTGCCCTTTGTGAGGGGGGCCTGGGACTGGGAGGAAGTGGATTTTGCGGGGGAAGTGTGGGTTGGTGGTGGGGTTTTGGATTTGGAAGATCGGGGGATGTACGGGTGGGGGCTCTGGGGTCTTCCTCTTAGGGGAGGGCATGCAGGCAGGTGTGGATCTCAGCTCAGGGTTGGGGGGTTTCCTCTTCCCCTCGCGAGGGTGGTCAGATGGCTCAGTGGGGAAAAGGCCAGGGTCACCGAGGAAGATCCGCTGGGAAGAGGGGGTTGCAGGACAGTCAAGGGTAGGGGTTGTGGAGACAGAGGGAGCTGTGGAATGCGGAGTGGCTGTGGATGCATGTATGTCTTTTTTTAGCCTCTCCCCAGTTTGTGTGATGTCAGTCCCCTGAGTGTGCGTGCGTGTGTGTTTGGACTTTTGTTTGGGGGTTTGTGTGCTGCATGTGTCTGTTGCTGTGTGTGCACGTGCCTGTTTGAGTGTGTTTGGGTCAGGTAGGGTAGTGGGGACTGTGAATGGGGCGGAGAAATGAGGGGTGAGGGACTGCTGGATGAGGGACACTGCTGCCGTCAGTGAGGAGGCCAGGGCCTGATTAGATCTCTGTAGGGCAGACATGTCTGATGAGATGCTGAAATGATGTAGGAGGCAGCAGGTAGTTTGAACATCAAGGTCACTTTATTAAGTAGGAAGTACAACACTCCAGCCTCAGTAGTGCAGCCACCACCACTGCTAGTCAGGCTCTCAATAACTGCCTCCCGTCAAGTATCAACATTCTATCACTCAGGACAACCAAGGAGCAGTCCCAACATTCTTGTTAGGCTAACACTGATTTACAATGCACATCAGTGTTAGCTATAGGATACTACACACCGCCCTCCTTTCCCAACAACATACAAGGGGATGGTGAGGGAGGAAGAGAACGAGGGAGAGAAAAGAAAAAAAAACACTTTAAAACATATTAAATATACTCCTTCAGGTAGGAAGGTCTCCTAGAAACCCTGAAGGATTTCCTTAGTTTAGTGTTGTCAAAACCCAAATCCTCTTCACAAGGAACATTTTCAAAATTCTTAGGATTATCATTTCTCTTAACAACTTTAACCACTCGACCCAGATTCCAGATACGGTGATCTTCCGTTTTCACAGCATTCTCAAAAAGTTTAATGACTTTCATTGGAGATTAAAATTTGGAACCTGAACTAAAGGCACCAACACGAGGGTTCTTAATTCTGATCAGATCACCAACCTGAATAAATGTTTTCTTGGTAGCTTTACGTGAATCAAACAAGTCTTTCCTCCTAGAGGCTAACGTGTGTTCTTTCGCCTCCTTTAACTCTTCTTTTTTATCAACAGATAAGTCATTCTTAGATAAGTCATTAACCCAGGAGGGACACA
Organism: Calotriton arnoldi; assembly: GCA_963921515.1. Lineage (NCBI taxonomy): Eukaryota > Metazoa > Chordata > Amphibia > Caudata > Salamandridae > Calotriton > Calotriton arnoldi. The sequence goes on from CAWUFW010007127.1 coordinate 382,135, forward strand.
CAAGAGTATTAGCCTTTCTTCTCTTGAATAATTCAAACGGGGAGAAACCTGTGCTTGAATGGGGAGTAAACCTATAATTCTTCACTTTACCAAGTAATTCACTTTTCCAACAAAGATTATTTGAAATGGCACGCTGACACACTCGGAGGCAAGATGGCGATAGAGTAGCCGCCGTTGCTGCAGCTCCGCCGGTCCGGTTCTTAAATGAAGTCTAAAATCCTGATTTAGTATTTTAAATGCCTTAAAATACCCCTTAAAACCAATCTGATTCATGGAGCAACTTCAATACCTGCAGTTTGTGACGATTGCTGGGCAAAAAGAGCGAGTTTTGATACACGCAACACTGAAGCATTTCCCCTGATCCACGGCCCTCTCAGCTCGCTCCGCTCCTGCATCCTTAGCTTTCGCTGCCCTGCGGCAGGATTCCTCTGTAGCGGGCTCCTTGGTGGTTCTATCTGCGATCTACAGAATCCTGCCAAACACGAGGGAAGGGACATCGACACGCAGGAGCCGCGGTGCTTTCCGGACGACACTCGGGACGCGGAAGATACATTGCATTCAACACATCGAAACTGATCAAGTAAGGATGGCAGGGCGGGGAGCGAAAGCGAATAAAATTAAAAGCGCGCAACTGACAGGTCTACCGGGGAATTAACTTTTGCAGTCTAACCTTGCAGCAGTTGAAAACCGCCAGAAACGCTTTGATACACGTGGAGCAAAAAATAGGGAACAGACTGAAAAAAGTAATTCTATAGAAAAGATTGAACGGACAGTTAAACAGAAAAAAATACAAATAAAGAATACTAAAGGTGTAGATATTGGTCAGTTTATTCAAAATGCTCAGGTTGGACAACCTCTAATCTCTAATATATTTGCCCCGATTGATGGGAAAATGCATAACGTGATGGTGGGAGAAGTGGCTGAAACAGAGGGACTGATTGACCAGACAGGTCCTATAGAGGTCGTGCCGCCTTTTGAAAATGCAATGGAGATTAAAACACCAATATTTCAATCAAGTCCAGCTACTAGTCTTGGGATGGCTCAGGAAGATAATAGTTATAAACTTCCAATCCCTTGCCCCATAGATGACCTACAAAACCAACAAAATCTCAATGACATTGCAGCTGAGAAAAGCGATATAATAAATAAGGATATGGGGACTCCTGTTGGAAATGACAAGGAAAAAACCCCGCTATCCCGCCTAAAACGCCTGATAACATAGACAAATTTTACTCACTTACGGATGAAGTCTGAAATTTCGGATGAAAGTGTATCCGTCGCTAGTGAAGGAGGAAGTCAGAATTGGGACAGCAGCACAGATTTAGAGCTATCCCTGAAAGCTTCTGCACAAAAAAAGATTCGGAGGAAGAAATCCAGTCGACATAAGAAATGTGAGACCCCCGATCAGGGTAGCACAATGGATCTCAGATGGGACTATTCTGCATCACAGTTATCAGCTCTGACAGAACCAACGATGTGCTCAAGAGAGAACCATACACCCTCAGGAAGCATAGCCGATGGAGCAGTTGATCCCAAAAGCGAACCTACTTTGGCAGAAGTGCTTCAATCTATTAAGAACTTTCAAGAGGAGGTCAAGATAGATAGTCGAAGGTCGCGCCTCGCCACGCAGAAGCTTCAAGGCACCATAAGGAAAGTGGGTAAGACATGTGTTGAAATTGCGGATAGAATGGCCTCAGTCGAAGTACGTACCGAAAATCTCGAGAAAGATATTGTCACTTTGAAAACGCAAGGAGAGGAACATGATGGTATAGTTAAAGACCTTATGGTCAAAGTCGAGGAGCAAAAGAACAGATTACGTCGTAACAATCTACGCATTCTTGGTATTCCGGAGGGAGTGGAAGGGAACGACCCTAAGACTTTTATGATCACACTCTTTAAGGGAGCTTTCCCTGATTTACACTCCTGGGATTGGGAAAAGGAAATACAACGAGTTCATCGCTTCCCACTAACACCATCTAAACGATCTACCTCCTCGCAATACCCACGAGCTATGTTAATTTATTTTGGCAATTTTCTCTTGCGACAACTGCTCTATGATCTCGCAAAGCCCGCAAACAAGAAAGAATTTAATGGCATTACCTTTTTTACCCGGCCTGATTTTGCTCATGCCACTGTGGAGCGCAGACGGAGGATGAGACAACTTTTTGCGCCATTCCAACAACTGGGTGCAACAGTTTATCTCCAGAATCCTGCCCGTTTAAAGGTCATATTCAAGGGATCCACACGTAGTTTTGCATCCGAAATCCAGGCCCAAGCGTATTTGCGAGAGATTACAGCACACAAATAAGATAAAGTTAGTGACTTAAGACTTAAGACTTAAGAACAATCTCTGATTATAAATATGTTGAAGCTGATCCTGGCTATACTTCACGACTCTGGGCCCGATTCACAGAACTAACTTAAGACAAAATCCTAAACTTACTACCATTTTGGTATTCACAGAAGGCACTTACACATTTTGGTATTCACAGAAGGCACTTACTTACTCATTTTGAGTAACTTACTCATTTTGAGTAACTTACACATTTTGTGTAACTTACTCATTTTGGTATTCACAGAAGGCACTTACTCATTGATGAGTAAGTGCCTTCTGTGAATACCAAAATGAGTAAGTTACACAAATGAGTAAGTTACTCAAAATGAGTAAGTTACTCATTTGTATTCACAGAAGGCACTTACTCATTGATGAGTAAGTGCCTTCTGTGAATACCAAAATGAGTAAGTTGCACAAAATGAGTAAGTTACTCATTTAGTATTCACAGAAGGCACTTACTCATTTATGAGTAAGTGCCTTCTGTGAATACCAAAATGAGTAAGTTACACAAAATGAGTAAGTTACACAAAATGAGTAAGTTACTCAAAATGAGTAAGTGCCTTCTGTGAATACCAAAATGAGTAAGTGCCTTCTGTGAATACCAAAATGGAAAGTAAGTTTAGGATTTTGTCTTAAGTTAGTTCTGTGAATCGGGCCCACTATTTTTCTATTTTTTTTTTTTTCTTCTCTCAAAAGATATATAACAAAATTGTTTTGGTTTTGATTAATGAAGAGAGAGATTGTCTATATGTTGAATATAAACAAAACAAGGATTCTTACTGTGAATTAAACAGGGTGGTATTTTAGAGCTATAGTGAAGGTAGAGGGATTGTACCGGGGAGGGGCGCGGGGTCACGACTGCTCAGGTGCCCTCATCCTGGCTCAGCATGCGCCAGGTAACCTCAGTGGTAGGTGGTGGGAAGGGGGTGGGTTCTGAGGGCGGGCGGTCTAGGCTTAAGGGGGCAAGGGGGGAAGGGGTTGGCACTTTGGGGGCTAGTTTTAGGATGTTTGGTTTTTCTTATCGAGGGTGAAAATACCATCATTAATGAGTAAACTGCGTATAGCAACAATTAATATTTGTGGCCTTAACAATATTAAAAAACGGCGGAATACTGCGGTGGGGCTACGATTGTTAAAAGCCGATGTTATCTGCATGCAGGAAACACATATCGAAAGAGCACAGATATACTTGTTGGAAACACTTGGATATACATTGGTGGGGGCCACGACTCAAAATTCAAAGACACGGGGGGGTAGCAATTTTGACAGCTAATCAATCTATTCATTTTACTCGAACAATAGCTAACCAGAACGGGAGGTGGGTAATCACAGAATGTTGCAGGGATAATGGGGATCCAATCACAATTTGCACTATTTATGGAAGTACTTTAGATGATCCAGCCGTATTTGATTATATAAATAATGAATTAGCTACCTGGCCGTTACCCATAATTATCTGTGGGGACTTTAATATAAATCTGCCTGCCAGTCAAAATATAGCCCTTGATAATGACTGGGTCTATAATGGTCGGTAACCTAAGGTTTTCAGAGCTTTAAGGACACTGTGTCGCGAGCAAGCACTTTCTGATATCTGGAATTGGCAGAACCCCATGGACCCGGGTTTTACATTTTTTTCTTTTCCACACAATAAACATGCAAGATTAGATTTTATTTTTGCATCACATACTATTCTTCATGCGTGTTCAATTGAGAAAGCTCCGCGCATATTGGCCGACCACAGTCCTTTAATAGTAGAACTTAAGGGGTTAGGGTCTAGAAATATGCGTAAGCCTAATTGGAGCTTTGAACGATCGTTACTTCTGAATGAGGAATACTGCGACCATATGAGGAAGTGGATACCCCAATTCTTCAAGGAGAATATAGGGAGTGCTGGGGTGGATATAGTTTGGGACACGTTGAAAGCGGGAATACGGGGAGAAAAACTTAGCTTTTCGCTAATTATGAATAAGGAAAAGCGACGTCGGCTTAATGATATGCAGAGTAGCTTGGCTGCCGCAGAAAAAGACTTGATTGTAGCACTCCAGGATGGTGGAGACGCTTCGGAAGCACATATAAAAGTGATGGTAGCCAAGTCGACAATTCTTTAAATAATAGCAAAGAGAGCTGCAGATAGATTAGCTGTGTGGCATGAGAAGGTATATGAGTGTAGTGAGCAAGTTGGGCACCACCTTGCAACTAGAACTAGACAAAGAACAACTCGGAATACAATAGCTGAGATTAATGATCCTGTAGGAGGGAGAACTATAGACCCAGATGGCATTCGTAAGGTGTTCTATGCATACTACCAAACTCTATATCATGAGGATATTCCTGATCACCCGGGAGATGTTACTTCATATCTCAATCAAGTTTCAATGGTACGATTTTCCCAAGAGGATCAACAGCAACTTGAGGAACTCCCCCAGTGGGTGGACATTTTGCTTTGTATTAATAGTCTACCGAGTGGTAAAGCCACAGGTTTAGATAATATACCCTTAGAGTTTTATACAAAATTTGCCCCACAGCTGAAAGATTGGATGCTACAATTAATTTTACATGTGTTTAAAGGGGGAAAACCACCGAAGCCATGGACACAGGCCAAAATTATTGTTTTTCTTAAAAACATAAATCACCACTGGAACCTGGCTCTTATCGCCCCATTTCTTTGATTAATGCTGACAGCAAGATTTATTCTAAAATTCTTGCCACTCGCTTAGCTGCTGTCATCCATAAGGTTGTTTCACCTCGACAACATGGTTTTATACCAGGACGTGGCACGATTGACCATATCAGAAGAGTCATTTCATTGTTTGATGCCGCTAACATCTCTGGAGAGCCAATAGCACTTATATTGCTGGATGCTGAAAAGGCCTTTGACAGGGTCTCCTGTTTTTTTTTTATGGGAGACCCTGTCAAGGGTCGGAGTAGGCAAAGGGCTTATACAGGCCTTTAAGATGCTTTATTTCCATCCCAGTGCAAAACTCTTTGTAAATGGTGCTCTTACAGACTCATTTGAAATAACTAGAGGTACCCGACAGGGTTGCCCGAGCTCCCCGCTGTTGTTCGCTCTATATATAGACCCCTTTACGGCAACTTGAAATTAACAGGAGCATTAGACCTATCGAATCCCAGGGTTGGAAAACTAAAACTTTGGCTTATGCCGACGACATAGCTATAGTTACCCCTGATCCTGAAACAGCTATAGTCGAGATAGAGGCGGAAGCAGCGAGATTTGGGCAACTCTCGGGGTATTCTCTTGATAGCACTAAAACCCAAATTGTTTGTAATAATATCAGCATGGCTAACAACACTAGACAGGTAGAAAAGGCAACATATCTTGGAGTCGATATTCTGGCTAATGTTGACAAAATTGTTGATGGTAATATTGATCCTCTGATTGCTAAAACTAAAACTGAATTAATGAGATTACATAACTTACACCTGTCGATTATAGGTAGATGCAACATAATTAAAATGCTTTTTTTCCCTGAATTTTTGTATTTTTTAAGGGCAATTCCTTTGGAATTTTCTACTATTTGTTTGAAAAAAGTGAAGAATTATTTTCTCATTTCATTTGGGCATATGAAAAGCCTAGAAGAGCATATAAAATGTTATCTTTGCCAAGAGAAAGGGGAGGCTTGGCTTTTACCAAATATAAGACTATACTATTGGGCCACCACTTTATTATTTAATCTAACCCTTATATCTGAAAAACCAAGAGATAGCATAATGGAGGAAGTACCAACACCTATAGAACTTATAATGGATAAAGACGCATGGGGGTGGTTCTGGAGATTTTTGAATGATAGCCATTACAATAAGGTCCGTTTTAAATCATTAATAGGTGGGCATAGAATCATGAAACTAGTTCGGAAATTGCTAGGGCTGGGCCGACAGAATCATTATACACCGATAGGTAATAATCCTAATTTGCCAGAAATGTTTAAAGATCCTATTATCAAAAGATGGTGTGATGTCGGCTTGTCCAAACTTGGTGATTTCTATTCTTTAACCGATATAGTCAGCTTTGATAACCTTAAGGAAATATATAATTTAGATTGGAGAGATTTCTATAAATATCTCCAAATTCGAGATTTTCTAAGCAAAAAAGGGAGGCCCACTAGGCTTCGCCAATAATTATATGATAGATAGGTTAAGGAAAAATAGACCGCTCTCTATCGGGGACGTTTATAGTTTTTTCAACTCATTAATGCCGGATGATATGGAGGCACGAGCAGCAAATTGGAAAATAGAGATAGGAATCCAGGAAAACTTATTTTTTTATTCAACCGAATTAGCACAGAAAATCTTAATTCCGGCTCGGCTTCAGGCACAATATTACAACTCCTGTTTTTCACTCTATAACACCCCCAAAAATATTTCTAAATGGGGGACAGGAAAAGGAACACAATGTCCCCGATGTGCAGTATTTCAGGCGGATTTAAATCATATGTTTAATTCATGTAATTCTTTAAGTAGTTTAAAACAGGAAATCTCTCATTTCTTTAAGGAGGTACTAGGGGTTGATTATCTCCTTTCCCCGTCTTTGATTGGACTCGGGTAGACCCGCAACTACAAGGGAAGCCAGGAGAAAAACTTGTGTTTATTGGCATGGCGATATTACGCTTATGCCTGGCTTCGGCTTGGCTGGATCCAACTCCTCCTGGTTTTCACCAATGGCTTTCTCGTTTATTGGCAAATTATAATTTTGAGAAAGCTATTTACGCAAAAGGGGATTGCGAGCCCGATCTAAAGGCCTAAAAATTTGGGCACCGCTGACTAGATGGCTTGAGAAACATTAGTAAAACATTAGTAAAACTCAAAAATGCGTTCTTTAGGATTGTGTATTTTTTTCTTCTTTTAAAAACTAACAGCCAATTGAATAAGTCCAACTCCTTATGGGTGGGGCTAAGACTGAAAGGGTTGGGGGTGGGATAAATTAATAAAATGTGCATAATTCTTATACTTTTTCCCTTTTTCTCTTATATTTTTGTTCGTTTTTATGTTTTTTTTCTTCAATGAACTGTAATAATTGTATGTATGATGGTATAATTATGCACCAATAAAAATATTTTCAAAAAAATAAAAATGAAATGGCACGCTGAATGGTCTCCTTTAACACCTTGTTGAATCTTTCAACCATGCCATTGGTCTCGGGATGATATAAGGCTGATTTCTTATGTCTAATACCTCTTTTCTTCAAAAATTCTACCATCTCACGAGAGACCAACTGCACCCCATTGTCTGTCAACAAAGAATTTGGAAAACCCTCTCTCTCAAAAACTCTTTCAAGAAACATAATAACCACGAGATTCAATTGAGTTGGTAATGGCAACTTCTGGCCATCTGGAAAACATATCCAGAAGTACCAAAACATACTTGTCAGTACTTGAATAACGAATTGGACCTAAAATATCAAAGGAAATCTCTTGCCAGGGTTCTTTCGGAATGTCTCTTATGATCATTGGTTGCACTCTACATTTGAAAGTCTTGTCAGCATTGCAACATTCTACACATTCACGTACCACACACTCCACCTGAATATCCATACCTGGCCACCAATACATAAGTCTCAACCTCTCTTTTGTCTTTGAGATCCCTGGACGACTCTTGTGGGCAAGAGAAATCAAACCTTCCCTCAGAGATAAGGGTGGAATAAGTCTAGTGCCCCTAAACACAAGGCCACCCTGAAAGGACAATTCATCCTTAACTCTCCAAAAGGTTTGTAATGTTTCATTATTCTTGTCTGAGTTAGACCAACCAGTCTTAATTTTCCCTACCACACCTTGAAGAACAGAATCTTTATTGACTTCTGCCAACCACTCATCCTCTCTAATTATGCCTTCACTAATCACACACACATCCAGGTTCTGATCTTCATCAGCAATATCCTCACTGGTATCACCTAAGTAGACTAAACGGGAACAACAATCAGCCACCCAGTTCTTTGCGCCTGGAACATATTCTACTTTAAAGTGAAACTCTTGTAGGCCAATTACCCAGCGCCTAATTCTGGCAGAGACCGCATCCAAACCTTTCCTTTCAAAAATTTCTTTGAGAGGTTTATGATTCATTTTTACTGTAAACTTGCTCCCCCACAAAAACTTCCTTAATTTATGTACAGCCCAGGAAACAGCTAGGGCCTCTTTCTCTATGACTGAATAATTCAGTTCTGCCCCTCTGAGAGCCCTGGAAAAAATGGTCCTTTCCACACCATCATGTTTCTGTAATAAGATTGCACTAAGACCTTTCGAACTGGCATCAGACTTGATAATAGATTCATGTCCAGATTCAAAACTCTGAAGACTGGAAGACCTTTTAAGCAATTTCTTAATTTTGCAAAATTCCAATTCACATTCATCACTCCAAACAAAAGAAGTGCCTTTTTTGAGAAGAAGCCTCAAGGTTTTGGTCTTTTCTGCAAAATTTGGAATACATTTATTATAATATTCTGTCATACCCAAAACTTTTACCACTTCCACTTTTGACGATGGGCTGACTAAATTGTTTATGGTTTCAACCAAATCCCTCTTTGGTTCAATACCATTTGGAGTGATTTTATGACCAAGATAATCTATTTCTTCCAAATTTAATTTACACTTATTGGCCTTTAAGGTAACACCATTTTCTTTGAATCTCTTTAATACTTCACAAACTCTTTGGTTGTGTACGGTGGTATTTTCACCATAAATAAGGACATCATCCTGATAGACCTTAATACCAGATAAACCTCCTAACATTTTCTCCATTACACGCTGAAAAACTGCAGCGGCAGATATCAGTCCAAACGGCATGCGTACATATTTAAAAGTGCCGAAGGGAGTAACAAACGCCGTTAGATCCTGAGACTCATGGTGAAGTCTAACTTGGTGGTATGCCGATGTGAGATCCACAGTTGTGAAACACTTAGCCCCTTTGAACATGACAAGCTAATCATTAATGTTCGGAAGAGGGGAGTGATCCACAATGACATTCTTATTTAGCTTGCGCAAATCCACACAAAGGCGAACTTCACCATTAGCCTTCTTCACCATAACTACTGGAGCCAACCATTGAGTAGCTTCCACCTCTTCTATGATGCCATTATCTCGCAATTTATCCAACTCTGCTTTCATCTTCTCCTTGACAATTAAAGGTACACCTCTAACCTTGCTTACAATTGGTTTTGCCCCTTCCTTAATTTTGATCTTATGTACATACTGCTTGATACAACCTAGTTGTTTGACAAAGACTTCAGGAAACTCTTCTTCAAAATTGGGCTTGTTTGAATTTACATTAATCACTTGAAGATTTTGTCTTAATTTGACTGAAGGAGTCTCATTAGGATCTAGATATACACCTAAATCCTTTTGGTGAATCCAACTAATGAGTGAGTCACCCCTTACAGAAACATAAATTTTCCCTGCAGTAAATCTATCTTTAAAGTGAATCGATCCACTAAAATACCCCACTAGTTTGATGGGTTGACCACCATAGCCTTTTGGAGAAATATCAGGTTTTAATAACTTGACTTTGTGTGCAAAATTTTCCTCAAAGAAAGCTTTTGGAATTAAAGTTATCTTAGCACCGGAATCAAATAATATAGAAACATGAGCACCATCAATATCAACTGTTTCCCAGGGACCACCTGTGCCATCTTGGACTTGCATGATGATCTCATCTTCAGATGAATCATCAACATATTCACACGATACTTCTTGAATTCTCTTTTTGTACTATTATTAATGGAACTACAGCTACAATTAGAAAGATGACCTTTCTTCCCACATTTTTTGCAGATAGATTTCCAACCAGCACAACCTTTAAAATTAGCATAATGTCCAACATCACCACACCTATAACATTTTCCTGGGTTAGATTGTGAAGTATTACTAAGATTTTTATGTTGTGGACATGGAGCACTGTTACAATCTTTATGTTGCGGAAGTGGAATAATGCTATTAGAGTTCTTTCTGCGCACAGAAACAGTTTGCGCCATTTCTTCCTTTTGTGAAACACTAGACTTCTTAATTTCTTCAACACAAGCTTTGCTGTGTTCAAAGTTTTTGGCAAGAGTAACAACTTCTGACAAAGAAGGATCATCTTTTTGCCAGAAGCTCTCTCTAGCTTTCTCTACACAACAACCTAACATAAATTGATCACGAAGTCTTTCTTCAGAGTTGACACCAAACGAACATGTAGAGGCAAGTTTTCTTAACACAGAAACGTATTTTTCAACTGATTCACCTGACCTCTGCATTCGTTTCCCAAATTGATACCTTTCCAAAACTCTCGAAACTTTCGGTAAATAGTGTTGATCCAAATTTTTTTATACATATTTCATACTCATTTAAGTTGTTACTAATCTCAGCAGACAAATCAGGAAGATGTTGGAAAACTTCTTGGCCTTCCGAACCAAGGCAATGAAGCAATAAGGCCATTCTGCGTTCTGCACTCAAAGATGTCCCACATACTCTTGCATAGTTGATGAAAACATTCTTCCATTTTTTCCAAGGGATTTGTGGTACGCCAGGATTCATAAGGAAGAAAGGAGGAGGAGGAACGTTCTGCATGTTAGTGAAAAATTATAAATTACCAAAAGAAGACAATAAAATTGAAAATGTTAAACAAAATAAGTAAGCTGTGCGTCAGCGATGTGGAACGCAGCTGCAAACAACAAATGCTGTGCGTGCCAGCGAAGATAAACAATATATTAATAACTACAATAGTTGGGAAGTCAAGCTGTGTACATCAGCTTTACTAGAGCAACTGAGTGCACACAAAGAAAAGAAAGCTGTGTGCATCAGCGAAAAGTAGAATACTTGAGTACTTGAAGGTAAGCTGTTAGCATCAGCAATGATGAGATCAGACTGTGCACATAAATCTGTAATTTGAGGAAACTAGCGCTTGAAATAAATGGTAAAAAGCTGTGCGCATCAGCGATAACAAACGTAGCAATTTTGACAGCTAATCAATCTATTCATTTTACTCGAACAATAGCTAACCAGAACGGGAGGTGGGTAATCACAGAATGTTGCAGGGATAATGGGGATCCAATCACAATTTGCACTATTTATGGAAGTACTTTAGATGATCCAGCCGTATTTGATTATATAAATAATGAATTAGCTACCTGGCCGTTACCCATAATTATCTGTGGGGACTTTAATATAAATCTGCCTGCCAGTCAAAATATAGCCCTTGATAATGACTGGGTCTATAATGGTCGGTAACCTAAGGTTTTCAGAGCTTTAAGGACACTGTGTCGCGAGCAAGCACTTTCTGATATCTGGAATTGGCAGAACCCCATGGACCCGGGTTTTACATTTTTTTCTTTTCCACACAATAAACATGCAAGATTAGATTTTATTTTTGCATCACATACTATTCTTCATGCGTGTTCAATTGAGAAAGCTCCGCGCATATTGGCCGACCACAGTCCTTTAATAGTAGAACTTAAGGGGTTAGGGTCTAGAAATATGCGTAAGCCTAATTGGAGCTTTGAACGATCGTTACTTCTGAATGAGGAATACTGCGACCATATGAGGAAGTGGATACCCCAATTCTTCAAGGAGAATATAGGGAGTGCTGGGGTGGATATAGTTTGGGACACGTTGAAAGCGGGAATACGGGGAGAAAAACTTAGCTTTTCGCTAATTATGAATAAGGAAAAGCGACGTCGGCTTAATGATATGCAGAGTAGCTTGGCTGCCGCAGAAAAAGACTTGATTGTAGCACTCCAGGATGGTGGAGACGCTTCGGAAGCACATATAAAAGTGATGGTAGCCAAGTCGACAATTCTTTAAATAATAGCAAAGAGAGCTGCAGATAGATTAGCTGTGTGGCATGAGAAGGTATATGAGTGTAGTGAGCAAGTTGGGCACCACCTTGCAACTAGAACTAGACAAAGAACAACTCGGAATACAATAGCTGAGATTAATGATCCTGTAGGAGGGAGAACTATAGACCCAGATGGCATTCGTAAGGTGTTCTATGCATACTACCAAACTCTATATCATGAGGATATTCCTGATCACCCGGGAGATGTTACTTCATATCTCAATCAAGTTTCAATGGTACGATTTTCCCAAGAGGATCAACAGCAACTTGAGGAACTCCCCCAGTGGGTGGACATTTTGCTTTGTATTAATAGTCTTCCGAGTGGTAAAGCCACAGGTTTAGATAATATACCCTTAGAGTTTTATAAAAAATTTGCCCCACAGCTGAAAGATTGGATGCTACAATTAATTTTACATGTGTTTAAAGGGGGAAAACCACCGAAGCCATGGACACAGGCCAAAATTATTGTTTTTCTTAAAAACATAAATCACCACTGGAACCTGGCTCTTATCGCCCCATTTCTTTGATTAATGCTGACAGCAAGATTTATTCTAAAATTCTTGCCACTCGCTTAGCTGCTGTCATCCATAAGGTTGTTTCACCTCGACAACATGGTTTTATACCAGGACGTGGCACGATTGACCATATCAGAAGAGTCATTTCATTGTTTGATGCCGCTAACATCTCTGGAGAGCCAATAGCACTTATATTGCTGGATGCTGAAAAGGCCTTTGACAGGGTCTCCTGTTTTTTTTTTATGGGAGACCCTGTCAAGGGTCGGAGTAGGCAAAGGGCTTATACAGGCCTTTAAGATGCTTTATTTCCATCCCAGTGTAAAACTCTTTGTAAATGGTGCTCTTACAGACTCATTTGAAATAACTAGAGGTACCCGACAGGGTTGCCCGAGCTCCCCGCTGTTGTTCGCTCTATATATAGACCCCTTTTTACGGCAACTTGAAATTAACAGGAGCATTAGACCTATCGAATCCCAGGGTTGGAAAACTAAAACTTTGGCTTATGCCGACGACATAGCTATAGTTACCCCTGATCCTGAAACAGCTATAGTCGAGATAGAGGCGGAAGCAGCGAGATTTGGGCAACTCTCGGGGTATTCTCTTGATAGCACTAAAACCCAAATTGTTTGTAATAATATCAGCATGGCTAACAACACTAGACAGGTAGAAAAGGCAACATATCTTGGAGTCGATATTCTGGCTAATGTTGACAAAATTGTTGATGGTAATATTGATCCTCTGATTGCTAAAACTAAAACTGAATTAATGAGATTACATAACTTACACCTGTCGATTATAGGTAGATGCAACATAATTAAAATGCTTTTTTTCCCTGAATTTTTGTATTTTTTAAGGGCAATTCCTTTGGAATTTTCTACTATTTGTTTGAAAAAAAGTGAAGAATTATTTTCTCATTTCATTTGGGCATATGAAAAGCCTAGAAGAGCATATAAAATGTTATCTTTGCCAAGAGAAAGGGGAGGCTTGGCTTTACCAAATATAAGACTATACTATTGGGCCACCACTTTATTATTTAATCTAACCCTTATATCTGAAAAACCAAGAGATAGCATAATGGAGGAAGTACCAACACCTATAGAACTTATAATGGGTAAAGACGCATGGGGGTGGTTCTGGAGATTTTTGAATGATAGCCATTACAATAAGGTCCGTTTTAAATCATTAATAGGTGGGCATAGAATCATGAAACTAGTTCGGAAATTGCTAGGGCTGGGCCGACAGAATCATTATACACCGATAGGTAATAATCCTAATTTGCCAGAAATGTTTAAAGATCCTATTATCAAAAGATGGTGTGATGTCGGCTTGTCCAAACTTGGTGATTTCTATTCTTTAACCGATATAGTCAGCTTTGATAACCTTAAGGAAATATATAATTTAGATTGGAGAGATTTCTATAAATATCTCCAAATTCGAGATTTTCTAAGCAAAAAAGGGGGAGGCCCACTAGGCTTCGCCAATAATTATATGATAGATAGGTTAAGGAAAAATAGACCGCTCTCTATCGGGGACGTTTATAGTTTTTTCAACTCATTAATGCCGGATGATATGGAGGCACGAGCAGCAAATTGGAAAATAGAGATAGGAATCCAGGAAAACTTATTTTTTATTCAACCGAATTAGCACAGAAAATCTTAATTCCGGCTCGGCTTCAGGCACAATATTACAACTCCTGTTTTTCACTCTATAACACCCCCAAAAATATTTCTAAATGGGGGACAGGAAAAGGAACACAATGTCCCCGATGTGCAGTATTTCAGGCGGATTTAAATCATATGTTTAATTCATGTAATTCTTTAAGTAGTTTAAAACAGGAAATCTCTCATTTCTTTAAGGAGGTACTAGGGGTTGATTATCTCCTTTCCCCGTCTTTGATTGGACTCGGGGTAGACCCGCAACTACAAGGGAAGCCAGGAGAAAAACTTGTGTTTATTGGCATGGCGATATTACGCTTATGCCTGGCTTCGGCTTGGCTGGATCCAACTCCTCCTGGTTTTCACCAATGGCTTTCTCGTTTATTGGCAAATTATAATTTTGAGAAAGCTATTTACGCAAAAAGGGGATTGCGAGCCCGATCTAAAGGCCTAAAAATTTGGGCACCGCTGACTAGATGGCTTGAGAAACATTAGTAAAACATTAGTAAAACTCAAAAAATGCGTTCTTTAGGATTGTGTATTTTTTTCTTCTTTTTAAAAACTAACAGCCAATTGAATAAGTCCAACTCCTTATGGGTGGGGCTAAGACTGAAAGGGTTGGGGGGGTGGGATAAATTAATAAAATGTGCATAATTCTTATACTTTTTCCCTTTTTCTCTTATATTGTTGTTCGTTTTTATGTTTTTTTTCTTCAATGAACTGTAATAATTGTATGTATGATGGTATAATTATGCACCAATAAAAATATTTTCAAAAAAATAAAAATGAAATGGCACGCTGAATGGTCTCCTTTAACACCTTGTTGAATCTTTCAACCATGCCATTGGTCTCGGGATGATATAAGGCTGATTTCTTATGTCTAATACCTCTTTTCTTCAAAAATTCTACCATCTCACGAGAGACCAACTGCACCCCATTGTCTGTCAACAAAGAATTTGGAAAACCCTCTCTCTCAAAAACTCTTTCAAGAAACATAATAACCACGAGATTCAATTGAGTTGGTAATGGCAACTTCTGGCCATCTGGAAAACATATCCAGAAGTACCAAAACATACTTGTCAGTACTTGAATAACGAATTGGACCTAAAATATCAAAGGAAATCTCTTGCCAGGGTTCTTTCGGAATGTCTCTTATGATCATTGGTTGCACTCTACATTTGAAAGTCTTGTCAGCATTGCAACATTCTACACATTCACGTACCACACACTCCACCTGAATATCCATACCTGGCCACCAATACATAAGTCTCAACCTCTCTTTTGTCTTTGAGATCCCTGGACGACTCTTGTGGGCAAGAGAAATCAAACCTTCCCTCAGAGATAAGGGTGGAATAAGTCTAGTGCCCCTAAACACAAGGCCACCCTGAAAGGACAATTCATCCTTAACTCTCCAAAAGGTTTGTAATGTTTCATTATTCTTGTCTGAGTTAGACCAACCAGTCTTAATTTTCCCTACCACACCTTGAAGAACAGAATCTTTATTGACTTCTGCCAACCACTCATCCTCTCTAATTATGCCTTCACTAATCACACACACATCCAGGTTCTGATCTTCATCAGCAATATCCTCACTGGTATCACCTAAGTAGACTAAACGGGAACAACAATCAGCCACCCAGTTCTTTGCGCCTGGAACATATTCTACTTTAAAGTGAAACTCTTGTAGGCCAATTACCCAGCGCCTAATTCTGGCAGAGACCGCATCCAAACCTTTCCTTTCAAAAATTTCTTTGAGAGGTTTATGATTCATTTTTACTGTAAACTTGCTCCCCCACAAAAACTTCCTTAATTTATGTACAGCCCAGGAAACAGCTAGGGCCTCTTTCTCTATGACTGAATAATTCAGTTCTGCCCCTCTGAGAGCCCTGGAAAAAATGGTCCTTTCCACACCATCATGTTTCTGTAATAAGATTGCACTAAGACCTTTCGAACTGGCATCAGACTTGATAATAGATTCATGTCCAGATTCAAAACTCTGAAGACTGGAAGACCTTTTAAGCAATTTCTTAATTTTGCAAAATTCCAATTCACATTCATCACTCCAAACAAAAGAAGTGCCTTTTTTGAGAAGAAGCCTCAAGGTTTTGGTCTTTTCTGCAAAATTTGGAATACATTTATTATAATATTCTGTCATACCCAAAACTTTTACCACTTCCACTTTTGACGATGGGCTGACTAAATTGTTTATGGTTTCAACCAAATCCCTCTTTGGTTCAATACCATTTGGAGTGATTTTATGACCAAGATAATCTATTTCTTCCAAATTTAATTTACACTTATTGGCCTTTAAGGTAACACCATTTTCTTTGAATCTCTTTAATACTTCACAAACTCTTTGGTTGTGTACGGTGGTATTTTCACCATAAATAAGGACATCATCCTGATAGACCTTAATACCAGATAAACCTCCTAACATTTTCTCCATTACACGCTGAAAAACTGCAGCGGCAGATATCAGTCCAAACGGCATGCGTACATATTTAAAAGTGCCGAAGGGAGTAACAAACGCCGTTAGATCCTGAGACTCATGGTGAAGTCTAACTTGGTGGTATGCCGATGTGAGATCCACAGTTGTGAAACACTTAGCCCCTTTGAACATGACAAGCTAATCATTAATGTTCGGAAGAGGGAGTGATCCACAATGACATTCTTATTTAGCTTGCGCAAATCCACACAAAGGCGAACTTCACCATTAGCCTTCTTCACCATAACTACTGGAGCCAACCATTGAGTAGCTTCCACCTCTTCTATGATGCCATTATCTCGCAATTTATCCAACTCTGCTTTCATCTTCTCCTTGACAATTAAAGGTACACCTCTAACCTTGCTTACAATTGGTTTTGCCCCTTCCTTAATTTTGATCTTATGTACATACTGCTTGATACAACCTAGTTGTTTGACAAAGACTTCAGGAAACTCTTCTTCAAAATTGGGCTTGTTTGAATTTACATTAATCACTTGAAGATTTTGTCTTAATTTGACTGAAGGAGTCTCATTAGGATCTAGATATACACCTAAATCCTTTTGGTGAATCCAACTAATGAGTGAGTCACCCCTTACAGAAACATAAATTTTCCCTGCAGTAAATCTATCTTTAAAGTGAATCGATCCACTAAAATACCCCACTAGTTTGATGGGTTGACCACCATAGCCTTTTGGAGAAATATCAGGTTTTAATAACTTGACTTTGTGTGCAAAATTTTCCTCAAAGAAAGCTTTTGGAATTAAAGTTATCTTAGCACCGGAATCAAATAATATAGAAACATGAGCACCATCAATATCAACTGTTTCCCAGGGACCACCTGTGCCATCTTGGACTTGCATGATGATCTCATCTTCAGATGAATCATCAACATATTCACACGATACTTCTTGAATTCTCTTTTTGTACTATTATTAATGGAACTACAGCTACAATTAGAAAGATGACCTTTCTTCCCACATTTTTTGCAGATAGATTTCCAACCAGCACAACCTTTAAAATTAGCATAATGTCCAACATCACCACACCTATAACATTTTCCTGGGTTAGATTGTGAAGTATTACTAAGATTTTTATGTTGTGGACATGGAGCACTGTTACAATCTTTATGTTGCGGAAGTGGAATAATGCTATTAGAGTTCTTTCTGCGCACAGAAACAGTTTGCGCCATTTCTTCCTTTTGTGAAACACTAGACTTCTTAATTTCTTCAACACAAGCTTTGCTGTGTTCAAAGTTTTTGGCAAGAGTAACAACTTCTGACAAAGAAGGATCATCTTTTTGCCAGAACTCTCTCTAGCTTTCTCTACACAACAACCTAACATAAATTGATCACGAAGTCTTTCTTCAGAGTTGACACCAAACGAACATGTAGAGGCAAGTTTTCTTAACACAGAAACGTATTTTTCAACTGATTCACCTGACCTCTGCATTCGTTTCCCAAATTGATACCTTTCCAAAACTCTCGAAACTTTCGGTAAATAGTGTTGATCCAATTTTTTTATACATATTTCATACTCATTTAAGTTGTTACTAATCTCAGCAGACAAATCAGGAAGATGTTGGAAAACTTCTTGGCCTTCCGAACCAAGGCAATGAAGCAATAAGGCCATTCTGCGTTCTGCACTCAAAGATGTCCCACATACTCTTGCATAGTTGATGAAAACATTCTTCCATTTTTTCCAAGGGATTTGTGGTACGCCAGGATTCATAAGGAAGAAAGGAGGAGGAGGAACGTTCTGCATGTTAGTGAAAAATTATAAATTACCAAAAGAAGACAATAAAATTGAAAATGTTAAACAAAATAAGTAAGCTGTAGCGTCAGCGATGTGGAACGCAGCTGCAAACAACAAATGCTGTGCGTGCCAGCGAAGATAAACAATATATTAATAACTACAATAGTTGGGAAGTCAAGCTGTGTACATCAGCTTTACTAGAGAAACTGAGTGCACACAAAGAAAAGAAAGCTGTGTGCATCAGCGAAAAGTAGAATACTTGAGTACTTGAAGGTAAGCTGTTAGCATCAGCAATGATGAGATCAGACTGTGCACATAAATCTGTAATTTGAGGAAACTAGCGCTTGAAATAAATGGTGAAAAGCTGTGCGCATCAGCGATAACAAACGTAGGCTGTGCGTATCAAACTGTAACTTGAGACACTGAAAACATGAAAATAGGGAAACTGTGCGCGTCAGCGATAATAAAAGTAGGCTGAGCACATGAAGCTGCAACTTTTTAAAATGAGCGTTTAAAATGAATTGAAGCAAGCTGTGCGCGTCAGCGCGAGCACATGAATTGAAGCAAGCTGTGCACATCAGCGAGAGCACATAAAGCTGCAAATTTGAAAAATTAGCGTTTGAAAGGAATTGAAGCAAGCTGTGCGCGTCAGCGATAACGAGAGCAGGCTGTGCGCATGGTTGCTAGGAAACAAGGAGAAGCTGACGGCTACACGCTGAGCCGTAATACGTAAAAAGAGCAGGCTGTGTACATAGTTGCTGGGAAACTAGGAGAAGCTGACGGCTACACGCTGAGCCGTAATACGTCACAGGAAAGATGAAGAGGATCTTCACGCGACTCCTCGCGACTCTTCGTACTTTCCTCGCAGACTCAGGCAAGCAGGAGCACTTCATGCACGGGACACTCTCGCATGTCAGAAGGTGAGAGTGAAGAGAATCCTCCTTGCACTTCCCTCGCAGGCTCGAGCTAGAGAGTCCTCGCGCAGCTCCTCACGCTTCCCTCACAGGCTCGAGCTAGAGGAAATCGTTAGGGCACTTAATGTGCAGGGCTCTCACGCGCTCTCTCTCGTACTCGCAAATAACGCTGCTCGCACCAAAATGTATATAAGAAAGAGAAGCCAAAAGAAGGTTTCAAGTCCCACACCAACCACCAGATCTCCTTACTTGAATGGATGGAGAAAGATAAAACTCTCACTCTCTTAATGCGTAAAATGTAGAATTACACTTCGTATTTGATTGAAGTTTTGTAGAATCTTGACAGTAGAAGGCAGGAGATCTCGTAGGTGAAGAGATGGGGTTCAGTAAACGAAGCGGCTTTAAGTAGAAAGTAAATGGAGTTGGAGTGTTGAAGTCTGTTGAAGGGTCCAATCTTCTTCCAAGTCGTCGCCAATGAAATGATGTAGGAGGCAGCAAGTAGTTTGAACATCAAGGTTACTTTATTAAGTAGGAAGTACAACACTCCAGCCTCAGTAGTGCAGCCACCACCATTGCTAGTCAGGCTCTCAATAACTGCCTCCCTTCAAGTATCAACATTATATCACTCAGGACAACCAAGAAGCAGTCCCAACATTCTAGTTAGGCTAACACTGATTTACAATGCACATCAGTGTTAGCTATAGGATACTACTGATGCCTCCATGTATGACACCAATTGTGTCAAAAGACTGGTATGTGCATGGAGGACATTCAGCATGGATGTCTGCCCCACATGGATCTGCTTCAGCAAATCCATGGCTTCCACACTCAGGGCAGCAGTGGAGACTGTAGCAGGGGGTGCAGTGCTTGGCCCGAAGGATACATGCTCCCTAACACAGGAGCACCCACGGACACTGAATGGGAGCAGCTGTGAGGGTGGAGATGTCGGTGGTGGTGGTGGGGCCACGACTTCGATGTTGTGTGATCCAATCTGGGCTCACCCCCCACCACAAGGGAGTCATCACTGGAGCTGGAGTGGCCTTCCGATGTTGTAGAAGTCTCTGACCTACCCTCAGTGTGGCTTCCCTCACCCTCTGTGCCACTGGGTCCCTCCTCCTCCTCCGCACTGGACCCAGTCTGGCTAGCCGCTTACCCTTGGTCCATGGAACTGCCTTCTCCAGTAGCCGGTGCTGATGCTGTGAACAAGGATGACAAAGAGATTCACATGAGTCATCTGCTTAGACTTGACACATGAGTATCATTACAACACATCACAGAGCAAACATATACATCATTTTGATGGCATGTTTCTAATCATTACACATGTGAACATAGCACTTGCCAGTCTGCCAGTTAACTATGGTTCCCAGACACATGATGTCATGTGCAACATCGGTTAGATCAATGTCAAATACCACAACTGTTGTGTAGTTCCTATATTACCCATACAGGACCTGCGCGTTCGGATAACATAAACTGTGGGCTTGGTGGCAGACTGACTCTGAGCACCCCCACCGGAAATGTTAGCCTGTTTGCTTTAGCTAGCTCACACTGCCACTAGTGTCTCCTCTTATCGGGGAGAGAATAGTTTCTGGCAACCTTAGAACATGACAACCCTGATCCCTCAGGATCGTGGAAACAATGTACTACTTTTCGCTCAGTCACTCGTGCTTACTTATTCGGTCTCAGAGAGTTACACAGAAGAAACAGTCAGGCGGTTTACAATAAGTATTTATTGCACAGTTGTTCTTCTAGTGTAAAATAGATGTGCTGCAACAACCGTTAGACAGTAGCATATATATAAAATCAGCGGTACAGTAAATGTAAATGGATAGTACAGTTCTACCATTTTCCAATAAGCATGAATGCATACATGAATATAAAATGCAGGATAAAAGGAAGCGCGTACTCCTACGATGCCTATCTAGATGTACCTAAGTGTACCTAGCATGTGAGTAGGTGTGAAGCCAAGAATCGCTCTAGGATTTAGTCGAACCCCATTACCTGAAGTGTGAGAATGTAGGAGCCCGTCCTGGTCTCGAGTTGGACACCCCGCGAGGGATGTTTAGACCACTGTCAGCTGGAGCGTCCGCAGGCAGGAGCCTCAGCGTCTCTGGTCAGTGTGTCAGCCTGGAAGTCTCGGTTCCCTCTGCCTAACACTACCAAGATGTGCTGTATTTATGCAGAAAGTATCTAGGGCTCCTTTGTCCCTTGTCTCATGTATTAGCCATTGTTGGATTTGAGGATGACATATGGGATGAAACTTGTAAGTAGATATGGTGGGATAGCTGGTGTAGCCCCTGCCTGGTTTCCAAGAACCCTTATGAATATTCATTCATACTGTGTGAGTCTATTGAGTTATAGGACTCTATTGTTTAGGAAAACCCTCCTTCTGCACCCAGGACTAGAACTAGGTAAAGGTTCAATCCTTAAGGCTTGTTACTGTGCAGTGTAAGGGAGATAATGTAGGTGACGGTGTATGATATTACCCGGGCATATATTAGGTTACCTATACAAAACATAACACAACCACTATGTCAACTACTACACTACGTAGCAGGTGGTCTGATCTGTAATGCTCCTGATGGTCTTGTGTCATTATATACCTGTCTCATCTCCTGCAAGGGAGTCTTGAACTGACACTGCAAATGGGATGCACACATTTGAAATGTGACATGGTAAACATTCTTCCATCCCCAGTCATCACAATGTACACCTATGTCTCTGACGTAACTGCTCAAATGGTCAGCATGCAGGACACCAAACTTCCATAGTCATAACATGACTCATTTCACACAGATAACAGTGATTGTGTGCATGTGTCCAGTGTCTTAGGTCCACTACTGTCAGGTCAGACATCTGAATCTTACTTTAGATACCTCAAGGTTGATAGCCTAGCCAGGGTGAGACTTGAATGGCCCACTGTCTTGTCTCAGCTATGGAGGGTGTTAGGGAGATTACTGTGGATGTCATGCACATTGTATCCAGCTCACCAGTTACAAATGTGATCAATTTTTAACACACAATTCCAAGTCCAAAGACTGCATCCTCACAATGCTTCATGTGGCACACTATGCCACTGGCCTGTCTGGCTGCACTGTCTGTACGGACTCTTGGTACAGGATCTGTACATCTCAAGGCTACAGTCAGCACAGTGTCCCAATCCTGTCTATACTGCTTCAAGCCACATCTGTAGGTGTCAAGTATGCATGTCCCTTACGTGCAAGACACAGTTTGAACACTTTGACAGGCCCACATTTATCTAGTTAGCCATCAGAGTATGTGAACTAACAGATGTGTTTACATGCACATTTTACATCTCTCAAGCTGAAAGTAATGCAGCATACAGATGGATGTTCAAGCCACCAGTATGCACAGTCAAGGGATGATACACACATGTCAACTGTTGTGTATGTGAGACAAAAGACATACATTTGATGTGTTGCCAGGTTTCCAGCAGTGACCACCTGGGTCTTTCAAAGATTGGCACGTGTACTCACTGTCACAGAGTCTAACCCATGGATTCGCACATTTGAATGGGGAAAGTGTTGGCTCACACACAAACAGGTGATGGGCCATTGTCTCAGATGGCCTGAGTTGGCATACCTGTCCTTGGACCATAGGATACATGTGATTACACTGAGCACTACATCTGGGACAAAACATTTGGCACAATGATCAAGATTAATTCTCTGAGGCATCCACATTGGTCTCACCTGCTGCCCGGATGTATAGCATTGTTTACGCACACATTTGTGCTCCAATTGCAACATACTGCACATATATGTTTGAACCACACTGAGTACAGGTCATACATCAGTCAATGTGCTGACACATGTCAGCCAATTACATCACTCATGATGGTCAACTCCATGCACCCGTTGTCTGTTGTGCTGATCACATGAACATTGGACTACAGCCACTACACAGGACCTAAGTGACACACATGTCACAGATGGAAAGGGGCACACCTGGCAATCTACTGATCATGGGAGATAGTTACCTTTTGAGGCAGAAGTGTTGGTTTGTTAGACTGACGACCTGTGAGAGGGGCAGCAGGCTGAGGAAGTGCAACATGCAAGTTAAACATTGTTGTGCGACATGGCACATACTCACCCCCTCCTTGCTGCTGTCTGGCCTTCAACTGCCCATCCAGGTCAGGGAAGACCAACGCCAGGATCCTTAGCATGTGGGGGGTTAGGGTCCGGCGTAGGCCCCTTTTGCGAGGAGGTGACAGCTTCAGCTCGACCCATGCAATCCTACGTGTCCAGCCACGGAGGTCCTGCCACCTCTTCTGGCAGTGGCGGGAGCGGCATTTGAAGACCCCACGGATCGGACTGCCCGGACGATGTTCTGCCAGATCTCAGCCTTCTGATGGGAGTTGACCTGTAAGGATGATATGCTGACAAACCGTTACTCCACATGCTATATGTTTCTGAGTCACACACTTGTACACATAGGTCATGGTCAGAATGGCAAGGATGTCTAAGGGGTAGGCAAGTGGCATCATGGGCAGTTGTCCTGTGTGCAATTATCCCTCCAAACCATTACAACAGTGTTGAGTAGTCAACCCCAGTACACACACTTCTACAGCACTGTACCTGCCCAGAACCCAAATCTACACACTGTAAAACTTACATGAACTCTGTTTGCATGCTTGCCCTTGGGAATGTCAATGCTATTAGTGCATGGTTTTACACATGGCCAATGAAAAGACAGTGTAATCACCACTCACCAGCTCCTCTGGTTTGCCGTACAGCTGGCTGTACTGTGGAAGGATTCTGTCCAGTAGGGCCTGGTTCTCCTGATCGGTGAAGGCAGAGGCCCTCTCCACACTACGTGCCATTGTAGCTCCCAGAGGATGTAAAGACAGCAGCAGAGAGATGGGGAGGTGCATGAAAGATGCAGGTAGTGCAGGCAAGTGAGGACTGTAGGGAACAGACAGACTTATATCTCTGCAGCAGAGGCGGACTCAGTTCCATGCGTCCAAAGCGATAGGTCCGAGTCATTCGCATTATCCGAATCGGTCCAATCCATTACATTGCTAGCATCCGACACGCCTGCTGCGACGTTCAAAATATCCACATCAGCCCCCTATTGAGTTTGATACATTGGTGATGGAAGGTTACGCAATTCGGACACAAAATGAAACGTGTGTCTGTCACCATGACAACCAACAGCCAGTGGGTGCATCCGGCTCGGTTCGGATGCGGCTAATGCGTCCTTTGAATACTCACCCGCGTCATTCACTATTGCAAGCAACAGCCAAAGGATGCGACCGACACGGTTCGCATGCAGGTACCGCGACCTTCCACTAATCGGTCAGCAGGGCAGACAGTAGTGAAAAACGTTATGTTCTGGTGCATTACATGTGTGGGGACAGTGATTAACATGGCATATTGGACATTGGACTTAATAGCGCACACTCCCATGAGGAGCCAAGCTTGAGGGGCACACAACACAATGTTTGCGAGGGCCATAACAACATTGGGAGTACACTTCACAAATCACACTACTGAGCTTGGACACAGCCCCAGGGGATCATTGGGGAAAACATGTTATGTCCACACATATTCACTGCTTTGGTGGACTGTGTGTCACAATATGCATTGTGGTAATTTTTTGTCTGTAAATCTACTGTGTCTGAGTCTGTACAATGCAGACATTTCATAATTTTGGTACCATGATATTTAGGTGCCACATCAGCTTGTGTTTGTCATGTCAGTAGTTGTTGTGTCTGTGTGTCACAGGCATACGTGGATGCTTACCAAATAAATGCCTGCCTCACATCGTCAATGTTCCGTGTATGGGATTGTACATGTTTGTCAGGCATGACATCCTGACAGTGTCACCGTGTGACAGTGGTGTGCATGGTTCGCATGGTAACTCGCTGTCTGTATCATGTGTCCCACATATCTGGCATTACCTGATGCAGTTCTGTGTACCTTTCAACCATGTGATAGTTGTCACAGACCTATATCTTGGATAGTTTGTTTGGTGGTTGTGAAGTATGTGATGCTTGCTCACATGTACAGTGACGGACACCAGTGACTAGGTACCGTACAGCACTGTAATCGGTGCCTAACCGTAGCTTGGTGACATGTCTGGTAAGGGTCTCATCGCTGTGCTTTTTATCTAGCCTCAACCTTTGGCCTCTAACTTCATTGTGTCCAGATTGAATATTGTGTGTGTGTTCCTGCATGTTGTTTTACGCATTGGAAAGTGACCTCAACTGTGTTTGCACTTGTAACATAGGTACCGCAGGAGACGGGCAGTCCACAGGCCCTTCCCCGACCTCCAGACCATGGAAAAACAGAATTGCATCAGATGATACCGCTTCCCCAGGCCACTTATTGTGGAGTTGGCAGAGCAGTAGGCCCCACATTTGCAGGCTGCACGCCCATATCCCTTTGCGCTGACCCCCAAGGTGAAGGTGATGGCGGCCCTACATTTCTTTGCCACAGGGTCCTTCCAGTATATGGTGGCAACTGCTGGTGGGATGTCCCAGACAATGTTCAGCTTTGTGCTTCGGGATGTGTTGGAGGCATTGTTACATTTTCTGGACCTCTACATCAAGTTCCCAACACCAGGACAGTTGACAGACATCAAGGGGGAGTTTTATGTATTGGGGCGGATGCCACATGTCATTGGCTCCATTGATGGAACACATGTGGCTTTGATCCCACCATAAGCCAATGAACAAACCTACAGGAATCGGAAGCATTCCCACTCCATAAATGTCCTGGTTGTATGTCTGGCTGACATGATGATCTCCCATGTCTCTGCACGTTTCCCGGGATCAGCACACAACGCATACATAATGAGAAATAGTGACATCCCCCATTTGATGTCTCAGCTGCGACATGAGCGTGCCTGGCTTGTTGGTAGGTCATGTTGTGCGTTGCTTGTATGTCAGGTTGTACCCTGTTTTCAGACAACTGAAGTCTTTTCTGTGTTCTATGTAGGAGACTCTGGATACCCCAACCTGCCGTGGTTGCTGACACCACTCCGGAGCCCTGTCACCCCTGCTGAGGTTCGTTTCAATGAGGCACATGGTAGGACCAGGCGAGTGGTTGAGCGGACATTCAGCCTTCTGAAAACAACATTCCGCTGCCTGGACCATACAGGAGGAGCCCTCCAATATGCACCATTGAAGGTGTGTAATATCATCACTGCGTGTTGCATGCTCCACAACCTGGCAGTGAGGAATGAGCTACCGCTCATACAAGATGACGGAGACCAGCAGCCGCCATCAAGGGAGGATCCAGGACTGGGACATGTTGCCAGTAATGAGGAGGAGGATGTTCAGAGACAGCTCATCAACAACTTTTTCACATGAGTGTAAGTATGCAATGAGGAAGTGACAAAGTACTCTTGTAGCGTTATGTGTGTCAGATGATCATGTTAAGTAGAGGGATATCAAGGTTTTAAGATCTGCTTTGCACAGACAATTGATATCTTTACAGACAATAGCGAGTACTGCGGGTCTCCTGGCATTTTCCATGCAGACGATTCTTCCAGGACCCCTTCGCTACAGGGCCCTCTAGTGTCTGAAGGTTATGCATCTCCACAGCAGTCTCTTGTACAATGATCAAATCCCTCTTTCTGAAGAGGCCAAGGAAGAACTGTACTAGTGGTTGCTGCACATGGGCGCTTGGGAGAGCAGGGACATTTTTAAAGGGCTCCTAGACGTGGAGATCGAGTTCAGTGCCAACAGATGGGGTTGAGATGCCAGATGAGGAGACATTTCTACTAGAGGTCTTTGTGTCCTACACAAACTAAAACTTCATATCAATTGCCAGGAGCTGTTGGCAGGTTCCTTCGCTATAAAAACTCTTTCACCCCAGAAGCAAAACTTGCATCCTGCTTCGAATGGACAATATCTCCGCAGTCAGGTACATCAACAAATTGGGGTCACCAAGCAGAAATCGGCAAATATTTTTGCCACTTCTGCCTGAAACATTGGATATCAGTCATTTATGAGTATATTCCAGGTCAGAATTTTTTTATTGCAGACTGGAATTCCAGATTATTGATGGATGCAAGAGACTGGAAGCTTCATTCCCAAGTATTTCCTTACTCCTGGCCCTTCTAAGCCCTTGTGTGATCAACCTCTTTGCATCCAGTCTGAACCAACAGCTCCCGGGTTTCTTCAGTTGTAGGTCAGACCCCTTAGGGAAGGCAACAGATGCGTTCCTCCAGCACTGATCTCTGGAATTGGACTATGCCTTCCCTCCATTCGCCACGATAGCAAGATTGGTGACGCAGGTGAGGAGGCAAGAAGCAACAATTGTGGTAGTACTCCCAATATGGAAGAGTCATCTATGGTTCCTGGTTCCTCTAGAGATGGCAATGGATCTCCCAGTTGCTCTTGCTATATTTCAAGAAATTCTGTAGGTTTGGGCTGTCTTCATCCCTTGATTCTGCAGAACCATCTGCCAACAATGGCATGCAAAATTTCAGGCAAAGTTGCTCTGTGCCAAGAATTTGCAACTGACTAGCATCTACCTTCATAGGGCCTGCGCCCCTTCCACCCACAAGTGCTATAAGGTAGCATAGAAAAGATGGCTGGGTTGGTGTGTGGAACAGGATTCGGATACCATGGAAGCAGATTTGAAGGACATTCTGAACTTTCTGGTTGAGCCCACTGTAGAAGGATTGTGTTACAGGTTAGTAAACAATTTTTGCTTAGCGATTTCAGCTGGTCATTCTAAGATGGATGGTAAACCGGTTGGGTTCACCCTCAGGTATGTAAGTTACTCAAGGGTATTAGGGCATCTAACCCTCCTAGACCTTGTTATGAACATTTATGGGAGGTCAGTCTGGTTTTGAGACTGTTTGAGAGATGGCCAGATAATGTGCTTTTGTCTATCAAACAGCTTTCTGCCAAGCTCGCCATGTTGTTATGTCTGGTTACTTGTTGGAGAGTTTAAGACACAAGAGCACTAGATTTAGCAGGTAAAGTATTCGATCCAAAAGGGATTTCATTTACTATTTCTAGATGCTAGACATTTTCTAAGTCTATTGATTATCCAGCTTTTCCTCACAATGAGAAGTTATGTGTGGTGCAATGTTTGAAGGTTTATGGGGACAGTACTTGATTGTGGTGCGCTGATCTCAATGGTCAGCTTTTGATTACCCTAATAAAGACTTATACACTTCTTGCTGCTGCGACCCTGGCACGCTGGGTCAGATGGGTTATGGCAGAAGCAGGGTATGTCAGCAAGTTTGGTGCACTCTCTGCATGTTGGGCCACGGCCTCAAAGGCCCTTTCTTTGGGCTCCAGGTTGGATGATATACTTAGAGCTGCTGATTGGTCCTCAGATTCGTTGTTAAAATTATTTTACTATAAGCATGTTGTTCGTGTGTCTTCTGTGGGGCATCAGCTTTGAACTGGCATAATCTGAGCCTCCAGTCCTGACATAGAATAAAAAATGTTCTAGCTCTTGCAACAAGAATTTTCAATTCTATTAACGACACGGAGGCAAAGATTATCCCACCCTCTTTTGTTGGATGAATTTATACTGAAACTTGTTTGTATTGTGTTGTCCTTATTTGCTATGACCTTATCTATTGCATTATTAATTGTTAACCCCCCCCTGATTGTGAGCTTTGTTTTCAGCACTTGTCTACAGATCAGAAGCAGGAGAGAACTCTGCTGGTGTCTTGATGCTTGATGTTAGAGTCATTGGTTGTTCTATCGCCGCTGTTTGGAGTTTCTGCACAAGTTCTTCTACAATGCTGGTTGGACTATCCTCGCAAACAAAAAGGCAGCAAGATGGTGTCTGTTGGTTTTGTTGGCATTGGAGGACTGTGATTTATGTCCTGGGTGTTAGAAAGCGTACATTGTGATTCATGGGATTTGTAGTTTTTTCCCTTTTTATTAATGTTCTCATTGGCTGCTGTCCATGTTGCAGTACAGATCGAGAAGCAGAATCTTCACCTCCGTGTCCTTAAAAGAATCGAAAATTCTTCTTTCAAAAGCTAGAGAATGTTTTATTCTTCTCATCAAGCCAACCCTCAGCCTTGAGTTGCTTGTTGTCACTGGTGATGAGAAGAAACTATTTCTTGGTCAGATTTAGTTTGACATAGGCCTTGATTGACAGTGAAACAAGCTTCAGCTTTGCAACCTTTCATGTAAAGCTTGCTTTTTCCACATATTGGTAGATGTGGATAGCTTTGTTGGGAAAGGGTACTTTTAGAGATCCATGCAAAAGCTGAAAAGCACTAGTAATGGCTTTTGATGATCTTCCTTAGGAATCGGAGCTGCATCAATTGGTGAGTCCATCAGGAAGCAGTGTTTTGAGGAGTGGCAGGGCCAGTCCAGTCTTGAGGCCATCTCAGATGCAGCCTTTTTGAATGCAAATATAATATTTAATAGAGGAGTTAGGTCATGGGGAAGTGATGAGCTGGTGTATCTTCAAAGAGGGTTAATATAAAGCAAATAGAGGAACAACAAAATACTCATTTTGCTAGCAGTACTCGAAATTATGCTTTATAACGTGATATTCCTAATCCAGCATTTAGGGCTAGAGGATGTGTGAGAAGCTGGCCTGGTATATGATGTCCACTAATGTAAGTGGGCACCTTGCACCAGTCCAAACAACCCTTGTGGTGATTTAAGAGGTCTTAGGCAACCTTAGAAAGCTCTCTAAGTGGTAGCTGTGGAGAGCAGCCTTCAGGCTTAGTCCAGAAGGAGTGTAAAGCGGCTTGTTTTACCAGAATGCAATCTTATAGTAAAGATTAAGTGAAAAAGAACCACACCAAGTATTTATAAAAATATGTATTTATTAGGGGCGGCCCCTCCATTAGGGCGGAGGAGCGTCACCCCACTGCTTTCCTGCAGTGCAAGAAGCAGAAACATAAAATGGTAAAACAACATTTTATGTTTCTGCTTCTCGCACTGCGAGAAAGCAGAAGTGCCTGGTTGGGGGTGGGCGGTCCTGCTCGAGGGCAGAGGGGGAGTGGCTTGCCCACTGTTGTGGGCCCAGACAGTTTGGTCGGCACTCTACCTTTTCTCTATGTAGGCTGCATGTAGCCTACATAGAGAAAGTGGCCTCCCCATAGGCCTCCAATCACAACACTGCCATTGCAGCATTGTGATTGGCTTAGGGAGAGGAGGGAGGCTGCCTGCTGGCTGCTTCCTGTTCCTGCAGGAAAGCAGCAGGAAAGCAGCAGGAAAACGCGGGACCTGGCCAGAAGCGGACTGCAGAGGCGGCGCGGGACCTGGTAAGGTAAGTTTAAAAAAAAATTTATTCCCATTACCCCCCCCCCACGCGCAAACCCCCGTCCCCCTTCCCCCCGCGAGTCATGCCGGCCGCGACTGAGGATTTGGAGGGCTGCACCCGTCAGGTGACTTGCAGGTCCACCTGTAAGCCATCCAAGTTCACTCAAGTTGGGAAAGGAGGGAAGGATGAGAGATCTGTGGCTGAACACTGACAGTCTAATGGTCGCATTCAGTTTACAATGCATTGCTGCATCATGCAATGGACACCAATGGGCCTTTTTCGCTAGTCAATTTTGTGATGGTGTGCCCCGCAGTCACACATATTTTCGTGTTCTCGTCATGTTGTGGTGCAGAATTGGAGTGAATTCTTCTGGATTCCTTGCCTAGTGTTTTGGGGTGACGTTTGTCTGTGCTTTCTGAACGCTGGTAATGACAGGTGATGCTATTGACTATTAGTACAGTGCTGCACACAAGTGGTGAGTTCGTGTTGATTTCTTTAATGGAAACATCACATTTGTGAATGTGGCTGAAGGCAATGGACTTTGGATGGGTCACGATACGTTTGCAATTGCGGAAGCTGCCAGCACTCCGGTGGTATGCGATGAGGTTTGAAGTGAAGTGTGTGTGCCTATGTGGGTATCGGTGTTTGATTTTCGAGTGCCCTGTTCTTTGTTTTATGGAGATTGATGCCGCAGTTTGCCTTTTCTTGGTGCTGCTGGTGACAAGCGCCCCTTTTGCCCAGGTGATTTGGACCGCTCTGCAGTTGAACTGGGGGGAGTGATGGAGCAGAGTAAAAGAAAATTTTTAACCCCTAACAAATTTTATAAATAATTAATAAACATGTTCGTTTTAAATGTATTAATCAACAATGTATGTGAGGGAAAGGTAACACGCAAATATGTGTGCTGAATAATCTATTTACAAATGTCCGTGTGTCTAAATTATAACATAAAAATAATTGCGTACTAATTAAATAATAAATGCATGATCCGTGCTTCTTAGAATAAAACGTGATGTTGCAAAAACAATAGTGATGGTGAGTAAGGAACAGCCTAAATGTTGCTTTCCGCTAGGTAATAACTAATTGGGGTACGTAGAAGACGGGAGGGAAACGAAAAGGCTATGTTTCTCTATTTTAATTATGTTTTGTTTATTTCTAAATAGTGCTTCTAAGTCTAAATCGAGTGGCGATATAAAATGGCTGCCGTTTATTAGAGTGCGCATGCGCTGAGAATACACACGCTGAGAATACACGTGCTGAGGGAGAAAAAGCTGGAGAAAGACTGACCACGTGATGATGCTGAAAGGCTAGGATGCAAGAATGGTCAAGGCTGATGTGACCTATTTGAACTGATAATGTGCCGTGGTGATCAGCAAAGAATCGTGGGAAACAGTTCTAAGAGAAAGGACAATGCCTGCAGAGTTCTCGAATGTATCGAAAGAAGTTACAAATGCACTGATCGAAGCGGATGGAAACATGTCATGAACTGTGAGAAAGGAAATGGACATATGCATTCCAGAAGAACAAGCTGGAACCGGGAGAATTTGATTAAAACTGAATAATGGACTGAGTGGACCAATGAAAGAAAAGCGCGTTATTAATGTGGCAACAATTTAGTTAGCAAAGCTAGAATTAGGGTATAAGTAGGCCTACTCTTAGTGGGAGGGGTACTCTCCTCTTCCTTGCAAGCTAAGTTCCAGATCGATGAGCGGGAGATGCTGAGAGACTGTTAGATGAGACGGGTTGCGGTAGCTGATGCTGACGAGCTGAAGTTTCTGTTGCTGTCTTTATTTTCCAGTTGAGTATGAGAATCATGTTATTTTCCAACTTTAAACTTAGTTTAGAAATCATTAGGCTTAATTAGGAAAATAGGTAGGTTAATTAGGATTTTCCCTCATGACAAAATTTCCTTTCTGCAATAAAATTGATTTTGCTTAATACATATTTGATTTAATAAATGTATGAATAATTGAATAATAAAGTCTAAATTCTTTCCATGCCTTTAAATTTATATAAACTTTAAAATTCTTAAATCAAATGACTCAGTGATTATTTACTAAATGGTTGCGAAATTAGTAATTAGTTATTGTGATTTAGCTGGTCTTAATCACTATCAACTGATTTACACTAGATGATCCATCGACAAAACAATGAGCAGGAATATCTTATGAAATAACTAAGAAAGCGATAGGTTATGGTAAAAAGGTATCCCGGCTCTTTCCAGCGGTACATCATGGTGTTCCTTTAGTTTTTCTTTCTCCTAGGAGTATAGTTTCGTAAAAGTGTAGAGGAAATCCAGGTGAGTGTGTGTGTGTTTGATAGGCGATGTCATGGGCCCCATCGTCATGTGGATGTGAGAATTATAAGTCGCGCCTGGATGACCGATAAATGACCTGGGAGAAATAGTTTTCATTGTATCCGCTGCATCAGATTTCTTGGTAGCAGAGTTATGGTTTCTATAGATTAGTTTGGTGATTATTGATTATTGATTATTTTTGATGACTAACACTATATGTTGAGTCGCGTTATGTTATATGTGAATTTTCACGCTTCTGGGATGTAGGAAGTGGAACACGTGTGGCAAGAGATGTCACATGGAATTTGGTACATGGTCTGAATTCATTTTGGTAATAACACAGGTTGTGTTATGTTAGGGATTTTCTGTACGAAAGGTGTGTGACTGAGATAGCAAATCACGTTTTCTTGTGAAACTCTGGCCTTAATTCTCAGGAGCAGTATAGTCTCCACATGTGTCTTATCCCCAGAGAAACGGGTTTATTGTTTGCTTGAGAGAAGGGTAAGGTAGAGGGAAGTGCTACTTTATCGGCGAAAGTTAATAATTCTGTGGTAGGGTAGAGGTAAGCGCTGCCTACTGGAAATACAGGATTCTTGTGTAAAAGGACAAAGCTGTCACTTTTGTTTAGCGAATCAGACTATGGAATTGTTTTAAATGTCGTAACTAACGAAGAAACATTGAAAAGAAAATTGCCGATAATTTTTGTAAAGGAGGGGTAAAAGAGCAGGAGTGACGTAGACAGTGCTGCGCTAGGATTGGATAGTGCGCTAGTCACGTGAACGCAAAGACAGGAGTGACGTAGAAAAAGTGCCGCGCTGGGATTGGTCGGTGCGCGGAAGAAGGAAATTGTTGTGTTGGTGTGAATCGCGCTGTAATTGGTTAAAGTTCCGTACACGGAACAGTGTTGAATTTTAGAGAGATTTGAAGAGAAAACCGATTGAAAACATGCCGTATTACGAGTATGAAGGGGAAAGAATGTCATGGACGACAAAATTAAGAATTTCTTTAAGAAAGACAAAAAGGTTGTGACTAGAGAGGGACAAGTAATTCCTCCGCCGAAATCAGCAGCTTCACATATGATGCTGAAATACGGATATCATACATGCATATGGTTAGAAAATTGGGCAAAATATACGAAGAATGATGGAGCATTGGCATTTCCTGAAAATGGTTCATTTAGTGTAGCGGTTTTGCGGAACTTAAGAGAAAAGATGACAAATTTAGAACCTAGACCTAGACCAACACAGTTTGAGGCATTGACAGAGTGGGAAGATGAGATGTATGAGCGAGAGAGATTCAGAGGGTTGAGGAATCATGAGTTTATGCCTGGAAGAATGTGGGGAATAAATCATGAGGATAGAATAAAACGATGGAGATGTGCTAACATGACAGGAGGTTTGTTTCCGGCTTTTACAGTTGAAGAAGAGACTAAGAGAAAACGTACTGAGAAAAAGAAACATATGGAGAGGGAAAAATATATGCATGAGAGTGAAACAGATGATGAATTGCTGGAAGATATTCTAAATAGAAATCCCCCTCCGTATCAGCAGAGTTCTACAGTGGTGACACCTAATGCGCCACAAATAGAGACTGTGCGAAATAAAAGTCCCGTAAAAAGAATTGAAATAAATAGGTCACAAGATCAAATGAGAACTTCACAAAATGAAGGAGTAGAAAGTGACAATGCAACTGAATTAGCAAGAACGACAAAAGAACTGACTGAGAAAATTAGAGAATTAACGAAAAACATGGAAGCTGTAACTGTACCCGTGACAATAGGTCCAGTAATACCAGTCTTTGAGAATCAGAAAATTGATGAACGCTCTTTAGTGATTCCTATGAATTCACAATTTCAAAGAGAAAGGGAAAGGATGGAACCAAGTGCAAGTACAAGTAATTTGGCTAGTGCTTATAGACCAAGTCCACCTACAAATTTGACAGTGAATGAGTGTAACGGTAGGAAAATGCCTATGGTAACAGAATCTGCAACAGTGACACCTGAAAAGAGCGGTAATTGGATAGAACTAAATAATACGCCTATAGGTCCGACTCCTGATGAGTTAAATGAGTGGATGGAGGCATTTAAAATAAAAGAACCAGAAGAAAAACCATTAGATGTAATTAGGTTAAAGATTGACATGGAAGAATTAATTTTGGGAACGATTGGTACAGAAAAGCTGAAAAATTACCAGGATGATGAGATTATGTTTCTGTGCAAAAGTATTACATGGAGAGCTAGAAATTTACATGACAAACTGGAAGAGATAGCAAGTGAAATTGGAGTGGAATTTGCGAAAGTGAAAACATTGCAGAAACCGTACAGAGTAGACTTTTGTGAGAAAGATATTGAAAATTTGAACACAGCAGGAAGGCTGACACAGATAAAGGAGTTAATTGTCTTGCTGAGAAAATGGGGTGATGTGGACAGATGGAAAGTCCGATGGTCGAAAAAGTATGAGAAAACTGCAGACAAAGCTTCTTTGGCTTTTATGATAACTGAAAAGGAACCTGTTGCAAGAGAATACCCTATGAGAGAAACTCCAGGTGGTAGTTATGTGCATGTTCCCTGGACTAGACAGGATATACTGTCATTTACAAATGAATTCCCGAAGCTGAGAGAGAAACCAGTTGAATGGTACCGACAAGTGGAGAGGTTTGTGAAGGTTTCAAAGGTGTTGTGGATAGATTTAGATGGATTGTTTGACATAGTGGTGCCAACTGATTTATGGACTGAATGTAAAATTACAGTTGATTGGCCAACTACAGAATATCAAAGAGATCCTAAGACAGGAGCTCCAGGTCCTGAGGTGATGCGGAAATATGATCAGGTGATTACCTTTTTGAAAAATAAGATTCCTCCTAAAGAAACAGATTGGGTAAAAATAGACAGAACTACACAGGAAAGTAAGGAGTCAGTGCATGCCTACTATGAGAGATTGTTGTTGGTTTTCAAGCAGTATAGTGGTTACGAGGAGTTGAGTGAAAAGGATATGAGTCATTTTGTATATAGATTTGTGTTTGGACTGAAACCAGAGATAAGTGAAATGATTAAACAACATATGATTAATTGGCAGAATGCCACTGTTGACGAAGTGCTGAGGTATGCTAAGTATTGTAGTGATGATATTGAGAGTAGACAGCGTAAATTGAAAGAGAAGGCAATGTGGGCACAGGTGAAAGTGGCAGAGAAACAAGAAGCTCAATTGAATAATAGTGGGAATGAAACAGGACAGAATAAAACCCGACCTAACATAGGTAAAGGAAAAGGTCAAATGAGTCTAGAAGAGGCAAAGAAAAAATGGCCATGTCATAATTGCGGAAAAATAGGGCATTGGAGAAACGAGTGTAAGTTCCCGCCTAAACCTAATCCGGAAAATCAATCATTAAATCCACAGGTGCAGAATGAGGTAGTTGTTCAACAAGGTCAGGTGCCACAACCACCACTTCCCAACAGTGTTAACCAGCAGAGATACAGTACAGAAACAGGATTCTACGGAGGAGAGCAGGTAACACAGTTGCCGCGAGCAGCTAATATTTCTCAGTATTGGTTGCGTCAGAGTGAGGATGAGTCGGATGAAAGTTCCTGACGGTGCCTAGGAGAGGGAAAAGAGTGCGTACTTGGCGCAACTCTAGAGGTAGATCAGTCTGGTCCCTTTGTGGATGGAGAAGTGAATGGAGCAAATGTAACATTCCTTGTCGATACTGGAGCTACCCGTTCTACTGTTAGGTCAGTGGAAATTCCAAACCTTCCTCTCTCAGGTGAATATATCCAAGTACTTGGAGTAGCGAATCAGCAGATTAAAACACCACTTACTGAATTAGTGGAAGTAAAAATTGGTCCTTTCAGTAAAATGCATAAATTTGTAGTTTGCGATTGTAGTCTCGTAAATCTTTTAGGTCGTGACCTCTTGTGCAAAATGAATTGCACAATTTATTGTACACCAGATGGAATTGGATTTCAGACCCCAGAGGAAGATGTATTGTATAAAGTGACATTGATGAATCAGGAACCAGAAATGAATGGTTTGTTTCCTGCATTTGATGCAGAAAAGCTTCCAAAAGAGTTGAAAGAGACAGTGGAAGAGAATGTGTGGGATTTTACAGGAGAAGATATTGGATTGATGAAAGAGGTAGATCCCGTAAAAGTGACAGTAAAAGAAGGAACAACTTATCCAAATACGCCACAGTATAAATTGACTCCAGAAATAATTGAAGGGATAACTCCTGTGATAAATAAAATGATTGAACAGGGAATTCTAAAAGAAATAATGAGCAGTCCATGTAATTCACCTATAATGGGATTGAAAAAGCCAAACGGAACATATAGAATAGTACAGGATTTGAGAAAGATAAACAAAATAGTTGTGCCTTGTTGTCCAATAGTGCCAAACCCTGCAGTAATTCTATACCAAATTCCACATGAAGCTGAGTGGTACACCGTGATAGATTTGTGTCACGCATTTTTCTCTATTCCTTTACATCCAGATAGCCAGCCATTATTTGCGTTCCGGTTCGGAGAGCGTATTTTGGCATGGTGCCGAATTCCTCAGGGGTATACAGAAAGCCCCTCAATCTTTAATCAGATTTTAAAGAAGTCCCTGGAAGATTTGAAAATGCCAGAAAAGTCAGTGATGGTGCAGTATATCGATGACCTATTGGTGGCATCGAAAACAAAAGAAGCATGTGTCAGCGATACAATTGCTTTACTGAACCATCTAGAGAAAAGAGGACATAAAGTGTCCCCTTCAAAATTGCAGTTTTGTCAGAAAGAAGTCCAATATTTAGGGCATAAAATTGAGAAAGGAGTGCGAAAGATAACGACAGAGAGAATAAAAATGATTCAAGGAATGAGAGCACCAATGACGCAAAGAGAGGTAAGAATGTTTCTGGGAATGGTTGGATATTGCCGACAATGGATAAGTGGTTTTTCATTGATTGCTAAGCCATTACAAAAACTGACCAAGAAGGATGTTAGAGACCCTTTTGAATTGAATGAAGAAGAAATGAAATCTTTCAAAGAATTGAAAAAGAAATTGTGTGAGGCCCCTGCTTTAGGAATGCCTGACTACGAAAAGGATTTTGAATTGTACTGCAGTGAAAGAGATGGATGTGCATTTTCAGTACTGGTACAAAAACATGGAACAATGAAGAGACCAATTGCTTATTTTTCAGCTGTTTTAGACCCTATAGCGAAAGCGTTGCCCGGATGTCTGAAAGCTGTTGCTGCTACTTGTGTAAGTCTGGAACAAAGTGAAGGTATAGTGATGGGGTATCCACTGAGAGCATATGTTCCCCATTCTGTGGAGATCCTTTTGACAAGAACAAAAACACAGTACATGACACATAGTCCGCTGACTAAGTACGAAAAAGTAATCTTGAGCGCAGAAAATGTGACCATAGATAGATGTATGAATGTGAATCCTTCGACATCATTGCCAGATGAAGAAAGTATAATTGAACAAGATGAAGTAGATCATGATTGTCTGAATGTGCTGGAATATTGCACCAAACCAAGAGCTGACATAAAAGATGAGCCTTTAAAAGAGTCAGATTATGTCATGTTTGTGGATGGCTCATGCTTGAGAACAGGAGAAGGAGTTTTAAGCGCAGCTTACGCAGTATGCACAGTGGCGACTGTGATGGAAGCGTCTTGTCTGAAAGGAATAAGGTCTGCCCAAGTTGCAGAACTGATTGCTTTGATTCAAGCATGTAAGTTGGGAAGAAATGTACGAGTTACGATTGTGACAGATAGCCAGTATGGTTTTGGTGTTGTGCACGACTTCGGTCAGATTTGGTCACAAAGAGGTTTCTTGACGTCTGCAGGAACACCTATCAGAAATGGAGATTTTGTGAAGAAACTGCTTGAGGCGATACAGCTGCCTAGGCAGATAGCTGTAGTAAAATGCAAAGCACATAAGAAAAATGAAGATTACATAACTGTCGGAAATAATTACGCTGACGAGATAGCAAGATATTGTGCAGAGAACATGGTATCCCTGAATAAGACTCGAGAAAGGGAGCATATTTCTTCTCCTTTGCTTTTTACTAACACTGTTGAGACATGGGATGAGGTGAGGCAATTACAGGAAGTTGCAAATGATGAGGAAAAAGATTACTGGATAAAAGCAGGATGTAGAAGACAAGAAAACAATGGTGTGTGGGTTTACAGAGATGAAAGACCAGTTATGCCTGATAGCATGATTTCAGACATGGCACGGATGTACCATGGACAAGCTCATATTGGGAGAGATGCAATGATCAGACTTTTTAGACAAACATGGTATAACCCAAAATTCAGAGCCATAGCTGAAAGTCTTTGTCAAAGATGTCTTATTTGTCAACAGTTTAATCCAGGAAGAAAAACAATAGTGAGTCTAGGAACAATAGGACGAGAAGGAGGTCCGTTCACTAGAATGCAATTAGATTTCATTGAGATGCCCCCTTGTAACAGACTAAAATATGTTCTAGTGGTCGTCTGTTTGTTTTCTCGTTGGGTGGAGGCATACCCGACAAGAAGGAATGATGGAATAACAGTAGCAAAGCTTATGCTGCGAGAGTTCATTCCAAGGTATGGTTTTCCAGTCACGATTGAGACAGATAGAGGAACACATTTTCAAAATGAGCTGATTCAATTAATTTGTGAAGCATTGAGCATTAAACAAAAACTGCATTGTGCATACAGACCAGAGGCTTCTGGGGTAGTAGAGCAAATAAATGGAACAATTAAGAACAGGTTAGGAAAAATGTGTCAAGCTACAGGACTCAAATGGCCCGATGCACTGCCCCTTGTCCTGATGACCATCAGAAGTATTCCTGAAAAGAAAACTGGACTGAGTCCTCATGAAGTGATCATGGGACGAGCAATGAGACAAGCACAAGTACCTGTCAACAAGTTACTGACTATAACTGATGATCTAGTACTGGATTATTGCAAAGGTCTGGCTGATGTGGTGCGTTCTGTGTTTCATCAGGTTGGACCGGATGCGACCACTCTTGAAAGAAAACCAGCCCACGACTTGAATCCAGGAGACTGGGTCCGCATAAAAGTCCACAGGAGAAGAAACTGTCTAGTTCCTCGCTGGGACGAGCCACGACAGGTAATCCTAGTGACAACGACTGCGATCAAGTGTGCAGGAGTGAAAAACTGGATCCATGCCAGTCATACAATCAGAGTTCCAGAACCTGAAGATCGACATGTGAGTCGACATCTGGAAGTGTGGGATGACAGTTCAGCATCTGAGACAGAAAGAAGAAGAAAAAGGGTGCCAGAACTTGAAGATCGACCTGTAAGTCGACATCTGGAAACCCCAACTACAAGTACCTCTATAGAAGAAGAGGAAGAGGAAGAAGAAGAAGGAGAAATTCCAGAAATTCCAGAACTTGAAGATCGACCTGTAAGTCGACATCTGGAAATATCTGACACAAGTTCAGGATCTGATGATTCAGTTGAAAACTGTGAAGAATTTCGAAGGAAAACTTGGAAATTCGAACCAATTAGAGAAGAAAATGAACAAGAAAATGATCTAAATGAGCAACCAAGCACAAGTTATGGTGGAAATCCTTCAAAGGTAATATTAATAGACAAAGAAGGGAAAGAGACAATTAGAAAGCTAGAAAATCGAGAAGAACCCCGAGGAGCAATAGGGACAGATAGTGAAACAAAAGAACAGGGAAAATTAGAAACAGAGAGTGAGATAAACACCAATTCGGAAGAACCTCGAGGAGGGACAGTAATAGGTGAACCAAAGAAGGAGAAAACAGAACCACAAGTAAAAGAAAGTGAGATCATAAGT
The DNA here is from genome assembly GCA_963921515.1 of Calotriton arnoldi. NCBI lineage: Eukaryota > Metazoa > Chordata > Amphibia > Caudata > Salamandridae > Calotriton > Calotriton arnoldi. The sequence goes on from CAWUFW010007127.1 coordinate 422,927, forward strand.
TTCAAAATAAAAGACAATTTTGAGAAAATTGAAACAGAATCTGAAGAAAGCGGAGAAGAAGGAAAAATAATAACTGAATCAAGAAAAAGAAACTGGAAATCAGAAAGAGGAGAAAAGGAAGGTGAAGCCAAAAGGCCAAGAAGAGGAGACAATTGGCCCAGCAATTATATAAGAAAATTGAGATACAGAATAATCAGAACAGGTGAAAAAAGTGCTGAACTAGTGAATGAAATAACAAGTCAAAAAGAACAAGAAAAACCAAGTGGAAAACGATTGCAAAAGTCTAAAAGAATAAAGAAAGTGAATTCGAAATACAAGTCACCTGAGTGGTTGTATATCGCTCTAACTGATTACAAAAAAGAAAGAAACACTCACGAGAACCCGAGACTAAGAAACCGAATGGGTAAAGGTGAAGTGCAACAAAACCTGAAGTGAAGACTTAAAGTTCTTCTGCCGGATGTGACAGTTTTACCGGATGTGACAATTTTACTGGATATGACAAATCACCGGATGTGACAACGAAGGAATTCTGAAAAGAATTAAAAGAAAGTACCAAGCAAAGACTTTTTGAATGCAGAGTGGCATCTAAGTCATTTCTGAGGTGTAGTGACACAATTTTCTGAAAATTAACGAGAGATTAAAACAAAAATGGAGAATACTAGAGATAGAAGAGATAAATGTGAGTTTCTAAAAAGATGGTGTAAAATGTGCTGCTTTTGTACAGGATTATTAATGACAGTATGGATAGTTTTGGCAATCACAATTCCTATTAGTATAGCTGTAGTAGAAGCAAAGAATGATACTAAACCAGAAAAAGAAACTAATATTAAAGAACCAGTTATTTTAAGAAGTAGTGCAGAATTACATAAGGATAAGTCAGTAGCAGATTTTTCTAAAAATGTATTTACAAAATTATTGTACGAGTATGTAGAGACAATGGATGTGAGAGATTGTTATGTTTGTATGCAGTTGCCTGCATCAGTAACAGAAGGTGTGACTTATCATCACCTACCTCTAACTTATGGAATAACATGTAGTGTCATAGCAAGTTTATTTTATAAAACAGGTAGATTAGAATTTTATTACACTGACGTAGATAGGATTTTTGCAAATGTTCCTGTAGTTTCAGAACTAAACAAAGTAAAACAAGCAAAAGTTTTAGGAGAATTTTTTTTAGAGCATAGAATTTTAACATTAGAAGAAATAGCTAAAAACAACCTTACCTGTGAGTTAAAGAAAGAAGAAAAGGTATTTTTAGAAATGGTTGAAGAAAGAAGAATGAAATTTCAAAGAGAAGCAATAAAAGAGAAAAGAACACATCTATGGACGTTTGAGGAAGAGAATCTTGAAGGGAAAAAGATAAATGCAGCAATGACCTTAGATTGGCCGCAAACAGGAAAGTTGTGTATTAGGAGAAATAAGACAGTCTATGACAATTATTTTGTAGGTTCCAGTGTCTGCCATGACAATTACCAAATTTTGGGAGGTTGGGGATTCAAAGGTGGAAAAGATCCAATATTTCCAGGTATCTATTATATTTGTGGGAATAGAGCTTATTACAGGTTACCGGACCATTGGTATGGAACTTGTTATGTAGGCCTGGTCTTTCCAAAAATCTTTCATATGGACAGAGAAGAAAAAGGAACATTCAAGATGATTAATAGCTTTACACGTAGAAAGAGGGAAAGTTTTTCAGAAATTGTGGGTGATATTTTTGGAGCATTGATACCAGCAGTGGGAATATCTTTGAATGCATTTAAAATTCGGAAATTATCCACAGTAGTAGATCGTTTGTCTACAGATACTGCGGGAGGGTTCTTGATGGTAAATACCGAAATGGTTGCCATGAGAGCTATGGTGATGCAAAATCGGCTTGCCCTTGACATTCTTTTGGCAAAAGAGGGTGGAGTCTGTGGAATGCTGAAAGTCCAACATTGTTGCACTTACATTCCTGATAAAAGTGAAAATATACAAAAGTATATTACAAATATTACAAGTTTGCACAAAGAACTAGTTCCACTGGAGGTTGAAAGTGTCCTTGGAAAACTTGGTAAAGGGTTTTCTTCAATAGCAAGTTGGTTAACAAGAATGAGTAGACTAGTGATAGGGAAAGTCATAATAATAGCAACTATAGTAATATTAATAGCTATGATGTTGAAAATCGTAATAACATGTATAAAAAGAAAAAGAAGACAAAATGAGATAAAAAGAAATAACAGAATAATAAAAGAAAGAGAGAGAGAAATGGGCGAAATTGAGTTAGAGAAAATGAAAGAAAGTATGTACAAAGAGACAAGAAGACAAGATGAAATGGACACAGATGTATAACTAACAAAAAGCAAAAGGATGAAAGATATATGCTGCCTGAAAAAGAAGTATAACTTGGTTTTATGTGGTGATTTAAAAATCACCAAAGGGGGAGTTGATGGAGCAGAGTAAAAGAAAAATTTTAACCCCTAACAAATTTTATAAATAATTAATAAACATGTTCGTTTTAAATGTATTAATCAACAATGTATGTGAGGGAAGGGTAACACGCAAGTATGTGTGCTGAATAATCTATTTACAAATGTCCGTGTGTCTAAATTATAACATAAAAATAATTGCGTACTAATTAAATAATAAATGCATGATCCGTGCTTCTTAGAATAAAACGTGACGTTGCAAAAACAATAGTGATGGTGAGTAAGGAATAGCTTAAATGTTGCTTTCTGCTAGGTAATAACTAATTGGGGTACGTAGAAGACGGGAGGGAAACGAAAAGGCTATGTTTCTCTATTTTAATTATGTTTTGTTTATTTCTAAATAGTGCTTCTAAGTCTAATCGAGTGGCGATATAAAATGGCTGCCGTTTATTAGAGTGCGCATGCGCTGAGAATACACACGCTGAGAATACACATGCTGAGGGAGAAAAAGCTGGAGAAAGACTGACCACGTGATGGTGCTGAAAGGCTAGGATGCAAGAATGGTCAAGGCTGATGTGACCTATTTGAACTGATAATGTGCCGTGGTGATCAGCAAAGAATCGTGGGAAACAGTTTTAAGAGAAAGGACAATGCCTGCAGAGTTCTCGAATGTATCGAAAGAAGTTACAAATGTACTGATCGAAGCGGATGGAAACATGTCATGAACTGTGAGAAAGGAAATGAACATATGCATTCCAGAAGAACAAGCTGGAACCGGGAGAATTTGATTAAAACTGAATAATGGACTGAGTGGACCAATGAGAGAAAAGCGCGTTACTAATGTTGCAACAATTTAGTTAGCAAAGCTAGAATTAGGGTATAAGTAGGCCTACTCTTAGTGGGAGGGGTATCTCATTCCATCATTCCATTTGCTGAGACACCTTAGCTGTCGCAGATGCTGATGGAGCTGGAGATGCTGAGAGACTGTTAGATGAGACGGGTTGCGGTAGCTGATGCTGACGAGCTGAAGTTTCTGTTGCTGTCTTTATTTTCCAGTTGAGTATGAGAATCATGTTATTTTCCAACTTTAAACTTAGTTTAGAAATCATTAGGCTTAATTAGGAAGATAGGCAGGTTAATTAGGATTTTCCTCATGACAAAATTTCCTTTCTGCAATAAAATTGATTTTGCTTAATAAATATTTGATTTAATAAATGTATGAATAATTGAATAATAAAGTCTAAATTCTTTTCCATGCCTTTAAAATTATATAAACTTTAAAATTCTTAAATCAAATGACTCAGTGATTATTTACTAAATGGTTGCGAAATTAGTAATTAGTTATTGTGATTTAGCTGGTCTTGATCACTATCAACTGATTTTCACTAGATGATCCATCGACAAAACAATGAGCAGGAATATCTTATGAGATAACTAAGAAAGCGATAGGTTATGGTAAAAAGGTATCCCGGCTCCTTCCAGCGGTACATCATGATGTTCTTTTAGTTTTTCTTTCTCCTAGGAGTATAGTTTCGTAAAAGTGTAGAGGAAATCCAGGTGAGTGTGTGTGTGTTTGATAGGCGATGTCATGGGCCCCATCGTCATGTGGATGTGAGAATTATAAGTCGCGCCTGGATGACCGATAAATGACCTGGGAGAAATAGTTTTCATTGTATCCGCTGCATCAGGAGGGGGGGGGTCTGATTTGGCCATTCCGAGATTCGAACATGTAACTTGCAGGCCATATGTCTTGATGCGAACAGGAACTCTGAATGTTCCATGTTTAAGCTGCACTTGACATTGTTATATTTTCTTTCCCGAGATAGAGATGGTTTCACATTTTGGCTCAAACTGATTAAACAAGATACAAGCAAAGTTAATGTAGTCGGATGGCTAAAATACGGTGACCTACTTTGCAAGTTGGGCCTTGGGTTTAAGCCTGGCCTCTGCTCACAACAATTGTGTGATTCTGAGAAAATACTCCTAACCTCCAGTATACCTATAATTGTAAATATGTGAAATCTATCACAGTGGTAATAAATGTTTCTGAAGTGTACATGTTGCAGAACCAGTTTGCGGTGGTTCTTTTGAATGTCTATTCCCGGCTGCTCTCCAGACACAGCCTTTGTGTGGTGATATCCCTCACGGCAGGCTAGTTTCTGGCCTGGATCACCGACAACAAGGAAATAGGGAGGTGTGGGGTTTTGCACTGGCTGGCATCGTCCCAGCTGGGAGTATGATTCTGGAGGGCTGGGCTTCACCTCTGGGGCTTTATCTGTGGCAGACACCTTTGGGGGAGAAGTTGAGCTACCCTTGACCATCAAGGTGCAAATGTGCTGTTGATGAGGCAGAGCAGTGGTGTGAGCTACATTGGGGCATGCCTCCTTGTGTTTTTGATCACTTTGTTACAGAGATTATGCTAGGGGATGCACCATTTTCCACCAATTTTTAGTAAATTTCTCATGGGGAGAGGTCCCCTTAGCCCTCTGGGAAATGTCGGTCTTGTTCAATGCACTCGTTTGCGCCCCACCACTTTCAAATTCCACCATCTGCCACTGGTATTTATTATATAATACTCTCTAGTACGTTCTAATATCTCCAACACGGAGATAAACACAATGCACACAATACTTTAGCAAAGAAACACAGTAAATAGCACGAAATACACAGTGGCCCCAGGGGGGCACCAAACCATATACTAAGAAAGTGGTATAAGAACCATGACTCAAGTCAAGACAGTGTCGAGAGGATGTAGAATTGCTGGGGACCCACAGAACCACCCAAGTTAAGTAGATAGGGACCCCACGGAGAGCATGTGCAGTGTGGAAACACGACTGCGTGCTCCGTACAACTCTATGTGCAAGTCTCGGTTGAAGTTTTAAAGATTAAGAACCCTTCCCAGTGGACCCTGAAGAAACCCTGTGGAAGACAGAAGGTTGGAGAGCCACCCCACCCGTGGATACCCTAGTACCCACGTTACCTACACCAGGGAAGCCGTGTGCATACGTGTGATGTGGTGTCGGAAACCTCTGTCGAACCCAATGGAGAACTTCAGGAAAGTGCCAGTGCTGGAAGAGGAGAAAGTGTCCGTGGGAATCCAAATGTGGATTCTTGAAGAGGAGTACTGAAAACAGATAGGACAGAGTCTATGCCACTCAGGAGTGACCAGGAGACTTGGAAGACGAAAGCCCTCTGATGTCGGGTGCTTCAGGGAGGATGACGATGACCTTGACTGTGCGGCTGTGAGGACCAAGCAACGCTGAGGAAGACCAGGAGCCATGCACGAGCTGTCCCACGAAGGATGTCGAGTGCTGAGGGGTCGTTGTCCGGCGGGAGCACCAACAAGCTTTGGCAAAGGCAAGCCACTCAGAAATCAAAGAAGGAGCAAAGTCTGGACCAGCAAGGTCCAGGGGAATCACCAAAGGCAGGGAAGTCAGGGCAGGCCCGAGCAATCAGGGGAGCCCAAAAGAAACAAGTGTGACCCTCAAGTGGACCCACAGGCCAGAGGCACTGGAGTCGCGAGAGGACCTCAAGCAGCTCACCAAACGATGCAGGCCACGATGCACACGATGCAGTGTGGCTGAAGATTCTGGTCACAGAAGATGATCGAGGTTGGGGCTACTTGGAGCCCGAAGATCTTCTTGCAAAGAAGCCAACAAGCCTCTGCAACTGCAAGTTGGATGCAGTACCCAGGGGTTCGGTTATTGCAACCCCCACGAGGGATACTGGCCTCAAACTTGGTGAGAGGATAGAGCAGGCCTCAGGAGCTGTGGAAAACCACCACCTGTGTTGCAGAGCCCACGGAGTCCAGAGGAGCTTAGGATCTGCAGACCAGTCGACTTAGTTGCGGTGCCTGCAAATGCAGGGGTGTGACTCCTTCACTCCAAGGGAAATTACTCAGGTGTCTTTGATGCTTCACATGCCTTGGAAGGTTCCTGTAAGATGCACAGGCACAGACTATGCAGCAGACTGGAAGGGAGATGAAGTCAGGCCCAAACAAAGTCCAGCGAAGTCCAAAGTGCCCAGATGGTAGAAGTGCAGTGGTGTCTGATCTGAATCTTATCCCGCGACGAATCTACGGACTTACACCCAGGTAAGCCCTTAGGTACCCTAGGGAAAGGGTTGGGAAGATTCAGGGGACCCTCCCAGGGGAGGGTCAGGACAGGGGGGGTTACTCCAATGTCCTTTGTCCAGTTTCGCGCCAGAGCGGAAGCCTACGGCTCCCAGAACTGGTTTGAACTGGACTATGCATGGGGACACCAAGTGTGCCCCTCATGCAGACTTTCTGGCGCTGGCAAGTGTGAGAAAGTGCCCACTTTCTGCATGGTAGGCCCCCACTTTTTGCTGAATTGCTGATGTTCTTTGACTGAGTGTGCCCTGGGCTCCTGCTAATCAGGTACCCAGGGCCTATGTTCCTTCCCTAAAAACTGCATTGAAGCCTAAACCTAATTGGCATCCCTGGTCACAGGTAGGCCCCTGGTAAAAGGTACCACAGGTACCCAGGGCACTGTGACCAGGGAAGGCCCCTAAGGGCTGCAGCACTTATTGTGCCACCCTTAGAGGCCCTGCACCTTTTCACACACACACTGCCTTGGCAGGCTGCGTGTCTTGGTGCAGAACAAAGTGAAGAGTCGACATGGCACACATCCCTGTGTACCATGCCTACAAACCACTGCCCTGGCATAGATCAGTCACCCCACTAGCTGGGTGCACTATGCCGGTGGTGAGGGTACAGGTGCATGAGCCCTGTACCCCTACAGTGTCCAAGTCCATTCCTGGGCACTGCAAGTGCAGTGCTGCCATTAAGAGTATATGGTGCTGGGAGTTTGTCATTACGAACTCCACAGCACATAATGGCTACACTGAAAACTGGGAAGTTTGGTATCTAACATCTCAGCACATTAAACCCACACTGATGCCAGTGTGGGATTTAATGTAAATGCACAACAGAGGGCATCTTAGAGATGCCCCCTGAAACTCGACCAACTTCTAGTGACCTGACTGAGTGGCTGCTTAGGCTGCCACCAACAGACATGTTTCTGGACCCCTGGGTCGAGAGCCTGCTGCCTCGGGGCCTGAAACAATGCACATCCTGGGACGAAGTGCCAAGCCTCCTCCCCCAGGATGGGCAGGGTTCACGAAGGGGAAGCTTCAAAGGCATGCCGCCTTTGTGAGCCTCCCCAGACCATTTGCTGCTTTCAGCAACTGGTCCCCACTGGTTCTACCCCCCACTTTGGGTGGGAGAACCGGCAGGAAAAACAAGTGAGGGAAAGAGGTGTGCCCACCTCTGCCAACTCCACCCCTCAGGTGGGGGAGGCGAGGTGAAGCACAACTCCTGAGTCCCCGCCATCTTGAGGATGGGGGACCCAACCAACCAGGGACAGGCTCCTGCCCCCTCCCACTGGAGGGTGGCACGATAGCGGGTGTACCCACTCAGGGAAGGGACCCATTGGTCCCTGCCCTTTACCTACCTGTAACGCCCTAACTCCTAGTATTTAGGGGCACCCTGAACCTTGCTTCCTCAGATCCAGCCTGACAACAAGAAGAAAAGAAGAAGAAGGACGAAGAGCCGTGCAGAGCTAACAAGAGGACGATGCCCACTGACTTGGCCCCAGCCCTACAGGCCTGTCTCCCCTCGAACCTGCTCCTGCGAAATCCCGGTGTGTCCTGCAGCCAGCAACCTCAAAAACCCTGGAGGATCTGCCTGCCTTCACTTCCAAGACTGCTTCTCCTGTGAACACCGGACTTGTTCAAACTGCAGCTTCTGGCTCCGGCCGGATACCGCGAATCCAGCTCACTCTGCACCCGCCGAACCCGGCCCGAGCTCCACCACGAGGAGGTCACCCCGGCGATCCTGACCCGAGATCCGGCGACTCCTGACCTACCTCAAGCCTCCAGACGACGCCTGCAGCCTCAATCCAGAGGATCCCCTCTACCCTGACCAGAGCGGGTAAGACTTTCCAACGTCCCAAGGCACCCCGACGCCCCACGGCCTTGTGTGCCCAAACCAACGGTGCCTAACCAACCCAAGACATCCCAACTTACCCCTCGAAGTGGTGGTCGCACCCAGAAGATCCTCGTCCCCGAGCCTGCAGTGTTTCTTCTAACCGGAGGTTCTCCATTGAAAACAACAGGGCACCCGACCTCAAAACAGCACCCTGCACCTGGCCGCCCTAGTGCCGCTGAGGGTGCACCTTTGGTGCTAATTTGGTTCCCTATTTTCCCTGACCTAAACCCTAGGAGCTTTGCTCCCACAACCCAGTGGCTTGCTTGCCAGCAACCACCAACCGGAGGCCCCCTATCCTCCATAGGATAACATTGGGCCTCAACATTCTGCACCCGGCCGCCCTAGTGCCGCTGAGGGTGAAACAAAAGTGCATCACTGACCTGGGGGACCCCTGAGTCTAACCCCAGAACCTTAACTCCCACAGTCAATTACTTACCTGTGAGCCGATAACCTGTTTATCCTCCGTAGGATACAATTGACAATTTTCTTCCAAAAAGTTTTTAAGTGTGGAGTTTTGAAATCTAAAAATATTCTTTAAAAATCGCACAAATAACCAAAACATATTTACTTTCCTGTTCACAGGAAATGTCCCAGTGCTGAATCCAGGTATCTAGCACTGAGTAAGAAAAGTAACGTACAAAGTAACTTACCTGTAATTTACTGAAAAAGCCTATTCATTTCAATGCACTGTTTTTCTTCCAAAAAACGACTAAGTGTGGAGTTTTGAAATCTAAAGATATTCTTTAAAAATCCTGCGAATAACCAAAACCTATTTGCTTACCTGTTTTCAGGAAATGTCCCAGTGCTGAATCTAGGTATCCAGCACTGAGTTAGAAAAGTAACGAGAAAAGTAACTTACCTGCAATTTACTGAAAAAGCCTATTTATTCCAATGTACTGTATTTGCTAAGTGTTGCAACCTACTGCATTCCCTGTAAATCAAACAAAGTACAATTTCTATTGCATTTTCAAACTATTCTACAATCAATAACTTATTCCTGTAAAGTATTTAATGCTTACCTGTGCCAGGCTTGCTTGGTTCTAAAAAAATAAAACAACAGTATGTTTTTTTATACAAAAACAATTGGCCTAGAGTTCAGTTCTTGAGTGTGTGAATTCATTTGCTGACTGAGTGTGTACATAAAATGCTTAACACTGTCCTCTGATACTGCCTTACTGCTCGACCACTCTACCACAAATAGAGAGTAAGGTTCTATCTAACTTTAACCTCTGCCTACCTCTGGGGTCACCTGGACTCTATACACACTAGACCTCATTTTGGTGTAGTATATATAGAGCCAGTTTCCTACAGCAAGCGCATCCACCCAGTCCCAATACACTAAATCCTGTCTGGGAGGAGTCACACCTCCCTGTGACAGTATGCCTATTATTCCACCTTCCTCTGCTCGAGCTTGGCTCTGCAGCAGGAGGGCAGAAATGTGTCTCTGGTCGGCAGCAACCATTTTGTGCTGTCCGGGTATGGAAGACTGTTACCGGGAACACTCAGAGCCTAACGGAGGGCTTTTCCAGTGCTTGGAATCATACCTCCCACACCGTTTACGGTGTGGGGGTATGATTCCAACATGTTTGATACCAAACATGATAGGATTTGTTGCAGCCGTTTTCGAGATCATCGCGTAATTACGCGGTGCCCCTCTATATAGTATATGGCTGCTTCACTGACAACCTGTGAGAATGGACTCTGTAGGCTGCAGGGGTGTCCTGCTCATGCTGGGGCACCCTCTCACTTAGAACTAAGCACCCTGCCTTCAGGATTGCAAAGGCCTGCTATAGGGGTGACTTATAGGTTTTAAGTGCAGTGACCCTTAGATATAGTAAACCTATATCTTTAGTAAGTGGTGCATGCACCAACTTACACAGGCTGCAATGGCAGGCCTGTAGTTCCATTTTGCATGGTCTCCCATGGGTGGCATAATGCATGCTTCAGCCCATGGGAGACCTCTGGGGTACCTATGCCCTGGGTAGCTTCGTACCATATACTAGGGACTGATAAGGGTACCCCAGGATCCAATATGTAGTGTACCTAAGTACTCAACACAACAATTCAGGGAGAAAGTAGATAGACTGGGGTCCTGATTAGCAGGATCCCAGTCAGACTAGTCATAATACAGCTTAGCACCAGGCAAAAAGTGGGGGTACCCATAGAAGTAGTTCCTACTTTCCTACACAACCCCCCTCCCCCAAATATAAGGAGATGAGACTAACCTTGCCCAGTTGAGTCTGCATTTTCTAAGTGGAAATATCTGGAAAGTCCATCTGCATTGGCATGGTTACTCCCAGGTCTATGTTCCACTGTATAGTCCATCCCCTGTAGGGAAATGGACCACCTCAAAAGTTTGGAGTTTTCACCCTTCATCTGTTTAAGCCATAAGAGGGGCTTATGGTCTGTCTGAACAATGAAGTGAGTGCTAAACAGGTATGGCCTCAACTTCTTCAGGGCCCAGACTACAGAAAAGGCCTTCCCCTCTATAGCTGACCAACGTTTCTCTCTGGGGGTCAACCTTCTGCTAATAAAAGCTTCTGGTTGATCCTGGCCCTCTGTATTAAGTTGTGACAGCACAACCCCTACCCCCAACTCAGATGCATCCGTTTGGACAATGAATGTTTTAGAGTAGTCAGGACTTTGCAGAATGGGAGCAGTGCACATGGCCTGCTTGAGGTCATCAAATGCCTTCTGACAGTTAACTGTCCACTGAACCTTCTTGGGCATTTTCTTTGATGTAAGATCATTCAAGGAAGTTACTATTGACCCATATCCTTTGACAAATCTTCTGTAATACTCAGTCAGGCCCAAGAAAGCTCTGACCTGAGTCTGGGTAGTTGGAGCAACCCATTCCATTATGCTCTGGATTTTGCTCTGAAGTGGTTGAACCTGGCCTCCACCCACAAGGTGGCCCAGGTATACAACCTTACTCTGCCCTATCTGGCACTTAGTAACCTTGATAGTGAGGCCTGCTTTTTGCAGAGCCTCCAAAACATTCTCTAGGAGGACCAGGTGATCCTCCCAGGTGGAGCTAAAGACAACTATATCATCAAGTATGCTGCACTATAGGCTTCCAGGCCTGTGAGAACTTTATTCACCAACCTTTGGAATGTGGCAATAAATTGATAATGCCCACTAGGGGTTGAAAATGCTGTTTTTGGTTTGGCATCCTCAGCTAGTCTGATTTGCCAATAGCCAGCAGTAAGGTCAAATGTGCTTAAGAACTTGGCTGAGGTCAAAGTGTCAGTAAGCTCATCTGCCCTTGGAATTGGAAGAGCATCAGTCCTAGTGACTGCATTGAGTCCCCTGTAGTCCACACAAAACCTCATCACTCTTTTTCCACGCTTGTGTGAGGTTTAGGTACCAGGACTACTGAGCTAGCCCAAGAGCTATCTGAGGGCTCAATTACTCCCAAATCCAGCATCTTTTGGACCTCTCTCCTGATGCAATCTCTGACATGGTCAGGCTGCCTGCAGATTTTATTCTTGACAGGTAGACTCTCACCTGTGTCCACCTCATGTGTACACCAGGTGGTTTGACTTGGAGTCAGAGAGAACATATGCCTGAATTGATTGAGGACCTTCCTACAATCAATCTGCTGTTGATCAGAGAGGCTGCCTGCCAAGGCTACTCCATCAACTGATCCATCATCAGGGTTTTGCGAGAGGAGATCAGGGAGAGGGTCACTCTCTTCCTCCTGTCCCTCATCAGTTACCATGAGCAAGCCCATGTCAGCCTTGTCAACAAAATGTTTTAGCCGGTTCACATGAAGTACCCTATGGGGCCTTCTGGGAGTGCCAAGGTCCATCAGGTAGGTGCCTCACCCTTTTGTTCAATGATAGTATGGGGTCCACTCCACTTGGCCTGGAGAGCTTCTGGAGCCACAGGTTCCAACACCCACACTGTCTGGCCTGGCTGGTAAACAGTCAGGAAAGCCTTTTGGTCATGCCAAGCCTTTTCCAATTCTTGGCTGGCCTCCAGGTTTTTACTTGGCTTCTTCATGTACTCAGCCATCCTGGAGCGGAGACCTAGTACATAGCCCACTATGTCCTGTTTGGGAGGTTTGAGCGGTAACTCCCATCCCTCCTTCACCAAACACAAGGGACCCCTAACTAGATGCCCAAACAGAAGTTCAAAAGGGCTGTAGCCAACCCCCTTCTGTGGGACCTCTCTGTAGGCAAGGAGAAAGCAGGGCAGAAGGACATCCCATTTTCGCCTAAGCTTTTCTGGGAGGCCCATGATCATACCCTTTAGGGTTTTGTTGAATCTTTCAACTAACCCATTGCATTGAAGATTATAGGGTGTGGTGAATTTGGTAATTCACTCCACACTCTCTCCACATTGCAGTAATATAACTTGACATGAAGTTTGTACCGCTGTCAGTTAAGACCTCCTTAGGGAAGCCCACTCTGGAACAAAAATCTTAAGAGGGCCCTTGCCACCACAGGAGCTGTAGTGGTCCTAAGGGGTATGGCCTTTGGGTACCTCGTGGCATGGCCCACCACCACTAGAATGTAACTGTGCCCAGATGCAGGTGGAGGGTTCATGGGACCAATGATATCAATCCCAACCCTCTCAAAGGGAACCCCAACCTCTGGAAGTGGGATCAAGGGGGCCTTTGTGATGCCACCTGACTTGCCACTGGCTTAGCAGGTGGTATAGGAGCGACAAAACTCCTTTGTGTCCTCAGACATTTGGGGCCAGTGAAAGTGAGGGACAGGCCTGTCCCAAGTTTACTTTGCCCTAAGTGTCCTGCTAGGGGAATGTCATGTGCAAGGGTGAGCAGGAAACCTCAAAACTTCTGGGGTGTAACCAACCTCCTGGTGGCACCAGGCTTGGGGTCTTTACCCTCTGAGTACAGAAGCCCTTCCTCCCAGTAGATCCTATGGGACCCACTGACATTCCCAGCAGCCTCAGCAGCAGGTTGCTGTCTGAGGGGTTCAAGAGAGGGGCAGGTCTGCACTTCAAAACTCAGATATGCTCTGGAAGGGCCCCCTGCCCCCAAGAACTCAACCTGATCAGGTTCAAGTTCATCTGGGGCAGTTCCTTCACAGTGCCCAAGATCATCTCCCTCAGGAGACTGATCCTCACTCTGAGTCTGGGTGCTAGGCCCAGTCTTGCCCCTTCTGCTCCTCTTCTTGGAAGGCACCTGGTCCATTGTTCCAGGATCCAGGGCCTGTTCAGTGGACAGCTGTTTTGCTTGTGACCTGGCCACAGCAAACACACTTGTAGAGATGCCCAACATTTCTGCATGAGTCCTTAGCTCCACTTCAGTCCAGGCTGAAGTTTCCAAATCATTGCCCAACAAACAATCCACAGGGAGGTCTGAAGATACCACAACCTTTTTAGGTGCAGTTACCCCTCCCCAGCTAAAATAACAACTGCCAAGGAATGATCAGTCCTGACATTGCTAGCATTGGTCACTTGCTACATTTGTCCAAGTATGATGTGGTCAGGAGACACAATTTTCTTTGTCAGCATTGTGACACTGGTCCCTGTAGGCCATGGCCTCTTGTCCATTGATTAAAGGCTGTTGTCTGTACTTGCCCAGGTTACTGGGACTGACAAGTAAGGTGGCAAGATCTATGCCACCATCACAGACTAGAACAGCCTGAGCAGGTGTTCTAACTAAGTCAGAACCCATCTCAGAACCCAAGGTTAACCCTACTAATCCCTTGGTGGCTGTACTACCGCTTGTACTGGAGCTAGGAGGGGCCAGTTGCCTTAGGGGCAGTGTTAGTAGTAGTTTCCTTGGCCTTTGGACGATCAGCATTCCTTGTGCAATGGGTCTTCTGTTTACGGAGATAACACCAAGGTTTCTTTTTTGCTTTTCTTGTTGGATTGTGGCTCCCACCCCCCCCCCAGATGGAGGTTTTTGGGGCCTTTGAGAAGACTCTTTCTTCTCTTTACCCTTGTCCCCACCCTTATCTTGAGTTTTAGAAAAATCTTGCTTCTTCTGGTCACCACTATTGTTCTGGTTTTTCTGCTTCACCCTGGTTCTGACCCACTTATCTGTCTTCTTTCCCTATTCTTGGGAAGAAGTCAGATCTGAGTCCACCAGGTACTGATGCAAAAGCTGTTTTTTTACAATTATTAAGGATCTGCTTCCTCATAATCAAATTATACAATCCTTGATAGTCATGCACTTTGCTGCCAAGCAACCAACCTTCCAGAGCCTTAATAGCACTATCCACAAAGTCTAATCAGTCCTGGGTCTGTGCTTTCTGAGTGTCTCTGAACTTAATCCTGTATTGTTCAGTGGTTAAGCCAAACTCATCAATGAGATCACTTGTCTAGACTGAGTAATTATCGGGGCGTGGTTAGGAAGGCCAACATGGCGGACGCACCTTAACGGAGCCCCGCACATCCACGCCACTAAATAACTAAATCTGGCATTATCCTGTCCTGAGGTGCGCATCGGCTGCACTGCCGTGTATATAGATGACCTGGCGGAGAACCGCGACGTGATTCCCGGACCTGGTGGCGTATGAGCGGAGTAACGACTGTGCTGGAGCCTGGCGCCGATCGTCGCGGGACTCGTAGCAGCCTGGTGCCTCCGCCTCGAGCTCTGAGTTTGGATCAGCGGAAAGGACTGAAAACATCGCGGCCCTGCAGGTAGGCGAGGGGTGCCCTGTGGCCCAGGGACTGCCTGGCTGGCTCCTGGTTGTGACCGCGGCCCGGAAGACATGTGGGCCTGCGGCCGCGTGGGGCTCACTTGCTGAAGGCGCCCCCAGACAAACTCCGTGAAGAGGCCTCTCTCCTCGGCCCATGTCTCCCAGCGGGACAAGGGGCCCTGCTGTTTGGCGTAGATTGGACGCGCTGGGCGCCAGATGGACTGTGCGGCCTAGGGACCGACTCTCGATCCTTTGCGGCCTGTGGCTGCCTGCAAGGGCTTGGCTTGTGAGCGCGGCCAGTGCGTCGTGTGTGCCGGTGGCTTGGGGCGGCCTACCAGCTACGGGTGCCTCCCGAGATGGACCTCTTGACGGACAGGCCTCCCGGTCGAGCCTGCGCCTCCCAGCTGCTGATGACAGCCACATGAGCTGGGTACCCACCGGGCGTGACGGCCTGGAGGCCTAACGCCGACTCCTGTTGACTCGGGGCCCGCGGAGCTCCCGGGGTCCCGGCGCCTGCCCCCCCCACGCGGCAAACGATCCTGGGTTTTGCCGGATTGGGGATTGCGCTGGATCATTGTGATTTGAAGAAGGCGCCACTGGTTATGTGGGCCTGGAGCATACACCTTAGACCAGGAGGACGACTGGCTCTGGAAATTGGAATCGCCTCCGGGGACTCGCGCAAAGCTACTGTCTGGTGCACGCAACCTGGTGACAGCGACCTGGGGTGAGCTACATATGCGGCGACCCTACTGAGGGGTGGTGCCGGTGCGCTAAGGCGAACTGGGGGCGCGTGATGGGCTGGGGGTCAGGCGAGTCTGGTCCCTATAGCGGGGCCTACTTGGCCAGCGGTCGAGGGCTGCGGAGGCGGCCGGGCTAGGCCCGGTGCGGCTTGTGGTCCGAGACACGTTGGATTCCGTGAGGCCTGGCCTGCAGCGTTACCCTTGAGAAATACAGCGACTGCCCAGCGGCCGGGGGCATGGGGACAGCGACAGGGGACACACTCCTCCCCCCTTCCCCCGCGATAAGATCCGTGGTTCTGACTCAGCCACCGGGTCGTCCATCGTCATGGGCAAGGATAAGCGGGGCGCGCCCGGTACTAAGCAGAGTACCCTCGATCAGTACGCCACGGCCCCAACTGGTGCTACAGGGGGTGACACGAGTGGCACGATGCCAGACAACGCAACACTCCTGGCAGCCATCACCGAAGCAAGGAACACACTAGATGCCAAAATTGGTGCGGTAGGATCGGAGGTTTCCTTCCTACGCCAAGATCTCCGGAAGGCGGTAGACCGCATCACCGAGGCAGAGACGTGCGTGTCAACAATTGAAGATACCGTAACCACCCTGCAGAAGAAAGTTAATAAATTCACGGTGCTGACACAGGAATTGGCCTCTAGGGTCGAAGATGGGGAAGGACGCGCATGACGCAATAATTTGTGCTTCATCTGCTTCCCGGAGGGCTGCGAGGGCTCATCCATGACTCATTTTCATACCCAATGCCTAACAGACCTCCTGCCATCAGATAAACTGTCTGCCTGCTTTGTTGTAGAGAGGGCACATCGTGCTTTAACAAGGAAGCCGCCCCCAGGGGAAAGCCCGAGACCTGTAATTGCAAAGTTTCTGAATTATGCTGACCGGGATTCCATTCTACAATTTGCCAGGACTCAAAAAGACAAACTTAAGCATGACTCTAAATCTATAATGATATTCCCGGACTATACCCGTCTGGTACAACAACAGCGCCAGTCTTTCATGGCGGCGAAGCGCAGGCTGCGGGATTTAAACATACAGTACATGCTTTTGTATCCGGCCCGCATGCAAGTCATTTACAATTCTAAATCCTACTTCTTCAACTCGCCTGAGGCGGTCTTTGCCTGGACAGATGAACAAATACACCCGAAATCACACACACCACCGCTAATGGAGTCAGACTCCTCTCAGGGCCCACACAGGAACAGGCCAAAGAGAAACAATTCCAAAAGACGTTACAGATCGGGTTCTGCCCGGCGCTCCTCTGACCCGGAAGAAGCATCCTAATACCAACTGTGGGCATTTATCCTCCAAAGATTCTAGGTCACTTTTGCAGATAATCCACAAGTTTATTTAGCTCCTCATGGACCACAAAGATGGCGTGGATGTTCAGCCGCACACTTCCTCCCGCCCCGGACACTTTTATTGTTTGTTAAGGTTACATGGGTGGTTTGGGTTCCATTGGCGGAGGTACCTTGGGTCCCTCTGTTGGGGCCTGAGAGTATTCTCCGCCGTGACAGATGCTCCGTGTTTTAGGCAGTATCGGGTGGGGGGTTATGGGGGTTTTTACAGTATTATGTTAGCATTATATTTTGTTCTTGTAAGCGCGCAGAGGTCAAGTCCCGATCCCACTGTTTCAGTTCTAATACATTCATGCCCTGGGGGTAGATGACAACACAGCTGCATGCTCCCCCGCTTGGGGATTTGACTATAGTCTCGTGGAATGTCAGGGGCCTGCTCAATAAAGTGAAGAGGGGCGCCATTCTTCGCCAAGCCAAACGCTGTGGGGCCGATATTCTCTTTTTACAAGAGACCCATCTGTTGGGCACTAAGGCCCCCTGTCTCTCCAGATTTGGGTACCACACTATATACCATACTGGGTTCACCAGGGGATCTCGTGGGACTGCCATTCTTATACATCGTCGTGTCCCCTTTGTACACACAAAGCATTGGCTAGATCCCGGCGGACGCTATGTCCTGTTATCAGGTACACTTTATGGAGAATGCCTAAATCTAGGCAGCATCTACGCCCCCCCATCATTAGGCGCCACCTTTGTCGAAAAGTCAACTCGATTGTGGGGAGAACTATCAGACGACTTGACACTCCTGGGTGGGGACTGGAACGACACCATGACAGCAATTGACAGGATGCGCGCACCAGGGTGAGATCCCCCAACAGACAGGACCAAGCTACACCTTTTGGCTACTACATTAGGCTGGTCAGACATTTGGCGCGAGTTCCACCCCTCCGAGCACATGTTACACATATATGTCCACCGTTCATGGATCTCTGTCCCGCCTGGATTATATGTTCATCCCACGTAGCTACATTCATCGGGTCTCCCGCGTGTCACATCTTCCCAGGGGCCTCTCAGACCATTCTCCAGTCCAGTGCATGCTCCGGGTATGCTCTTACAAACCTCCATTCAGGTGGAGGATGTCTCCTTGGCACCTGCAGGACCCGGAGTATCTGGAAACCTTGTCCCTAGCGGTTTCGGAATATTTTGAATTTAATGGGGCCTCGACCCCTTCCAAATGTATTTTATGGGAAGCCTTGAAGCCTACAGTCCGTGGGGTTGATATTAGTTTCCGTGCCAAGGCTAAACGTAAATGTTTGGCGCAATTATTGGATCTAGAGGACCTCCAGAGGACCCTGGAGGCACATTGCCTCACAGACCCAAACCCTGCTCTTAAAGGCACCTTACTACAGGCACAACAGTCCATACAGCGTCACCTTATGGGTGAGGCCAAAGAAATTTGGCTAGCATCGCAGCATAGAATCTACCAATGGGGAGATAAATCCAGAAAAATGCTCCATAGGTTGTGTCAAGCGGAGAAGTCCCCTACCAGTGTTCCGGTGATTCGAGATGATAGTGGTGCCTTGTGCTCGTCTCCCGAGACGGTGGCTGCAGAGTTTGCGTGCTATTTCTCGCTCCTGTATGCGAGCCAAGAGCAACTATCGGAGGCCTCTATTGACAAATCTCTACGTGATATTCCCCCTCGAAGACTTACAGACTCCACACGGGACCAACTCGACGCTCCTATACCTATTGACGAACTTAGCGCTGCACTGGCGGCCATACACCCAGGCCGGGCTCCTGGACCCAACGGTTTTCCTATGGAATTCCTAAGACCACACATGAACACACTGGGTCCATACCCGCTTGATGCCTTACATGAAGCTGTCGACCAATCCCAACTCCCTCAAGATTGGCAGCATGCAGAGATAGTCCTCTTTTTAAAACCAGGTCGCTCACCAGAAGATCCCGCATCATACAGACCTATCTCTCTTATTAACTTTGAGCCCAAACTTCTGGGCAAAGTCCTCGCTGACCACCTCAGATCCTGTATACAGGACCTGATTCACACGGACCAGTCCGGGTTTATGCCCAACCGCTCCACACGTCATACCATCAGACGGGTGCATAATGCCATGGCTAGAGCCCCGGAACTCGGTCGCCCTGCAGCTATACTGCTCGCAGACATGGACAAGGCGTTCGATTCTCTCAGCTAGTCATACCTCTTTCGACTCCTGGATGCCATTAACTTCGGCCCACGTTTCTTAGCATATGTACGCCTACTTTATACAGGGCTAACCGCCTCGATTAGAGTTGCTGTACATCGCTCGGCCCCATTCCCCATATGCCGCGGTACGCAACAGGGCTGCCCCCTGTCACCATTATTGTTCGCCCTTGCCGTAGAACCTCTGGCGGTGTGTGTGCGTAGTGATCCGGTGCTCAGAGGCTTTGAATGGGCCCCATCTCGATCTGATCGCATCGTGCTGTATGCGGACGACGTCTTTTTCTTTTTGACTGACCCGTGGTTCTCGGGACCCTGCATCCCACAGATCCTGCGTGTATTTGGCCAAACCACTGGGCTTCACACTAACCCCTCTAAGTCTATACTGTTCCCAGTGTGCGGGCATCAGGGCCGTGAGAGGTGGGCTGAGCACTTGTCGCGCGCTACCACTGGATTTAAGTATCTAGGTATTTTTATGTCGCCCTGTTCGAAGACCTCGTGGGCTCACAATTTCAATCCACTCCTCAAAAGCCTTAAGGACGAGACTGCAGTTTGGTCCTCTCTTCCGCTTTCACTATGCGGGTGCTCAGCGATTTTTAAAATGGTCTCACTACCCAGAATACTCTATAGGCTACAGAATTTCCCGTATGTCATACCACAGGCTTGGTTCGCACAGGTGAATGCCATACATAATAAATTTCTCTGGCACGACGGGGCAATACGGGTAGCAATGAGCTTGTGTACGCAGTCAACTTATTGTGGCGGTATCGCGGCAGCAGACGTCTATGCCTACTATGCGGCCTCCCATCTGCTGGTTGTCAATGAGTGGTGGTACAATACACCATCCGACCCAGCGTTTGCACTGGACCAAATGGCAATGGGGAATGTTCCACTCCTTCAACTCCTATATAGTTCCCAGAGCCTAGATTTCCTACCCCCTGCCAGCAGCACAGTAATCCGACTCTGGCGGGCTACGGTCAGGCGGATGGGATGGCATGACCGCCTGACTCAGGCGACCCTGATGTGGCACGGTACCCTGTTGCATTCAGTGAAGGCACTTGCGGGATTCCGTGGGTGCGACCTAGTGGGAATATCCACCTTGGGGGATGTAGTATGGGGCACCGTTCTAAAGTCGTTCCAACAGCTCCAGACCGAGTTTCGATTACACAAGACTCAATTCTATAAATATCTCCAACTCAGGCATGCTCTCACTCCCCTATTGCAGCCGACTGATGCTTTGCCCGAATTTCACCCTCTGGAAGGGCGCTTATTGATGGGTGATTTGGGTGCCCACAAGATCCGCCAGATATATCAAACCTTGATGACGCACAACCATACCACACTGCATAAGACCAGAACGGCTTGGTTAGAGGACATACCAGACATAATCGGCGACGATTGGACGGAAGCCTTGGCTAGCCCACGAGGTGCAGTGATCTCATCGCGCTACCGACTTATCCAGTTTAAGTATATACACCGTATATACTATACTCGATTCCGACTCTGGAAGATGGGTGCCATTCAGTCCCCTATATGCTTGAGATGTAGGGTGGAAGATGGGACTTTCATACATACTGTCTGGGGCTGTACGGCACTGCAACCATTCTGGCGAAGGGTTGTGGCTTGCCTGAGCGAGGTGTTGTCGTGGGATCTCCAACTCGAGCCGAAGCTACTGTTATTACATAGTACCGATGGTATTGGGGGGAACCAGTACAAGCAGCACCTGTTGTTTTTAGCCATCACCATTGCTAAACGAGATATTGCCCAGCAGTGGAAAAGTGTGTCTCCTCCGACGATCGGCAGATGGAAAAAGGCCATAGATGATTGTATGAATGCAGAGATAGCTATGTTCCAAGCTCGGGGGTGCCCCCAAAAGCATAAGAAAATATGGTTGCGGTGGGCGGACTACCGGGGCATAGAACTACCCCCCCTTATCTCTTCAGACCCCTGATTGGCTGTGTTCCCCTGATGGGATTGGTCATTATACAACCAGGAATATCATTTAAAACTTCCAGATCGTATATCCAATTGTTCAATTATACTTTGGTGGGATTTGAAAGGAACTGCGCAATGTTGTTATTGTTATGTATGCACGTTTTCCAGAAGTTAGGATTTGATGTATACAGTGTCACATATATCCATCAAAATGTATCCTTCGGTTCACGGCCCGGTATATACCATGTAAAATCAATAAAATATATTGTTAAAAAAAAGACTGAGTAATTATCAGCATCTTCATCTCTAACAGTGAGGAGCTAATCTCTACCTTTGTCAGCAAAGGAGAGCCACGAGATAGCTGCCCACTGCTCTTGAGGGACCTTCTGAACTTTACAGGCACCCTCTAAAGCAGTTATACATTTGTGGATGTCATCCCCAACATGGTAGGGAGGGACAATCTTGTTCAGGTTCCTATGTTCAAAGGAATGTTCCTTAATTCTACGGGCACTGTTGCTGCCACCATGGGACTCTAGTCCCAACTTTTTCCTAGCTCTCTGGACTTCTAGGGATTCTCTGTCAAGGGCCAACTGCTCTTGCGTGAGCCTAAGCCTTGCTTTCTCAAGCTCGAGGAGTTGGTACTACCTATCCGAAGATGTCCCCCTTCTCTGAGAAATGGAGGTCCCGGCTGACTGTCCTGAGCCATTGGATTCTGCAGAGGAGGATCTACACCTCCTTGGTCTACTCTGCACCTTCCCAGGAGGATCAAAGGGGGCTTCCTCTAAGCCCTCTGTGTTCTCCTCTAGGAGGTTTGAATTGTCCAGGTGGGAGTCATCAGGCTCCACCTGGTCAGGGTTAGATTCTAGGTCAAGGAGGGGTCCCCCTCCTGCCCTATCTTCTGTTCCTGTCCCACCCACTGTCTCCTGTTCATCTGACCCTGAGGTTTTCCGGAGGTCATCTAACAGTAACACCTCTAAGAGGCGTTGAGTAGTGGCCCCTTTCCCTGTCTTTAACTTACTAGAGGCACACAGAGCTTTCAGTTCTTGGAACGAAAGTTCACTGTATCTAGCAGTCAGAGAGCCACTGGCATCTCCTTTGGAAGACATACTAAGTGTGGTGTGGTGTTGCACCTACCTAACCTAGTGGGTACTAAACTCTCTTAGGTTGGAGAAAAGGTGTGCTAGACCCTTGACTTACCAAACCCCAAGTTCAGTAGTACTTACTTATTCTAAGCTTATATTATATGTGCCTAGCAGTACTGATGGTTTTTCAATTAATCAATACAAAGATTTATCTGGTAAAACGATGCAAGCTTGAATCCCAACTGCTGCACACCAATGTGAGAAGCTGGCCTGGTATATGATGTCCACTAATGTAAGTGGGCACCATGCACAAGTCCAGACAACCCTTATGGTGATTTGAGAGGTCTTAGACAACATTAGAAAGCTCTCCAAGTGGTAGCTGTGGAGAGCAGCCTTCAGGCTTAGTCCAGAAGGAGCGTAAAGCAGCTTGTTTTACCAAAATACAATCTTATAGTATAGATTAAGTGAAAATGAACCACACCAAGTATTTATAAAAATATGTATTTATTATATAATTCTCTCTAGTACGTTCCAATATCTCCAACACAGAGATAAACAGAATGCACACAATACTTTAGCAAAGAAGCACAGTAAATAGCACGAAATACACAGTGGCCCCGGGGAGGACCAAACCATATACCAAGAAAGTGGTATAAAAACCACGACTCCAGTCAAGACAGTGTCGAGAGGATGTAGAATTGCTGGGGACCCACAGAACCACCCAAGATAAGTAGATAGGGACTCCACGGAGAGCGTGTGCAGTGTGGAAACATGACTGCGTGCTCTGTACAACTCTATTTGCAAGTCACGGTTGTATTTTAAAAGATTAAGGACCCTTCCCAGTGGACCCTGAAGAAACCCCCGTGGAAGACAGAAGATTGGAGAGTCCCCCCACCCGTGGATACCCTAGTACCCATGTTACCTACACCAGGGAAGCCGGGTGCATACGTGTGAAGTGGTGTCGGAAACCGCCGTCAAACCCAAATTGAGGACTTTAGGAAAGTGCCGCTGCTGGAAGAGGAGAAAGTGTCCGTGGGAATCGAAACGTGGATTCTTGAAGAGGAGTACCTGAAAGCAAAGGGGACAGAGTCTATGCCACTCAGGAGTGACCAGGAGACTTGGAAGACGAATGCCCTCCGATGTCGGGTGCTTCAGGCAGGATGACGATGAACTTGACTCTGTGGCTTTGAGGCAAATCACATAAAGAGAAGAATACCCGCCCCTGTGCAAGAATTAATTCTAAGGCCCACATGGGAGTCCTATAATAATAAGTGAACAACCAAGGCTCTCAAGAGTATATATTGAGAAGAACCAGGAGAAACAAAGAATTTGTTTTTTCTTTTTATTAGCAAGGTATCAAAAAATATATTTCTTACTTAATTTTCTTTTTCATAGCATGTTAATACAGACACATTTAATCTAATAAAATGAGTACCCCACACACACAAGCATACATACATACACACTCAAAAGATTCGCAGTGAGCTCTGAACACCAATCATACATTTCATACACTGCACATCTATCAATATGTTAAAGAGGCCAGAGGATGAGCTGATGTTCAATGGTTTAGGTCCAGATGAAAACAAGGAAACCCGATCCCGGGTTCCGAGGACCAAACGCCGACGCGCGTTTCGGTGAGACCCCACAACAGGGGCTACACCTTCATCAGGGCAGGTCATATACAGAAAGATAGATGGCGTGGGACACCCAAGTACCTACAACAACATAGAAATATGTCATTTCCTGAATAAATTTATACATTTTTTAATCAATATATACATGAGAGACCTTGGAGGAAAGGGATAAATCAAAAGTATATTGATAAAGGCCAGACACAATGGTCAGAACAGATGGGCAAGGAAAGTTGCATCAAAAGGAACAGAGAGACCCAAATAGGGTCCTGAGTTTAATAAATATAGAAAAACAAGTGACTCCTGTGCACGTGGGTAATAAAAGAATATAGAAAGAATAAACCAGCACCAAGGAAAATACCGAAAATAATTCCCATGATAGGATAAGACCAAGAAGTGTGGGCATGTATTTAGGTGAATAATTAAAAAAGTACGTAAGCATACCTATAATGGTATTTTAGCGAGACATCAAGGAGTAGTATAGCATTAAAAGTATGGCCAGATAATCCTCAGGGACTGCTCGAAAGCATACATAGGATCTATAAAGATAGATGGCTATTAGCGCTTTTTTAAAAAGTTAGAGTTCCTAACATATGGTAGAGGCCCCCAAAAGATTCCGGTGTACCTACCCGCAAATGCAGCATATGGAGGGGCTTAGCGAGGAACCATAGGGAGAGAAATGACTTCCGAAGATGGCACCAAATCAGTATTTCAAGGCAGGGGATCCAGGGAGGAGAGATAACTTCCTAGGATCATGCCAAATCAGTTTTCAGAGCGGTCCTTTAGCTCCCTTTTCCGAATTTAAAAAATAAATCCAAAAAAACTCCCGTTTTTTCCTTACTAAGGTGGGATCCTTACCCGGGGGCGTTTTGACTTTTTCAAGAATAGACCACTTAAGATCTAATTCAGTGTGTTGTTTATTGAGCCAATGCTCTACCAGAGGAGCTGAGGCCTTCTTAGTGCGTATATTAGATTTGTGCTCCCCAATTCTAAATCTGGCTTCACGCCCCGTTTCCCCAATGTAGATAGAGTCACAAGGACATGTGATGATGTAAACAACATTGGAAGTCCTACAATTAGTCATCTCGTGGAAGGATATAGAACGTTCGTGGACCTTAACGGTGTCGCCAACTAGTGCATGGGCACATGCCTGGCATGAACCACAACGATGGTTGCCCTGATTGGGTCTTAGGCCAGTGATGGATTTCTGGCAAGGGCCAGTAGCAATAGGTATCTTACCCATCACTAGGTGGTTTTTCAAGTTCTTGTTCCTTTTGAACGCAAACAGTGGCTTGGCAAGTCTGGGCTCACTGCTGTCCATGTTGAGAAGGTACCAAAGGGAATTAACAGTACGTCTGCTGACATCCTTAAAATCAAACTTGCCAACCGTGGTTATCCTGCCAAACTGGTTAAGGATTCTTTCAAGCGAGCCAGATATTTCAACCTGTCATAGGGTTTCTGCACATACAGAGCTATGCACAGGATAATAGGACCTCGGAATATAGTGGTGAGCCAACCATAAACCTTAGCACCCAAAACCCCAACCCAACTAGCCTTAGCGTCCCATTGGCACCAATGTACCAATGCTTAGACAACCCAGAACACGGTATCTCTCTCTCTCAGGACACGCAGAGGCAAGAACACTCTTTCGTCACTTTCGTACCTGTCCACAACATGCGTATGAAGAGACACTGTATAGGTTAAAATGTTTATTTCAACTTACGTGCTCTAAGATACAGTACACGTGTCAGTACTAGTAGCATAATACATAAGAACAATATAATCAGCATAGTTACTACTCCATAGAATACAAACGGGGAAAGCATCTCATAAAGCAGTGGAGATATGTCTAACTAACATTACCACCCTCCCCGTGCTGGAAGCCAGTTTATTATAATAATAGAAGACCTTTGGGCTTTGACTAGCGAACCCCCATACCTCAGTCTCTTGATGCAAAACTACATCAGCAAACAATCACAGCTCTTCTCTCTGGAAAGGTCGTCTCCAAGTGCTATCTTAGAGCAAGCGATCGCATTATTAAAAGCACACTAATTTCTCAATGGCAGCTGTACATGTGTTATGTCTAGGTGCGAGGGACGGGCCAAATCAGTAGGAACCAGGGAGTTGTTATTCGACCTTGTAACTGTTGTTCAGACTGAGCCCAAAAGGGAACAGGAGAAAAGGTGAGAAACAGAATATGCAGACTGTTGTAGAATAACTTGGCAATAACAGAGGGCGACAGGACAACATCCAATAATAACGTGCGCAAGAGTCATCATGGCAGCCAGGCCTGCGGTAACGTAGCCAGACCGGCCAGGAGGCCATGAGCCACAAGACACCCTCCCCTGGACAGTCCATCGGCCACGACGAAAATGAAGACAGAGTTCCAAACACCTGAGCAGAATAGAGGCGGTCTACTAACAACTAACGGCAAGTCAATCAATCCAAAAATGTGAAAGAGCAGAAAAATGCTATACCGTCCAGAAGGACATCATTGGAATCGTCAAAAAACGTAGACGCCATCCAGTCCAATAGGTCAAAGCTGCAGGAATGGTCTTCAGAGTATGGAGCATCCAAAAGCAATGCGGGACAGCTTGCGTGATATTCAATATAACTTTGTTGTAGGAGATTCTGAGCAGCCGCCCAGATATCCCATTGTGCCAAAATCCCCAGTGCAGCCGCACGCATCATAAAGCCAGCAGCGGAACAGTCCCGTTCATGGGCCTCTAAGGGACCCACCAACCGAACAAAATCCGGGACCGACAATGACGAATTGGAGAGGCAATAATCCATGGTCCATGTAAACGGACAGCGGATGCAAGACATCACAGGTTGCACGCAAGTGAAATACGCAAAGCGAAAGGAAAGGGTGTAGGACACACTGATAGTTGCCAAGGGCAGAACATCGAAGCCAACCAGGAGTCGCTCACGGAGCAGCTGGAGGCGTTCGGGATCGAGAAGGGCCCAGTGGAGTGCAGCCATTGCGCAAAAAACAGACCAACAGCAAGACACCGGCCGCCAAAGCGAGGATTAATGGGAATCCACCAAAGACGCTAGAAAAAATAGAATGAATGAATGCCGGTATCACACCGAAAATAGTTTGAAAGGTGGACACGAGGCCAGACCCCACAACCTTAAAAAAGTGCACCAGACCCTCGGTGTTTGATGCGTTAAAAATACGATGAATTAACTCCCCAAAATGCTGGGGGAGGTCAGTGTTCAAAAGGGCCTGTATTTCACTGTGGGTGCTCGCCACCTGGAGAATGAATGTCTCCCGGGCGGATGTGAGCATAACCTCCTCATTCAATAATAGGGCCTTTATTCTGCTCAACTTATTGAAATCTGCCTCCATGGTAGGAATGGAAGGCCAAATAGAGCTATCAACGATGTCGTGAGGGGGAGGAAAAAGCACATTCTTGCAGCAGACAACTCTGTGCGAGACTGTAACAATATACGGAATGCCGGCCTGCAGGCCACAACAATTTTCGTTATTTAAAAGCAAATAGCTACCGTTGGTAAGCAAAGTAAAAGTAGGAGAAATAGCAGGAGCAGGAATACCCTTCAGGACACATGCAAGATTTGGAACTGAAACGCTACAAGCCCCGTGCAATTTAATATGTTTACAAATAAGCGAATGACCCACAGTTGAATCACAAGACTCCCCGTGAGAAATACTTCCTTGCCATCTCTAAGGCATTTATACATGAAAGGCAAGGACCAAAGTTCATGCAGGAAAGCACCACCCAAAGGCTGGAAACGGCCCACAGGATAATGCTTCATGCACGAACTGAACTCAAACAGGGAAAAAGGTAAAGCTATAACCCCATGAACTAGCCACACCGCAGAATCTAGTTCTGCTACAGAGAACGGTAAAGGATCCACTTTTTCAATATGTAACAAAGTGTAGGATGCATCTTTCATGGACATGAACTGCTGTTTGTCTGTCAAATTAAAAGGCAGAAAGAGGGCAGTGGTGTTTAACAAATTCCAAGGAACTTTACCCAACTTAAGAGTTTGCAAAGTCCATGCAAACTGCATCACTGAGCGCAACTGATTCTGACCATGATACAACATAGAGACATCATCTTGTACAATATCAACAACAGAGGATACAATATTGTCTAATGTGTAAATGCGGGAAGACAGGGTATTTATACTATTGTCAACAACAGCAAGCACCTTTTCCAAATTTGCTTGGTCTATTTCTCTAAGACGGGAAGCAGCTTCCATTTGTGACAGCTTCCAGAGCTCATTATACGCTTCATAAATGAATCTCTTCGGTCGGGGACCACGAGGTCCCAAGATAAAGTCAGATAAGTCAATAGTGCCTGATAGGAGGGATAAATGGTTCTTAACAGAGTCTAAGGACGAATGTTGTAACCATTGTTTACATAATTTACCAACTGAATACGTGGTCACAGTACGAGTTTCAGTAAATCTTGGATCAGGCTTGTCCTGTATGTAACCAGGAACTGTGCCATGAAAACGAAGTTGGCATGCATTAGATGATATGGGCCATGCCAACCAGGGTGACTGTATCAGTGCAGAAACATTAAAGGAATTGTTCTGAAACTGAGCCTGTAACGCCATAAGGGACATATTAAAACGCAAACTATCATTTGGAAGACTCGACAAGGATGGGATGTTTGGCGCATTTAGTTGTTTAACGGTAGCCAACCCCCAACACGTGGTCTGATAAATGGAAGCATTTAAAAATAGAATTTGGGCTGGGATAAGGCAAGCACGGTGCAGGGCCTCAGTGCCCTGCACCTGCCATGGCTTCGAACCCCAAATTGATTTTAAATCCACTGTGTCTTTCCAATATTCATAACCACCCACCGCCAAGGCGCTCAAAAAGGAACCCGAATATAATAATTTAGTATGGGTCAACATTATTTTCTGAGTCAATGGAGTTTTTAATTTAAAATAATATGACCCAGGGTTCGATCGATTAAAATCAGTAAAATAGGTGAATTTATTTCGAAGAGTTTGGGAACTACCTGGTACGGGGTTTGGGCAGTGTTCCCATTGGGTGTAAGTAACAGGGCTGCGTAGTGCACTTGGTTTGTGGAGAAAATGATTTCCCCAATGTTGGTAACAATACAAATCGGCATAATTCGCAGAATTCATATACAAGTCTTCAGCATTAAAAGAGGCATAATATTTTAAATCAGCAAATAATGCTTCAACTGCATGCACATCCCAATCATCAGAATGAATATTACTTTTTACTACATCACCCATCGAGACTCGAAGGACATTTGGTACATTAATAATTTCTGTCGGGCCATGTATTTGAAAGTTTACCGCATCCCATACTATGCCATCAGCAACTGGAAACGCTGAAATGTTCACAAATGTGTGGTCACGCTTCATGATGTGTGAAGAGGAATGTGGAGCCAAAGTTCCAGCAACACTGTTCACAGCAGAGCGTTCAGGTAAATAGTGACCATTGATGAGTAGAAAGAACACTGTGACAAAGCCAATGGACATGAACAAAAAAACAAGAAAAGTATCATCCAAATGTATGTCCAAGGTGGAATCAAAAAATTGTCTCTAAACCACGATACAAAAAGACTAAACTTGGACGGGACTTGTGATGAATTGGATACTGAGTCAAAAGAATAACGTGTCGGGCTCAGTGGCGTTGTTGGTTGGTGTGCCACCGACTCTGTGGCGGGATAAGTATATTCGTCCTCGTCTATGCAGGGTGATGCAGTGGGTTCAAATATATTTTCAGGCAAATCAACCATCTCCATGGTAACATCAGTGACTGTTCGTGCAGGCGTACCTCGAACGCTTGTCCGATAAATGGCAGGACAAGAGACCGCTGGTGTGACACTATTTAAGATCGGCCAGATGTTGTAGCTTGACATTTTCCACTGAGATGTATCTGTTTTCCTTGCGACCGGGAAGCGGTGGTAAGATGACTGTACGTGTTCCCTTCAAGCCCAGCACTGGAACCGGTGCACGAAAAGAGGGGCCGAATTCTTTTTTGTTCTCCACCTTCTCTCGTACCAGGTCGCCAATCTTCGGAAGCCAACCGGCAACCGGAATCTGCAAAGCAGGGTCTGTGGCTGAAGGCAAATGTGCAATTGCTAGTTTGTCTCGGGCTTCTTGTAAGTCCTGTAACATAGTAGAATGATTATCTACATCAAACTTGGCGGATTGCGCCGCCATGTCTAGACCATCAAGGTCAGGCACAAACATTCGTATGCCAAAGAGCATTTCGTAAGGGGTCCGCCCACCCAGAGGCCTTCTAGGGAGATTATTAAGTGCACGCTGAACAGTATACAAGTGGGCCAGCCAGTTCCTGCCAGTACCTATAACTCTAGCTGTCAAGGATTGCTTTAAGTCACGGTTCATTCGTTCAACGATAGAGTTGCCCTCAGGCCTATACGGAGACGAAAATTTCACCCGCACCCCTAAGGAGCCCATTGCGTCCTTGTAAGCCTTAGAGGCAAACGCCGGACCTTGGTCAGAATGGAAGGTGCCGCATGCAAAAATTCCCACAAAGACTCGCAAATCCCTAATGACATTTCGTGCGTCAGCACTCCGTTGTGGCCAGACCCAGATGAACCGTGTGCACGAGTCCACTGCCACTAAGATATATTTATAGGCAGTGTCTGAAGAAAATGGACCGCAGTGATCCAAGTAAACACACCCAAAGGGTCTGTTCGAAATTGCAAGCGAGGTCTGCGGTGGTCTTGTGACTGTTGAAGGCTTGATCTGTTGACAAACGTCACAGGAAAGCACATAAGTACGTGTATCTTTGTATAAACCACGCCACCAGTAACGCTGCTGCAAAATGGAAATTGTCGCAGACACACCAGCATGCGCCGAAGCCATGCCTTCGTGTGCCGCTGCCATCAAGGAAAGTCTGCGGTCCGCGTTGGGGATCAGCCGAACCCCAACGTTAGGTATTGTTACATAAGGAGCCTGATCGGGACCTATCTGGTAAGAATATTTAGAAGGGAAACCTCTAGGGTAATTAATTCCTTCTTTTGTTGCAGCAATAGCTGCCAAGATATCAGTGTCTATTTTAGACATGGATCTAGTAACTGCTGCTACTGAACACGTGAGTACTGCTGATCTGGCAGCTTCATCTGCCAGACTGTTACCAACAGCGTGTGCGCCCACTCGCTGATGGCCTAGGGTGTGAACCACCTGTGTGAGTGGCAGACGTCTTTGTAAATCTGCCACCCTAACCCAAAGCATTTTATGCTTGATTGTGTTGCCTTTAGCGTCTCTATAGTCGTTTTGCGACCAAAAGAACAGATTGTCATTGTATGATTGAACACAGTAATAAGAATCGCACACGATTAAAGTGGTCACATCAGGATTTACGAACTCAAGTGCAAGCACCAAAGCACGCAACTCGGCCAATTGTGCGGTACTATCCCCGAGTGCCTGCGTATGCACCACAGTGGATTTGAACTTTCCATTCACAAACGTACCTGCAACAATAGCACATGCGGCTGAATAAGCATGCTTGGACCCAGTGGCCGGTTGTGCCGAGCCATCGGTGTAGATCACACAGTCGTAATCCTCAAGCAGCAATAAGGACAAAGGAGGAGGATGAATAAATTCATACTGTAAAAACTCCTGAGTCTGAAGAGAAGAGTCGAAAATGAAAGTGACATCCGGAGACGTCAAAGATGTTGCCCATTGAATCCAACGGGGGTGCAAAGCTTTAGAGTTCGGAACACTTGCTTTCGTCACTGCCTCTAGGGCAGGATAGGGTGTTACCACCAGAATGCGTTTTCCCTGTGCCAGTGCGCGCTCCTTCAGGATCGCCATTTGCACTGCTGTTAGCACTTTCTCCACAGATGACAACCGCATTTCTGCAGAGGTGTATAGATGTGACTTGTATGCGATGGGTACTGTGTCACCTTCATTAAAGGTTAAGTACGTGAAACCCACTGCCCCTGGAATGATTCTAATCACCAAGTTTGTGTGGTTATCACGCGTCAAAAGGTATTTAGACTCAAGAAGGTCTGTCTGCAACGACTGCAGAATGGAGGTATGCTCCGGAAGCCAGCAAGACTTCGAAAAAGTAGGTTGTATCAAAGCATACAATGGCTTGATACGCTGGGCGTATTCGGGAATATATGTACGTCCGAAGTTCAGAAAACCCAGTAAAGACTGAAGCTTCTTCAGATTTGTAGGAGGGCACAGAAGTGCACATTTCTCCAGAAAATGGGGGCTAAACCCTTACCTTCATTGTTGAGCTCATAGCCCAAGAACAAAACGGTAAATTCAGCAATATGGGATTTGGCAAAGTTAATTTTGTATCCCTGAACCGCAAATTCAAGAATAATGCGGTCCACTCGGGTCAGATGCGGAAACAATTCATCGTCTGTCAGATAAATGTCATCCACATACGAACAGGCATCTGGATCTATGCCGTCTAATAAAGAGACAACACGAGCGGCAAACACTCCTGGACTATTTTTGTACCCCATAGGAAGACGCCTGAATTTGAACATTTTACCACCGGAAGTAAAGGCACACCATTGGCCACTCTCCGGGGCTAAGTTGTGCGTGTAGAATCCATTTGAAAGGTCAAGGGTCGTTTTGTATTTTTTACGAACAAGACTGTCTACAAGCGCAGAACTATGGGTATTTTGCACCGCAAAGGTCCGACAATGAGAGTTCAAATGCCGGTAATCCAATACTAAACGGTACGATCCATCGGGTTTAGAAACCGCGAAAAGGGGATTGTTCATAGGTGATACACAGGGTTCAATTACTCCCTGATATTCCAACTGTGTCAGAATTTCGGAAACGGGGCCTTTGGCTTCACGTTTTATGGGATATTGGGGTTGTGGCTGCGGCAACGATCGCAAAGGTATTTCATGGGGGAGAGATTCTTCGTCCCAACCCACGTGATTGCGGAATAACGCTGGAGCCAGGGACACAGCCCACTCTGCTGCAAGAGCCTCTGCTTTGTCCTTTGGGACATGTCGAGAAAAGCTCGGAAGGATTACCTCCTCCCCTTTACGCGCAGTAATTACGAATGGGGGTGGCCAATCCGCCTCTGCCAATAAAATATCATATGAAGAGGTCAGATTTTCCCAAAAAATACCTTTAATTACTCGCTGTATATCACCTTCAATTTGGAGGACTATATTAAATAGTCTGTCAGGGGGTGCCACTCTGGTGTCTGCTGTTTCAACAGTAATGAATGTTTCAGTTGCTGTCGCCTCCATATGAGGACGTAGCGCCTCCCGCACTATGGTTACTTCCGCGGCGCTGTCTAGGAGGGTTACTGCCCACGTCCAATTCAGGAGTCTCGTTCTCACCGTCTGTGGCATATTTCGCTGTTACAGCGGCAACTTTTTCTTCTGAAATTGGGGTCGAAAACGTTGAACGTCTTCTTCTTTTCCTCTGACTTGTTGTCGAGGCTGGTCTCGTCCCTGTGGGGCCTCACGGGCCCTTCCTCTATCCTGGCGGTCTCCTCCACCGGCTTGTGACGAAGTCTGTGCCTGTAAAGAACGAGGAGAACGCGTATCAGGGATCTGAAACCTATCCGGTGACTTAATTCTCGCTCTATCGCGTAAATCATAAGTACGTTCAGAAGAAACTGAAACCGGGGATGCGCCTCGCGATCCCTGCTTTGTCTGTTGCTTACCCTGTTTTTTCAGCCTCCAGCTCTTTTTAGTGAAGACTGGTTTCTCATCCTTCTCAGATTGAGATTTGGTTTGTTGCTGTTGTTGTTGCGATTGTGTTTGCAGTTTTGCAAAGGCTTGTTACCCAGGCTGTTTCTACCAATAGTTTTGTAAGCCTGGGTAATAATTTTCGGTAATTCGCGAGGCTTGTCCAATTCTGGGACCAAAGCCAAAGCGTTCGCTACTTGAAAGTTCACTGCATCGCCCTTGACATTTGCAAGG
Source organism: Calotriton arnoldi (assembly GCA_963921515.1). Classification (NCBI taxonomy): domain Eukaryota; kingdom Metazoa; phylum Chordata; class Amphibia; order Caudata; family Salamandridae; genus Calotriton; species Calotriton arnoldi. The sequence goes on from CAWUFW010007127.1 coordinate 456,769, forward strand.
ATCAGTTCAGCTACTACTTCAAACACTCCCACTAGTCTCATCCCTAATTCCACTGCCGCTTCAGGGCCGTGTTCATCCTGTACTTTTTTAATTACAGAGGGGAGAACTGTCATGGAAGGCGTACCAAAACATTTAGAATATACTGCTGCGAATACTCTACCCCAGTTGTCACATGCTGTCAACTCGGGAATTAAGTCTTTTGGCAAACTAATCGTCAAAATACGATGTTTATCCACTGGAGTTGTATGTGGAAAAACTGCCTCCAACTGATCAAATTTTTCTGCAAGCCAATAAGGAAAGTCGTCCTTATGTTGTGGACGTTTGCCCATCACTGAGTTCACCATTACAGGACTTATGGCAACTCCGGCTGCACCAGCTGGATGGCCTGCAACCCCAGGAGGGGCTCCCTGGATGTTGCCTGTAACATATTGCACTAAGGCTCGATGCACTCGTACCAAAGCCGAATACATGTTGCGCAGTTCCGCGACTGGTATCGTCATATATCGCGGATGTGGGGTGTACCCGGCCAAAACAGGCCAAGTGGCCCCATCAATAGATAAGGGGCCTAAACGAACCGTGGTAGTCGGTTGTGGGAGGGCGCCATTAAACCAAACACGGTGTTGCCAAGCCGTGAGCGGTACCTCAAGACATGAATAAGGTATATAGTTATTAGGAACTGCGGTGGCTGTATATTCATGGAACAAATCGTCAGTCCCATCCACTGCAGGAAAAGTTACCCATGAGTAGAACACCTCAAAGTGGTAAGCCGGATCGGCTTGTACCACAAAGATCAGTTCGACTCCAGCATCTGGCACTCCATACACCCGTAAGTGTGTCCGGAGTGCTCCGCGGCTATGCGCCGCAATTTGAACAGCCATTTACGGCTAGAATACTTCGACAAACTAACAGGAGGCAGCACAAGTAGGGTTTTAATCAAGAAAAACCTTTTCTAATAACTTCAAGCTTGAAAGAACCTACAATAACTGTAATATAGGAGGTATCACCATCACACACGCTTCCGGAAGCGTACGTGAGGGGTTTGTGGACAAGCACAAGTACTACTCAAGCGTCTCGCCAGTAAGCTGCCCCACTGTTGGTCGCGCCATGTCATAGGGTTTCTGCACATACAGAGCTATGCACAGGATAATAGGACCTCGGAATATAGTGGTGAGCCAACCATAAACCTTAGCACCCAAAACCCCAACCCAACTAGCCTTAGCGTCCCATTGGCACCAATGTACCAATGCTTAGACAACCCAGAACACGGTATCTCTCTCTCTCTCAGGACACGCAGAGGCAAGAACACTCTTTCGTCACTTTCGTACCTGTCCACAACATGCGTATGAAGAGACACTGTATAGGTTAAAATGTTTATTTCAACTTACGTGCTCTAAGATACAGTACACGTGTCAGTACTAGTAGCATAATACATAAGAACAATATAATCAGCATAGTTACTACTCCATAGAATACAAACGGGGAAAGCATCTCATAAAGCAGTGGAGATATGTCTAACTAACATTACCACCCTCCCCGTGCTGGAAGCCAGTTTATTATAATAATAGAAGACCTTTGGGCTTTGACTAGCGAACCCCCATACCTCAGTCTCTTGATGCAAAACTACATCAGCAAACAATCACAGCTCTTCTCTCTGGAAAGGTCGTCTCCAAGTGCTATCTTAGAGCAAGCGATCGCATTATTAAAAGCACACTAATTTCTCAATGGCAGCTGTACATGTGTTATGTCTAGGTGCGAGGGACGGGCCAAATCAGTAGGAACCAGGGAGTTGTTATTCGACCTTGTAACTGTTGTTCAGACTGAGCCCAAAAGGGAACAGGAGAAAAGGTGAGAAACAGAATATGCAGACTGTTGTAGAATAACTTGGCAATAACAGAGGGCGACAGGACAACATCCAATAATAACGTGCGCAAGAGTCATCATGGCAGCCAGGCCTGCGGTAACGTAGCCAGACCGGCCAGGAGGCCATGAGCCACAAGACAAACCGTGAAGCGATGTTTCAGACCCAGGAAAACCAACAAATGGACAGAGTGGTATGTATCACTAAACATTCTAACACAAGTCATAAAATCAGACGTACTGTTAATTCCCTTTGGTACCTTCTCAACATGGACAACAGTGAGCCCAGACTTGCCAAGCCACTGTTTGCGTTCAAAAGGAACAAGAACTTGAAAATCCATCACTGGTGCCATCTTCGGAAGTCATTTCTCTCCCTATGGTTCCTCGCTAAGCCCCTCCATATGCTGCATTTGCGGGTAGGTACACCGGAATCTTTTGGGGGCCTCTACCATATGTTAGGAACTCTAACTTTTTTAAAAAGCGCTAATAGCCATCTATCTTTATAGATCCTATGTATGCTTTCGAGCAGTCCCTGAGGATTATCTGGCCATACTTTTAATGCTATACTACTCCTTGATGTCTCGCTAAAATACCATTATAGGTATGCTTACATACTTTTTTAATTATTCACCTAAATACATGCCCACACTTCTTGGTCTTATCCTATCATGGGAATTATTTTCGGTATTTTCCTTGGTGCTGGTTTATTCTTTCTATATTCTTTTATTACCCACGTGCACAGGAGTCACTTGTTTTTCTATATTTATTAAACTCAGGACCCTATTTGGGTCTCTCTGTTCCTTTTGATGCAACTTTCCTTGCCCATCTGTTCTGACCATTGTGTCTGGCCTTTATCAATATACTTTTGATTTATCCCTTTCCTCCAAGGTCTCTCATGTATATATTGATTAAAAAATGTATAAATTTATTCAGGAAATGACATATTTCTATGTTGTTGTAGGTACTTGGGTGTCCCACGCCATCTATCTTTCTGTATATGACCTGCCCTGATGAAGGTGTAGCCCCTGTTGTGGGGTCTCACCGAAACGCGCGTCGGCGTTTGGTCCTCGGAACCCGGGATCGGGTTTCCTTGTTTTCATCTGGACCTAAACCATTGAACATCAGCTCATCCTCTGGCCTCTTTAACATATTGATAGATGTGCAGTGTATGAAATGTATGATTGGTGTTCAGAGCTCACTGCGAATCTTTTGAGTGTGTATGTATGTATGCTTGTGTGTGTGGGGTACTCATTTTATTAGATTAAATGTGTCTGTAACATGCTATGAAAAAGAAAAATAAGTAAAAAATATATTTTTTGATACCTTGCTAATAAAAAGAAAAAACAAATTCTTTGTTTCTCCTGGTTCTTCTCAATATATACTCTTGAGAGCCTTGGTTGTTCACTTATTATTATAGGACTCCCATGTGGGCCTTAGAATTAATTCTTGCACAGGGGCGGGTATTCTTCTCTTGATGTGATTTGTCTGTTTGATCCCCTGTTTTACCCGCCCCCATTCGTTTTCAGGGGTCCCTCCATGTTATAGGTCTGCGGCTTTGAGGACCAAGCGACGCTGAGGAAGACCAGGATCTGTGCACAAGCTGTCCCATGAAGGATGTCGAGTGCTGATGGGTCGGTGTCCGGCGGGAGCACCAACAAGCCTTCGCAAAGGCAAGCCACGCAGGAATCAAAGAAGGAGCAACGTCGGGACCAGCAAGGTCCAGGGGACTCACCAAAGGCAGGGGAGTCAGGGCAGGCCCAGAGCAATCAGGGGAGCCCAAAAGAAACAAGTGTGACCCTCAAGTGGACCCACAGGCCGGAGGCACTGGAGTCACGAGAGGACCTCAAGCAGCTAACAAAACGATGCAGGCCACGATGCACACGATGTGGTGTGGCTGAAGATTCTGGTCACAGGAGACGCTTGATGTTGGGGCTACCTGGAGCCCAAAGATCTTCTTGCAAAGAAGCCAACAAGCCTTTGCAACTGCAAGTCCGACACGGTACACAGGGGTTTTTTTATCGCAACCCCCACGAGGGATACTGGCCTCAAACTTGGTGAGAGACTAGAGCAGGCCGCAGAAGCTGTGGAAAACCACCACCTGTGTTGCAGAGCCCACGGAGTCCGGAGGAGCTCAGGATCTGCAGACCAGTCGACTTAGTTGTGGTGCCTGCGAATGCAGGGGAGTGACTCCTTCACTCCAAGGGAGATTACTTCAGGTGTCTTTGATGCTTCACAGGCCTTGGAAGGTTCCTGTATGATGCACAGGCATAAACGATGCAGCAGACTGGAAGGGAGATGAAGTCAGGCCCAAACGAAGTCCAGCGAAGTCCAGAAGTGCAGTGGTGTCTGATCTGAACCTTATCCCACGACGAATCTACGGACTTACACACAGGGAAGCCCTTAAGTACCCTAGGGAAAGGGTTGGGGAGATTCAGGGGACCCTCCCAGGGGAGGGTCTGGACAGGGGGGAGGTTACTCCCAAGTCCTTTGTCCAGTTTCGCGCCAGAGCCGGAGCCAAAGGCTCCCAGAACTAGTTGAACTGGACTATGCATGGTGACACTAAGTGTGCCCCTCATGCAGACTTTCTGGCACTGGCAAGTGCACCCACCTGGTCCCAATACACTAAATCCTGTCTGGGAAGTGGTCACACCTCCCTGTGACAGGATGCCTATTGTTCCACCTTCCTCTGCTCGAGCTTGGCTCAGCAGTAGGAGGGCAGAAATGTGTCTCTGGTCGGCAGCGACCATATTGTGCTGTCCGGGTCTGGAAGACTGCTACCAGGAACACTGAGAGCCTAACGGAGGGCTCTTCCAGTGCTTGGAACCATACCCCCCCACACCGTTTACGGTGTGGGGGGGTATGATTCCAACATGTTTGATTCCAAACAGGATAGGATTTGTTGCAGCCGTTTTCGAGATGGTCATCGCGTAATCACCCGGTGCCCTTCTACATAGTATATGGCTGCTTCACTGACAACCCGGGAGAATGGACCCCATAGGCTGCAGGGGTGTCCTGCTCATGCAGGGGCACCCTCTCACTTAGAACCAAGCACCCTGCCTTCAGGATTGCAAAGGCCTACTATAGGGGTGACTTATAGGTTTTAAGTGCAGTGACTCTTAGATTTAGTAAACCTATATCTTTAGTAAGTGGTGCATGCACCAACTTACACAGGCTGCAACAGCAGGCCTGTAGTTCCATTTTGCATGGTCTCCCATGGGTGGCATAATGCATGCTTCAGCCCAAGGGAGACCTCTGGGGTACCTATGCCCTGCGTACCTTGGTACCATATACTAGGGATTGATAAGGGTACCCCAGTATCCAATCTGGAGTGTACCTAAGTACTCAACACAACAATTCAGGGAGAAAGCAGATAGACTGGGGTCCTGATTTGCCGGATCCCAGTCAGACTAGTCATAATTAAGCCTGTGTGGAATTTGCGGAGCTCTGCTACGCAAAACTCAGCAAAGTGCAAAAAAAACTCCACCCCGCTCCGCGGAGCTCTGCAAGCGACGGAGTGTGTTGGATAAATGCTGTTCGCGGTGATTATCAGTGCCAGGTGCTTGTCTGCACTGTGCAATCATCGCGAACGGCACCATGCACAGCGCAAGTGGGCGCTGCTTCCTTTCTGACGCTCGAGTAGATTTTTACTCGAGCAGCAGCTTTCTCAACGCGAGTGGACAGTTTCTCAACACGAGCGGTCCCGAGCAAACGCGACCATACGCAATCAGAAATCTGACCGCCTGTGTTGAGAAATCTCGCCGGGAAGTTGATTTTCCACGCTCGCGCTCGCCAACTTGATGTTGACGATTGCGAACGAGGAAAAATCTCGCCGGGAGGTGGATTTTCCTCGCTCGCGCTTGCCAACTTGAGGTTGACGAACGCGAGCGAGGGAAAAAACCGCCCAGACTTAGTCATAATACAGCGTAGCACCAGGCAAAAAGTGGGGGTAACCATAGAAGTAGATCCTACTTTCCTACAGGATGCATTTTTTGTTGAGAAAATAGCACTTAATGCTACAGGACATGAACAGCAGTAGCCAGCAACCTCTCACTTTCTCATAGTTCTTTGTTCCTGTGCACCTGCAGTAGTATTTTTGGCACCAAATTACTTTTAATTACTCACGATGGTGTAATTGCGTAATTTCAGTAATTTTCCATCACAAGAGTAATGCTTACTTACTGAAATTACTCCAATCACTCTAGCATAATTAACATTTCGCCCAGGCCTACAAAACACCCAAGGCTAACACATAAAAAATAGGGCACAGGCATATATTTTTTTAAACATATTGGTAGAAAAGACATGTTTTACGGAATGTATAGATTTTGTTAATTAAAGTATGAAAATCAATGATTTAATAAACACGGGTTGAGATATAAAATGGCATAGATCAAGAAGAAACAGTAAAGGGAGACATGTCTGTTTGCTGCTAACAGCTTGTGGGCATGGACAGGCAAGAAGCAGCAATGCTGATACATGTGTTCAGACTGAAGAGAGCACAGAGGGCAGGATGAACAGTGAGTAATTGCTTGGTGGTATGATGGTGCAGACGTCTTGCGACGCTATGCTGGTCATGATGAACTGGGCACATTCATGTTAAATTAAATTGATGGTAAAGTGTCGTTAAAGCTGCCACCAGGTTGCACAATGCAAAAAGCATGCCTTCTGTGAAGAAGTAAGGGGTCTATCGCCTCACTTCCTGTGCCACACACAATAGCTCATCACAGGTGGTGTGTGATGCAGTGTTGGTGAACAGGCTTGGTCTCTTTCCTTTCTGGATGCTTGTCCTTCCAATTATATAAATAGGCAAAATGCCATCATTCAGCTAGTCTGACACTCTTAACCAATGGCTGTTCAGTGGGCTGACTAAAAAAGTGAATCACACTGACAGCCCAGTTAGCGGCTGAATGGGTTTGACCTATTGGCCATTGCATGTATGCTGTTCTGTGGGCTGAACCAATTACTGATTTTCACTACCACAAACCAATACCAAAAGAAGGGTGTCCAAAACCTCCTTCTGATTGGCGCTACCACAAACCAATACCAAAAGGCAGCTACCCAAAACCCCCTTCTAATTGGCGCTGCCATAAACCAATACCAAAAGGTGGCTACCCAAAAACCCCTTCTGTGTGCATTTAACTATGAACATGACGCATTAAGTTTTTGATCTAACCAGCTAACACTGTCTCTAGGCCAGACCTAAAAGTCAACAACAAACTTGTACTTGGTCTGTTGACAGAATATATAAAGCGTGTTTTCTCATATCGAGCCAAAAAGTACCTGATAGAGTCTTCTAATTGATCCAGTTTACATAAATCACGCCATCCTCAGTTATTATCCATCAGAATAATTATGTACTTTTATTTGCAGTCAAAGAAAATTAAGGTGGGCAATAAATACAAGTAACAGCCGTTCTAACAGGACTCCAAAGCTGGTGCAAGAGGAAATGCAAGCATTTTGAAGGTGAGGTTCTCTCCTAAAGATGAATTGGCCTTTATCATCACACATTTAACTGCACCGGTCATAGCTCTGATAAAACCCTATAGTTTACCAATCTTACCATAAGGAATCCCAGAGCATGGCCAGTAATACTCTTTGGAATGCAAATAAGTGGCTCATATATTTTTGGAGGTTTGCCATTGATGGAGCAGGGAAAATAAAAAATTTAACCCCTAACAAATTTTATAATTAATTAAATAAAATGTTCGTTTAAATGTATTAATCAACACTGTATGTGTGGGAATGGTAATATGCCAATGTGTGTGCTAAATAATCTATTAATGAATGTCCGTGTGTCTAGTTATAACGTAAAAATAAATGCGTACTAATAAAAATAAATGCATGTTATTGTGCTTCATAGAAATAAAACGTGTCGTTGCAAAAACAAATAGTGATGGTAAGTAAGGAACAGCTTAAATGTTGCTTTCTGCTAGGTAACAACTAATTGGGGTACGTAGACGGGAGGGAAACGAAAGGGATATTTTTCTCTATTTTAATTATGTTTTGTTTGCCTCAAATTAGTGCTTCTAAAGTATAACCGAGTGGCGAGATAAAATGGCCGCCAGTGGGAAGATGTGCGCAGGCGCAAGGGAACACATGACACGTGATGAAATGGGAGAAAGCGAGCTCATGGTTTAACAGAGAGGCTAAGATGCAAGTAATGGTCAAGGCTGATGTGACCTAATTGAACTGATAGCGTGCCGTGATGATCAGCAAGAGCCCGTGGGAAACAAGTCAAGAGAAAGGACAATGACTGCGGAGTTCTCAAATGTGTCGAAAGAAGTTACAAATGAACTGATCGAATCGGATGGAAATGTTTAAGCGTATGGGAAAGGAAATGATCCAAGGACCCTTGAATCCAAGAGAACTTGATTAAAGAATGAATAAGCTGACATGCATGGACCAATGAAAGAAAAGCGTGATATTAATGTTGCAGCAGTTAGTTAGAAAAGTTAGAATTAGGGTATAAGAGGGCCTACTCTTAGTGGGAGGGGGTCAAGAGTTGATGTCAGTCGTGGTTGCAGTCACAGTCAGGAAAGGAGTTGAAGAGTCGTGTTGGTGGCTTCCAGTGCTGGGTGGTCCTGATCGATCCCTTACTGAGCGGGAGATGCTGAAAGACTGTTAGAGGAGACGGGTTGCAGGTAGCTGATGCTGACGAGCTGAAGTTGCTGTCTTTATTTTACAGTTGAGTATGAGAATCAGGCTATTTCTAATTCCTAACTTAGGTTAGAAATCATTAGGCTAAATTAGGAAGCTAGGCAGGTAATTAGGGTTTTGGCTTCATGACAAAATTTCCTTTCTGCAATAAATTGATTATGCTTAATAAAATTGTGAATTTAAGAATGAATAATTGAATAAAGTATTAAAATTCTTTTCATGCTTTTTAAATTATATAAAATTTAAGATTCTTTAAACACAAAATGACTCAGTGGTTATTTTCCTAAATGATTGTGACATAAGTAATTGGTTATTGTGATTCAGCTGGTCTTAATCACTATGAACTAATTTCTTAAATGAATGATTCATCGACAAGCAATAAGCAGGAATATCTTAAGAAATAACTAAAAGAAAGGGACAAAATAAGGTAATAAGATATCCTGGCTCTTCCAGCGGTACATAAAATGGTGTTCTCCATTTAGTTCTCATGTTTCTCCTAGGAGTACAGAATTTCACAAAGGTGTAAAGGAAATCCAGGAGTGTGCGTGTGTGTTAGACGATGTTTATGGGCCCCATCGTCATGAGGATATGAGAAATATAGTTTGCCCCTGGATGACCTATAAGTAACCTAGGAGGAGAATAGTTTTTATTGTACGCGCTGCATCAGATTTCTTGGTAGCAGAGGATGGTTTTCTATAGATTAGTTTAGTGATTATTGTTTATTGATTATTGATTATTTTTGATGACTAACACTTTATGTTGAGTCGCGTTATGTTATATGTAAGTTTTCACGCTTCTGGGATGTAGGAAGTGGAACACGTGTGGCAAGAGAAGTCACATGGAATTTGGTACATGGTCTGAACTCATTTTGGTTATAACGCAGGTTGTGTTATGTTAGGGATTTCTGTGTGAAAAGTGTGTAAATGAAATAGCAAATCACGTTTACTTGTGAAACTTTGGCCTTAATTCTCAGGAGCCTAGTCTCCACATGTGTCTTATCCCCAGAGAAACGAGTAAATTGTTTGTTTGAAAGAAGGGTAAGGTAGAGGAAGTGCTACTTTATCGGTGAGAGTAAATAATTCTGTGGTAGGGTAGAGGTAAGCGCTGCCTACTGGAAAAACAGGATTCTTGTGTAAAAGGACAAGGCTGTCACTTTGTTTAGCGAATCAGACTATGGAATTGTTTATTTGTTGTAACTAACGAAGAAAACAGTGAAAAGAAAATTGCCGATACATTTTGTAAAGGAGGGGTAAAGAGTAGAAGTGACGTGGAAAAGTGCCGCGCTAGGATTGGATAGTGCGCTAGTCACGTGAACACAGAGCAGGAGTGACGTAGAAAAGTGCCGCGCTAGGATTGGTTGGTTCGCGGACGGTGGGAATTGTTCTGATTGGTACTTTAGTGTGAGTCGCGCTGTAATTGGTCGAAGTTCCGTACACAGAAACAGCGTTAGAGTAAAAAGAAAACAAATAGAAAACATGCCGTATTACGAGTATGAAAGGGAGAGAACGTCATGGACGACGAAATTGAAGAATTTCTTTAAGAAAGACAAAAAGGTTGTGACTAGAGAGGGACAAATAATTCCTCCGCCGAAATCAGCAGCTTCACACATGATGCTGAAATATGGATATCATACGTGCATATGGTTGGACAATTGGGTAAAATATGCAAAGAATGATGGAGCATTGGCTTTCCCTGAAAATGGTTCTTTTAATGTAGCGGTTTTACGGAATTTAAGAGAAAAGATGTTTAAATTGGAACCTAGACCTAGACCGACACAGTTTGAGGCTTTAACAGAATGGGAAGATGAGATGTACGAGCGAGAAAGATTCAGAGGAATGAAAGGTTATGAGTTTGTTCCCGGAAGATTGTGGGGAATGAATCATGAGGACAGAATAAAACGATGGAGATGTGCTAACATGACAGGAGGTTTGTTTCCAGCTTTTACAGTTGAGGAGGGGACTAAGAAAAAACAGACTGAGAAAAAGAAACATATAGAGAGAGAAAAGTATATGCATGAGAGCCGAAACGGATGACGAATTGCTGGAAGATATATTAAATAGAAATCCACCTCCGTATCAGCAGAGTTCTACAGTGGTGACACCAAATGCGCCACCAATAGAGACTATGCGAAATAAAAGTCCGGAAAAGAGAAATGAGGTAAATAGGTCACAAGAACAAATGAGAACTTCTCAAAATGAGGGAATAGAAAGCGAAAATGCAAGCGAATTGGCAAGGAAAACAAAAGAACTAACTGAGAAAATTAGAGAATTAACGAAAAATATGGAGGCAGTTACTGTGCCTGTAACAATAGGTCCAGTAATACCAGTTTTTGAGAATCAGAAAATTGATGAACGATCTTTGGTGATTCCCTTGAGTTCACAATTTCAGAGAGAAAAGGAAAGAATGGAAACAAGTCCAGGTACAAGCAATTTGGCTAGTGCTTACAGACCAAGTCCACCTGAAAATTTGACAATAAATGAGTGTAACGGTAGAAAAATACCTATGGTAACTGAATCTGCAACAGTGACACCTGAAAAGAGTGGAAATTGGACAGAAATAAATAGTACTCCCATAGGTCCGACTCCTGATGAGTTAAATGAGTGGATGAAAGCTTTTAAAATAAAAGAAACAGAAGAAAAACCATTAGATGTGATCAGATTGAAAATAGATATGGAAGAATTAATTCTAGGAACGATTGGTACTGAAAAGATAAAAAATTATCAGGATGATGAAATAATGTTTCTGTGCAAAAGTATAACATGGAGGGCAAAGAATTTACATGACAAACTAGAAGAAGTGGCTAGTGAGATTGGGATAGATTTTGCAAAAGTAAAAACATTGCAGAAACCATACAGAGTAGACTTTTGTGAAAAAGATATTGAAAATTTGAATACAGCAGGAAGGCTGACACAGATAAAGGAGTTGATTGTGTTGTTGAGAAAATGGGGTGATGTGGACAGGTGGAAGGTTAGATGGACAAAGAAGAATGAGAAAAGTATAGACAAAGGTTCATTGGCTTTTATGATAACAGAAAAAGAACCTGTTGCTAAAGAATACCCTATGAGAGAAACTCCAGGTGGTAGTTACGTGCATGTTCCCTGGACTAGGCAGGACATCCTGTCATTTACAAATGACTTTCCAAAGTTAAGAGAGAAGCCAGTTGAGTGGTACCGACAAGTAGAAAGGTTTGTAAAGGTCTCAAAAGTGTTGTGGATAGATTTGGATGGATTGTTTGACATAGTGGTATCAACGGATCTGTGGTCAGAATGTAAGATTACGGTTGACTGGCCAACTACAGAATATCCAAGAGATCCTAAGACAGGAGCTCCAGGACCAGATGTGATGAAGAAATACGACAAGGTGATTACCTTTTTGAAGAATAAGATTCCTCCCAAAGAGACAGATTGGGTTAAGATTGATAGAACTACACAGGAAAGTAAGGAGTCTGTACATGCATATTATGAGCGATTGTTATTGGTTTTCAAGCAGTATAGTGGTTATGAGGAATTGAGTGAAAAGGACATGAGTCATTTTGTATACCGATTTGTGTTTGGCCTGAAACAAGAAATAAGCGATATGATTAAGCAACATATGATAAACTGGCAGAATGGAAGTGTAGATGAGGTGCTGAGGTATGCTAAGTATTGTAGTGATGAAATAGAGAGTAAACAGCGTAAGTTGAAAGAAAAGGCAATGTGGGCACAAGTGAAAGTGGCAGAAAAACAAGAAGCCCAATTGGACAATAATAATGGAAACGAATCAGGACAGAATAAGATGCGACCAAACATAGGTAAAGGAAAAGGTCAAGTGAGTCTAGAAGAGGCAAAGAAGAAATGGCCATGTCATAATTGCGGAAAATTAGGGCATTGGAGAAATGAGTGTAAGTTCCCACCTAAACCTAATCCGGAACATCAATCATTAACTCCACAGGTGCAGAATGAGGTAGTTGTTCAACAAAGTCAGGTGCCACAACCACCACTTCCCAACACTGTTTACCAGCAAAAATACAGTACAGAAACAGGATTCTACGGAGGAGAGCAGGTAACACAGTTGCCGCGAGCAGCTAACATTTCTCAGTATTGGTTGCGTCAGAGTGAGGATGACCCGGATGAAAGTTTCTGACGGTGCGCAGGAGAGGGGAAAGAGTGCGTGCTTGGCGCAACTCTAGAGATAGATCAGTCTGGTCCCTTTGTGGATGGAGAAGTGAATGGTGCAAACGTAACATTCCTTGTCGATACTGGAGCTACCCGTTCTACTGTTAGATCAGTGGAAATTCCAAACCTTCCTCTCTCAGGTGAATACATCCAAGTGGTAGGAGTAGCCAATCAGCAGATTAAAACCCCACTTACTGAATTGGTGGAAGTAAAAATTGGTTCTTTTAGCAAAATGCATAAATTTGTAGTGTGCGATTGTAGTCCTGTAAATCTTTTAGGTCGTGACCTTTTGTGCAAAATGAATTGCACAATTTATTGTACGCCAGATGGAATAGGTTTCCAGACTTCAGATGAAGATGTTTTGTATAAAGTAACTTTGATGAATCAAGAACCTGAAACGAATGGTTTATTTCCTGCATTAGATGCAGAAAAACTTCCAGAAGAACTGAAAAGTACAGTAAAAGAAAGTGTGTGGGATTTTACAGGAGAGGACATTGGATTAATGAGAGAAGTTGATCCCGTAAAAGTAACAGTGAAAGAAGGGATAATTTATCCAAACACGCCACAGTACAAATTAACTCCAGAAATAATTGAAGGAATAACTCCTGTGATAAATAAGATGATTGAACAGGGAATTCTGAAAGAAATCATGAGCAGTCCATGTAATTCACCTATAATGGGACTGAAAAAGCCAAATGGAACATATAGAATAGTACAGGATTTAAGAAAGATCAACAAAATAGTTGTACCATGTTGTCCAATAGTGCCAAACCCTGCAGTAATTCTATATCAAATCCCACATGAAGCTGAGTGGTACACTGTGATAGATTTGTGTCACGCATTTTTCTCTATTCCTTTGCATCCAGATAGCCAGCCATTATTTGCATTCCGGTTCGGAGAGCGTATATTGGCATGGTGCCGAATTCCACAGGGGTATACAGAAAGCCCCTCAATTTTTAATCAGATTCTAAAGAAATCTTTGGAAGATTTAAAAATGCCAGAAAAATCAGTGATGGTGCAGTATATCGATGACCTATTGGTGGCATCGAAAACTAAAGAAGCATGTGTAAGTGACACAATTGCTTTACTGAACCATTTGGAGAAAAGAGGACATAAAGTGTCCCCTTCAAAATTGCAGTTTTGTCAGAAAGAAGTCCAGTATTTAGGGCATAAAATTGAGAAAGGAGTGCGGAAAATAGCGACAGAAAGAGTAAGAATGATTCAAGGAATGAGAGCACCAATGACTCAAAGAGAGGTAAGAATGTTTTTGGGAATGGTTGGATATTGTCGACAGTGGATAAGTGGATTTTCTTTGATTGCAAAACCCTTACAAAAATTGACAAAGAAAGATGTAAAGGACCCTTTGAGTTAAACAAAGAAGAAATGAAATCTTTCAAAGAATTGAAAAAGAAACTGTGTGAGGCCCCTGCTTTAGGCATGCCTGATTATGAGAAGGATTTTGAGTTGTACTGCAGTGAAAGAGATGGATGTGCATTTTCAGTACTGGTACAAAAACACGGGACCATGAAAAGGCCAATCGCTTACTTTTCAGCTGTTTTAGATCCTATAGCAAAAGCATTGCCTGGGTGTCTGAAAGCAGTTGCTGCTACTTGTGTAAGTCTGGAACAAAGTGAAGGTATAGTGATGGGGTATCCACTGAGAGTGTATGTTCCCCATTCAGTAGAAATTCTTTTGACAAGAACAAAAACACAGTACATGACACATAGTCGGCTGACTAAGTACGAAAAAGTCATCTTGAGTGCTGAAAATGTGACCATAGATAGATGCATAAATGTAAATCCTTCTACATCATTGCCAGATGAAGAGAGTATAATTGAACAAGATGAAGTAGATCATGATTGTCTGAATGTGCTGGAATATTGCACAAAACCAAGAGCTGACATAAAAGATGAACCGTTAAAGGAATCGGATTATGTCATGTTTGTAGATGGTTCATGTTTACGCACAAAAGAAGGAGTGTTAAGCGCAGCTTACGCAGTATGCACAGTGGCAACTGTGATGGAAGCGTCTTGTCTGAAAGGAGTTAGGTCTGCCCAAGTTGCGGAACTAATTGCTTTGATTCAAGCATGTAAATTGGGGAAAAATGTACGAATCACGATTGTGACCGATAGCCAATATGGTTTCGGCATCGTACATGATTTTGGTCAAATTTGGTCACAAAGAGGATTTTTGACATCTGCAGGAACACCTATCAGAAATGGAGAGTATGTTAAAAAACTGCTTGAGGCGATACAGTTGCCTAAACAAATAGCTGTAGTGAAATGCAAGGCGCATAAGAAAAACGAAGATTACATAGCGGTCGGCAATAATTATGCTGATGAGATCGCTAGATATTGTGCGGAAAACATGGCGTCCCTGAACAAAAATAGAGAAAGGGAGCATGTCTCTTGTCCTTTGCTTTTCACTAATACTGTTGAAACATGGGATGAAGTAAGGCAGTTACAGGAAACAGCAAGAGATGAGGAAAAAGATTACTGGATACAAGCAGGATGTAGAAGACAGGAAAATAATGGTGTGTGGGTATACAGAGATGAAAGACCAGTTATGCCTGATAGCATGATTGCAGACATGGCACGGATGTACCATGGACAAGCTCATATTGGGAGAGATGCAATGATCAGACTTTTTAGACAGACCTGGTATAACCCAAAATTCAGAGCCATTGCTGAAAGTCTTTGTCAAAGATGTCTTATTTGTCAACAGTTTAACCCAGGAAGGAAAACCGTAGTGAGTCTAGGAACAATAGGACGAGAAGGAGGTCCATTCACAAGAATACAGATGGACTTTATTGAGATGCCCCCTAGTAACAGATTAAGATATGTTCTAGTGGTCGTCTGTTTGTTCTCTCGTTGGGTGGAGGCATACCCCACAAGAAGGAATGATGGAACAACAGTGGCAAAACTTATGCTGCGAGAGTTCATTCCAAGGTATGGTTTTCCAGTCACGGTTGAGACAGATAGAGGAACACATTTCCAAAATGAGTTGATCCAATTGATTTGTGAAGCCCTGAGTATTAAACAAAAATTGCATTGTGCCTACAGACCAGAGGCTTCTGGGGTAGTAGAGCAGATTAATGGAACAATTAAAAACAGATTAGGAAAAATGTGTCAAGCTACAGGACTCAAATGGCCGGATGCACTGCCTCTTGTTCTGATGACCATCAGAAGCATCCCAGAAAAGAAAACGGGACTCAGTCCTCATGAAATGATCATGGGACGAGCAATGAGACAAGCACACGTACCTGTCAACAAGTTATTAACTATAACTGATGATCTAGTACTGGATTATTGCAAGGGACTGGCTGATGTGGTGCATTCTGTGTTTCATCAGGTTGGACCGGATGCGACCACTCTTGAAAGAAAACCAGCCCACGACTTGAATCCAGGAGACTGGGTCCGCATAAAAATCCACAAGAGAAGAAACTGTCTTGTTCCACGTTGGGATGAGCCAAGACAGGTAATCCTAGTAACAACGACTGCTGTCAAGTGTGCAGGAGTGAAGAACTGGGTTCATGCCAGCCACACAATCAGAATTCCAGAACCTACAGATCGACATGTGAGTCGGCGTCTGGAAGTGTGGGATAAAAGTTTAACGGCTGGGACAACCAAGATAAAAGAAAGGGTGCCAGAACTTGAAGATCGACCTGAAAGTCGACATCTGGAGACCCCAACGGAAAACACCTCTAGAGAAGAAGAGGAACAAGAAGAAGAAGAAGAAAGAAATTCAGAAGTTCCAGAACTTGAAGATCGACCTGTAAGTCGACATCTGGAAATATCTGACACAACTTCAGGATCTGATGATTCAGCTGCAAACTGGGAAGAATTCCAAAAGAGAACTTGGGGTTATAAACCAATTAGAGAAGAAACTGAGCAAGAAATTGAGTTAGATGAACAACCAAGTACAAGTTATGGTGGAAATCCTTCAGAAACAATATTAATAGATGAAGTAGGGAAAGAAGTACACAAAAAGTTAGAAAATCGAGAAGAACCCCGAGGAGCAATAGGGATAGATAGAGAAACAGGAGAACAGGGAAATTTAGAAACAGAAAAGGAGAAAAACACCAAATCGGAAGAACCCCGAGGAGGGACAGTAATAGGGGAAAACAAAAGGAGAAGACAGATCCACCAGTAGGGGATGACGAGATTATAAGTTTCAAAATAAGAGACAATAGTGAGACAGTTGAAACAGAAACAGAAGAAAGTGGAGGAGAGGAAAAAGCAAAGACTGAATCAAGAAAAAGAAATTGGAAATCAGAAAGAGAAGAAAGAGAAGGTGAAGCCAAAAGGCCAAGAAAAGGAGATAATTGGCCCAACAGCTATGTAAGAAAATTGAGATATAGAATAATAAGAGCAGAAGACGAAGATGCTGAACAAGTAAATGAGGTAACAAGTCAAAAGGGACAAGAAAAACCCAGTGGAAAAAGATTACAAAAGTCCAAAAGGACAAAGAAAGTGAATTAAAAATTTAAGTCACCTGAGTGGCTGTATATTGCACTAACTGATTACAAAGAAGAAGAAGAAAACACTCACAGAAACCAGAGACTGAGAAGTCGGATGGGAAAAGGTGAGATGCAACAAAACTGAAGTGAAGACTTATAGTGCTTCTGCCGGACGTGACAAATTTACTGGACGTGACAAATCACCGGATGTGACAACGAAAGAATTCTGGAGAGAATTAAAGAAAGTACCAAGCAAAGACTTTTTGAAAGCAGAGTGGCATCTAAGTCATTTCTGAGGTGTAGTGACACAATTTTCTGAAACTTAACAAATAGAAAAAGAAAAATGGAAAATAATAGGGATAGAAGAGATAAATGTGAATTTATAAAGAGATGGTGCAAAATGTGCTGCTTTTGTACAGGGTTATTAATGACCATATGGATAGTTTTAGCAATCACAATTCCTATTAGTGTAGCTGTGATAGAAGCAAAGAATGATACTAAACCAGAAAAAGAAACTAATATTAAAGAACCAGTTATTTTAAGAAGTAGTGCAGAGTTGCATAAGGATAGGTCAGTAACAGATTTCTCAAAGAATGTTTTTACAAAGTTGTTGTATGAGTACGTAAAAACAATGGAAGTAAGAGATTGTTATGTTTGTATGCAGTTGCCTGCATCAGTATCCGAAGGTGTGACTTATCATCACCTACCTTTGACTTATGGAATAACATGTAGTGTAATAGCAAGCTTATTTTATAAAACAGGTAGATTAGAATCTTATTATACTGATATAGATAAGATTTTTGCAAACATTCCAGTAGTACCAGAACTTAACAAAGTAAAACCAGCAAAAGTTTTAGGAGAATTCTTTTTAGAACATAGAAAATTAATGTTAGAAGAAATAGTTAGTAACAACCTTACCTGTGAATTAAAGAAAGAAGAAAAGGTATTTTTAGATATGGTTGAAGAAAGAAGAATGAAATTTCAGAAAGAAGCAATGAAAGAGGAAGGAAAACGCTTATGGACGTTTGAGGAAGGAAATCATGAAGGAAAAAAGATAAATGCAGCAATGACATTAGACTGGCCGCAAACAGGAAAGTTGTGCATTAGGAGAAATAAGACAGTCTATGACAATTACTTTGTAGGTTCCAGTATCTGCCATGACAATTATCAAATTCTGGGAGGTTGGGGATTCAAAGGTGGAAAAGACCCAATATTTCCAGGTATCTATTATATTTGTGGGAATAGAGCTTATTACAGGTTACCGGACCATTGGTATGGAACTTGCTATGTAGGCCTGGTCTTTCCAAAAAAATTTCACATGGACAGAGAAGAGAAGGGAACATACAAGATGATTAATAGATTTACACGTAGAAAGAGGGAAAGTTTTTCAGAAATTGTAGGTGATATTTTTGGAGCATTGATACCAGCAGTGGGAATATCTTTGAATGCATTTAAAATTCGGAAGTTATCCACAGTAGTAGATCGTTTATCTACAGATACTGCGGGAGGGTTCTTAATGGTAAATACCGAAATGGTTGCCATGAGAGCTATGGTGATGCAAAATCGGCTTGCCCTTGATATTCTTTTGGCAAAAGAGGGTGGAGTCTGTGGAATGTTGAAAGTCCAACATTGTTGTACTTACATTCCTGATAACAGTGAAAATATACAGAAGTATATTACAAATATTACAAGTTTGCACAAAGAACTAGTTCCACTGGAGGTTGAAAGTGTTTTGGGAAAACTTGGTAGAGGGTTTTCCTCAGTAGCGAATTGGTTAACTAGGATGAGTAGACTAGTGATAGGGAAAGTTATAATAGTAGCAACTATAGTAATATTATTAGCAATGATGTTGAAAATAGTAATAACATGTATAAAGAGAAAAGTAAGACAGAATAAGATAAGAAGAAATAACAGAATAATGAGAGAAAGAGAGAGAGAAATGGGTGAAATTGAGTTGGAGAAAATGAAAGAAAGCATGTATAAAGAGACTAAAAGGCAAGATGAAGAAGAAACAGATGTATAAATAACAGAAGGCAAAGGATGAAAGACATGCTGCCTGAAAAGAAGTATGACTTGGTTTTATGTGGTGATTTAAAAATCACCAAAGGGGGATTGATGGAGCAGGGAAAATAAAAATTTTAACCCCTAACAAATTTTATAATTAATTAAATAAAATGTTCGTTTAAATGTATTAATCAACACTGTATGTGTGGGAATGGTAATATGCCAATATGTGTGCTAAATAATCTATTAATAAATGTCTATGTGTCTAATTATAACGTAAAAATAAATGCGTACTAATAAAAAATAAATGCATGTTATTGTGCTTCATAGAAATAAAACGTGTCGTTGCAAAAACAAATAGTGATGGTAAGTAAGGAACAGCTTAAATGTTGCTTTCTGCTAGGTAACAACTAATTGGGGTACGTAGACGGGAGGGAAACGAAAGGGATATTTTTCTCTATTTTAATTATGTTTTATTTGCCTCAAATTAGTGCTTCTAAAGTAGAACCGAGTGGCGATATAAAATGGCCGCCAGTGGGAAGATGTGCGCAGGCGCAAGGGGACACGTGGTACGGGATGAGATTGAAGAAATCTGGAACCTCGTGATGTCTCTGAGAGGCTAGGATGCAAGAAATGGTCAAGGCTGGTGTGACCTAATTGAACTGATAGTGTGCCATGTTGATCAGCGGAGCGCCCGTGAGAAGCAAGTCTAAGAGAAAGGACAATGACTGCGGAGTTCTCAAATGTGTCGAAAGAAGTTACAAATGAACTGATCGAATCGGATGGAAATGTTTAAGCGTATGGGAAAGGAAATGATCCAAGGACCCTTGAATCCAAGAGAACTTGATTAAAGAATGAATAAGCTGACATGCATGGACCAATGAAAGAAAAGCGTGATATTAATGTTGCAACAGTTAGTTAGCAAAGTTAGAATTAGGGTATAAGAGGGCCTACTCTTAGTGGGAGGGGGTCAGAGTTCCAGGCAGTTCGAGAGTCGTGGTTGCAGTCACAGTCAGGAGAGGAGTTGAAGAGTCGTGTTGGTGGCTTCCAGTGCTGGGTGGTCCTGATTGATCCCTTATTGAGCGGGAGATGCTGAAAGACTGTTAGAGGAGACGGGTTGCAGGTAGCTGATGCTGACGAGCTGAAGTTGCTGTTGCTGTCTTAATTTTACAGTTGAGTATGAGAATCAGGCTATTTCTAATTCCTAACTTAGGTTAGAAATCATTAGGCTAAATTAGGAAGCTAGGCAGGTAATTAGCGACTTCATGACAAAAATTTCCTTTCTGCAATAAATTGATTATGTTTAATAAAATTGTGAATTTAAGAATAAATAATTGAATAAAGTATTAAAATTCTTTCCATGCTTTTAAAATTATATAAAATTTAAGATTCTTTAAACTCAAAATGACTCAGTGGTTATTTTCCTAAATGATTGTGACATAGGAAATTGTTTATTGTGATTCAGCTGGTCTTAATCACTTTGAACTAATTTCTTAAATGAATGATTCATCGACAAACAATGAGCAGAGATATCTTAAGAAATAACTAAAAGAAAGTGACTAATTAAGGTGACAAGATATCCTGGCTCTTCCAGCGGTACATAAAAGGTGTTCTCCATTTAGTTCTCATGCTTCTCCTAGGAATACAGAATTTCACAAAGGTGTAAAGGAAATCCAGGAGTGTGTGTGTGTGTGTTAGACGATGTTTATGGGCCCCATCGTCATGTGGATATGAGAAATATAGTTTGCCCCTGGATGACCTATAAGTAACCTAGGAGGAGAATAGTTTTTATTGTACGCGCTGCATCAGCATCCACGGTGGGCGCTCCTCCGTCACTCCTCGCGCCGGAAGACTCGCAACGCCAATCGGCGCTCTCCCCCGCCTGCTGGCCCTGTCCGGATATATTCCCTGCCGCCGGACCACAGTCACTCACTGCACCGCGGGCCCCGAGCTCTCTCACCTCGGGAGCCCGCCAGGATGTCCTCCACTGCGTTCCGCGCGGCTCCGAAGGCTCCTCCTCTCCGCTCTGGCGTTCAGGAGCTCCGGCGCCGACGCAGACCCCTTTTTTTACTCGGTCGGCGATCGGCAGCCGCTGTTCGCTTCAGCTCTCCGGACCCCGCAATCAACGGCCGCTCTCCTGCCGCACCGCTGCACCGCTTTCCCCCTTGTCAGCTGCCGGATTAATATCGGATTTCCCGGGCTTATGTCCCGGCCTCAGCGGAGCTCACAGCTCACACCGCCATCTTGTCCGCTGCCAGGCCACGCCCCCCAGCTATCTGGGTTTGAGTAATTCTCTGTCTAGCCCGGGTCGCTAGATGATGCCCCACCTGTTCGCTGCACTCGTATGCCTTCTCGCGCCAGGTCTCTAGCCTGTCAGCCGCTCTCTTAGCTACTACCTCTAGCATTTTTGCCTTGGCTAATATTACTTTATTATATGCTTCTAATGTGTCTTTGCCAACTTGAATTGCAGCAATCAGGCCTTCCTCCGCGGCTGCTAGGTCATTCTGCATATTGTTTAAAGTAAGTCGCTTTCCTTTGTTCAGAGCTTGCGAGAAATTAAGTGTCTCCCCTCTGACTCCGGCTTTCCATGCATCCCAGACTATATCTATTCCAGCACTCCCTATATTTTCCATAGAGAATTGAGGAATCCACTTCCTCATAAGGGTACAGTACTCATCGTTCAAAAGTAGGGAGCGTTCAAAACTCCACTTGGGTAGAGCAACATTACTAGATCCAAACCCCTAATTTCTAATACTAAAGGGTTATGGTCTGCCAATATACGCGAAGCCTTCTCTATTGAACAAACATGCATAATAGTGTGAGATGCAAAGCAATAGTCTAGTCTGGTATGCTTTTTGTGTGGAAAAGAGAAGAAAGTAAAGCCAGGATCCTTAGGGTGCCGCAGATTCCAAATATCGGAAAGTGCTTGTTCCCGACAAAGAGTTCTTAAAGCATCAAAAACCTTTGGTTTACGACCATTATACACCCAATTATTGTCAAGGGCAATATTCTGGTTAGAGGGTAGATTTATATTAAAATCCCCGCAGATAACTATGGGTAGTGGCCAAGTAGCTAATTCATTATTTATAAAATTAAAAACAGTCGGATCGTCTAGGATACTCCCATAGACCGCACATATTGTTATTGGGTCCCTGTTATCCCTACAGCATTCGGTAATTACCCATCTTCCGTTCTGATCAGCTGCGGTTCTAGTAAACCGGTAAGAGCGATTGGCTGACATTATTGCAACCCCTCGTGTCCTTGAGCTTTGAGTCGTTGCCCCTACCAGTGTATATCCAAGGGTATCTAACAAATGCAATTGTGCTCTTTCAATATGTGTCTCCTGCATACATATCACATCAGCCTTTAACAAGCGTAAGCCCATCGCAGTGTTCCTCCGTTTCTTTGCATCATTAAGGCCACAAATATTAATTGTTGCTATGCGTAAATTATACATTCAAAGATAGCATTTTTCCACACCATTAAAAAAAAAAAAAAAAAACTGCTTAAAGAAGAACCCCAAAGTGCCAACCCCTTCCCCCCCCATCCCCAAATCCACCCCTCTCCCTCCCTTCCCCATCTTCCCCCTTCCCACCACCTCCCATTGAGGTTACCTGACGCAGCCTGCGCCAGGATGAGGGCATCCGAGCAATGATGAACCTGTGCCGCCCCCCCCGGTCAATAATTGCTCACCATTTCATCCCTGTCTAGTTCGTAGTTGCCTCGTTATCTAGTGATCTAACCATTGCCAATACTAGGTACTAAAGCCTCAAGTAGTTGAAAAGACTCAGTTCCTACAATCTATGTTCAAAGAGTAGTTACAGTATGCCTTTCAATTTTACTAATTAACTCCATCCTATTTACGTTCTGTAATCTCGGTCAAAAATGTTTGTGCTTGAATTTCGGAAGTGAAGCTACGTGTAGAGCCCTTATAGATGATCTTTAAGCGGGCTGGGTTCTGGAGAAAGACTGTGGCCCTAAGTTGCTGAAAAGGCAAAAAGAGTTGTCTCAACCTCCATCTGCGTTCCACAGTAGCGTGAGCGAAATCAGGCCGTGTAAAAAAGGTAATGCCATTGAACTCTTTTTTGTTGGTTGGCCGTGCTAGGTCATAAAGTAGCTGGCGCAAAAGGAAATTCCCAAAGTATATCAACATAGCTCGAGGGTATTGTGTGGAAGAATTAGAGCGTTTGGATGGAGTTAGGGGAAAGCGATGAACTCGTTGAAGTTCCTTGTCCCAATCCCAGGAATCTAAATCCGGAAAAGCTCCCTTGAAGAGTGTGACCATAAAGGCCTTGGGATCGCCCCCTCGGCCCCCTCCGGGATGCCAAGAACGCGTAAGTTATTCCGCCGTAATCTATTTTCTTGCTCCTCGACTTTAAGCATGAGGTCTTTCACAATCCCCTCGTGTTCATCTCCTTGCGTTTTCAAGGTAGCAACATCTTTCTCAAGGTTTTCAGTCCGAGTTTCCACTGAGGCCATTCTGTCCGCAATCTCCGCGCAAGTCTTACCAACTTTCCTTACGGTGCCCTGAAGCTTCTGCGTGGCATGACGTGCTCTCCTATTATCTTGCTTAACCTCCTCCTGAAAGTTCTTAATGGAATACAGCAGGTCAGACAATGTGGGTCCGTTCACAGGAGTGGATGCCGCGCTGTCGACGCCTCCCAGTGAATTGTGGTACTCCTTTAAGCCCCTTATTGTTTCATTAGGAGCGGACAGTTGTGAAGCAGAGTAGTCCCACTTCAGATCCATCATGCTACCCTGTTCTGGGGATCTGCGATCCTTATTACGATTAGACTTCTTCCTTAGGTTTTTTTTTCTTGTGGTAGTTTTTGCGGATAGCTCTGAGTCTGTGCTGCTATTCCAAATGTAGCTCCCTCCTTCACTCGAGTTCTCTCTTCCCGACTTTGACCCACTTTCCATTGACTCATCGGTCAGTGGATAGAATTTATCGATGTTGTCAGGCGTTCTCGGCGGGAGGTCTTGCATTTCTTCTTCATTATTCTCACCACAGGTCACCAGCAAATCAATTCCTACAGCTGTGGCATTGGTAGTTGATTGAGTATGGCTGCCTTCCTCCTGTGCCGTTCCAGGTCTGATGGCCAAGGTAGATTGAGCAGCGGGTGTATCGATCTCCTGGCCCGCCTCAGAGGAAGCTCCAGCCACAGTGGCACTACCAGAGTTACAATCCGTACCAGCCGCACCACCTGCAATCATATTGTGTGCTTTCCCCTCATTTAGAGAAAAAATGTTTGAAATAAGTGGTTGACCAATTTGGGGTTTTGAGAGAGTTAATCCTGCAGCAGCAACTTTATGGGTCTTAACTTGAGTGCTTTTTCCCCGCTTGATAATCCGTTCAGCTTTTTCCAGGGTGTCAACACTTCCCACTACCTCCTTAATGTTTTTTGCCCCCCGGGTATCCGGCCGTTTCTGGCGGGGCTCCAGCGCAGTCAAGGCAGTTTGTTCACTCCCTGCGAGGTTTATCGACATATTTTTGTTTTTTACGGTTTTCAACCCCCACCCTGTCATCCTTACTTGTAGTGCCCCGGGAGCACGCGTGCAACAATGTATCCGCTGCCCTATGGATACCGTTCGGCGCGTAGCTGTAACTGTAACTTCAGCTGCCAGGCTCCCAAAGATCGCCGATATCGCGGCCGAGGAGTGCGTCAAAGTCGACAGCCGCCGCAGGGAAGCGGCAATCCGGGATGTAGGAGCGGTGAAGACCACAGCCGAGACAGCCGGCGGGGAAAGAGATCGCCTTGTCGTTGTGTGCCACGAGATCCGCTCCACTGTGCCTGCGAATATTACAGCACAATGCAGGTACTGTGGTAACTCCATAAACCCGCCTTTCTTCCTCACTAGACCTTAAGGCATGGTTTTAGCAAGAGAAACAGGGTTTAGTCCATAGTTCAGAGAGTGTGATCGGTGGAGCGAGCAGCAGCAGCAGCAACTACTCGAATGCCATCTTGCCTCCTTATAGGATTAGAACACCTCTTACCGAACCCATGGAAGTTAAAATTGGAAATTTCAGAGAAATGCATCAATTTGTAGTGTGTGATTCTAGCCCAGTAAATTTATTAGGTAGGGATTTGTTGTGCAAGATGAATTGTACCATTTTCTGCACATCGGATGGTGTGGCAGTTCAGACACCAGATGAAGACCTTGTATATAAAATTATGATTGCAAAACAAGGTACAGAAGTGGATGAGATGTTTTCGTTAATAACAAAAGATGAGTTGCCAGAAGAATTAAAATATACAGTAAACCCATAGTATGGGATTTCACCGGAAAGGAAGTAGGACTTATGGCTAAAATAGATCCAGTTAAAATTACTGTAAAAGAAGGTGCAATTTTCCCAAATACCAGACAGTACTAAATGAGTGCAGAAGTAAAAGCAGGAGTCATTGAAGAAATAAATCGAATGGTAGAACAAAACATCCTAAAAGAAGTAATGAGTAGCCCATGTAATTCACCTATAATGGGGTTAAAGAAACCTAGTGGAAAATATAGGATTGTTCAGGACCTGAGAAAAATAAATAAGATTGTGGAACCATGTTGTCCCATAGTGCCAAATCCTGCAGTAATTCTATACCAGATCCCTTGGAGTGCAGGATGGTTCACAGTAATTGATTTGTGTCAAGCGTTCTTTTCAATACCATTACATCCAGACAGCCAGTATCTCTTCTCATTTAAATTTGAGAACAAGGTCTATGTGTGGAATCGTGTTCCTCAGGGGTACACAGAAAGTCCTTCTATTTTCAACCAGATACTGAAAAAGTGCCTTGAAAAACTAGTGATGCCGGGAAGCTCAGTCTTAGTCCAATATATCGACGACTTATTGGTGGCATCGAACACCAGAGAGGACTGTGTTATTGATTCCATAGCATTATTAAATCTTTTGGCAAAAGAAGGGCATAAGGTCTCACCTGAAAAATTGCAATTCTGTACAACAGCTGTTAAATATCTGGGACACCAAATTGAGAGAGGAAAAAGAAAAATAACAGCTGAAAGAGTAGCTTTAATAAAGAAAATGCAAATGCCTGTAACACAAAGACAAGTGAGAATGTTCCTAGGAATAGTAGGTTACTGTCGACAATGGATACCAGGATTTTCCATGTTAGCTAAGCCTTTAATTAACATGACAAAAAAGAAAGCAAAGGACCCTGTTGAATGGGAGGATGAAAGCGTAGAAGCCTTTGTAAAATTGAGAAATGCCCTATGTTCAGCACCTGCCTTAGGCATGCCTGATTATAAAAGAGAATTTGCATTGTTCTGTCATGAGAGAGAAAATTGTGCATTTTCTGTCTTAACTCAGAGACATGGATTGGAATGACGTCCTATAGCATATTTTTCTGCTACATTGGACCCAGTAGCAGCTGCATTGCCAGGATGCCTAAAAGCAGTGGCGGCTACTTGTTTGAGTATTGAACAGAGTGAGTCAATTGTGATGGGACATCCTGTAAAAGTGTATGTTCCACATGCAGTTGTCATTCTCTTGACAAGAACCCGAACTCAGCATCTTACTCCTAGTCGGCTGACTAAATACGAAAGAATCATAATGGGTGCTGTAAATGTGACCATGGTAAGGTGTACTATAATAAATCCAGCAACCTTACTACCAGACCCACGTCATGAAAGAATTAAAGATGATGAAGACGATGAACATGATTGTATACAAATTACAGAATTATGCACAAAACCACACCCAGATATAGAGGAACAGCCTCTTAAAAAGCCAGACAGGGAGCTATTTGTTGATGGTTCATGTCAAAGACATGAAGACGGTAAACTAACTGCTGCCTATGCGGTATGTGAATTAACTGGAATAGTTGAAGCATCCTATTTACCAGGAGTCAAATCTGCACAAGTAGCTGAATTGATTGCGTTGATAAAAGCATGCAAAATTGGGAGGAATCAGAGAGTAACCATATTTACAGATAGCCAATATGGTCACGGGGTTGTGCATGATTTTGGCCAACTGTGGATGCAGAGGGATTTCATGACTTCTTCAGGATCCCCCATTAAAAATGGACAATTTGTAAGGGAATTGCTAGAAGCAATACAATCACCAAAAGAATTGGCTGTGGTGAAATGTGCCGCACACCAGTCAGGAGATGACTGGGTGGTAATCGGCAACAGATATGCAGATCTGGTGGCTCAACATTGTGCCAAAACCAGAATGTCAGTCAATAAGAGGGTGGAAAGAATGGGAATCAGCTGCCAACTTATGCTGTATATGCCACCTGAAACTTGGAATGACGTCAAGAAATTGCAAGATGAGGTTGATGAAAGTGAGAAGAATTTGTGGATCAAAGTGGGTTGCTCCCAAAGAGGAGATGATGAAGTGTGGATCAGTGCTGATGGCAGACCAGTCATGCCAGACTGTTTACTCTCACAAATGGCTAGGATGTATCATGGAGACACACACATAGGGAGAGATGCAATGATTAGGCTGTTCAGACAAAATTGGTACAATCCCAAATTCAGGGCTGTTGCAGAGAGTCTTTGCCAGAGATGTCTAACTTGCCAGTTGCATAATCCGGGGAGGAAGACAGTAATTGGATTTGGAAAAATTGGACAGGCAGAAGGTCCATTTATGAGACTTCAGTTTGATTTCATACAGTTACCATCATGTAAAGGGCTGAAATATGTACTAGTCATAGTGTGTCTGTTTTCAAAGTGGGTGGAGGCTTACCCTACTAGGAGAAATGACAGCATTACAGTTGCGAAACTGTTGCTACGAGAGCTCATACCTAGGTTTGGTTTCCCAGTAACTTTGGAATCAGATAGAGGAAAACATTTTAACAGTGAAGTGATCAAACTGATCTGTGAAGCATTCCAAATCCAGCAGAAACTGCACTGTGCATATCGCCCAGAGGCTTCTGGAGTGGTTGAACAATTGAATGGCACTATAAAGTCAAGACTGGGAAAAATGTGCGCATCAACATCATTAGAGTGGCTAGATGCATTGCCACTTGTTTTAATGGGACTCAGAAGTATACCTGACAGAACCACAGGATTGAGCCCACATGAAATAATGATGGGAAGAGCAATGAGACAAACACATGTTCCCACAAACAAACTGGTGAATATATCTGATGATATGGTTCTGGACTATTGCAAAGGATTGGCTGACCTAGTGCGTTCTGTCTCTCATCAGGTTGGAGAAGACGCAGTTTCCAGGCAGCCTGAACAAGAACATGATCTGAATCCTGGTGACTGGATGGTAGTGAAGAATCACACCAGAGAAACGTGTCTATCACCTAGATGGGGCAGACCGTGTCAAGTCATACTGACAACGAATACAGCAGTGAAGTGTGCCGGATTTCCTAATTGGATTCATGTAAGTCACACCAAGATAGTACCAGATCCCGAGGAAGAGAATCCTCAGACAATGCCAATCACTGAAGAAGCTGAAGGTTGCCCAGCTGAAGGATCTCAGGTTCGAGATTCCAGAGAAGCTGAAGAAGAACAACCGAGCACAAGTCAGGATTGGATACCAGTGGTAGAAGTTCCTGAAGTATACCACAGAACAAGAAGTCAAGCAAAATTGGAAGAAATCGAAGAAGATCAGATAGGTGAAGAAGAAGCAGTTCAGGAACAAGAAGAAAAGACATTAAGAAATCCTGAACAAGGTCAGATAGGGAAAGGAAACTGGACTCAAAATAGTGAAGATCTAATAGACTTTGAACAGGGACAGATAGGTCTAGAAGAATCCGGTCAGGCTGCAGAAGTTCACAGTGCAATAAGCCCTGATCAGAACAAGTTAGATCAAGAAGAGTACACAGAAGAAGAAAACGTTGAAAAACATGAACTTGAAGAAATAAACAAAGAACAAGGTCAGTTATTGGAAACTCACAGCGGAGCTGTTACAGAGAAACCAATAAGACCTGAAAAAGACAAAACAGAAGAAAAAGTGATCAAAGAAAACAAAGCAGTACTAAGCAGTGAAGTTAACGAGATTTCTGAAGACGAAAAAGAAACAGTGCCAATTAAGAAAACAAGAAAAGGAGACCGTTGGCCGAGTGTCATTAAAAGAGTAAAGTACCACATAACAACCAGAAGTGAAGATCCAGATCAAGTGAATGAAGTAACAAGTCAAACTGAACAAGAAAATAAAACTGAGAAAAGAAGAAGTAAAAGACTGAAACTTGTGAATAACAAATTCAAGGGTCCTGATTGGACTTATATCATTCTTGAAGATTTTGAAAGCTCAGAGTCAAGTGACAGTGGTGGCGAAGGAACAAGTGCAGAACTAACGTACGAAGAAGAAACAAGACCACCCTGACTAAGCAAAAGAATAAGCTAAAGAAAAGAAGATAAGATAAGAAGAGCAATCTTCCTTGTCGAAAAATGCCTGACGATAGAGTTGCTGGGAGACCAAACCAGAAATGTTGTAGAAGATGCTGTGCATTATGCATATGTAGTCTAGTGATGGTGCTTATAGTATGGTTAGTCCTGATTGTAGCAGTTCCTTACCTTATGATAATAGATAAAAAGATTAATAATGAAACTAAAGGGAGTACAGCAAACATGAAGGGCAATAGAGTAGAACTAATGGCAGAAGATGAGGCAGAAATTCATCATGAAATAGCTGATAACGACACTAGTTTGAATGTTTTCACAAAGTTATTATTTCAATATGTAGACACAATCAATCACAGAATTTGTAGAGCGCACTACTTACCCGCGAGGGTCTCAAGGCGCTGGGGAGAGGGAAGGGGGGGGGATGCTGCTACTGGTCGAACAGCCAGGTCTTGAGTAGCCTCCTGAAGGTCAGCAGGTCTTGGGTCTGTCGTAGGCTTAGTGGAAGGGTGTTCCAGGTCTTGGCGGCGAGGTGTGAGAAGGATCTGCCGCCGGTGGTTGTTCTTCGAATGAGAGGGACGGTGGCGAGGGAGAGGTCGGCGGAGCGGAGCTGGCGGTTGGGAACGTAGAAGAAGAGTCGTCTGTTGAGGTAGGCTGGGCCAGTTTTGTGGAGTGCCTTGTGTGCGTGGATGAGGAGTTTGAAGGTGATCCTCCTGTCGACGGGGAGCCAGTGCAGGTTCCTCAAGTGGGGGGTGATGTGGCTGTGGCGTGGTACGTCGAGGATCAGGCGTGCGGAGGCGTTTTGTATGCGTTGCAGTTGCTTGATGAGCTTGGCCGAGGCTCCCGCGTCGAGGGCGTTTCCATAGTCCAGTCTGCTACTGACGAGGGCCTGGGTGACTGTTCTTCTTGTGTCTGTCGGGATCCACCTGTAGATCTTGCGAAGCATGCGGAGGGTGTTGAAGCAGGAGGAGGAGACTGCGTTGACTTGCTTGGCCATGGAGAGCGTTGAGTCGAGGATGACTCCCAGGTTGCGTGCGTGGTCGGTGGGTGTCGGGGCTGCTCCCAGCGTCGTTGGCCACCAGGAGTCGTCCCAGGCTGAGGGGTTGGAGCCGAGGATGAGGACCTCCGTTTTGTCCGTGTTCAGCTTTAGTCGGCTGATCTTCATCCAATCGGCGACGGCCTTCATTCCTTCATGGAGATTGGCTTTGGCGGCGAGGGGGTCCTTGGTGAGGGAGAGGATCAGTTGAGTGTCGTCGGCGTAGGAGATAATGTTGAGGTCGTGCTGTCTGGCGATGCGTGCGAGCGGGGCCATGTAGATGTTGAACAGTGTTGGGCTGAGGGACGATCCCTGGGGTACGCCGCAGATGATCTCGGAGGCTTCGGATCGGAAAGGTGGGAGGCGGACTCTCTGGGTTCTGCCGTCGAGGAAGGAGGTGGTCCATTCCAGGGCCTTGTCTCGGATCCCTGCGTCGTGGAGGCGTGCGCGTAGAGTGCGGTGGCAGACAGTGTCGAAGGCGGCGGAGAGGTCCAGCAGGATGAGGGCTGCGGTCTCACCGTTGTCCAGCAGGATCCTGATGTCGTCGGTGGCGGCGATGAGGGCAGTCTCAGTGCTGTGGTTGCTGCGGAACTCTGATTGGGATGGGTCCAGGATGCTGTTTTCTTCGAGGTATCGGGTTAGCTGTTTGTTGACGATCTTCTCGATGACCTTGGCTGGGAACGGAAGCAGAGAGATGGGCCGGAAGTTCTTGAGGTCTCTCGGGTCCTCCTTGGGTTTTTTGAGTAGGGCGTTGATCTCTGCGTGTTTCCAGCTCTCTGGGAAGGTCGCGGTCTCGAAGGAGAGATTGATGATGTTGCACAGGTGGGGTGCGATGGAGCTGCTGGCTTTGTTGAAGATGTGGTGCGGGAAAGGGTCTGACGGGGAGCCGGAGTGTATTGTGCTCATGGTCTTGATGGTGTCCTCGATGTTCACGCTGGCCCAGGCTGGCAGGGGGTCGTGGTCGATGGTGTGTGGCGGGTCTGGTGCATCGATCTTAGTTGGGGCTGTCTGGGTGTTGAAGCTGTCGTGGATGTCGGCGATCTTGCGGTGAAAGAAGGTGGCGAGGGAATCGCACAGGGGTTGCGACGGCGGGATGTCGTTGGTGTTGGAGCTGGGATTGGAGAGTTCCTTCACGATGTTGAAAAGCTCCTTGCTGTTGTGTGCGTTGTTGTCGAGGCGGTCTTTGAAGGAGATTCTCTTGGCGGACCTGATGAGGTGGTGGTGGTTACGGATGGCGTCTTTGTGGGCTGTGTGGCTGTCCGGTGTCTGGAAGTTAGTAATTGTTATGTCTGTATGAAGTTACCTGAATCAGTAGCAGAAGGATTAACATACCATCATTTACCACTGACATATGGCATATCATGTAGTGTTTTGTCTAGTTTATTTTATAGAACAGGGAGACTTCAATATTATTATTCAAACTTAGATGTGATATTTTCTGAGGTTCCGATTCGAAAGAGTATGAACCCAGTGCTTAGTAGTCAAGATGCACAGTTTATGGGAGAATTTTTCTTAACAATGAAATCAATAGACATAACACATGCACATAGACACAATCTAACATGTTCTTTACTTGAAGAAGAAAAGATATTTTTGAATTTAGTAGAAGATAGAAGACAACATTTTCAAAAGAAAGCTTCTGAGCATAAGGCTCATTTACCACCTTGGGCTGAGAAAGAAGGGAGTTACACACCTGGCAAAGCTCAAGCTGCTATGGCTCTGGATTTCGTAAAGACAGGGAAAATTTGTCTTCATAGGTTAAAGACTGATTATAACAATGTTTTCATAGGTACCAGTGAATGTGAACACAATTTTTTAATTCTTGGAGGTTGGGGACTCAAAGGAGGAACAGATTCAGTTTTTCCTGGAATCTATTATGTGTGTGGGAATAAGGCTTACTTTAGGCTTCCTGCACGGTGGTATGGAAGTTGTTATTTTGGAATAGTATTTCCAAAGATATACCACGTAAAAAGAAACACTGGGAGCAATGAAAACAATAGTGAATTAATACGTAGTAAAAGAGCTAGTTTTTCAGAAATTATAGGTGATATATTTGGTGCATTGATACCTTCAGTGGGAATAATTCTGAACTCAAGGAAAATATGTAAATTGTCTACAGTAGTTGATCGTTTATCAACGGATACTGCTGGAGGTTTTCTAATGATTAATGCGGAAATGGTTGCAATTAGATCTATGGTGATGCAAAATCGACTTGCTCTTGATATTATATTGGCAAACGAGGGCGGAGTTTGTAAATTATTGAAGACGAAACATTGTTGCACTTATATTCCTGATAAGAGTGCAGAAATTGGAACGTATATACAGAATATAACTAAACTTGAGAAGGAACTCAAACCATTGGAAGTTGATAGTGTATGGGAAAGATTGACAAATAGTATCTTGTCAATTGGAACCTGGTTTGCTAATGTAGGAAAAGGACTTATAGGTCAAATATTAGTACCCTTAGCAGGGATAGCAATAATAATATTGGTAATAACAATATGGTGCAAATGCTGTAAAAAAAATGGAACGTATAAGGTGACAGGAAGAGGAAAGAAACGAAAGGTAGATGAAATCGAACTTGAAGAGTGGAGGAGTGAATTATACAAGAAATTAAAAGGAGATTGTAAAAATGGAAAGTGTAAAGATGAGAATGAAGTAATTTGCTAGAAGTTGGCATCTGATTGAGGGTAGTGTTTTGATGGCTCAGAAACGCCATCAGAGAGGGGATTGATGGAGCAAGGTTTCCTAAATGAAACTTGCTTGTATTCAATCCTCCTCACAGTATTAATTTATTAAACTTGTATTGTTAATACTAACCTTTGCATTCACAACACAAAAGAAAAGGATGCTTGCCTATGTGTTTTACTAATGAATAACGCTTGTCTGTAATCCAAAATGGCCGCTATGCGCGGGAAAACTCAATGCGCATGTCGCAACCATATCACATGGTGTGACGTCTTTCTTTGCTTGGTGGGAAACTTCTGCTTTTGCGCAGTGTGCATTAAAATGGCTGCTTGATGTTTTCACATGCTTCAGCTTGCTCTCATGTCATTATTAAATTGTCGTTTCCTAACGCTACTAACGCGGGATAGTATATATAATTAAAATGGGAATAGAATAGAAATAGTGGGTATACAGTGAAACATTTTATTTGTGGTTTTAATATTTTCTTTTTCCACTTTTATTAGTTCGTAAACTTGGGCCTGGGTTTGGTGAACTGAAAGCTCGTGTGACAAAGATTTCGCACATGCGCCCTGCAGTGGCAGACCAGAAAGAAAAAGATGAAGTCAACTTGGACATCACCCAATGGCCATGACCTGCTGGCCGACACCACTACATACCAAAATGTTCTTGTCAAAACGCAACATTTTATATGAATAAATTGTCAATTTTGTCCTGAGACGGGTGGGAAATAAAGCAAATGTATTAAATTGAATGGGTGGGAACGTAAAGACAATAGGCTTTACAATTTAGGCCAAATCAATATGGTGCGAGAATCCACCCCCTGTCCCTGTCCAATCAGAAGTAGTGGCCCCATATTTTTAGCAACATTAAGGGGAGGTACATGGGCGTAGAAGGGTATAATAGATATAGAATTAGTTAATTAGAGTAGTCGGACGTTTTGAAGCACAGGAGAGCGGAGATGCTGACAAGAAGAGCTCCAGACCGCTAAGCTGATCGATTGCAGACTGAATCCCTGTCCAGAAGAGGTCCTGAGGAGTAGGCGGAGTCCATTAGAAGGAAGGCACGGGAGAATCGAGGAGAAGCCGAGTACCAGAGAGGGGAACGACGCAGGCGTCATTGTAGAGAGGTCACCAGTCCTGTCCTGATCCTGGAGGAAGTCTTTGCTCTTCATCCTTCCTGGGTCTTATTCTTTCAACTCCTTGGCTAAGGGGTTTGGTTCTCGCACTTAGGTAAATATAATGCAACCTTTAGTTGCGCTGCTGTCTCTACCTTCTCCTTTTCTTTAAACACCGTCATTGATTAACAATAATCATTTCTATGCTTAATCTTGGGTATTGCGATTAAGTACCATGTGGCTCTGTATTTTACTCTGCTAAATCTTTAGATAAACATTTTAAAACTTCCTGACTCAGTGGTTATTTCAGGATTTTGTATTATAATGAATGTCACTCATTTTAAACTTCCCAATTAGCAAAGGATTCATTGGTAAGTCATTACTCTTCAATCAGAAGGTAATTGGTAGCAGGGAATTTTGATAGAGAGTAACAACTGATAAAACCCAGTGTAAGTATTAGCGTAGTATGAATGTATGGGCCCAAGTGAGTATCTGGTGTATGAATGCTGTTTGCTAATATCGCGCTGGATCAGAGGTATAAATTTAAAACGTCCCCGCCGATTTCACATGAACGCGGCAGATGGGCTGTTTTGAAAGGGAGAAGGAGAGAAAGAGAGAAACACCGTCACTCCATGTCTCAGGTATAAA
This sequence comes from Calotriton arnoldi, assembly GCA_963921515.1. Classification (NCBI taxonomy): domain Eukaryota; kingdom Metazoa; phylum Chordata; class Amphibia; order Caudata; family Salamandridae; genus Calotriton; species Calotriton arnoldi. Next base: position 491,688 of record CAWUFW010007127.1, read on the forward strand.
TACACCTGATAATTTGCGAAGGTTCTCAAATTTTACCTGATAAAGTTGCTGTAATGATCATGCAACAAGTAGATTAAAAACCTGTAAGAAAAAGGCGCCATATTACTTTTCAGTGACGTGCAAGGTCGGACTATGAGATCATTATTTGGCGTCATGCACGTTATTCTAATGTCAGTGCAAAACCTATTTAACCCAAAGGGCTTGCGTTTTGCCGTAATGTCAGAAATTGGGGTATACATGTCTGCGATTTAAAACCCCACTATTGTAATAATGCATTTATCTTTTGACTTTCAATCTCGTCACGTCCTATACGATTAGAGCGTCGTTGTCCACTATTCTCAAGTAGTGTCTATTATTTGTTGCATGCAAGCACGCGTTTCATTTATCATAAACTTGTGCATCTTTCTTTCGTAAAGCTATCTGCTCGATACAAATGACGTTATATGATTGTAAAATTGTGGGTAATTTTGTCATTTTCACTCTTTGCTCTACGGTATTCTAGGTTTAACACTGGGCCGAGCGTTATCTCAATTCTTAGTTTTTACCCATATCGCTATATTTTTACTAGTGCTGTATGTAACTTACAGACGCGAAGCCGCCGTGCTTACCTATTAAAAATACTCTGGCCTCCCTACACCAACGAACAGCTTCCGGGTCAGGATACACATTTGTGTCAGACCTGGAGCACCTTTATATACATTTTTTTAAATAGGTCACAGTGCGTATGCTAGACCGAGTGATTTCCAGTTTTCGTTTACTCTTTAGGTTTACCTCATGTATCAGCAGAAATGTATCACATAGAGAAGTCAAATTTTTTTCATTAAACGAAAACTAAAAAGTTTAATTAGATGCGTTTTCTTCTGAATGGGAGCGTCATAACTCATCAGTATCCACCGCAATAAACCGTAAATGAATCGGCCATCTTGGAAAAGGATACGCTCCATCCAGAGGGGTGTAAGACCCCACACATCAATAGCATAACTACTATTCTGGAGTAAACAGTCAGTCCACATATTATATTGTTTCAACACAGTTACTGATATAAACGGAACTATCAAGTCGGAGGAATAAATATATTAATTAAATAAGCCTCTCCCAGTCTTCCTTACTGTTCAGTCCTTTTCTGAAAGTATTAAAACGGGACATATAAAATTGTTCCCGCTTTTTTCTTTTCAGCGTTAGGTCCCCACCCCGGATATTCATGTGAATAATTTCTATTCCACACCACCTAAGGTCTTCAATTTTATGATGTTTATCAAGCAAGCACTGGGAGAGGCTTATTTAATTAATATATTTATTCCTCCGACTTGATAGTTCCGTTTATATCAGTAACTGTGTTGAAACAATATAATATGTGGACTGACTGTTTACTCCAGAATAGTAGTTATGTTATTGATGTGTGGGGTCTTACACCCCTCTGGATGGAGCGTATCCTTTTCAAAGATGGCCGATTCATTTACGGTTTATTGCGGTGGATACTGATGAGTTATGACGCTCCCGTTCAGAAGAAAACGCATCTAATTAAACTTTTTAGTTTTCGTTTAATGAAAAAAATTTGACTTTTCTATGTGATACATTTCTGCTGATACATGAGGTAAACCTAAAGAGTAGACAAAAACTGGAAATCACTCGGTCTAGCATACGCCACGTGACCTATTTAAAAAAATGTATATAAAGGTGCTCCGGGTCTGACACAAATGTGTATCCTGACCCGGAAGCTGTTCGTTGGTGCAGGGAGGCCAGAGTATTTTTAATAGGTAAGCACGGCGGCTTCGCGTCTATAAGTTACATACAGCACTAGTAAAAATATAGCGATATGGGTAAAAACTAAGAATTGAGATAACGCTCGGCCCAGTGTTAAACCTAGAATACCGTAGAGCAAAGAGTGAAAATGACAAAATTACCCACGATTTTACAATCATATAACGTCGTTAGTATCGAGCAGATAGCTTTACGAAAGAAAGATGCACAAGTTTATGATAAATGAAACGCGTGCTTGCATGCAACAAATAATAGACACTACTTGAGAATAGTGGACAACGACGCTCTAATCGTATAGGACGTGACGAGATTGAAAGTCAAAAGATAAATGCATTATTACAATAGTGGGGTTTTTAAATTGCAGACATGTATACCCCAATTTCTGACATTACGGCAAAACGCAAGCCCTTTGGGTTAAATAGGTTTTGCACTGACATTAGAATAACGTGCATGACGCCAAATAATGATCTCATAGTCCGACCTTGCACAACACTGAAAAGTAATATGGCGCCTTTTTCTTACAGGTTTTTAATCTTCTTGTTGCATGATCATTACAGCAACTTTATCAGGTAAAATTTGAGAACCTTCGCAAATTATCAGGTGTATTTATACCTGAGACATGGAGTGACGGTGTTTCTCTCCTTCTCTCTTTCAAAACAGCCCATCTGCCGCGTTCATGTGAAATTGGCGCGGACGTTTTAAATTTATACCTCCAATCACGGCACATCTGCTGATGTTATATATGTACCAGTCCTTTCATTTTTGGGTAAGCCTGTCTACACAACAGGTTCTTAACTATATTTGGTTAAACCGTATAGACAATCTAGGAGTAACGCTCTCTGTAAATTTCCCCCATAGACCTTGTTCTTAATCCATGAACAATAATATACCGGTGGCACCAACGAACCTAATAAATATCAATTGGTTTGTAGATTAAGGTATGTATAAGTGCGGGTGGATTCCTGTATGGGGAGATATGTTTTTTGGAGTTACCATTGAGGACAACCCTATTTTTCTTTCTCCTTATTCCTCTCCACTTTAGGGTTTTGGTATAAAAATCCAAATACGAAGAGAGACATCTCCAAACCCCAAACTTCATTTAAGCACATTATCTCTACAAATGTCTAGTGAAATTGAATCCTAGCGACTTCCTACTTTAGGTAGGTTTGTAATAAACTTTTGCTTTATTGGACTAACATGGATCATGGGTAGTGACTAAATTATAATGTGAAGTTAGGTCTTCTAGTACAATAAAGAATATTGTTTCTGGGGCTATGTTTATTACCATCAGATAAAAATGCTATACAATAGGCATTTGCACTGATTGATGTACACATGTTTTTTAGAGTCAGATACATATATAAAAATGTGTAGTGTTGTAGGCCAAGCGAGATGGGGACAAGATATATGAGAATGTTAATAACACAATGTTTCTGTTACTTAGAAAACTGTCCTGAAGAAGGTGAACGATTTCCAACTCACTGAAACGCAGCATCGACCTTTTGTTTTCTTGTGCTATATATGATTGTAAATTGTATTTTAATATGAAATGTTTTTAACTTTATTTGTGCATTTTTACAGAATAAATTTTATATGTCCCATTTAGTTTGTCATTAGTCTTCCACGTGGCACTGACTCTTGTAATTGAAGATTGTATGATTGTATGTATTCTTGACTCTAATCTAAGTCACAGCATTGTGTAATTGCCCATGATCCAAATTAGTTTACATATTGATTAGGGACTTTTGTTTTCTGTGTACATCATGAAAAACACTATAAATTGTCAGTCTCTGTGCCCCACCTCCCCCCACCCATGCCAAGCACACCCCAACTCTGCAATGGCAGAATCCCCCCGTACGAACCCCAGATGTCATAACTAAATTCTCATCTGACAGTGTCTAACAGTAAACAAATTTGGCAATACCCAAGTTGTGGTTCACACACGTGGGCGGATGTTGCCTACTCCCTATATTAACTGAACCTTTGTAGGCTATATGCCCATTACCGTCTGCCATCATGCACATCTAGTGCATCGGGAACTCATGCAACCATACCCACCGTACCCGAGAAGTCTCACTTATAGTGCAACACTCAATACAATGTTTTCCTGAACGCTCTGTTCATATGCATATTACCCTGTAGCCTTTCTTAATAACACTATAGGTCCTCTCCAGCCCCTCCTCATCACGTTGCAGCAGGTCAAATAGTGACCATCCATCCCTCTAGACACCCAAACAATCCACAATCTTATCTGCCAAGATGAGCATCTCGAGTGTTAGTCCTGGTCATCCAGGTTGCCTCCGGCCGCTCCCTCAGGGCAGTGCTGCTCTGTGCTACGCTGCTTTTCTTTTGACCACTCCTTCAGGGCTTTCTGCAGCATTTTAGGATCTGTGAAAATCCGTGATCTGCCCTGTCTGTTCACGCGAAGTCTCGCCGGGTACAACATGGCGTAATCCAAGTTTTGTTCCCGCAACTGACGCTTAAGCGGTGCAAACTGCCTGCGTGCCTCCTGCACGCGAATCGTGAAGTCCGGGTAAAGCGAAATAGCAGACCCCTCAAACTGTAGTGACTGCTTCTCCCGAGCTGCTTTCAGTGCTGTATCCCTATCCCTGTAGTTTAGCAGCTTAGCAATAATAGGCCTCGGGGGGGCTCCATGGGCTGGCTTCGGGCCCAACGAGCGATGTGCCCGCTCTACCACAAACATTGAAGAGAACGTGTCACAGACCAGCAGTGTTACTAAAAGCTTTTCAACAAAGAGTTCCATATTCCCAACCTGAGTGGTCTCCGGAAGGCCCGTGATGCGTATATTACTTCTATGGGACCGTGCTTCAAGATCCTCCGCTTTATCTTGTAGAATTTGTAACGCCTTTCCCATCTGTTTGTGTTCAGTATCCATTTCTGTTTGGGCCTCCTCCACTTCGGTAACTCTATGTTCAGTCATGTCTAGCCTCTCCACTTGTTTAACCATCCGCTCGGTCATTCTGTCCATACGATAGGACAGAGAGTCTAATTTAGTGTCTATAGTGGACAGGCTTTTCTGCATGGCCGCCAGCATAGTGCGGATGTCCCCTTCCGTCTGTTCTGGTGTCTCCTCTTGCGCCTTGGGGTCGTCCTCAGGGATGGTCTACCTCGTCCTGGATTTACGCTGCTCAAAGGTAAGTTTGGGCTGTGTTTTGTCCACTTTTCCCATAGTGACTGTTCTGGTCTGAACCCAGACGTGGTAGTGTGCACTATATGAGGCTACTGTGTAGTTCGCCGCTGTTAGCCGCATGGGGATTGTCACTTCCGCGCTAGACGGCCGCCGCAGCCGGTATGCAATCAGAGTATCACGCTGTCATCTGCGCATTTATAACATGCACCGTTGTGGGGCTTATTCTGCGTCCCGGCTGCCGCCCGCTGAAACGCCACACCCTGCGCCGTCCAGCCCCATGTCACCAGCAACCAGGCCCAGGTATCTCTTAAGTGTATATTTCTGTAGGCTGTAATGAGTCCAGGGCAACCGCTACCTTCTATGCTAGGTCTTTATGTCTGAGCTGATCCGCACCCGGGGCAGGAAGTTACCCTCCCCAAGATATGGCTTCTCAAGCTCGTCTCCTCCCGCAAGCTCGTCTCCTCCTGCTTAGTCTCTGTTCTTCTGCGCCGCAATCAGGAGCGCTTGCAGTACCGCCAGGGGCCCAAAGCCTGCAGGCCGCTTTACCTATTATACGGGATCACCTTTGCCGTAGGCCATCACGGCCCGGTCTCGCTACTGCGTCACTCAGCCCTCTTAAGTGTCCGGATGATAAAGCAGGCACGGTGTCCAGGGCAGCCCCACTCGTTCAAGTGGTGCAAGGTCACTTACTCAGTCTACTTGACCGCCGGTGCGAGGGGCCGATGAGTGCACCTATATTAGGTCCGCACCATCTTAATGGTCTCTGCTGTTTCCTCCGCGGTAGGCCCTATATTGCAAATGGTGCCCTGGGCTCGTTGTGGGCGGAGACTCCGGGCCGACCGCCAACGTCTCTCAATACCCCGTATCGTCGGGGATGCAGCTCTCTGTTATGGCCGCTGGCTCAGCCGGGACCCTCACCGGCATGCTCCACCAGTCCGCGGCCAGCCAGTCGATACGCGCACCTCCAGCCGTCTCGCGGGCTGCGTTGCAGCTCCAGCTTCTGCAGCGCAGATCTAGGCCTCCGCGCCTTCGCTTGGCCTCATCAGTTGCGGGCCATTTCAGCGGCCGCAGGTTCTCCCGCCGCGTGGAGGACACGTTCCCGTGCTCAGGTTGAAATGATTCGGGCAGCTAGGTCTGCCCCGATGCAGGATAATTAACAGATTGTGTGATGGCACGACGGAGCTCTCTGCTTAAGCGGCCATCTTAGGCTCAGGCAAGCTCCGCCCCCCTGGAGACATCAAAATTACCTATCACAAAACAATCTGCTTTTGCAAGCGGGGTCACATGCGTTTTTGGTCGCAGGCTTGGCGGCCATCTAGGGAAACCTACCAAACCCACACATTTCTGAAAACTAGAGTCCAGGAAGGTATGGCTTGCGTGGATCTCCCAACGTTTCCCTACCCAGAATCCCCTGTAAACCTAAAATTTTGCAGAATAAATCTAATTTTTCTCAAATTTCTGTGTGGAAAAGTTGGAGGATCACCGGGCTGACACAAATTTCCTACCACCCAGCGTTCCGCCAGGTCTCCCGATAAAAATGGTACCTCACTCTTGTGGGTGGGTCAAGCAACCGCGACAGGCAAGGGCCCAAAACATATTGTGGAGACTTCAAAATTACCTATCATAAAACGACCTGGTTTTGCAGGGGGTGGGCACCTGGGTTTTTGGCCCCAAACCTACCAAACCCACACATTTCTGAAAACTAGACACCCTGGGGAGTCCAGTGAGGTATGGCTTGCGTGGATCCCCCAACGTTTCCCTACCCAGAATCCCCTGCAAACCTCAAATTTAGCTGAAATAATCACCTTTTCCAAACATTTTTGCGTGGGATCACCGTGCCGGCACAAATTTCCTACCACCAAGGGTTTCCCTTGTTCTCCTGAGTAAAGTGATACCTCACTTGTGTGGGTGGGCGAGAGGCCTGTGACTGGGAAGAGTAAAAAACATAGTGATTAAAGGTATAGCACCGCGAGTTCTAAGCGCTACATTTTTTAAAACAATAAGTTTTTAGCTGATTCTGCATTGGACAGCCACACAAGCAAGGTATCATTTTACTCGGGAGATCAAGGGGAACACTAAGTGGTAGGACATTTGTGCCGGCACAGTGATCCTACACAAAGATGTGTGGAAAAAGTGATTTTTTTTCAGATAAATTTGAGGTTTGCAGGGGATTCTGGGTAGGGAAACGTTGGGGGATCCGCGCAAGCCATACCTCACTGGACTCCCCAGGGTGTCTAGTTTTCAGACATGTGTGGTTTTGGTAGGTTTCCCTAGATGGCCGCAAGCCCGGGGCCAAAAAACCAGGTGCCCCCCCTGCAAAACCAAGTAGTTTTGTGATAGGTAATTTTGAAGTCTTCGCAGTACGATTTGGGCCATTTCCTGTTGCAGCCACTATGCTTACCCACACAAGTGAGGTACCATTTATATCGGGAGACCTGGGGGAATGCTAGGTGGTAGGAAATGTGTCTCACAACATTCCCACACAGAAAAGGGAGGAAAATGTGATTTTTTTCAGCAAAATTTGAGGTTTGCAGGGGATTCTGGGTAGGGAAACGTTGGGGGATCCACGCAAGCCAAACCTCCCTGGACTCCCCAGGGTGTCTTGTTTTCAGAAATGTGGGGGTTTGGTAGGATTCCGTAGATGGCCGTTGGGCCCGGTGCCAAAACCCCAGGTGCCCCCCCCCCCTTGCAAAAGCAGGTCGTTTTGTTATTGGTAATTTTGATGCCTCCACAATACGTTTTGGGCCCTTGCTTGTCGCGGGTACTTGACCCACCCACACGAGTGAGGTATAATTTTTTTCGGAAGACTTTGGGAAATGCGGGGTGGGTGGAATTTTGGGGATCCACGCAGATTCCAGAACTTTCCATCATAGAAATGTGAGGAAAATGTGTGTGTTTTTTTTTTACAAGGTTTGAGGTTTGCAAGGGATTCTGGGTAAGAGAACCTGGTGAAAGCCACACAAGTCACCCCATCCTGGATTTCCCTGGGTGTCTACTCTTCAAAAATGTATAGGTTTGCTAGGTTTCCCTAGGTGCCGGCAGAGGTAGGGTTCAAAATCCACAGATAGGCACTTTGCAAAAAAAGGATCAGTTTTCACTGTGAAAATGTGGTGTGTCCACGTTGTGTGTTGCGCCGTTTCCTGTTGTCGGCACTAGGCCTACCCACACAAGTGAGGTACCATTTTTCTCAGAAGACTTTGGGGAATGCAGGGTAGGAGGAATTTTCTGGATCCACGCAGATTCCAGAACTTTCCATCACAGAAATGTGAGGAAAATGTGTTTTTTTTTTTTACAAAGTTTGAGGTTTGCAAGGGATTCTGGGTAAAAGAACCTGGTGAGAGCCCCACCAGTCACCCCATCCTGGATTCCCCTGGGTGTCTAGTTTTCAAAAATGTATAGGTTTGCTAGGTTTCCCTAGGTGCCGGCAGAGCTAGGGTTCAAAATCTACAGCTATTCACTTTGCCAAGAAAGGGGCAGTTTTCACTGTAAAAATGTGGTGTGTCCACGTTGCGTTTTGGGCCGTTTCCTGTCGCGGGCACTAGGCCCACCCACACAAGTGAAGTATCATTTTTATTAAAAGACTTTAGGAATGCGGCGTGGGTGGAATTTTGTGGATCCACGCAGATGCCAGAACTTTCCATCACAGAAATATGAGGAACATTTGTTTTTTTTTACAAAATTTGAGGTTTGCAAGGGATTCTGGGTAACAGAACCTGCTGAGAGCCAGACAACTCACCCCATCCTGGATTCCCCTGGGTGTCTACTTTTCAAAAATGTATAGCTTTGCTAGGTTTCCCTAGGTGCCGGCAGAGCTATGGTTCAAAATCTACAGCTAGGCACTTTGCAAAAAAAGGGTCAGTTTTCACTGTAAAAATGTGGTGTGTTCACGTTGCGGTTTGGGCCTTTTCCTGTCGCGGGCACTATGCCTACCCACACAAGTGAGGTATCATTTTTATCAGAAGACTTTGGGGAATGCTGGGTGGGTGGAAGTTTGTGGATCTGCGCAGATTCCAGAACTTTCCATCACAGAAATGTGAGGAAAATTAGTTTTTTTTTAATAAAGTTTGAGGTTTGCAAGGGATTCTGGGTAACAGAACCGAGTGAGACACACACAAGTCACCACATCCTGGATTCCCCTGGGTGTCTAGTTTTCAAAAATGTATAGGTTTGCTAGGTTTCCTTGGGTGCCAGCTGTGCTAGGACCCAAAATCCACAGGTAGGCCCCCACCCCTGAATTTTGAAAAACATTTACCCCTGGTGTCTAGTGGGCTTTCTGCCCCCCCCCCATGGGGCAGATAAGGGGCTACTTCCCCCATCTGCCTCCTGGGGGGGACAGAAAGACTGTGGCATATTTTTTGGGTGGGGTGGGGGGCATTGGCATACCCATTCTGGGCAGCACCCACCCCTGAATTTTGAAAAACATTTACCCCTGGTGTCTAGTGGGCTTTCTGCCCCCCGATGGGGCAGATAAGGGGCTATTGCCCCCATCTGCCTCCAGGGGGGGCAGAAAGACTGTGATAATTTTTTGGGGGTGGGGCATTGGCATGCCCATTCTGGGCAGCCCCCACCCATATGTATAAAAGAAAAACAAATCCCTGGTGCCTAGTGGGCTTTCTGCCCCCCCAGGGGGCAGATCAGGGGCTACTGCCCTTATCTGCCTCCTGGGGGGGGCAGAAAGACTGTGGCATTTGTTTGGGGGGTTGGGGGCATTAGCATGCCCATTCTGGGCAGCCCCCGCCCCGAACTTTGGAAAAATAAAAATCCCTGGTGCCTAGTGGGCTTTCTGCCCCCCTGGGGGGGCAGATAAGGGGCTATTGCCCCATCTGCCTCCCCAGACTGTAGCATTTTTTTTGGGTGGGGGCATTAGCATGCCCATTTTGGGCAGCCCCCACCCCCTACGTATATATAAAAAAAATCCCTAGGGCCTAGTGGGCTTTCTGCCCCCCCCCAGGGGGCAGATCAGTGGCTATTGCCCCCATCTGCCTCCTGGGGGGGGCAGAAAGTCTTATGCCTTCTTTGGTTGGGTAGGGTGGGGACTTTGGCATGCCCATTCTGGGCAACCCCCACCCCTATTTTTAAAAAAATCCATGGCGTCAAGGGTGCTTTCTGCCCCCGGGGAGGGAAGAAAGGCTGTCTGGCAAAATTAAATGGGGGAGCAAAGGCCCTTGCTCAAGGGGCCGCTCCCCCTCCCTGGTGGCTAGTGGGTGGATCCCTGCTTGGGGATCGCCCTCCTGGGGCGATCCCCAAGCAGGGATCCACTAGGGAAGGGTACCATTGGAAAGGGGAGATTCTCCCCTTTCCAATGATACCTCTCCCAAGTGTTTCGGTGTTCGGGGGGCTGAGATAGTCCCATGAGCACCGAAACATTGAAACTGAAACTAAGTTTCAGTTTCGTTTTCAATGTAATGATGACAGCGCGCCATGCGCGCGATCTTCATTACATTGAAAATGAGCAAAGGGACTCGGGAGGTTGGGGAAGCTCTTCCCCATCTCCCGAGGCCCCCCCCCAAAAAATGGAAATCCCTCTGCTGTTTGCAGCATAGGGATTTAGTGCCCCTGTCCTCGTGACGAAATGGTTCCGTCATGAGCACAGGAGCACTGGTGCTCATGGCGGAACCATTCCGTCATGAGCACCGAAGGGGTTAATCGTCAAATGCAGTCATCTGGTTGCACTTGAGCAACACCAAGGTGAAAGTTAAGATCGACCATAATGGAGCACGGGTTGGATACAGTGACCAGGTTTGTCCCAGTCAAAGAGTTACCTTCTGACTTTTTGAGAAGCAAGAGTATTCAGCGAACCAATGCAGCAGGCTGTGGCCAGAGATGGGCTCCTTGACAACATGGAGCCGAAGGGTGAGGTCTTGGTGAAGCCATCAACAAAGGAGGGAAAAGCTCAGAGTGAGAAAAGTTCAAATTTTGGGCCAAACAGTTCTCGATGTTGACCGGATGCAGGCTGCAGCTCGGTCAGGTGAGGCTTTCTACTTTTGGACTTATAAACTTTTCTGAAAGTCGGATTTCTTCATTGGGGCAAGGCTGCAGGCTATAACCGGAGAGGGCTCAACATTATCAGATTCGGCTTGACAGTAATCCCCCTGAAATGGATTTGTTGATGCAGAGAAGGACATATTGGTGGATATGGCAAACTCAATCCCAGCGGCGATGCACTCTATGCAGATCAGCTTAGCAGGTTGATCCTGGTGTCAGCGGTTCTTCAAGTAAAAAGTTGACAAAAAGTTTCTAAGTCCCAGATTTTCGGGTTAGACAGCATTGGGGACACTTTGACCACATCCAAGGCTCCAGGACATTAGGGGCAGCACTGGGGGAAGGGGTCAAGACTCACTCTAGCAGAGGCCAGAAGCAGGGTCCTGGGCAGGCCCAGTTGGAAATGGTCAGCTGGGAATGCAGAAAAAGGCCTCTTGAAGTTTGTTGTGTCAATATGGCTCAAACCGGGGGTCAACCAAATTAGCCTTGGAGTCACTTCTGGGGTTCCGGGTTCAAGGCAAGCAGGTTCAGTCTTTCTTCGAGATCTACAGACATCAGGGCAGTGATTCATCTCAGTTCCAGGAGTGTTTTGAGGAGGGTGCTGGGAATGCCACATTTATGCCTAGTGCAAGCCTGTGGGAGGGAGCAACTCTTGGCCGCTCCCTAACCAATGGAGTAAAAGTTCCTGGCGGTGACACTATTCACTTTTGCAGCACTTCTTGAATATTTTACTGTATCTTATCCCACGGTGTCCTCTCTTCCTAAATCCAACAATGTAGAACATTTATTCCCCTGGTCAGAGCTCCCTGTGCCCACCCAGAGGTGTGGCTATGGTAATGGGCTAACCCTCCCTTGTGGTCGCTCCAAACTGTTCTGGGGAAGCTCACCCTCCCACTGGTTTTGGAGCCAATGTGCCTAGAGGGACAAAAGAACGGGGTGGGCCTGGTGCAAGGTTCATCTGTTTGTGACAGGGTAGGCCTCTTTGAACTGTATCTAGTCCTTCGGCATAGCCCCCAGTCCGTCCTGTCAAGGGAACACCAGCACCTCCCCACACCCAAGTCATTTGTCCTCTGTCTGAAAGCAATCCACATCTCACCACAGGGGAGCCATCAGCAGCCAGATGACAGTTCAATACTGGCAGAAAGGTCTTAGAGGTTTTAGGCAGAGAAAAGGTGATTTGTCAAAAATCCCTTTCCTACAAAAGATAAACTTTGTTGTTACCATTAGATTGGATTTTGTCTAATAAAAATAGTCCTTATTTTTCTTGCTGTTTTCAAACAAAAATTGGCATTGTAAGGTGTAATAATGTAATTCAGTGTTTTCTTATGGCAACAGCCAGCCTTGCTAATGTGAAAATAGCTTTTAGACTTACTGTCAGGACATGTGAGACATTAATTCTTTACATGTCCTACTTTTAAATGCCTTGCTCCCCAGTGCTTAATTTGAACCAGTAGTTTCCGGTGCTTGGAGCCAGCTCTTAACTGTCAACCCCTGAACTTATGACAGTGTGCCACATGGTAGCGCTGTTTGGCTGCTTTCAAGATGAATCCAACACTAGTTGTTTATTCATTCAACAAACATTAAAAGTGACTAATATCTGCCACCCAAGCCATTCTTATAGCTTTGGGGGCCTAGAATAGTCTGAATTGTTATAATTCTAGAAGCGTGACGGTTAGTAATAGTGTTGGTACTGTCATTGGTAGCGCTGGCGGGGGCATTGGTTTGTGGAAGCTGCAGTGACCTCCTGATGAGGGCCCTGGCACTTATTCTTTTACATGTTAAGCACTGATGCACCCTGACTTTTTAGGCCATAAGGCCTACCTTAGGGGTAACTTACTAGTATTTAAAAGGATGGTGTAGGCCTGTCAAAAGGGTTTATTTTGAGAGGTCGAATTGGCAGGTTTAAAACTGCTTTTCCAGGCTACAGTGATAGGCCTGGAGTTGAGTTTGTTGTGTAACTGCAATGGGTGGCACAATGTGTGTTGCAACCACTGCTGACATTTGACAACCCTGTGTACACTTTGTACCATATACTAGGGACTGATATGTGAGTTAAAAGTGCCAATCAGGTGTGCACCAATTTCATCATGTTTAATTGGGGAGAACCACACAAAAGATGGTCAGTTCCACCAGTGCCTCACCTTGCTCTCCACCCTGGAAAATAAGCAATGTGCATCACAGTGTGTGCCTTCGCAAAGTCTGCACTGACCTGCTCACTACCGTTCTCTGGTCTGTGCAAATCTGAGGCGTGTGATATACCTTATGCCAATCTCTGTGTAACCCATTTTCTGAGGTTGATCAAAACGTCATGACTTCCTAGAGCTGAAAGGTAGCATAAATCTTTGTGATAGATTAACATAATAATGATTGAAGGACTGCCAATTGCAGATTGAACACATAATTTTCAATATATTTGTATTTTCTGTTTCTGTATTTTTGCTATTGTCTCGATCTTACTCATTGATTGTGTCCTGATGAAAAGGACCCAGAGTAGCTAAGTAAAATTAACAATATTGGTTGATCAACTGGCATGTGAGTGAGGACCACAAATTGAGACAGCTGTACAAAGCATATTTATATATAGTTATTTCTATTTAGAATTTTTGATAACTAGGTTGGACTTCTGCTAAATATACAAATATGATATGGCATATTGTTATATCACACAAATGAGTTTGAACTCATTGCCACTGCCATAAAAACAATCAAGCTTTGTACCTTGGCACATGTCAGAGTGATAAAACTGTGATAAAAAGACAGCATATACGATTTGACGATAAGGACCCAAGATATTGCTAGTATAAGAACTTTATTTATAACATACATTTTTGTTCAATACCACTTATGAAAAAATAACATACATATATCATACATCTTACGGAATACAAAAATAAATATAATCCAAATTTTCACAAATAATAAAATATATCTTCCTGTAATAGAAAAATATCACATTGGCCAATGACTATACTTGTGTAAGACCTTACTCATTCACAGTTTATACATAAACCAATATGAATAATAGATTTGCTGCATTTTCATACAACCATCCTTTCTAACACCAATATATTTCACTTCTTCAGTTAATGGTTGAGAACATGGTTAGCATTCAATGAGGGCGCAGAGAGAAAAAGGTGTCCGTCTCCATAAAACAGAAGCTTTGTGGATACGATGGATGCAGATAGGTTTGCAAACACTCGTACACAATTATCAAATAATCTATTTGCACACATACCTTTAAATAAGCTGCACAAAAAGCATAATTTACAATGGCAAAACTTTGGATAGTGATTTGATTTGATTTGAGCATTTATAGAGCTCACAACTGCCCGGAGGCGTCTAGGCGCTATTCCCCCGAAATATAGCAAGGCTGCCACTGCGACTTGGTGTGTGAGACTTAATTGACGAAGAGCCATGTTTTTAGTGCTTTTCTAAAAGCCAGAAGTGTAGAGCTGTGTTTTATACTAACTGGGAGCATGTTCCAGGTTTTAATAGTGAGATTCCAGACTCACAATTGGGATTTTTCACAAGGGAATTCCGACCGATTGGTTGAGTATCTATGTGAGGAAATCTGCACCCTGTGGCGGGTGTTTGGGCTCTCTGGTTGAGCGCTCCTATGAATGGCTGGAATAGTCCCGGGTAGACCAGAGCCTCCTCAGAAATGTCTTTAGCGTTATATTGGATTATTCCAAGCACAGGTCCACTGTGCAACTCTTTCGGGGAAAATTTGGGAATTAATTTATATCTCAAACAAGTGGACATACTTTCCTAATATTTGCCCTCTGGGTTTCTTATGAAACGTAGGATGACTGCTGATAGAGCATGGGCGATCTACCTGGCAGTAAAAGCAAACAATCAACCTTCATTAGAAGGATATTCTTTAGCTTCCTCAGTTTTAGAAGCTCCAGGTAAGAGATCAGATCATCACTTCAGCATCTACGGGACTCGCCTTTGCTTTGGTTCATGTCAAGTAATTTTCTATGGCGAATTGGGGTCAAGTCCAACAGAACTACCACGCACCTTAACCAGCAGTGGACATGGGCAATCAAATACAGAACCTCTGGGGGATGACTTTCCTGCCAACCACTAGATATGATAAATCAGCTAAAGAAATGCAAACCAAAAGAAGGTCATCAGCTCACCCCTGGTCACGCCCATATTGCCTTTAAAACCTTTTGTATTCGTTCTAAGGATGAAGAGGGAAAATGGTGTCTGAACATTACAATTATCATTGTTTCAGCAAACTCTTTTGATACCTTTGTTGACCCTACAGCAAACTTAGGTCACTGATTTAAAATGCATAAATGTTATCTATAGCAAGATTGATGCAAATCAGATGGTCAGAATTCATGAATTAATCCTGCTGACCATAGTTCCGAAGGCGCTGGTGCATGGAGGGTAAACAGGATAAAAGGAACAGGAAAGAGGGTGCACATGCTTGCTGTCAGTCTGTATGACCCTGGTTTGAGACAGATGTCTGCACACTTTTTCTCATTTCCAGGAGCTCTTCCTTGCAAAGCAACATTGTGGTAGTCCGTGAGCTAAGGGACACGGTTTACCTTGAAGGAGAAACATTGTTTCAGCTCTTGGATTTAAGCTGTTTGCCTTTAATTCTTTGTTGACACTGGTTTCTAAGGCAGGCCTGCAAGCACTGGTTCCTAAGGCAGACCTGCTGACACTGGTATCTAAGGCAATCAACCAATCAATCAATCAATCAATCAGGGGAATTGTAAGCACGCTACTCACCCGTGAGGGTCTCAAGACGCCGGGGGGGGAGGGGGGGGGTAAGCAGCTCCATTCAGTTGAAGAGCCAGGTCTTGAGTGTCTTCCTGAAGATGTTCAGGGAGGGCGCGCATCTGATGTCGATCAGGAGATCGTTCCAGGTCTTGGCCGCGATGTAGGAGAAGGCTCTTCCACCTGTTCTGGCTCAGCGATGCACGGGGTTTCGGCGAGGGCGAGGTCGGCGGATCGGAGGTTTCTCTTGGGTACGTGGAAGGAGACTCTCTCATTGAGGTATTGGGGTCCGGTGTTGTGGAGGCATTTGTAGGCGTGGGTGAGTAACTTGAAAGTAACTCTCTTCTCAACGGGGAGCCAGTGGAGGTTACACAGGTGTTGGGTGATGTGTTCGTGTTGAGGGATGCCGAGGACGAGTCGGCTGCGGTGTTCTGTATGGTCTGGAGATTGCGGAGCAGAGACTTGTTAATCCCGGCGTAGAGGGCGTTTCCGTAGTCCAGTCTGCTGGTTATGAGTGCATGGGTGACGGTCTTCCTTGATTCGGGGAGGATCCATTTGAAGGTCTTCCGGAGGATGCGGAGGGTGTTGAAGCAGCTGGAGGTGACGGCGCTGACCTGTCAGGTCATGGAGAAGGAGGAGTCGAGTATGATGCCGAGGTTTCGGGCGTGGTCCGTGGGGGTGGAAGGGCTGCCACGGGCGGTGGGCCACCAGGTGTTGTCCCATGCAGAGGGGGAGGGTCCGAGGACAAGGGCCTCTGTCTTCTCCGAGTTGAACTTCAGGCAGCTGCTGCTCATCCAGGATGCAACATCCTTCATTCCTTCCTAGAAGTTGAGTCTGGTGATGATGGGGTCCTTGGTGAGGGAGAGGATGAGCTAGGTGTCGTCGGCGTAGGATACTATGCTGAGTCCGTGCTGTCTGACGATGGCGGCGATGGGGGGCCATGTAGATGTTAAAGACCGTGGGGCTGAGCGACGATCCTTGGGGTACTCCGCAGTTGATTTCCGTGGGTTCGGAGAGGAAGGGTGGTGATGCAGCGCGTACAAGAAAACTATTCTCCTCCTAGGTCACTTATTGGTCAATCCAGGGGCAAACTATATTTTCTCACATCCACATGACGATGGGGCCCATAAACATCGCCTATCACACACGCACACACCTGGATTTCCTTTACACTTTTACGAAAATCTGTACTCCTAGGAGAAGCATGTGAACTAAATGGAAAACACCATTTATGTACCGCTGGAAAGAGCCGGGATATCTTATTACCTAAAACTATCGTTTTCTTTTCAGTTATTTCTTAAGATATTCCTGCTCATTGTTTTGTCGATGAATCATTCATGTAAGAAATTAGTTCATAGTGATTAAGACCAGCTAAATCACAATAACCAATTACTGGTGTCACAATCATTTAGTAAAATAACCACTGAGTCGTTTGATTTAAAGAATCTTAAATTTTATATAATTTTAAAAGCATGAGAAAGAATTAAACTTTTTATTCAATTATTCATTCATTATTCATTCAAATATTTATTAAGCATAATCAATTTTATTGCAGAAAGGAAATTTTTGTCATGAAGCAAATCCTAATTACCTGCCTACCTTCCTAATTTAGCCTAATGATTTCTAACCTACGTTTAAGAATTAAAAATAACCTGATTCTCATACTCAACTGGAAAATTAAGACAGCAACTGAAACTTCAGCTCGTCAGCATCAGCTACCTGCAACCCGTCTCATCTAACAGTCTTTCAGCATCTCCCGCTCAGTAATGGATCGATCAGGACCACCAAGCACAGGAAGCCACCAACACCAACAAGACTCTCCAACTCCGATCGTGACTGTGACCCCCTCCCACTAAGAGTAGGCCCTCTTATACCCTAATTCTAACTTTGCTAACTAATTGTTGCAACATTAATAACACGCTTTTCTTTCATTGGTCCATGCATGTCATCTTATTCATTCTTTTAATCAAGTTCTCTCGGATCCAAGGGTCCTTGGATCATTTCCTTTCTCACAGTTCAAGACATGTTTCCATCCGCTTCGATCAGTACATTTGTAACTTCTTTCGATACATTCGAGAACTCTGCAGGCATTGTCCTTTCTCTTAAAATGGTTTCCCACGGTTCTTTGCTGATCACCACGGCACACTATCAGTTCAATTAGGTCACATCAGCCTTGACCATTCTCGCATCCTAGCCTCTCAGCAACATCACGAGGTTAGCTTTTCTCCAACTTTTCTCCCTTGTCACGTGTTTCCCCGCACTTGCGCACTTCATTAACTGGCAGCCATTTTATATCGCCACTCGTTTATACTTAGAAGCACTATTTTGAAATAAACAAAACATAATTAAAATAGAGAAACATAGCCTTTTCATTTCCCTCCCGTCATCTACGTACCCCAATTAGTTATTACCTAGCAGAAAGCAACATTTAAGCTGTTCCTTACTTACCATCACTATTGTTTTTGCAACGACACGTTTATTTTCTATGAAGCACAAATCATGCATTTATTATAAATTAGTACGCATTTATTTTTATGTTATAATTAGACACACAGACATTCGTTAATAGATTATTCAGCACATACACTTGCGTATTACCCTTCCCCACGTACAGTGTTGATTAATACATTTAAACGAACATTTTATTAAGTATTTATAAAATTTGTTAGGGGTTAAAAAAATTATTTTCTCTGCTCCATCAACTCCCCCTTTGGTGATTTTTAAATCACCACATAAAACCCAAGTTATACTTCTTTTTCAGGCAGCATATGTCTTTCATCCTTTGCTTTTTGTTAGTTACACATCTGTTTCCCTTTCATCTTGTCTTCTTGTCTCCTTATACATGCTTTCTTTCATTTTCTCTAACTCAATTTCACCCATTTCTCTCTCTCTCTCTTTCATTATTCTGTTATTTCTTTTTATCTTATTTTGTCTTACTTTTCTTTTTATTCACGTTATTACAATTTTCAACACCATGGCTAACAATATTACTACAGTTGCTATTATTATAATTTTCCCTATCATTAGTCTACTCATTCTGGTCAACCAATTTGCTACGGAAGAAAACCCTCTACCAAGTTTTCCCAAGACACTTTCAACCTCCAGTGGAACTAGTTCTTTGTGCAAATTTGTAATATTTGTAATATACTTCTGTATATTTTCACTTTTATCAGGAATGTAAGTGCAACAATGTTGGACTTTCAGCATTCCACAGACTCCACCCTCTTTTGGCAAAAGAATATCACGGGCAAGCCGATTTTGCATCACCATAGCTCTCATGGCAACCATTTCGGTATTTACCATTAAGAACCCTCCCGCAGTATCTGTAGACAAACGATCTACTACTGTGGATAACTTCCGAATTTTAAATGCATTCAAAGATATTCCCACTGCTGGTATTAATGCTCCAAAAATATCACCTACAATTTCTGAAAAACTTTTCCTCTTTCTACGTGTAAAGCTATTAATCATCTTGTATGTTCCTTTTTCTTCTCTGTCCATATGAAAGATTTTTGGAAAGACCAGGCCTACATAGCAAGTTCCATACCAATGGTCCGGTAACCTGTAATAAGCTCTATTCCCACAAATATAATAGATACCTGGAAATATTGGATCTTTTCCACCTTTTCCACCTCCCAGAATTTGATAATTGTCATGGCAGATACTGGAACCTACAAAGTAATTGTCATAGACTGTCTTATTTCTCCTAATACACAACTTTCCTGTTTGCGGCCAATCTAATGTCATTGCTGCATTTATCTTTTTCCCTTCATGATTTCCTTCCTCAAACGTCCATAGATGTGTTCCTTCCTATTTTATTGCTTCTTTTTGAAATTTCATTCTTCTTTCTTCAACCATTTCTAAAAATACCTTTTCTTTCTTTAACTCACAGGTAAGGTTGTTATTAACTATTTCTTCTAAGGTTAATTTTCTATGTTCTAGAAAGAATTCTCCTAAAACTTTTGCTGGTTTTACTTTGTTAAGTTCTGGTACTACTGGAACGTTTGCAAAAATCTTATCTATATCAGTATAATAAGATTCTAATCTACCGGTTTTATAAAATAAACTTGCTATTACACTACAGGTTATTCCATAAGTTAGAGGTAGGTGATGATAAGTCACACCTTCTGACACTGATGCAGGCAACTGCATACAAACATAACAATCTCTCACATCCATTGTCTCTACATATTCGTACACCAATTTTGTAAAAACATTTTTAGAAAAGTCTGTTACTGATTTATCCTTATGTAATTCTGCACTACTTCTTAAAATAACTGGTTCTTTAATATTAGTTTCTTTTTCTAGTTTAGTATCATTCTTCGCTTCCATTACAGCTAAACTAATAGGAATTGTGATTGCTAAAACTATCCATATGGTCATTAATAAACCTGTACAAAAGCAGCACATTTTACACCATCTTTTTACAAACTCACATTTATCTCTTCTATCCCTAGTATTTTCCATTTTGCTTTTATCTTTTGTTTAAGTTTCAGAAAATTGTGTCACTACACCTCAGAAATGACTTCGATGCCACTCTGCTTTCAAAAAGTCTTTGCTTGGTACTTTAATTCTCTCCAGAATTCTTTCGTTGTCACATCCGGTGATTTGTCACATCCAGTAAAATTGTCATGTCCGGCAGAAGCACTATAAGTCTTCACTTCAGGTTTGTTGCATCTCACCTTTACCCATTCGACTTCTTAGTCTCTGGTTCTCGTGAGTGTTTCCTTCTTCTTTGTAATCCGTCAGTGCGATATATAGCCACTCAGGTGACTTATACTTTGCATTCACTTTCTTCGTTCTTTTAGACTTTTGTAGTCGTTTTCCACTTGGCTTTTCTTGTCCCTTTTGACTTGTTATTTCATTCACTTGTTCAGCACTTTCTTCTCCTGCTCTTATTATTCTATATCCCAATTTTCTTATATAGTTGCTGGGCCAATTATCTCCTTTTCTTGGCCTTTTGGCTTCACCTTCTTTTTCTTCTCTTTCTGATTTCCAATTTCTTTTTCTTGATTCAGTTTTTGCTTTTTCCTCTTCTCCACTCTCTTCAGTTTCGGCTTCAACTGTTTCACTATTGTCTCTTATTTTGAAGCTTATGATCTCGTCATCTCTTACTGGTGGATCGGTCTTCTCCTTCTTGTGTTCCCTTATTACTGTCCCTCCTCGGTGTTCTTCCGATTTGGTGTTTTCCTCACTTTCTACTTCTAAATTTCCCTGTTCTTTTGTTTCTCTATCTGTCCCTATTGCTCCTCGGGGTTCTTCTCGATTCTCTAGCTTTTTGTGTACTTCTTTCCCTACTTCGTCTATTAATATTATTTCTGAAGGATTTCCACCATAACTTGTACTTGGTTGCTCATCTAGATCATTTTCTTGCTCATTTTCTTCTCTAATTGGTTTATAACCCCAAGTTCTCCTTCGAAATTCTTCACAGTTTGCAACTGAATCATCAGATCCTGAACTTGTGTCAGATATTTCCAGATGTCGACTTACAGGTCGATCTTCAGGTTCTGGAATTTCTGAATTTCTTTCTTCATCTTCTTCCTCTCTAGAGGAGCTCGCAGTTGGGGTTTCCAGATGTCGACTTTCAGGTCGATCTTCAAGTTCTGGCACCCTTTCTCTTATTCTTGTTGTCCCAGCCGTTAAACTTTTATCCCACACTTCCAGACGTCGACTCACATGTCGATCAGTAGGTTCTTGAACTCTGATTGTGTGGCTGGCATGGACCCAGTTCTTCACTCCTGCACACTTGACTGCAGTCGTTGTCACTAGGATTACCTGTCGTGGTTCGTCCCAGCGAGGAACTAGACAGTTTCTTCTCCTGTGGATTTTTATACGGACCCAGTCTCCTGGATTCAAGTCGTGGGCTGGTTTTCTTTCAAGAGTGGTCGCATCCGGTCCAACCTGATGAAACACAGAACGCACCACATCAGCCAGTCCCTTGCAATAATCCAGTACTAGATCATCAGTTATAGTCAATAACTTGTTGACAGGTACTTGTGCTTGTCTCATTGCTCGTCCCATGATCATCTCATGAGGACTAAGTCCAGTTTTCTTTTCAGGGATGCTTCTGATGGTCATCAGAACAAGGGGCAGTGCATCTGGCCATTTGAGTCCTGTAGCTTGACACATTTTTCCTAATCTGTTCTTAATTGTTCCATTAATTTGCTCTACTACCCCAGAAGCCTCTGGTCTGTAAGCACAATGTAGTTTTTGTTTAATACTCAATGCTTCGCAAATCAATTGGATCAACTCATTTTGAAAATGTGTTCCTCTATCTGTCTCAACCGTGACTGGAAAACCATACCTTGGAATGAACTCTCGCAGCATAAGTTTTGCCACCGTTGTTCCATCATTCCTTCTAGTGGGGTATGCCTCCACCCAACGAGAAAACAAACAGACGACCACTAGAACATATTTTAGTCTGTTACAAGGGGGCATTTCGATAAAGTCTAATTGCATTCTAGTGAACGGACCTCCTTCTCGTCCTATTGTTCCTAGACTCACTACCGTCTTTCTTCCTGGGTTAAACTGCTGACAAATAAGACATCTTTGACAAAGGCTTTCAGCTATCGCTCTGAATTTTGGGTTATACCAAGTTTGTCGGAAAAGTCTGATCATTGCATCTCTCCCAATATGAGCTTGTCCATGGTACATCCGTGCCATGTCTGCAATCATGCTATCAGGCATAACTGGTCTTTCATCTCTGTACACCCACACACCATTATTTTCCTGTCTTCTACATCCTGCTTTTATCCAGTAATCTTTTTCCTCATCATTTGCAGCTTCCTGCAACTGTTTTACTTCATCCCATGTCTCGACAGTGTTAGTAAAAAGCAAAGGAGAAGAGATATGCTCCCTTTCTCTGTTTTTATTCAGGGACACCATGTTCTCTGCACAATATTTGGCGATCTCATCAGCATAGCTGTTGCCAACAGCTATGTAATCTTCGGTTTTCTTATGTGCCTTGCACTTCACTACAGCTATTTGTTTAGGCAGCTGTATCGCCTCAAGCAGCTTTTTAACAAAATCTCCATTTCTGATAGGTGTTCCTGCAGACGTCAAGAAACCTCTTTGTG
This sequence comes from Calotriton arnoldi, assembly GCA_963921515.1. Taxonomy (NCBI): domain Eukaryota; kingdom Metazoa; phylum Chordata; class Amphibia; order Caudata; family Salamandridae; genus Calotriton; species Calotriton arnoldi. The sequence goes on from CAWUFW010007127.1 coordinate 514,392, forward strand.
ACCAAATCTGACCGAAGTCATGTACGATACCGAAACCATATTGGCTATCGGTCACAATCGTGACTCGCACATTTCTTCCTAATTTACATGCTTGAATCAAAGCAATCAGTTCCGCAACTTGTGCAGACCTTATTCCTTTCAGACAAGACGCTTCCATCACAGTTGCCACTGTGCACACTGCGTAAGCTGCGCTTAAAACTCCTTCTTTCGTTCTCAAACATGAGCCATCTACAAACATGACATCATCTGATTCCTTTAACGGTTCATCTTTTATGTCAGCTCTTGGTTTTGTGCAATATTCCAGCACATTCAGACAATCATGATCTACTTCGTCTTGTTCAATTATACTCTCTTCATCTGGCAATGATGTTGAAGGATTCACATTCATGCATCTAGTCTATGGTCACATTTTCAGCACTCAAGATTACTTTTTCGTACTTAGTCAGCCGACTATGTGTCATGTACTGTGTTTTTGTTCTTGTCAAAAGAATTTCTACTGAATGGGGAACATATACTCTCAGTGGATACCCCATCACTATACCTTCACTTTGTTCCAGACTTACACAAGTAGCAGCAACTGCTTTCAAACATCCGGGCAATGCTTTTGCTATAGGATCTAAAACAGCTGAAAAATAAGCAATTGGTCTTTTCATTGTTCCATGTTTTTGTACCAGTACTGAAAACGCACATCCATCTCTTTCACTGCAGTACAATTCAAAATCCTTCTCATAATCAGGCATGCCTAAAGCAGGGGCCTCACACAATTTCTTTTTCAACTCTTTGAAAGATTTCATTTCTTCGTTATTTAACTCAAAAGGGTCTCTTACATCTTTCTTGGTCAACTTTTGTAATGGTTTTGCAATCAAAGAGAAACCACTTATCCATTGTCGGCAATATCCAACCATTCCCAGAAACATTCTTACCTCTCTTTGCGTCATTGGTGCTCTCATTCCTTGAATCATTCTTACTCTTTCTGTCGCTATCTTTCGCACTCCTTTCTCAATTTTATGCCCTAAATATTGAACTTCTTTTTGGCAAAATTGCAATTTTGAAGGGGACACTTTATGTCCTCTTTTCTCTAGATGGTTCAGTAAAGCAATTGTATCACTTACACATGCTTCTTTTGTTTTCGATGCCACTAATAGGTCATCGATATACTGCACCATCACTGACTTTTCTGGCATTTTCAAATCTTCCAGAGATTTCTTTAGAATCTGATTAAAGATTGAGGGGCTTTCTGTATACCCCTGAGGAATTCGGCACCATGCCAAAATACGCTCTCCGAACCGGAACGCAAATAATGGCTGGCTATCTGGATGCAAAGGAATAGAGAAAAATGCGTGACACAAATCTATCACTGTGTACCACTCAGCTTCGTGTGGAATTTGATATAGAATTACTGCAGGGTTTGGCACTATTGGACAACAGGGCACAACTATTTTGTTGATCTTTCTCAAATCCTGTACTATTCTATATGTTCCGTTTGGCTTTTTCAGTCCCATAATAGGTGAATTACATGGACTGCTCATTATTTCTTTTAGAATTCCCTGTTCAATCATTTTATTTATTACAGGAGTTATTCCTTCAATTATTTCTGGAGTTAATTTGTACTGTGGCGTATTCGGGTAAGTTGTTCCTTCTTTTACTGTTACTTTTACGGGATCAACTTCTTTCATTAATCCAATATCTTCTCCTGTAAAATCCCACACACTTTCTTTCACTGCAATTTTTAGTTCTTCTGGAAGTTTTTCTGCATCAAATGCAGGAAACAACCCATTCATTTCAGGTTCCTGATTCATCAAAGTTACTTTATACAATACATCTTCATCTGAGGTCTGAAATCCAATTCCATCTGGTGTACAATAAATTGTGCAATTCATCTTGCACAAGAGGTCACGACCTAAAAGATTTACAGGACTACAATCGCACACTACAAATTTATGCATTTTGCTAAAAGAACCAATTTTTACTTCCACTAATTCAGTAAGTGGGGTTTTAATCTGCTGATTTGCTACTCCTACCACTTGGATGCATTCACCTTAGAGAGGAAGGTTTGGAATTTCCACTGATCTAACAGTAGAACGGGTAGCTCCAGTATCGACAAGGAATGTTACATTTGCACCATTCACTTCTCCATCCACAAAGGGACCAGACTGATCTACCTCTAGAGTTGCGCCAAGTACGCACTCTTTTCCCTCTCCTGGGCACCGTCAGAAACTTTCATCCGGCTCATCCTCACTCTGACGCAACCAATACTGAGAAATGTTAGCTGCTCGCGGCAACTGTGTTACCTGCTCTCCTCCGTAGAATCCTGTTTCTGTACTGTATCTTTGCTGGTTAACAGTGTTGGGAAGTGGTGGTTGCGGCACCTGACTTTGTTGAACAACTACCTCATTCTGCACCTGTGGGGTTAATGATTGATTTTCCGGATTAGGTTTAGGTGGGAACTTACACTCGTTTCTCCAATGCCCTAATTTTCCGCAATTATGACAGGGCCATTTCTTCTTTGCCTCCTCTAGACTCACTTGACCTTTCCCTTTACCTATGTTAGGTCGCATTTTATTCTGTCCTGTTTCATTCCCACTATTACTATCCAATTGAGCTTCTTGTTTTTCTGCCACCTTCACCTGTGCCCACATTGCCTTCTCTTTCAATTTACGCTGTCTACTCTCAATATCATCACTGCAATACTTAGCATACCTCAGCACATCATCGACTGTGCCATTCTGCCAATTAATCATATGCTGTTTAATCATTTCACTAATCTCTGGTTTCAATCCAAACACAAATCTGTACACAAAATGACTCATATCTTTTTCACTTAATTCCTCATATCCACTATACTGCTTGAAAACCAACAACAACCTCTCATAATAGGCGTGTACAGACTCCTTACTTTCCTGTGTAGTTCTATCGATTTTTACCCAATCTGTCTCTTTAGGAGGAATCTTATTCTTCAAAAAGGTAATCACCTTATCATACTTCTTCATCACCTCAGGACCTGGAGCTCCTGTCTTAGGATCTCTTGGATATTCTGTAGTTGGCCAGTCAACTGTAATCTTACATTCTGACCACAAATCAGTTGGTACCACTATGTCAAATAATCCATCTAAATCTATCCACAACACCTTTGAAACCTTTACAAACCTCTCTACTTGTCGGTACCATTCAACTGGTTTCTCTCTTAGCTTCGGAAAGTCATTTGTAAATGACAGTATATCCTGCCTAGTCCAGGGAACGTGCACATAACTACCACCTGGAGTTTCTCTCATAGGGTATTCTCTGGCAACAGGTTCCTTTTCAGTTATCATAAAAGCCAAAGAAGCTTTGTCTGTAGTTTTCTCATTCTTCTTTGTCCATCTAACCTTCCATCTGTCCACATCACCCCATTTTCTCAACAACACAATTAACTCTTTTATCTGTGTCAGCCTTCCTGCCGTGTTCAAATTTTCAATATCTTTTTCACAAAAGTCTACTCTATATGGTTTCTGCAACGTTTTCACTTTCGCAAAGTCTATTCCAATTTCACTGGCTACTTCTTCTAGTTTGTCATGTAAATTCTTTGCTCTCCATGTAATACTTTTGCACAGAAACATTATTTCATCATCCTGGTAATTTTTTATCTTTTCTGTACCAATCGTTCCTAGAATTAATTCTTCCATGTCAATTTTTAACCTAATTACATCTAATGGTTTTTCTTCTGGTTCTTTTATTTTAAATGCCTTCATCCACTCATTTAACTCATCAGGAGTCGGACCTATGGGTGTATTATTTAGTTCTACCCAATTACCACTCTTTTCAGGAGTCTCTGTTGCAGATTCTGTTACCATATGCATTTTCCTACCATTGCACTCATTCACAGTCAAATTTGTAGGTGGACTTGGTCTGTAAGTACTAGCCAAATTACTTGTACTTGCACTTTGTTCCATCCTTTCTTTTTCTCTCTGAAATTGTGAACTCATGGGAATCACTAAAGATCGCTCATCAATTTTCTGATTCTCAAAAACTGGTATTACTGGACCTATTGTTACAGGCACAGTCACTGCTTCCATATTTTTCGTTAATTCTCTAATCTTCTCAGTTAGTTCTTTTGTTGTCCTTGCTAATTCGCTTGCATTGTCGCTTTCTATTCCTTCATTTTGTGAAGTTCTCATTTGATCTTGTGACCTATTTATTTCAATTCTTTTTTCCGGACTTTTATTTCGCATAGTCTCTATTAGCGGCGCATTTGGTGTCACCACTGTAGAACTCTGCTGATACGGAGGTGGATTTCTATTTAAAATATCTTCCAGCAATTCATCATCCGTTTCGCTCTCATGCATATATTTCTCCCTCTCCATATGTTTCTTTTTCTCAGTCCGTTTTCTCTTAGTCTCTTCCTCAACTGTAAAAGCTGGAAACAAACCTCCTGTCATGTTAGCACATCTCCATCGTTTTATTCTATCTTCATGATTTATTCCCCACATTCTTCCAGGCATAAACTCATGATCTCTTAAACCTCTGAATCTCTCTCGCTCATACATCTCATCCTCCCATTCTGTCAACGCTTCAAACTGTGTCGGTCTAGGTCTAGGTTCTAGATTTGTCATCTTTTCTCGCAAATTTCGCAAAACCGCTACACTAAACGAACCATTCTCAGGGAAAGCTAAAGCACCATCATTCTTCGTATACTTTGCCCAATTTTCCAACCATATGCATGTATGATATCCATATTTCAGCATCATATGTGAAGCTGCTGATTTCGGCGGAGGAATTACTTGTCCCTCTCTAGTCACAACCTTTTTGTCTTTCTTAAAGAAATTCTTTATTTTTGTCGTCCATGACGTTCTCTCCCTTTCATACTCGTAATACGGCATATTTTCGATTTGTTTTTCTCTTCACACTAGCACTGTTCTGTGTACGGAACTTCAACCAATTACAGCGCGACTCACACTAACGCACCAATCAGAACAATTCCCTTCGTCCGCGAACCAACCAATCCTAGCGCGGCACTTTTCTACGTCACTCCTGACTCTGTGTTCACGTGACTAGCGCACTATCCAATCCTAGCGCGGCACTGTTCCACGTCACTCCTGCTCTTTTACCCCTCCTTTACAAAATTTATCGGCAATTTTTCTTTTCACTGTTTTCTCCGTTAGTTACAACAATTAAAACAATTCCATAGTCTGATTCGCTAAACAAAAGTGACAGCTTTGTCCTTGTACACAAGAATCCTGTATTTCCAGTAGGCAGCGCTTACCTCTACCCTACCACAGAATTATTAACTCTCGCCGATAAAGTAGCACTTCCCTCTACCTTACCCTTCTTTCAAGCAAACAATTTACTCGTTTCTCTGGGGATAAGACACATGTGGAGACTAGGCTCCTGAGAATTAAGGCCAAAGTTTCACAAGAAAACGTGATTTGCTATTTCAGTTACACACCTTTCGTACAGAAAATCCCTAACATAACACAACCTGTGTTATTACCAAAATGAATTCAGACCATGTACCAAATTCCATGTGACTTCTCTTGCCACACGTGTTCCACTTCCTACATCCCAGAAGCGTGAAAACTCACATATAACATAACACGACTCAACATATAGTATTAGTCATATAAAAAAAAAAAACAATAATCAATAAACAATAATCATTAAACTAATCTATAGAAAACCATAACTCTGCTACCAAGAAATCTGATGCAGCGCGTACAATAAAACTATTCTCCTCCTAGGTCACTTATTGGTCAATCCAGGGGCAAACTATATTTTCTCACATCCACATGACGATGGGGCCCATAAACATCGTTCATCACACACGCACACACCTGGATTTCCTTTACACTTTTACGAAAATCTGTACTCCTAGGAGAAGCATGTGAACTAAATGGAAAACACCATTTATGTACCGCTGGAAAGAGCCGGGATATCTTATTACCTAAAACTATCGTTTTCTTTTCAGTTATTTCTTAAGATATTCCTGCTCATTGTTTTGTCGATGAATCATTCATGTAAGAAATTAGTTCATAGTGATTAAGACCAGCTAAATCACAATAACCAATTACTGGTGTCACAATCATTTAGTAAAATAACCACTGAGTCGTTTGATTTAAAGAATCTTAAATTTTATATAATTTTAAAAGCATGAGAAAGAATTAAACTTTTTATTCAATTATTCATTCATTATTAATTCAAATATTTATTAAGCATAATCAATTTTATTGCAGAAAGGAAATTTTTGTCATGAAGCAAATCCTAATTACCTGCCTACCTTCCTAATTTAGCCTAATGATTTCTAACCTAAGTTTAAGAATTAAAAATAACCTGATTCTCATACTCAACTGGAAAATTAAGACAGCAACAGAAACTTCAGCTCGTCAGCATCAGCTACCTGCAACCCGTCTCATCTAACAGTCTTTCAGCATCTCCCGCTCAGTAATGGATCGATCAGGACCACCAAGCACAGGAAGCCACCAACACCAACACGACTCTCCAACTCCGATCGTGACTGTGACCCCCTCCCACAAAGAGTAGGCCCTCTTATACCCTAATTCTAACTTTGCTAACTAATTGTTGCAACATTAATAACACGCTTTTCTTTCATTGGTTCATGCATGTCATCTTATTCATTCTTTTAATCAAGTTCTCTCGGATCCAAGGGTCCTTGGATCATTTCCTTTCTCACAGTTCAAGACATGTTTCCATCCGCTTCGATCAGTACATTTGTAACTTCTTTCGATACATTCGAGAACTCTGCAGGCATTGTCCTTTCTCTTAAAATGGTTTCCCACGGTTCTTTGCTGATCACCACGGCACACTATCAGTTCAATTAGGTCACATCAGCCTTGACCATTCTCGCATCCTAGCCTCTCAGCAACATCACGAGGTTAGCTTTTCTCCAACTTTTCTCCCTTGTCACGTGTTTCCCCGCACTTGCGCACTTCATTAACTGGCAGCCATTTTATATCGCCACTCGTTTATACTTAGAAGCACTATTTTGAAATAAACAAAACATAATTAAAATAGAGAAACATAGCCTTTTCGTTTCCCTCCCGTCATCTACGTACCCCAATTAGTTATTACCTAGCAGAAAGCAACATTTAAGCTGTTCCTTACTTACCATCACTATTGTTTTTGCAACGACACGTTTATTTTCTATGAAGCACAAATCATGCATTTATTATAAATTAGTACGCATTTATTTTTATGTTATAATTAGACACACAGACATTCGTTAATAGATTATTCAGCACATACACTTGCGTATTACCCTTCCCCACGTACAGTGTTGATTAATACATTTAAACGAACATTTTATTAATTATTTATAAAATTTGTTAGGGGTTAAAAAAATTTATTTTCTCTGCTCCATCAGTGGCAGTCTGATTCTTTGGGTTCTGCCGGTGAGGAAGGAGCGGATCCAGTCGCGGGCAGTTCCCTGTATGCCGGCGTCGTGGAGTCTGGCAGTGAATGTGCGGTGGGAGACAGTGTTGAACGCTGCAGAGAGGTCGAGTAGGATCAGGGCTGTGGTGTGTCCTTGGTCGAGGAGGGTGCGGATGTCGTCTGTGGCGGTGAGTAGAGCGGTCTCGGTGCTGTGGTTGCTGCGGAATCCGGATTGGGAGGGGTCGAGGATGGAGTTTTCTTAGATGAATTTTGTTAGCTGGGCATTGACAGTCTTCTCGGTGACTTTGTCCGCGAAGGGGAGGAGGGAGATGGATCGGTAGTTCTTGAGGTCCGTGGGGTCTGCTGAGGGCTTCTTGAGCAGGGGTCTGACTTCTGCACGTTTCCAGTTGTCGGGAAAGATGCCGGTCTTGAAGGTGGCATTGATGGTGCGTCGTAGTTCTGGAGCGATGGCGGTGGCGGCTCTGTGGAAGATGTGCGGCGGGCAGGGGTCCGTGGGGGTTTCTGCGTGGATGCCTTTCATGGTCGAAGTGGTGTCTTCGGTGGTGACTGGGGTCCAGGGGGAGATGGTAGGTTGGCTGGCGTTGCTGGAGAAGGAAGTGGTTTCGGAGTCAGGTGTCTGGTTGTTGAAGTGGTCGTTGAAGAGGACCTTGATTTTCAGATGGAAGTAGGATCCGAGCTTGTTGCAGAGGTCCTGGGAGGGGGTGATGTCCGTGGTTTCGCTGGGGGGCTTGGTGAATTCCTGGATGACGCTGAAGAGTTCCTTGAAGTTGCTGGAGTTGGCGGGGATCTAGTTTTGGATGAAGGTCCTTTCGGTGGATCTGATGCGTTGGTTGTACTCCGTCATGGCGTTCCTGTAGGTGGTGCGATCTTCCGAATGTTTTGCTGTTTCTCCAGTTCTTCTCGAGACGTCTGCAGGTCGGGCAGACCTGCTGATACTGGTAACTAAGGCAGACCTGCTGATACTGGTTTCTAAGGCAGACCTGCAGGCACTGGTTTCTAAGGCAGACCTCCAGGCACTGGTTTCTAAGGCAGACCTGCTGACACTGGTATCTAAGGCAGACCTGCTGACACTGGTATCTAAGGCAGACCTGCTGACACTGGTATCTAAGGCAGACCTGCTGACACTGGTTTCTAAGGCAGTGCTGCTGGTACTGGTATCTAAGGCAGACCTGCTGGCACTGGTATCTAAGGCAGACCTGCTGGCACTGGTTTCTAAGGCAGACCTGCTGGCACTGGTTTCTAAGGCAGACCTGCTGGCACTGGTTTCTATTATAAGGCAGACGTGCTGGCACTGGTTTCTAAGGCAGACCAGCTGGCATTGGTTTCTAAGGCAGACCTACCTGCACTGGTTTCTAAGGTAGAGCTGCCGGCACTGGTTTCTAAGGCAGACCTGCTGGCACTGGTTTCTATTATAAGGTAGACGTGCTGGCACTGGTTTCTAAGGCAGATCTGCCTGCACAGGTTTCTAAGGCAGAGCTGCCGGCACTGGTTTCTAAGCCAGAACTGCTGCCACTGGTTTCTAAGGCAGACCTGCTGGCACTGGTTTTTATTCTAAGGCAGACCTGCCGGCATTGCTTTTTATTCTAAGGCAGACCTGCTGGCACTGGTTTCTAAGCCAGACCTGCTGGCACTGGTTTCTAAGCCAGACCTGCCTGCACTGGTTTCTAAGCCAGACCTGCCGGCACTGGTTTCTAAGGCAGACCTGCTGGCACTGGTACTGGTTTCTAAGGCAGACCTGCTGGCACTAAGGTGAAGCAATGGGTCTCCTCCCACGTGCAGCACAAAAAAGGCAGCACCCGCAACATGGCAGCTGCGGCGCAGATCGGGCAGGCCGGCTCCAGGGGCAGTCACGGCCACACAGCTCCAATCCCGGGGGTCTCATAGAGGGCCCAGCAGTGCCATCGGCCAATGTATCGGCCCCGACGCTACCCACAGGACGTCAGTCCTGGCACACCAGATTACGCCGCACAGGCCCGAGGAGACACAGGCAGGAAGAACCACACTTCGGCACAGGCGGTCCAGCTGCAGGTAAGCGCAGGCCTCATGATCACAACATTAGGACCACAGCACACCTCGAAGGGTCCCGGGGGGGAGGGGGTATAAAAAACACACCGTTCCGCAGCTCGGCACTTTGCAGGCTTCCCATCAGAGGCAAAGGGTCCCGGACAGGCCCGGAGCAGCAATAGGCTGCATGTAATCTCCAGAGCAGGCCTAGTGAGGCCGTATCAGCCCGCAATGGTCTCCAGGACGCAGCTTCTTGTCAGGAACCCCGGGCTTTGCCGATACTCCTTCACTCACTGGGCAAAAGGCGATGACCTGCCACGCACTAAATATTACGATGAGGCAGGATTATGTAGGATTATGAGGCGGCCATCATGTGGCCAGACAGACTCTGCCTCCCCTTCTCCTAGAATTAAGGGGGCCTCAAATTCCATAAGTGCAGAAAGGACCTGGATTAGAGTTTTGATATCATCGATATTAGGACTATAGTAACTTGCCAAGATAAGTACCTTTTGTCTTACCTCAATTTCTGCGACTATCCACCTTCCACCCTCATCTGACTTATATCTTATTACCTCCACCCCAGAATTTTTCCTTATTACCATAGCTACTCCCTTCGTTCAATGCTGCTGGTCAGTTGGCAGATGCAAACCCATTGAGTCATACTTCACTTTGGGTAAGAGCTGTCTCTTTTTTCTATACCGGTAGTTTTAAAGTCGCTTTTTTCTTCTCATATATTTCCTCTACATTTTTAGAAGAAAATTGTCAACACGGATTCTCGTTTGATATTTCTTTACTAATTACGGACGTGTGTACCAATACACGCTGGACAGACTGTCAGACCCCCTCCCACTTACAGGGATGAGTAATCACAACCATCAGTTCCTGACAGCTCCTTAACAGGATTCAATCATTCCCAGTTAATTATTATGTACACATTTTTTTGTCTCCTTTCAAATAGTGCCTGGCTGGGCCCCATGTAAGTAATTACCTTTCCCAATACTCCGGCTGAGCCCATGTAAGTAATTACCTTTCCCAATACTCTTTTTGAGTCACTTTCTATACTGGTGTGCACTTCACCACTCTGACAGAATATTATAATAGATTCAGGTAATTGGGTAACTATACATTTTACCTTTCCTGTGGTTTCTCAGTTTTCCAGATCGCTGAACCATTTTCTTTATTTTTATATTTCAGGTGTATCTCATTGTTAGGTCCTGATGAGACCCCCTATTGCTTGTCGGTTCGAAACGCCGTCCTCACACATTTAAAACGAGCCATTGAACCCAGCTTTCACCAACGTTTCTGAAGGTTGTGAATAACTATTGTATACTTACTAAATGGTCGTTTTTGTATATTTTGAAACCTCAGTGTACGTCACAACTTGTCACTTTGATATACAGGTTCTAATTTCACTTGGGACACCTTACACTTCTTTCCTGATTCTACTTCAATTTTGACATAAACAGTATTTCATTTTATTCTTTGGGCTCTATGGCTCTTCTTCTGAGTTGGCGCATCTTTACCCATTATTAATGCCATTGTGCCTAACTGTTATTATTATTGTTAAATTCCATATTTTTTCCAAAGGTACCATTGTCTTTTGATATATAATATATACCCTGGTTCCTTGTGAGTAGGGTGGCCTTGTTTCCCTGAATGCTGGTCAGTTGGTAGCATTTTATCCACTTATCTTTGTCTCAGCATAAAATCTTTGAACTCAGGAGATGAGTCTTCTGAAGGATGACTACATGTGACCTAGTCTACCTCACATATTGCAGTAAGGGCCATTGTTTCCTGGCTGCCTGCAGTCCATTAACATTCCAGCATAAAATAGGGAGGGCCTGAGTCCCCTGTTAGTCACCCATTCTCCAAATATTCATTTAGACCTATTTGTCTGAGCCAGGAACTACCAAATTACCAATTATAACTCATTGAGGACAAAACTTGTTTTTTCTTTTTAGGTCTCGCCTTGGCAGCGCATGCGCTGCATGCGCAGTCTCAGCGAGACTTAAAGTAATCTGTATATTGGCTTCAACTCCGTGTAATTTCTCCTGCCCCTCGCGATTGGTTTCAGTCTGGCATTGCTGTTGTTTTCTTGATTTCTGTTGGCTGTTGGCCCTATGGTAACTTCCGTGTAGTCCCGAGGCAGCGGCGCCTAACTACAGTTTCGCTCCGCTCGCACTTAATTGCGTGCAGTGTGCCATCTGGTTGGGGGCGTGGCCCCCCTCCTCTCCCTCGTTCCGCGCGGCCGCTTGTTTTACTATTGCGTGCGTTCGCACAGTCATCTGTTTACTGACAAGGGTTGTTCTTTTTGCAGACCTCGCAAAGTCAGTCCCAGTTCCCACGATCCTTTCCGTGAGTTCTCTCCTGCATCCACAATATGGACAGGCCGTGTTATGCGCTATGTGTTCGTTTTAAATGCCACTAGCGCCTATGAACGTCTGGAGCGGAATATTTTATCTTTGACAAACGAACGTGAAAGGCAAACAGTCCTGCTTTCAGTCAGTCAGACGCCTCGCGCTGCTGTCGCGTGCATGTTGTTTTTTTTGTTGTTTATCCGAGCAGCCACTACTTGTGACTGGCTCTGCCCAGCTAACCTTTAGGGGAACCTCCTGTCAGGAAACGTCTTGATCTGCAGTCCGTGCTGTTTCCATCGCTTTATTATCCCGAATGATGCATGAAGCGTCTAAAGGCGGGCAATTCAGTACGAAGCGCTATGAAGCATACATATGTTGTCTGTTCATCCACCTGCAGACTGGGCTCAGTGTATAGGGAAGCAGTGTGAAGTCCAGTTTCTTAAGGCTAAGAGGTGCCTAGAAGCGATTCAGTTCACATTGGGGTGCTACATAAGGGTCTACACTTATTCATTCATTCTGCTTATACAAATGGGTAGCTGAAATCGCAGTTTTCTTACCAGAAGAGGGAGGTAGCTGTCTTCGTGTAGGGAGGGGGGGTCCTGACGGTGACCTATAGAGCCAGGGTCATGCCAGTGCACTGGGTCTGTGCAGTGCGGCAAACTAGCTCAGTGGGTTAATGCATTCGCTGCAGAGAGAGGTGTGTACAACCTGCTGGTCGCAGTTTTGAATTTTAAGGTTAACTCGGCATTTCATCATTTCAAAGTCGGTGAAATCAGTATCCATGCTTCGAGGATTGGTGTCTGTAGTAACAGCGCAGAGAAGCCACTAGAGTGCGGCAGCTACTGTACGAGGACAGAATTTATTAAACTATTGGGACGGGGTCTGTGCTTCAGTGCGCTGCATCTTTGTGTTACCTTATTCACATTTGTAAAGCGCCAACCACCATTGTCATGGCACTTTGAGCACTTGTTCTATTCGGGCGCCCTTACCTTCAGATCTGGGGACGCCATCAAACTGCGGGAAGTTTTGGTTGACAGGGTGTGCTGGGTTTTGTGTGGTTGCAGTGTTTGTTCATTGTTTAGACTTGGCGGAAAGCGTAGGGGGCTTTTAGTTTAGATAACGTCACCAGAACTCATGAGTTTTAGATTTTGAGGGGCCCTTTCAATATTAATAACTCATCCAAGTAGTAACACAGAGCGGTACACAAAACATTTTTGTTGTAGCAGACGCTTTCAAACGTCAGGATTTGTACATAGAACAGCTGGTGTGCGTTGCCCGGTCGAGACCTGATCACAAAAACAGGATGTGGTGGGCGTGGCCAGAGGCAGTGCTGGACAGCACACTTTGCAGTTTCATTTTTTTTTATATTTACTTCTTGAAGCACCAAGACATAAACTTGCCAGAACCCCTTGCATTTTTCTTTTTTTGGGGGGGTTAAACGATTAACTGGCCACACCCGATTTGGGGATACCTGAGGTTTCTGCAGAGGGCATAGCTCACTGAACCCCAACCCAGGCTGCCGTGTTGGGCACCAAGAATTTGACAGCCATACATCAGTTGTTTTTCGTTCGACTGTACAAAGCTCGCTGGCATGAAACTGCTCTCTTTCAATGTAAACATGCATTTTCCAAAGAGGAATTTGAAACTGTGGAGATTTTAAGGGCTCTGGATTTGGGAAGATCAGGAAACTCGCTTGCCCAAGTTCACACAGTTTGGTCAAGTGGAGATTCCGATATTTGACCACGTGTCACCTGGTTTCACAGCCAAAATGTATCCAAAGCAGGCAACACCTTTCCCCTGCTTCTCTCGTGAGGCTTGTTTACCCAGACCCACGGCTTATCCTCGTCTGAACCCCCAGACGCCCCGAGTCTTGGCATGTGCAACTGTCACATGTGAGCGGCCTTGGGTTCTTTCACAGGGTGACCGGCTTCTATTTTTGGGTGCGTTAAGTGGCGCTAACACCCCTAAAGACCCCCTGAACATAAAACGCTCAGGCTGGTCATAAGAAATGGGGGCAGGGAAAGGTCATGCTGGGGTCGGTATTTGTGTGGCGAGGTCCTGGCCTCAGTCCGTCGTTGAAGAAACACGGAGACGGAGGGCAGCTGGCATTTGAGGATTCTAAAGGTTTAATAGAAGGTTGGCAGGGCTGGGGCAGAGTCATGCACAGACTGGCACTAACACCAGTTATTTATAGTGTTTAGAAAACCATGCAGGTGGCACTAAGTGCTGGTCCTATCAAACTTTGACCAAACGGCATGTTTGACTGAGAATGTGGCTTTTGCCGCATTTTCCCTAGAGTGAAAGATGCTCCTGCTGCTCTATGATTTTTTAATTTTCATTTGCTTTATACAGGTTCCGGGGCAACAGGACACCTAGAAGTTTGAAACATATTTATTTGAGGACATGCCTGACCCCTTTCTTCTGGAGCATATTTCTTTTTAAGTGATGCTGCAAACAGTGAACATTTTGACATTTTTCATAATATTTCCAACCCACGGGGGAGTCGCTTCCTACTTTCCTAGTGTTGTTTCTGCTACTCTCACTCTTACTCCGTGCGTGGGAGATGCGCGGGGCTCTGCCCCACCCACCTCCAGCTCGGCGACTTTCCTGCTCTCTGATCTGTAGGAGGACAGAGCAAACTGTATTTTCCCCCTCTGTCTTTCAAAGCGCTGTGTTGTTATTCACCGCCCGTCTTCAGTCAGGAATTTATTGTTGCTTTCAAAGTAAACTGCTGGGGGAGGAAAAGAAAAGCGGCCGAGGGGCTGACGAGGAGAGGGCAGGCTCCCCCAGCAGGATATGACGCCAGGAGTGCTGTAAAGGCTGTCGGTCCCCCCAGAGAAGGTGCTATTGTGCCGGCCGCCTTTATCTGGGCGCTTGGTGAGTGCCAGCGAGCCCGTCTCCTTCACACTCCCCAGTGCCAGCCCCTGCCTTCCACGGGCATCTTTATTTGCAATAGGACCATTCAGGGACTGTCACTCCGCACTACCCACTTATTCATGAGCGTCATCAATCAAAAGGACGAGGAGGGGGCAGGTTCCCCCTTTGAAATGGGGAAACAATGGCTCCTGAGCTCAAAGCACACCTCTCCTCTTCTGCCAGCCCTCTCCCCCCCGAACGATGTTTGAATTTCTTAAGCCACTGCTCCCATCCCAGCTCCGAAAATATAACAGGAAAGAAGGTGCATTAGAGGAAAGAGAACACCAGTAAGTCGGCGGGCCCCTTAAACCGCAATATATCAAAATGAACCCGTCTGATGTAAGGTCGAAAAATAAGCATCGGCCTAATGTCGCAAAATCGCCATGTTTTTTTTTTAGTATTAGGAGTATATTCCCAATCTACATTTCAACCAGAACAAGGTTATAAATAAAAATAATCGAAAGTTAGAGCAAAATCTGGAATAACTTCAGAAACGCAACCGGTGGCGGATGTTTGCAAACACCCTACCCTCTTTGACATTTGCCCCTCGCCCCGGCAGGTGTTGTCCGACTCAGGCGAACTCACTACAATGTACTGTAATTAATTTTTAGACTTAAACGACTCAAACTGAACAAGCATTGAAAATGCAATAGGTCTCGCCTTTGATTAAGTTAAAGCCATTTGCTTTGCTAATGGTATTGTATTCTAGCTTTGCATTATTTAGTGTATATTTGTGATATGTGCATATATTTGCATATATTTGCTCTCCCCCCACCCCTTTTGTCTGCCTCATGCTATTGTAATCCTCACTATACGAAATTAACACACATACTATTCTTATATTCATTCACCTCCCAAATCTGAAACACTGCTCTTTTCCTATTAATACTATGCTTTAAACTACTACACGGCTAACAAAACAATTCTAACTACATACAACTACAACATATCACAAATATACACTAAATAATGCAAAGCTAGAATACAATACCATAAGCAAAGCAAATTGCTTTAACTTAATCAAAGGCGAGACCTATTGCATTTTTAATGCTTGTTTCCTACATGCTCCCCACCTTGTGTGCCCCCACCCACGGGAACTCTCCCTTAGTTTCCACTTGGCATCTCGAAGCCTATTTGAGCTCCTCCTCCAGTTGTCATTTTAAATATTGTTCTGTTTTTCCTCTTTCCGACCTTATGTATGTAATAAAATCGTCCACTGCTTCCACCTCACAAAAACTATGCATTTTAATCCCCCACATTACTTCAACATTGTTTGGACTCTAGGCTGAACATTCGTTCCAACATTCCGCAGTCCCTCTATATGCTTGCATAGCACCCATTGCTTCTCTTCTGTGGCTCAAGAGATGTCTCATCAAATGAAAAAGGTACGCCCCTGGGCTTGCAAGGTTTTCTCCTTGAGACCTGAGCTTACGATTTCTTCTTTTACTGAATAAGATAAGAAATTGACAGACATTTTGTAAGGTTTCTTACGCCCTGGTTTTAACTTGAACGGGTCCCAATGCACCCTCTGGATTTCCTTCATAAGATCGACTGAGGAAGTGACTTGGGTAAAGGCATCTTTCAACAGATTCACCACAAAAAACTTCACATTGGTTCCCTAAGCTCCTTCTGCCACATTCAAAATTCTAAGGTTTTTTCACCTAGCGCTATTTTCCAACCTCTCTAGCTTATCGGTCAGCTCTTTATCTCCCTTCCTTAACCAGGAAACCTCCTGTGTGTTTGGATTCACCTCTGTACTCAGCTACAATACTCTGCTCTCAAGTGCCTCTGTACGGTTGGCCAGACCCACTATTTTTACTTCTAGACTCAAAACAGGACACCTGAACCTCTTTCTGGTTTGCCTCAGAGATGGAAAACAGACCTTTGACCTCTTGTGTTGGAGCTCCAACCATATCCTGTATCTTCTGGTACCCAAAAAGATCACTAGTTCCAAAAGTGGTATTCTCCTGGTCTGGTGACTGGTCTACCTCTAGTTGTGCCATTTCTCTTGTTTCTGCTGGAACCGAGGATACAACCTCTTCTGGGTATTCTTTTGCAAGGAGGGTGAATCGGTTTGCCAAAGGTAAGTCCGGGAATACTCCGGCCTAGCTTGACCTCTCCTCCTACATGCTCTCCTCCCTGTCATACCCCGTCAATGAGGCCCTCACTACATGGAAAACATTACCATCCTCTCCCCCCTTGCAGGACTTTTGTGGGCTCCAAGATCCATTCTTGTCATGACCCGCAAATCTCCTTCAACATATATGAACTCTGTAGGCATATCCGCTACCATTCCCCTAACAAGGTATTCCATATATACATTAAAGATATTGTGTTGATTATGGCTAAATAAAACACAGAGTCGTTTTAGGCTCAGGGGCTACTCTAAAGGGTCATACGTACTTCTGTTTTACTTTCTATGTTGCATTTTTCAGTTGGGCTTTAGAGAGACTACATTGCCCAGAAGTCTGTGCTGCCTCACAGGGCACACAGTTTTAGGCCATGACTCATAGCCGAACAGTTTCTAGCCATTGTTACTGATGACTCATAGGAAGTTACACGTGATTGCCACAGTGATTGATGACTCATAGGAAATTCCACCGTGATTGCTCACAGGAGGTTCAACAATAGGTAAGACTGCTCTATAAATATGATTGTGCCCTACCGTCCTTGCTTGTTAGTCTCTGACGTCAGCAGGACCAGTCGAAGCCGTGGCACACTTGCAAATCCTGAGATAAGCACAAGACCGAGTGAACAGGGTCCCGTCAGCGTCTTCGAGGAATCGGGGAACAAGAACAGCGAGTGATCAGGAAGCTGCAGCATCAGAAGCAGTAGAGAACTTCAACACGGCTCCAAGATTCTACCAAGAATATCACTTCAGAAGGAGCTGTGGGATAGTCTTCACCCAGTTGAGCCTGCGTAGTTGGTGGCAGATCGAATAGCGACAAGCCATGTTGGCACAACAAACAAGAGGCAAGTGCGGGTCAGTATGGAACGCAGGTGGGCTCCACTTTTGTACAAATCTTGTTGGCATAAGAGTGGGTGGGCCCTGCTAAACAATTGCTTAGATATTTTTGTTCACATAAACAAATGATTAGTGCGGAGTGAGGAAACTTTGCTTTAATTAAAGATTGAGAAAATATATTTTTCCTTTGGCAGACCACTTACCATTTCATCATTATTAAACTCAGATTTACCTCACTCCCATACAGCTGTCATTCATACACCACTCCACTCTTCAATAGGCAAAAGGGAGTATATCAATATGTATAATCTTTTAGATAAAGTGTGCCACTACTCAAATGTACATATGTTTATAAAACGTACTTTATTTTTAAAAATATTTTCTTTTTGTGTCTTCTACTTCAACACAAGATTATCAGTTTGCATCTTTAATTTAAAACACATTCATCAATAGTTCCACCACATAATTGTTACATTAACAATACAATAGGTACAAAGGATGAGTATACCCCTGGAAGAGAACTAGGATTACAGGTAAGTAACTTATCCTTCTCTTCCAGGGGATACTCATCAATGGTCATAAGCACTGAATAGAGTAGCAAGCCCATCCCTGGACCCTGCGGACGAATACCTGCGTAACAAGTACATTCTGAATTAAACAATTATCCAAACAAATTCCTCAAGGATGCTTGCCCAAACTGAGCATCCGCTTGAGTATCAGAATCTAGGCAGTAATGGTGGGCAAAGGTGTGAACCGACCGCCATGTAGCTGCTTTACATATCTCCTGAATAGGTAAATTTTTAAGCAGTGCTGCAGTAGCCGCTTTACCTCTCGTAGAGTGAGCCCTTGGCTTGCCAGAAAGCTGTTTATGAGCTAACTGATAGGCTAATGTGATGCAAGACACTATCCATCGAGCAATGGATCTTTTAGAAGAGGGAACCGAGTGCGCATTGGACCATAGTTAACAAAGAGATGGTCAGACTTCCTTATATCCTTCGTTCTATCCAGATAGAATTTTAGCACCCTTTTCAGATCAAGTGAATGCAAAGCTCTTTCAGGAGGCGTGTTAGGATTAGGAACAAATGTGGGTAGAGTGACAGACTGATTAATCTGAAAATCTGAAATCACTGTAGGTAGGAAACTCGGGTGAGTTCTCATGACCACTCGATTCGCATGGAACACGAGATAAGGCTCTGCGGAGCATCAGGCCTGAATCTCGCTTACCCTACGAGCCGAGGTAATTGCCACTAGAAAAGCGACCTTCCAAGAAAGGTGCTGTAGAGAAGCCTTGTGGATGGGTTCAAAAGGGGACCCATTAATTTAGAAAGGACCACATTAAGCTCTCAGGTAGGGGAAGGTAACCGAATTGGAGGGTAGACCTTTTTTAGCCCTTCCAGGAAGTCTTTAACAACTGGCATTTGAAAGAAGGAAGCCTGATTAGGAGACTTCCTATAAGCTGTAATTGCTGCCAGATGTACTCTGATAGAGAAACATTTTAAGCCTGTTTTAGCTAGGTTCAAAAGATATGGCAAAATAACCTGTTCTTGACCCCTGATAGGGTCATGACCATGAGCTGTACACCATAAATAGAAACGCTTCCATTTGAAAGCATATGACTTTCTCGTCGAAGGCCTTCTCGCTTCCTTTAAGATCTGCATACAGTCTTGCGAGAGGCCTAGGTGACCATATTGTAAGACCTCAGGATCCATGCTGTCAATCTCAATGACGGGAGGTTGGGATGGAAAACCTTCCCTCCTGACCTGGTTAGCAGATCCAAAAGGCATGGCAACCTCCTCTGCTGTGTCTAGGATAAGTGTAACAGGTCTGTGTACCACCACTGGCGAGGCCACTCTGGTGCGATCAGGAGCATTTCCGTCCTGGATTTGTAGAGCTTGTTGATCACCAGTGGTATGAGAGGGACTGGTGGAAAAGCGTAAAGTAATTTCGCTGACCAGTCGATCAACAGTGCATTCCCCCGGGAGCCAGGTTGGGGGTACCTGGACGCGAAGGCGCAGCATTTTGTGTTTGCTGCGTCTGCGAATAAGTCGATGTCTGGAGAACCCCAAGTCCGAAAAATGTCTTGTGCTATTTTGTCTTTCAGCACCCAGTTGTGCGCTTCGACGAAGTTTCGGCTTAGGTTGTCCGCCTGTGTATTGAGGGAGCCTGGAAGGCGGACAGCAGATATGGACATGTTCCTCGAAAAGTAGCCATTTCCAAATTGCTTGAGCCTCCTGAGACAGGGGTCTTGATCTGGTCCCTCCCTGCTTGTTCAGGTAATACATTGTTGTGGTGTTGTCCGTCTGAACCAACAGGGAGCGTGACTCTATGGAGGGGAAGAATGCTTTGAGAGCCAGATGCACAGCTCTGAGTTCCAACATGTTGATGTGGTAAGTTTTCTCCTTGTCCGACCACATCCCCTGTACCTGAAGAGATCCCATGTGAGCGCCCCAGCCCTGGAGAGATGCATGGGATGATACTCTGTTTGGGAATTTCCTAATTGGAAGGAACTCCTTGCAGAAGATGAGACCGTTGCATCCACCATCTTATTGAGATTTGGACTGATTGAGGAAGTGTTATGGTGTCCTCCCAACCATTGGAAGCTTGGGACCACTGGTCCTCTAGCGTTTGCTGTAAGGGCCTAATTTGTAACCTGGCGTTCGGGACAATGAATATGCATGACGCCATCGAGCCCAGCAGAGATTATGATACCTGTCTAGCTGTAGGATGAGGTGTTTTTAGAAGATTGCGACCTTTGTGAAGTATTGATAATAGTCTCTCCTCCGAAGGAAACGCTTTTGCGTTTGCAGCGTCTAGTGTAGCGCCCAAGTAGTGAATCCTTTGAGTAGGATTTAGTATAGACTTTTTGAAGTTCACACACAGGCCCAGTCGATTTAGCATTTGGATGCAGTAACTCAGCTGATTCTGCAGGAGACTGGGAGAGGCACTCTTGAGTAACCAGTCATCTAGATAAGGATAGACGAAGATTTTTTGCTTTCTCAGGAAGGCCGCCACCACCGCCATGCATTTTGAGAAGGTGCGAGGAGCAGACTTGAGTATAAAAGGAAGGACTTTGAACTGGAAATGGTCGGACTCTATCCTGAAACGAAGGAACTTCCTGTGTTTTCAAGAAATTGGGATGTGAAAGTAAGCATCCTGAAGGTCTATGGAGCACATCCAATCCCCTTGATGGATGTGTGGGATGATTTGATGTAAGGCCAACATCCTGAATCTCTCTCTGAGAACGTATTTGTTTAAGAGTCTGAGATCTAGTATTGGCCTAAACTCCTTTTTTGGACCTTTCTTTGGTTTTAATTTAAAATCCTGGCTGTAGAAGTTGAAAGCCAAAATAGAGACTAGACTGTAAATGGCTAATCAGATGCACCATGAGTTTCAATTTATAATCCGATATATCGTCTTTTTCAAAATTGGTGATATTTTGATACTTATTCCAAATGCTTGAAAGTCAATTTGGTGCTGGAGTATAGGCATAAAATCAGTCAAAATCCAAGCGGCCTCCCTGCTCTATCGTAACGATTTCCGGGTCAGGATACGCCATGACTGATTTTTATATATCGTTTAAATAAATTCTCTGATTTACAGAGTTATTTCCTCAATGTAATTCCTGTTAATCTTTTTATAAATTTATTACATACAGCTCTTTTTGTATGATATTGAATGTATAACTTTATGTTTGTGTTTTAGCACATGATCCATATCGTGGCATGCTCTTATATACGGAGAATTTTGCCCAAAAAACTTTCTTTTAAAAAAAAGGGACTCTTGTGTTTTCCTATTTAGCTACCCCGTCCCTTTTCTCAGCACTAGGGTAACTCCCTTCCTTCCTTTTCGTCCGGATTTCTTGAAAATCCTGACGGTCCTCATTTGGTAACTTCTCTGTGAATCGTGATAGAGAGTCCCAAAGAGAGCGGTCATATCGGCCCAATAACGCTGGCCACCTTCATATAGGCAGGAGATGTGTTACACATTCTCTTGCCATTGGAGTCCATGGCTTTGCTGTCCTTACAAGGGGGAACGGCAGAAGAGGATGCTCCAGTGTGAGCTTTTCTGGCCGCTGACACGATGACGGAGTCAGGAGGTGGATCAGACCTCAGAAACAGCGGATCCTGCTCTGGTGCCCTGTATTTCTTTGCTATCCGTGATAGAGCACGTCCCACTGAAGCCGGTGTTAGGAAAGTGTGGAGAGCCGGTTCTAACAAGCCAGGTACCAGAGGGAGTAGAGGTCTAGAGGAGGACCTGTGATGCAGTGTCTTGAAAATAACAGATGTCGAGGGTGCAGAAGAAGGCATTTCGATGTTGAGTTTTGAAGCCCCTCTACATAACACCTCATTAAAAGTCACAATATCATCTACTGGTGATACCCTAGTCGGTGGGGTAGATGATAGAGTTGGTGAATAATCTGCCTTCGAGGGCCTGGAGTCAGAGGACCATGAAGGTGATCTTCGTCTCCCTTCTCTAGGAGAGCGGTGCCGAGATCTTGTAGACCAACTCCTAGGGGACCTTGATCTGTGTCTCCTCTAGACTGAAGACCTCTGAGGTGCGTTATGTCTCTCTCGTCTAGTAGGAGAGCGAGAAGGAGAACGAGAACAAGAAAGATCTGTACCCCTCGTTTTCCAGTCTCTTATGTTCCCCAGCTATCTTGGGGAAATGTTAGTTGGTTGTTCTGGAACTGGAGAACCTTCTGGCATGATTTGAACAATCCGGAGTCCAGGGGAGGATGAAGCACTCCTGGAAGTCAGAACTTGGATTTCCCTCGACGTCGAAGGGCCTCTCTACGTCGGTGTCGGAGACCGCTCTGAAATCGGCCTCTTGGCAGGAGGAGACCTATGGACAGACATAGGTCTCGACGTCGATCTCCTCACCGGTGACCTTCTCGTCACCAAAGGTGATCTTCTCCTCGACGTCGGAGGAGACCTTTCCTGTGCCATTCTCGACGTCGACCTTCTTGCTGGAGATAGTCTCGACGGCGATCGCCTCGACGTCGATCTTCTTGACATCGGTGATTTGGCCTGCCCTGTCACCTGCGATGACTCCCCGAGTCTTCCCGGCGTCGAGGTTTTCGGCCTCAGATTCAGCGTCGTTGTCTGAGGTGCCCTCGACGTCGGTGGTGTTCTTGACGTCGGTACCGATCTCGCCGGCGACCTCTCTTGTCGACGATGAGACTTCGTCGTTGAGCGTCTGACTGTCGCCGTCGTAGGCGAACGTGACTTGGACCGTCCCCGAAACGGTGTCAACGTTGGCCGATGGGAGGTTGACGTATGCCTGGAATTAGACTTCGTACCTGAAGTCGCTCGCATCGACGGCGAAAGAGGCCTCAACGTCGACTGCGGCACAGGAGACGTTGACGCTGAAGGTGAGCACAAGGGTATCTTCGACGTCGATCTGTCCCTCAACGGCGAATTTGATCGGTATCTTAGTTTTTCACCCTTTTTCTTATGCTCTGACCTTTCTTGAGAGGACGGCTTCTTAGAGGTATGTCCTCCCCGGCCACTTGTCGACTCAATTCCTCTCTCCTGCATAGCATGCAGCTTAATCTTCTCCCTTTCCCTAAGGGTTCTCCTGGAAAACTGCTGGCAGTAGTAGCACTGATCAGGTCTGTGTGAAGATGGTAGGCACACAATACAGACCGAGTGCGGATCTGACTTTGCCATCTTTTTCCCACAGGAAGGGCACTTATTAAATAAGGCCGGCATTCTGACAGGAAAAAATGCTTAAAAGTCAGAAAAAATGATGTAACAAGTATTATAAGTACTAAAGACGTCGAGTGAAGTCAATAAAACTAACTTGAAAAAATCAATTGGTGACAAAAAACCACTAACTGACGAGCTCAATGCTCCAGGATCCTCACAGGAGGAGCCGGAAAAAAGAACTGACCTAACTGTCACCTATAGGGTATGATGGGAGCCTGGAGGTCCTGGAGGTCTTAAAGGCACGGCGCCATTTGTTTCTGAGTGTTCTATATGCAGCATTCTAGGCTAATCTGCCCGCTATCACCTTGCCTTTTTCCCTTTGAAAATAAAGGCTATGTTCAAAAACAAGTTGGAGATACATTTTCTTTGTCATGAAAATTTTATTTTACATGTTTTTAAGTATTTCAAACGAAAAAAATTGCAATGCAATATTGGCATATTTGAGCCTAGTATTCTGGTTTAGGCTGCATATTTTATATACATGTGTGTATATTTGAAATATATGCATATTATATATATATATATATATATATATATATATATATATATATATATATAGATAGGAGTATATGCATACATTATTTGTTAATGCTCCGGGGTCCCCGCACGTGGGCGGGACTATTCAGTGCTTATGACTATTGATGAGTATCCCCTGGAAGAGAAATATAGTTGGTTCCAGCCTTTGGCCGGCTTCCCTATACTACCCCCCACATCTGGTTTTGGCAAGTTCTTCACTTCCCCTGTCAAGGCTCCAGGAAGTCTGGGGGGTCAAAAGACTAATGTAAGGTTCCTTTGTGGGTGCTGGAAGCAAGCCCATTTGAAGTGCAAGTGGGGCAGAGAACAGCTGTGCCCCCAGCCACCCTGGCAGGATGGCCCACCCTGCCAACACTTAGTCCCCTTTTTCCTCACTGTCTGAAAGGAATACACAAAATCCTGTGGACTGTTCCCATGAGGCACAGGGTCAAGACTGATTTGCATATAGCTGTGTCTGAACTGGGGTGGCAAAGTGAGCTAAAGAATGATGATGATTCAACCCAGATCTGTGACTGGGGGTGAGTGTTTGAAAAGTTTCAGCACTCCGTCCATCATTTCCTTGTGTTTGCTTTGTTCGCCCTAAGTTGGCAGGGTATGCCCAGACGTGGGTCCCTTGCTCACTTTGCCACTGGATTCAAGATAGCCTGGCTGATGAGGGCTGTTAGCCCGAAACCGGTCCCAGGATGCTTGATTCCGGTCCAGAGAACACATGGCTTGGCAATTCGGTCTGGACTGTTCCCACTGGGGTGGCAAAGTGAGCTAAAGAATGATGATGGATTCAACCCAGATCTGTGACTGGGGGTGAGTGTTTGAAAAGTTTCAGCACTCCGTCCATCATCTCCTTGTGTTTGCTTTGTTCGCCCTAAGTTGGCAGGGTATGCCCAGACGTGGGTCACTTGCTCACTTTGCCACTGGATTCAAGATAGCCTGGCTGATGAGGGCTGTTATCCCGAACCCGGTCCCAGGATGCTTGATTCCGGTCCAGGGAAGACATGGCTTGGCAGTTCGGTCTGGACTGTTCCCATGAGGCACAGGGTCAAGACTGATTTGCATATAGCTGTGTCTGAACTGGGGTGGCAAAGTGAGCTAAAGAATGATGATGGATTCAACCCAGATCTGTGACTGGGGGTGAGTGTTTGAAAAGTTTCAGCACTCCGTCCATCATCTCCTTGGTTTTGCTTTGTTCGCCCTAAGTTGGCAGGGTATGCCGAGACGTGGGTCCCTTGCTCACTTTGCCACTGGATTCAAGATAGCCTGGCTGATGAGGGCTGTTAGCCCGAAACCAGTCCCAGGATGCTTGATTCCGGTCCAGGGAAGACATGGCTTGGCAGTTCGGTCTGGACTGTTCCCATGAGGCACAGGGTCAAGACTGATTTGCATATAGCTGTGTCTGAACTGGGGTGGCAAAGTGAGCTAAAGAATGATGATGGATTCAACCCAGATCTGTGACTGGGGGTGAGTGTTTGAAAAGTTTCAGCACTCCGTCCATCATCTCCTTGTGTTTGCTTTGTTCGCCCTAAGTTGGCAGGGTATGCCCAGACGTGGGTCCCTTGCTCACTTTGCCACTGGATTCAAGATATACTGGCTGATGAGGGCTGTTAGTCCGAAACCGGTCCCAGGATGCTTGATTCCGGTCCAGGGAAGACATGGCTTGGCAGTTCGGTCTGGACTGTTCCCATGAGGCACAGGGTCAAGACTGATTTGCATATAGCTGTGTCTGAACTGGGGTGGCAAAGTGAGCTAAAGAATGATGATGGATTCAACCCAGATCTGTGACTGGGGGTGAGTGTTTGAAAAGTTTCAGCACTCCATCCATCATCTCCTTGTGTTCGCTTTGTTCGCCCTAAGTTGGCAGGGTATGCCCAGACGTGGGTCCCTTGCTCACTTTGCCACTGGATTCAAGATAGCCTGGCTGATGAGGGCTGTTAGTCCGAAACCGGTCCCAGGATGCTTGATTCCGGTCCAGGGAAGACATGGCTTGGCAGTTCGGTCTGGACTGTTCCCATGAGGCACAGGGTCAAGACTGATTTGCATATAGCTGTGTCTGAACTGGGGTGGCAAAGTGAGCTAAAGAATGATGATGGATTCAACCCAGATCTGTGACTGGGGGCGAGTGTTTGAAAAGTTTCAGCACTCCGTCCATCATCTCCTTGTGTTTGCTTTGTTCGCCCTAAGTTGGCAGGGTATGCCCAGACGTGGGTCCCTTGCTCACTTTGCCACTGGATTCAAGATAGCCTGGCTGATGAGGGCTGTTAGCCCGAAACCGGTCCCAGGATGCTTGATTCCGGTCCAGGGAAGACATGGCTTGGCAGTTCGGTCTGGACTGTTCCCATGAGGCACAGGGTCAAGACTGATTTGCATATAGCTGTGTCTGAACTGGGGTGGCAAAGTGAGCTAAAGAATGATGATGGATTCAACCCAGATCTGTGACTGGGGGTGAGTGTTTGAAAAGTTTCAGCACTCCGTCCATCATCTCCTTGTGTTTGACCTGAAAACTTGTGTCAGGACTGCTACTGCAGCCTGTAGTGCACTTTTAACGAGCTACGTCAGTGCTGGGTAGTCTCCAGGTACCCCAGAAACTATTAGCATATGATATTTATATAACAGAATTTTACAATTGTGACCTCTATATATTATAAACAATTAATTTGTATGACGATTTGTGTGATGGACATAGTATATGAAAATGTAACATAGTGCTATACTGTGTACTTGTAAACTATGACCCTGATCATGACTGAGTCAGTGTTCTCCGACCCCTGCATATAACCCTTGTCTGCGTGGAGGTTGGCTAATTACCGGGTGAGGTAAATATCTCACCCTTCATTACATTTCGGCAAGTCAAACTGTAGTGAGGTTCATTAGGGCCCATGCGCAAAAGCTTCCATTTTGCAAGTTCATATTTAAACTTGACATTTTTTTAGACAGTGACTTTTCATATGCTTGGCATGTACATGATAACTCAGAAAGTGTTTTGCTTGAAACATACATTCCTTCATAAGCATTTTATCACAACAGTGTACATTCTGTTCAAAGGATAAAGTACACTGAGCAAGCTGACCTTGCATTTTGTTGTCTGTTAGGCGACAGCTCTGAATCGGAAAGACAATGTGCGAATAGAACCAGTTTTTATTATATAAACTGCTTCTGAACTTTAGCTCGCCAGAGGAGCATTTCCATGGATTATCATAGACGTTCGCCCGTAACTGATTTCCAGCCCTGCTGACTCATCACCATCCTGCAAAGGACAGCAGCCTGTTCTACTTAAGATGGCTGCCTGATACATCACACACAGGTAAATGGGGAGTAAGGCTGTTCCAAGCGATCTGGCAGAATGTATTCACCCTACGCTCTCTAGATTATAGGTAGTGTTAGGTAGGAGTATCATTATGATATATATTCATTTAATCACTGCAATAATTATAATGGTTGAATTATTCATCTTCTTCACTGTGCTGGTAACAATGTTTTGTTCCTTCTACTAATAAATGCAGTTTATGTATTTTACACAGGAATCCAATTGCTTCAATAAATGTTTGAAATGCCAATTTGTGTGTTTCTTGTGTTTCCCTTTGGGCATGCGGGAGGTAACAACAAAAAGGTAGATCTCTTTCATTGATTTAATGGGGGAATTAGAGTGGTCATATTCTGAGGTTGCAGACACCATCCGGTACCATGTCAGGTTTAGGGGTCCAGATGGCGCACTGTGAGCTAGCCAAAAGCTGCACGTTATTCCCCAGAAACTGAATAGGTGCTATTTATCACACCTGATCAATAAGCCACCCCTGGGCATCTTTATTTAACAGATGTGATAAAAGCACTTGGATTCTGACAAACTCAGAATCAGGGTTTATGCGTTTTGATGACAACAATATACAAATAGCACTGCCTCATGAATTGAGAGTGATACCTTGATGTTTTAAGTTAATGTTCTACACCACATCTGTTTATCAGGAGTAAACCATAACTGTTCGGCCTCGTAGCCCTCAAAGTCCTAAAGTAGAGGTAGTTGACAAGTCAGTGAGCTTGCAGTGGTGTCTGGCCTCACCGATTGTAGGGAAGCGATCAATACTTATTTACAGGGATTGCCAGTTGCCCCTGCCTTCCTAATGCCACAGAGAACTTGACTGACTGTACAACTTCTCTTTGCGTGAATTTCTGTTCATTAGTCTGTCCACATACAATCACCCATGCACACAGACCAACAACAGAATGTAAGTCTGGAGGTCTTGTCTTTTGTGGTTATGGCTGCGAAGATCTGGAATCAGATGCCTGTCCAACTCAGATCCATTACGGACTAATCGATTTTTAAGAAATCTTTGAAAAATGTATCTATTTAATCTCTAATTCCAATGTCCTCATCCAACGACTCGTTCGATCCCTTGTCCGATCTTTTATGCCTAGCGCCAGGACACTCATTGAGTAGCTGTGAGCTATATAAAAGTCTACCATTTATTGTCAATGTGCCCGTATTTCTGTTGGTATAAGTGCATGGGTGCTTACAAGGCGCGCAACGCCCATAGGGCTAAAAGGGCTTCAGCCTGTCTTGTGTCTCAGCCCGGGCTGCTGCAGCTCGAGCTGCTGTGGGCTCGGCTGGGCAGTTTCTGGAGTCCTAGCTCCGGCACGCCCGAGTTTTTCACAGGTCTTTAAAGACCATTTGCATATTTACATACCTTTGTAAACTGGTTACCAAGGCTTAGATTTTTTTCTGGTTCCAGTACCCCTTGGGCTCCCACTCTGCGTTTTGGGCAGCCTGGGGGGGCGATTTGGGCGATGTCTGTGTTCGGATGCAGCCAGTCGGTGCCCGAGTGGCCTTTCTGGAGGCAGATGGGCACTCATTACCTCCCTTTTATCAAGGGGCAGAGGTGTCACTCCCTTTCTCTCGCTGGGCCGGCCAATTATTATATGCAGATTGAGCGGGGGCAGAGGGCCTGAGTAGAAGTGGCCTCACTTGTTTTCAGGCGTGTTTCACCAGTGTGAACTAATCCGTGCATTTTTTTTATCTAAGTAAAGTTAAGAAAACATGCCTCTGTCAGAGATCCCCCCACACCCCCCCTTTTCTTTTTATAAAACTTTGCCGAAGCAGTGTTTTGCGGAAAGGCAATATGCAAATGTGGGCCACTTTTATTTGCGTGCCCGGGCAGATTTTTAATCCCAATCCAACCCTGGCTGGGAGTGTCGCGTCGCCTCCCCCCCCCCCTCCCAAGTTTGGGTCTGGTTTGTGAGAAGTTGGCCTGGCATATGCTGTCCACTAATTATAGTGGGCACCTTGCACCAGTCCAAACAACCCCTTATTGGAGATAGGTTAAAGACAACCTTATTGAAAGCTATCCTAGTGGTAGCTATGGAGAGCAGCCTTCAGGCTAAGTCTTGAAGGAATGTAAAGCAGCTTGTTTTACCAGTCTATAATCTCTTGAGTGATCAAATGAAAGAGCACCACACCAGGTATATATTCAAAATATATGTATTTATTGCTAAACACACCCCTCTAGTCTCTTTATGAGGCTAGAGTTCGAAGTACATAAGTTAGAAGTTATTTAAACACAGTAATAGCACAAATACACGTTTGGGCCCTAGGGGCGTACCAAACCATATACCAATAAAGTGGTATAAGAACCACGACTGAACTAGACACTAGGCCTAGAGCCTCTAGAAGTGCTTGGACCACAAGGAACCACCCAAGGTAGTGACACAGGGGACCCACGGGAGACGCGTGCAGTGTAAATACACAACCGCGATACGCCGTTGACTTCTATGGAGAAAGTCGTGATCGGGAAATTAGAGAAAAGGGACACTTTAAAGAGGACTTGGACCAAACCCTTTGAGATCTAGGACTTTGAAGAGTCTCTACCCACGGGAGCACCGGAGTACTCGTGTTACCTCACCCAGGGAAGCCGGGTGCATAGGTGCCTTTCGGGGTCGGGTTTCGTCGTCGATTTGAATGGCGATCTGCTGCAAAGTGCTGCTGGCGACCAAGAGAAAAGTGTCCGGGTGGATCCAAGAGTGGATCGGAGTTCTGAAGAACCTGAAAGCAGAGGGGACAGAGTCTGGGTCACTAGCCAGTGACCAGGAAGGCGATGGACAGATGCCCACCGATGTCGAGTGCTTCAGGTGCGTTGACGGTCGTCTTGACTCTTCAGCCACGAGGTCCGGGAGGCGTTGTCGGCGACCAGGAGCAGGATTCGG
Source organism: Calotriton arnoldi (assembly GCA_963921515.1). Lineage (NCBI taxonomy): Eukaryota > Metazoa > Chordata > Amphibia > Caudata > Salamandridae > Calotriton > Calotriton arnoldi. The sequence continues at coordinate 544,445 of CAWUFW010007127.1, forward strand.
GCTGGTACACGATGTCTGTCGAGTGCTGAGGTGTCGGCGACCGGATTGGACCCAACAAGCCTTGGCAACGGCAAGTCTCGATGCAGAGGAAGATCGTCGATGGTGCAGACCAGCAAGGTCTGGGGAACTCACCCAGCGAGGGTAAGTGAGGGCAGGCCTGGAGCAACCAGGATGCCAAGTTAGGAAAAGATTGGCCTTCGTTAAGGGCTACTAGCCAACGGGCTAGCGACCGTGAAGGAGCCTCGTGACGCCGCACGTGGATCTGGCTTACAGGACACTCGTGGAGTGGGGGCCAGTGATCTTCGGTGCAGGTGGTGCTGGAGGCTAGGGCTACTCGGAGCCCAAAGCACGACTTCTTGGGAGACCCAGAAGAGGATGCACTTGCAAATGTGCTCGGTGTCCAGGGGTCACGGTCTCAAGTCACCCACGATAGCCACGGGCCTCAGCTTTGCTGGGGACTCAGGGTAGCCTCGGGGAAGTCTGAGAATCCACCTCTGGTGATGCGATGACTTCGGCGTCTGACGGGAGCTTCAGAAATGCGAACCGGACAGAGGCTTCTTTGGTGCCTGCCAAGCAGGGGAGTCACTCCTTGACCCCAAGGGAGATTCATCTGTCCTCTAATCGTGAGTAGAGCGTCGAAGGTCCAGGATTCAGTTTCAGAGTTTTGTCCAGGGATAATCTAAAGTCCTAAGGACTGGGTTCCTATCTTTATACTAAAGATAGGGGTTGGACTACTCTGTGGCCCCACCTATGGGTGGGTCAGGGCAGAGGGGTGGCTACACCCCTTTCCCTTTGTCCAGTTCGCGCCAAAGCAGGGGCTGCAAGCCCCTGATCCGGTTTGAACTGGGGTATGCACAGGGACACCAAATGTGCCCCCAGTGCAGGACTTCAAAGCACCCGAAAGTGCTCCCGCCCAGCCCCAATACACATTATCCTGTCTGGGGAGGTGGTCACACCTCCCTGGGACAGGAAACCTATTGTCCAGGCCTCCCCTGCCGGAGTTTCGTCCAGCAGCAGGAGGCCAGACTCGTGTCTGTGGCAGGAGCATCCATTTTGTGATGCCAGGGCTCTGGAAAGAAGTTACCGGACTAGTCAGAGTTAACATGTCTTTCCCTCTAGAAGGGTGGAATGCTACCCCCGCCGCCAGGATTGGCGGGGGGTAGTATTCCAAGATGTTTGACACCAAACACGACATGTTTAGGTGCAGCCATTCCAAAGTTAGCATTTTACAGCGAGGATACAATGCGCTTAAGAGTATATGGTCAGGCTGCACTACAAACAGCATCAGAGATGGTCTCCGAACGCTGCCGAGGGGCCCTGCTCATGCAGGGGCACCCTCTCACATAGGAACCATGCACTCTGCCTTTAGGATTGATAAGGCCTGCCTTAGGAGTGACTTATAGGTTTATATGTGTGTATGTATTTAGTGATATAGGTAACCTATAACACAGTAAGGGGTGCATGCACCACCTTACCCAGGCTGCAGTAGCAGACCTGTGGTGTCAGTTTGGATGGCCTTCCAGGGGTGGCATAATACATGCTGCAGCCCCTGGTAGGCCTCTGAGGTACCTATGCCCTTGGTACATAGTATACCATATACTAGGGACTTATAAGGGCACTTCAGATTCCAATCAGAGATGTGCCTAAGGCACATGGAAACCTTTTACAGAGAAAGCAGATAGACTGGGGCCCTGAATAGCAGGATCCCAGTCCAACTAAGTCATAAACCAGCAAAACACCATAAAAAAAGTGGGGGCAACCATATAGTCAGATTCCACCTTCCTACATAACCCCCCCAAACGAAAGGAGATAAGGCTAACCTTGGCCAGTTGAGCCTTCATTGACTAAGTGGTCATATAAGGAAGCACCTGCACTAGCATGGTGGCCCCCTGTCTTATGGTCCACTAAGCAATCCCTCACCCTAAGGGTATGAGAGGGTCTCCACCATGGGGAATCACTACCTGTGGTGTGCTTAGGTAAAGTACAAGGCTGGTGAGGTGTCTGAGTAGGAAGTGAGGCCCTAGGAATGTTGGCCTCAGCTTCCTCAGATCACTGGTCACCATGTATGCCTGTCTTTCCATGACTGAGTTGCACTTTGCTCTAAGGGTCAACCTTTGGCTGCCTACAGCTGGGGGTTGGGTCCCTTTGGATGGACTACTGGAGGGACAGGGCAGGTTTGGAACCTTCAGGTCCCAGGTTTGCCCTTGCCTACCAGAGTCCTTCTGGGGAGGTCCCTACATAAAGGCATGGGGGATCCCTCAGTGTGTAGAGGAGTTTTCACCTGGCTAGGGCTACTAGACTGGGTGCCCCTAATCTGCTGATGGGGGGTTCCTCTGGACAGGGGGCCCTGGGGGGTCCACTGACCTCCCTGACCTCTGCAGCCCTGGGCTGGCTGAGGCAGGGTAGAGAGGGGCAGGTTACCTGCTCCAGACTGGGTACCACCTTGGAAGGGTCCTCTGCCATCAGGGGTGTGGCCAGGCCAGGCCTGACTACCTCTGGGACAGTTCCTTCACTAGGGGAGGGTCAGTTCCCTGAGGAGGCTGACCCTTACCTACTGTCTGGAGGGAAGAAGACTTTTCTTCAACCCTTGTGCTCTCTTTTGGGGAGAGTGGGCCATTCTTTCAGGCTCCATCTCTCCAAATTCTTGGGCTGGGGCTGTGGCCATCACAGCCCCACTAACCTTTACAGGGACGCCCAACATCCTAAGATGGGTTTGGTGTTCAACTTCAGCCCAGGCTGAAATTTCCAAATCATTGCCCATCAGGCAATCTACAGGTAAGGTGGGGGACACTGCCACTCTCTTTGGGCCTGTGACCCCTCCCAGCTGAGATTGACTATGGCCATGGGGTGATCTGTTCTGACACCATCAATGTTGGTCACCTGGTATTTAAACTCAGGTAAAAGCTGGTGAGGGGGACTAGTTTCCCTGCCACCATGGTGACACTAGCCCCGGTGTCCCTAAATGCCACAGCTTTCTGACCATTAATCATTGGCTCCAGTCTGTACCTGCCCATTGCTGTGGGACCCATGGTAAAGGTGGCAAATCCTACACCACCATCAGAGTCAGAGGAGTCTGTTGAGGGGTCCCTGTCTGAACCAGGGCCCACCTCTGTTCCTGTTGCAAAAGCACCTAACTTTTTGGGTGCACTACTCCCAACTGGAGGATTACTACTGGTAGTACCAGGAGGGGGGTAGTAGTTGCTGGGGGAACATTTTCTTTATTGCCAATCCTGGGGCAACTGGGATCAGATTTCCAGTGCCCAGGCTTTTTACAGACATGGCAATATGGTTTCTTTTCAGGAGAGGAAGGAGTTTGGGACCCACCCCCAGAAGAGGAATTTTGGGGCCCTGTAGTGGACTTATCCTTAGATTTATCCCCACCTTTCTCTTGGGACTTAGTAGAATCTTTCTTCTGGTCACCACCCTGATTTCTAGTTTTTACTCTGGTTCTGACCCATTTGTCTGCCTTCTTTCCCAATTCTTGGGGAGAGGTCAGATCAGAGTCCACCAGATACTGGTGCATAAGCTGGTTTTGACAATTATTAAGGATCTGCTCCCTCATAATCAAATTGTACAATCCTAAAAAGTCATGCACTTTGTTGCCATGTATCCAATCTTCCAGAGCCTTTGTAGCACAATCTACAAAATCAACCCAGTCTTGAGTCTGAGCTTTTTGGGTGTCTCTGAACTTCAACCTATACTGTTCAGTGGTTAGGCCAAACCCATCTATCAGAGCACTCTTCAAGGCTGTGTAATTGTCAGCATCCTCTTCTCTTACAGTGAGGAGCTTGTCTCTACCTTTGTCTGCAAAGGAGAGCCACAAGATTGCTGCCCACTGCCTCTGGTGGACCTTCTGAACTTTACAGGCCCTCTCCAGTGCAGTTATCCATTTGTGGATGTCATCCCCACTCTGGTAGGGAGGGACAATCTTGTTTAGGTTTCTATGGTCATAAGACCTTTCCCTATCTCTAGGGATATTGCTGCCACCATGGGACTCTAGTCCCAATTTTCTTCTCTCTCTAAAGAGATCTAGGGACTCCCTGTCTATAGCCAGTTGCTTCTTTTTGATTTCAAGCTGAGCTTCCTCATATTGAACCAGCCTCTTTCTTCTCTCATGAGAGGATTCCCTCCTATGAGATGCGACAGAGCTCCCTATTGAGGTGCCAGAGTGGTTAGACTCCTGAGAAGGAGATCTAGACTTCCTGGGCACACTCACAATCCTTCCTGGGGGGACAAAGGGGGCATCATTCTGATCCTCCTCTTCCTCCTCCTCAGGAGGGGTTGGATTATCCAGGTCAGGGCCATTGTCGCCCTCCTGGCCAGTTTCAGGGGGGGGGCTGGGGGTACTGGTACCCCTGGTCCCTTCCTCATCTTCTGCCCCACCCTCAGCTCCTACCCCTTCAGTCCCCAAGGGCTTACTAAGGTCATAAGCCACCAACAACTCCTTGAGGTGTTGGGTGGTGGGGCTTTGGCCTGTCCTTATTTTTCTCAAGTTGCATAAAGCTCTCAATTCCAAGAATGGGAGTGTATCATACTTGGAGGGTGGAAGCTCAATGGCTTCCTGCAAGGATTCTTTAGATCCTGCCCTTAAAGACATTACTAGTGTGGTGTGGTGTATGCACTACCTACTCTAGTGTGGCCTACTAAACTCTCTTGAGTTGTAGAAAGGGTTGTGCTATCCCTTAACACACAACTCTAAGTTCAGTAGAACTTACTGTATTCTAAGCTTAAATTATATGTACCTTAGGTACCTTTAGTGGTTTTCAGTTGATCAATTCAATTGAGATTATCTGGTAAAACAATAGCAAGCTGGAATCCCACACGCTGCACACCAATGTGAGAAGTTGGCCTGGCATATGCTGTCCACTAATTATAGTGGGCACCTTGCACCAGTCCAAACAACCCCTTATTGGAGATAGGTTAAAGACAACCTTATTGAAAGCTATCCTAGTGGTAGCTATGGAGAGCAGCCTTCAGGCTAAGTCTTGAAGGAATGTAAAGCAGCTTGTTTTACCAGTCTATAATCTCTTGAGTGATCAAATGAAAGAGCACCACACCAGGTATATATTCAAAATATATGTATTTATTGCTAAACACACCCCTCTAGTCTCTTTATGAGGCTAGAGTTCGAAGTACATAAGTTAGAAGTTATTTAAACACAGTAATAGCACAAATACACGTTTGGGCCCTAGGGGCGTACCAAACCATATACCAATAAAGTGGTATAAGAACCACGACTGAACTAGACACTAGGCCTAGAGCCTCTAGAAGTGCTTGGACCACAAGGAACCACCCAAGGTAGTGACACAGGGGACCCACGGGAGACGCGTGCAGTGTAAATACACAACCGCGATACGCCGTTGACTTCTATGGAGAAAGTCGTGATCGGGAAATTAGAGAAAAGGGACACTTTAAAGAGGACTTGGACCAAACCCTTTGAGATCTAGGACTTTGAAGAGTCTCTACCCACGGGAGCACCGGAGTACTCGTGTTACCTCACCCAGGGAAGCCGGGTGCATAGGTGCCTTTCGGGATCGGGTTTCGTCGTCGATTTGAATGGCGATCTGCTGCAAAGTGCTGCTGGCGACCAAGTGAAAAGTGTCCGGGTGGATCCAAGAGTGCATCGGAGTTCTGAAGAACCTGAAAGCAGAGGGGACAGAGTCTGGGTCACTAGCCAGTGACCAGGAAGGCGATGGACAGATGCCCACCGATGTCGAGTGCTTCAGGTGCGTTGACGGTCGTCTTGACTCTTCAGCCACGAGGTCCGGGAGGCGTTGTCGGCGACCAGGAGCAGGATTCGGGCTGGTACACGATGTCTGTCGAGTACTGAGGTGTCGGCGACCGGATTGGACCCAACAAGCCTTGGCAACGGCAAGTCTCGATGCAGAGGAAGATCGTCGATGGTGCAGACCAGCAAGGTCTGGGGAACTCACCCAGCGAGGATAAGTGAGGGCAGGCCTGGAGCAATCAGGATGCCAAGTTAGGAAAAGATTGGCCTTCGTTAAGGGCTACTAGGCAACGGGCTAGCGACCGCGAAGGAGCCTCGTGACGCCGCACGTGGATCTGGCTTACAGGACACTCGTGGAGTGGGGGCCAGTGATCTTTGGTGCAGGTGGTGCTGGAGGCTAGGGCTACTCGGAGCCCAAAGCACGACTTCTTGGGAGACCCAGAAGAGGATGCACTTGCAAATGTGCTCGGTGTCCAGGGGTCACGGTCTCAAGTCACCCACGATAGCCACGGGCCTCAGCTTTGCTGGGGACTCAGGGTAGCCTCGGGGAAGTCTGAGAATCCACCTCTGGTGATGCGATGACTTCGGCGTCCGACGGGAGCTTCAGAAATGCGAACCGGACAGATGCTTCTTTGGTGCCTGCCAAGCAGGGGAGTCACTCCTTGACCCCAAGGGAGATTCTTCTGTCCTCTAATCGTGAGTAGAGCGTCGAAGGTCCAGGATTCAGTTTCAGAGTTTCGTCCAGGGATAATCTAAAGTCCTAAGGACTGGGTTCCTATCTTTATACTAAAGATAGGGGTTGGACTACTCTGTGGCCCCACCTATGGATGGGTCAGGGCAGAGGGGTGGCTACACCCCTTTCCTTTGTCCAGTTCACGCCAAAGCAGGGGCTGCAAGCCCCTGATCCGGTTTGAACTGGGGTATGCACAGGGACACCAAATGTGCCCCCAGTGCAGGACTTCAAAGCACCCGAAAGTGCTCCCGCCCAGCCCCAATACACATTATCCTGTCTGGGGAGGTGGTCACACCTCCCTGGGACAGGAAACCTATTGTCCAGGCCTCCCCTGCCGGAGTTTCGTCCAGCAGCAGGAGGCCAGACTCGTGTCTGTGGCAGCAGCATCCATTTTGTGATGCCAGGGCTCTGGAAAGAAGTTACCGGACTAGTCAGAGTTAACATGTCTTTCCCTCTAGAAGGGTGGAATGCTACCCCCGCCGCCAGGATTGGCGGGGGGTAGTATTCCAAGATGTTTGACACCAAACACGACATGTTTAGGTGCAGCCATTCCAAAGTTAGCATTTTACCGCGAGGATACAATGCGCTTAAGAGTATATGGTCAGGCTGCACTACAAACAGCATCAGAGATGGTCTCCGAACGCTGCCGAGGGGCCCTGCTCATGCAGGGGCACCCTCTCACATAGGAACCATGCACTCTGCCTTTAGGATTGATAAGGCCTGCCTTAGGAGTGACTTATAGGTTTATATGTGTGTATGTATTTAGTGATATAGGTAACCTATATCACAGTAAGGGGTGCATGCACCACCTTACCCAGGCTGCAGTAGCAGACCTGTGGTGTCAGTTTGGATGGCCTTCCAGGGGTGGCATAATACATGCTGCAGCCCCTGGTAGGCCTCTGAGGTACCTATGCCCTTGGTACATAGTATACCATATACTAGGGACTTATAAGGGCACTTCAGATTCCAATCAGAGATGTGCGTAAGGCACATGGAAACCTTTTTACAGAGAAAGCAGATAGACTGGGGCCCTGAATAGCAGGATCCCAGTCCAACTAAGTCATAAACCAGCAAAACACCATAAAAAAAAGTGGGGGCAACCATATAGTCAGATTCCACCTTCCTACATAGTTGCGCCCCTGGAACTTATTCATCTTGGTGATGGAGTGCCCATATGTCTGTTGGCCAGTGATGTGGGTGGCTCCAAGTGTGGTTGTTTGCATATGTGCGTGATCTGTCTATGGGTCCCTGTATGTTGTGCGTGTGCATACACACTGAAGTGTCGGGCATGTGGAATAACTCGACCACCAAGGTAGGTATTTATAAAGTATTTATTCTAATACAAGGCCCGCAGTCAGCTGATAATAGGAGCGGGTCTGCGTGAACAGCTGGTCAGGAAAACACGGTACGCCCACGGTGACGTGAGCTATATAGGGTTAGAGGATTCGAAGTGACGTGGGGAAGGAATGACCAATAGGAACACAGTAGGGGCAAACCAACCAGATAGTGCTTGATAGTATACGGTATACTACATCTCCCTTCTTTAACAAGAAAACATTAATACATAACATAATCTCTAAACACGTTAGGCAAGCGGGAAAATCTTCCCGAACTGGTGCAAGAACCCTCAAACGCATTTGTGGCAAATGCATCATTGTTAGCCCTATGCGCGCCTTCTGTAACTATGACATTTGGTACATGTGCCTCTTGGACAGTTGATGGACATGAACTACTGTTACATTCAATTTCATTTTCAGAACCCACAGGTGCTGGAAGCTCTGACTTCCCCGCTTGTGGTTGCCACACCTCTACTGGGTTCAACATTGACAGAATGGTCATAGACTGTACAATTCTCATTATCATCGGACTCCAATCGAACCAAACATTATTTGGTTCTGAAGCTGCCCCTTCATTACATGCATTCATTATGAGGTCTCTTTGTCTACATTTGAGTTTGATGACGTCGCTTTTGTTTCTCCATCCCAAATTGAGCAAGCGAACAGAACCACTCGAGACCTCCACAACTTCACTTGGTTCGTATTTGGATTCTCCTTTCTGCTTGACAAAAGGCTTCCTGACAATGACCCAATCACCTTTGCGGATGTCCTTAACTGTGGCTCTATGAATCTTGTCGTGGTACTCTTTTGACTTTAGTTGCTGCTCCAGAATTCTCTCTCTCACTCTAAGCTGAGAATCCTCAACTTTTACCACATCAGAACTTTTTTCCCGAGGTATGGCAAACTTGGGAGTGATGGCCGTGTTCCCTTGCCTTCCTCTCATGAGAAAAAACGGACAATGTCCGGTTACGCCGTTGAATGTGTTGAGTAAATTCTGTTACTGGAAGACCTGCAGAAAGTGCCATTTGAATACCATCTTTAAGGAAACGGTTGACTCTTTACACCTGTCCATTGGATTTTGGCGAATAACGGAGTTTTCTCCTGACGAATTCCATTCTTTTTCAAAAATGCTATCATCATTTCCGAGGTCAGTTGTTTTCCATTGTCAGAAACCAATATGTGCGGCAGACCTTCTAAAGAAAAACATGACTCCAAAAATTCTATTACACATTTAGAGTCTATGGTTGACACAAATTTGAAAAATATCCATTTACTATAGTAGTCACACAATACTATTAGAAACCTTGAGTTATGTTCTAAAGCATTGAACGGACCAGCAAAATCAATTGCAATCTTGCTCCAAGAGGTATTGGGAATGTTGACCAAGTGCATTTCTTGCACTCTGGGCTTCCAATGTTTGTCTGACTTCAAACAAATAGAACAATTATCCACAAATACATTGACATCTGTGTCCAATCCCGGCCACCAATAATATTGTTTCAACAGTTTCTTGGTCATGGTTGACCCTAGATGGGTATTGTGAGCCAATTCGATTAGACCTTTCCTTACTTTGGTTGGTGGAATTAATAAATCCCCCCTTAAAAGAAAACCTTTTTCAATGCACAACTCATCAGCAACTTGCACATAAGTTTTTAAATCTGCATATACATTCCTGATCGGCGGCCACTTACCCAATATGTACTCTTTTACTTTGACAAGTACTGGGTCTTTGTCTATAAGGCTCAACCATTCAGACTCATTGCAGACTTGTACTGATTGGTTGAAACTACTTACATACGACACTACACATTCGGTGTCTTCTTCCGCTTTAGGTTCAGCACTGTTTAAAGGGAGACGTGACAGAAAATCTGCTTTTACATTATTTTTGCCTGCAATGTGTTTTATAGTAAAATTATACACTTGAAGTTTTGCTAACAACCTGACTAGCCTTGCAGACGCTTTGCCATTACCCCTGCCACAACCATCCATTAAGAAGGTCAAAGGTTTGTGATCGGTGATCAACTCAAATCGTTTACCCCATAAGTACATCTTGAGCTTCTCAACAGCCCAAACACATGCAAGTGCTTCCCTCTCTATCGTACTGTAGTGAATCTCAGTGTCAAGTAAACGTCTGGAAATTAAAGCAATGATAAATACATTACCTGCAACTTTCTGAGTGAACACTGCACCTATACCTACTGAGCTTGCATCCACCGTGATGATATTGATACTATCGGGATCATAAGGTTTCAAAGTTGGGGCTTTCACAATGGCATCTTTGATGTCAGTGAATGCCGAATCTTGAACTTCTGACCACACATACTTTTCCCCTTTGCGTAGTAACACGCGCAAAGGCTCTACTATTTCAGAGTAGTTTTCTACGAAACGTGAATAGTACTCGCTGAGCCCCAAAAAGGATCTCAGAGTATCTTTATCTGTTGGTTTTGGGGCATCAGTTATGGCTTTGACCAAGTTGAGCTTTGGTTTGATACCGTTACCACTTAAGACATGGCCCAAGTATTCTATTTCAGTTTGAAGGAACTTACATTTGTCTTTAGCAACTGTCATGCCTCTCTCGTTTAATCTGTTAAGTACAGTGTCCAAAATTTCATTATGCTCTTCGATAGAACTAGCATGAATAAGGATGTCATCTTGAAACTTCTGCACCCCCATTACTCCTTTTAATATACATTCCATCAATTTTTGGAATACACTTGCGGATGAAGCCAAACCGAAAGGGAGTCTCACAAATCTATATGCCCCCAACGGAGTAATGAACGTGGTATAATCTTTGGAGTCTTCTGAAAGTTGGACTTGGTGATATGCAGATTTGAGATCTATTAGTGAAAAATATCTTGAACCCTTAGTGGCGGCTAGAATCTCTTGAATTTTGGGTAATGGAAAACAGTCAACCAAGATATTCTTGTTTAATGATCTCAAATCTGCGCATAGACGGACCTCGCCATTTTTTTTTTTTTTATCAAAACTATAGCAGAAACCCATTCTGCTGAATTGGTCTGTTCAATAACACCTTCATCTACCAACTTGTTGAGAAGTTTTTGCAAATCAGCTTTAACAGACAAAGGGATGGATCTTACCTTATGCCTAACCGGTATTGCATTTTTCTTTAACTTAATAGAATGTTCAAAACCTCTGACACATCCAATCCTGTCTTCAAAAAGGGACTCATACTTGCTTAATATAGATTCCACTGTGTCTATAGATGACAATGAATTAGAAGAAGAGACAGAATAAACAAAAGTATCGTCCAACACAATAGGATCACTTGCACCTGGTTTAAGGATTATCCCCAATCGTGCTAAATCCTTCCATCCTACAATATCCCTGCCCCGCTCTGCCACATACACTTTTGTAGAAATAGATCTTCCTTTGATATTTAACACGTCTTGAAAATAACCCAACATATTTATGTCGAATTCCCCGTATGCTTTAGGATTGACATCAGAAGCAAGTAAATCCGTATTTGGCCAATACTTTTCGTATTTCTTGTCAGAAATAATGGTAATAGGCGAACCGGAATCCGCCATAATATTCAATTCAACCTTACCTATGTACGCAATACCCAGTGGACCGTTAATGGAATTGCCTGGATCATCTACAGACAACACAATATTCGAGCACATGTCTTCTTCGAAATCATCAACTGCGCTAACCTTAACTTTCTGGAATCTATGCGGTTTGAAATTTTTGCATACACCCGCAAAATGCCCTACCTTGAAGCATTTGGTGCATTTCTTCCCCTGTGCAGGACATCCTGGGAAATCCGCCTTATGATTCTTTGAACCACACCTATAACAAATAAAAACATTAGATTCTGTACTTTTATCTATTTTGCCTTTTTTGTCATAGGTAGCTACATTTTTCTTATTCTCTTGAACATAGTATACATCAGTTTTTGAATTCCTTTCAGAAGAGAGTTCCTTTGAGCTTTCGAGAGATTGCTCAATTCCCTTAGCTATGTCTATTGTTTCCTGGAGAGAAGGGTTCCTGCAAGCCAAAAGCCTCTCCTGGATTTTTTTTTCGAAGCAATAAAAAACGAATTGGTCTGTAATGTATACATCAACCATGTCATTAAATTCGCATTTAGTTGCTAAAACACGTAAACAAGCAATGTACTCTTCAATCGTCTCATTTTCCAACTGTTTGCGCAAAGCAAAACGATGCCTGCCTATCATTATGTTGGGTTCCTCTCCAAATTGTTTTTCTAATCGTTTGGTAGCTTCCTGGTACTCATCCAGAGGTATAAATTGACCAGGAGGTACCTCATACTCTGGCAAACTGTCAAAAATGTCTTGGCCTGCTGCACCCAATAATCCGAACAATATAGCCTTTTTCCTTTCTGGCTCGTATTTCTTTCCATCTATAGCGACCAAGTAGTTCTCAAAAGCCCTTAGCCAGTTTTTCCACTTCATAACCGGTTTTCCAGGGTCAGTTAAGAATGCTGCAGGCGCACTGATGTTAGAATTATTAGACATAGCTGTGCCAGAAAAACTTTCCTCTTTTTTTTTTTTACTGAAAAAGCGATGTTGAAAACGATTGAAAACAGCAGCACTGCAGAATCAGAGTATTTTGGTGGAATAGACAATGAAATTGAAGCAAGAATAAATTCTGACGTTCATTTACCAATTTGAATACAGAGATTTTTCAACAGGAGAAAATACCGATTCGTACTTGTAACCGGAGCGTACTTTATAACATTTGGTTAAATTTTCAGTTTGAAATTACCTTGAAATCGTTGAAGAAAACGTAAACGCTGGGCACGTCAATACCAACAGTTTGTAAGGAATGCTATCGGCACTTACTTGAAGCTTGATCACCACAAAATGGAGTCACGTAGCGTCAATACGTGCGTGCGTGCGTAACCCAACACGTCATCACCGATGACAGTTACAGCTGAAGCCGAATGACAGTTACAGCTGAAGCCGAACGTTGACAAATGACCGTTACAGCTGAGCGAAATCTTGCAGTTGACTGAACTCCGACGGCCGTCGAAATTCCTCAGCAGCTACGAAAATATGACGGAAATACACACACGATTTTCCGCAATTAGAAAAATATTAACTCCTCATGAATACAAAATTACGTAGTAACTTGCCTTGAAGAAACTCTCGAAGAACTTGTCACGCGACGTAGCATCTGCGAGTCAGCTGGCTCCGGCAATGAACTATGACAATAGAGTCACGAAAAAATACATGGCAAATTAATAGACAATTAATCTGAATTCGGCAAATTTAGTAGTAACTTGCCTGATTAATTGCTACCGAAGTCCTCGCAATTTCCGTCCCAAATCAATTTTCAGCCAAAGCGGGCCTTTACTTCAGGATTCCGTCCCGAACTCGTCGCCATTTGAAGTGTCGGGCATGTGGAATAACTCGACCACCAAGGTAGGTATTTATAAAGTATTTATTATAATACAAGGCCCGCAGTCAGCTGATAATAGGAGTGGGTCTGCGTGAACAGCTGGTCAGGAAAACACGGTACGCCCACGGTGACGTGAGCTATATAGGGTTAGAGGATTCGAAGTGACGTGGGGAAGGAATGACCAATAGGAACACTGTAGGGGCAAACCAACCAGATAGTGCTTGATAGTATACGGTATACTACACACACATTAAACATAAGCCAAACCTGTTGGTAATGCCAGCGCTTGTTAGCTCTGTGAGTAGATAGCCCCTGCGCCTCAGGCTTCTGCTGTGCAAATGCCGGTCTTCGTTCATTTGGATTTCTTGAATGTAAATTCAGCTCTGCAGGCCGGCTCTTGGCATGTTCCGTTTGCTGCAGATTAAAGGGCTGCCGCCGACCAAAGGCCTGGTTCCTCGCCCGCCTGGGCTCAGCAGGCCGGAGAGCCCACACAATGCAGATGCGCCGCTACCCGAGAGGCGTGAGCCCCGGCGGGATGATGCCTTAGCCAAAGGCGGCGCGATGAAGGATTTAATTCCCCCGCACGAGCCGTCGCCGCTTTGTGATTTGCCGTCGAACTGACGCAGGTTCCCTTTGATTGGTCGAATCCCTCTGGCACGCGCACATCTGAGTCATCCGCGCTGCATCCTGAGAGGGAGATGAAGAGCCGCCTGCGCTCACCTGCTGATTGAAGGATAGCTCTGTGCTGTTTGCTGAAAAGGCTTGCATGGCCCGCCGAGCTGTGCAGCTTCAAACAAGAGCAGAGTCTGGCTTGGAAATGCAAACTATGGCGCCATTCCATAGCTGGCTCTTGTAGTACCTCCAGTCCTGCTGGGTGCACGTGCTTGGCTTACTGCTACAGTTTTCTGTAATGTCACTTAAATTTCGGATGTTGTACTGCGGCTGTGCTATTGCGCTTTATTGCGGAATATGGTTTGTTAACCGAGATTTGCATAACGCCAATGAATGGTACGACCTCGCAGACACATTGATAAACTAACATATATTCTTAGAGATGGGCGGGCCAGCAAATTTACAGGGCGAGCCGAGCCAAGGGTCTGGCTTGGCTCTTACAGCCTTTGCACGAGCCGAGCCCTGAAAATGTTTGTCATTTAAATCATAAAACAAACCACATCAAATATGATGAAGTCAAATCGTAATTCAAAAAAGTGTATTTCTTTCACATATGTAAACTTTGGCACTAATGCCTCCATTATTATAGCACTGCACTGAGAAGTACTTGTTAAACATAATAGTTTTAAAACATGAACTTAAAACCATTCTGTCCCTACCCTGGCGATAGTGCCATTAGTGAACTATGAGGCAAGATAGTTGTGTCACAGGAACCCTGTATGTGGCACATATTCTATAAAATAGAGCAATATTATAATCTATTAAATTAAACACGGTTTGTTCTTGTACAGCTGGTCTTCGGAACTCAGGCATTTGAAGGTGCTTTCATTCGTGACAGGCAAATATTTCATTTTACTGATTCTCCTTTTTTCACTAAGATCACAGTTTGGTTACTCGGGAAAGCTGCAATTAATGCAGGTTTTCTGGTTTCACTTTGTACTAATAAGCCAATTAATGGGTATCTAATTGACTCTCCTTTTTACCTCAAATGTTAATGTTATGTTTTTACCTCTTTGCACATGGGGGTAAAAGAGCAAGGGTAGCATTCAGAAATCACATGAAAGCTTGGCTCATCATGGGATCTAGCCTCTAACAGGACCTCGGGCTGAACCAGAGCCAGGCTTGAGGCTCACGCTTCCAGCAGCTCGCCCACCTCTGGATATTCTTAAAGAACAGCAGTTGCAGTGTGAGCTGTTGGACTTTAAAATTGGTGGGGGCGAAATGTTTTGATTTCAGTTTAACACTATTTAACTAACTACTGCAGCGAGCAAGCCTGAATTGAAATTAGTGCGAGGGGAGTTCTCTCACCCGGGTGTAAATTGTGTAATTTACAGAATACAATGCGATAAAACTAACTACAAAGTTTTGAAAAAAAGGCTACAGTTGGTACCCTTCTGCACTCACCATGCTGCGCACACAGACCCAAGATTAACCCTGCACTCACACAGCTCTCTCTGTCCTCAGGCACACAGCTCACCCGGCACTCAGTAGCATAAACCGGTGCAAGGAAGGACATGGCTCACCCCGGCTGCTGTTTGAATGATAAAATAGAGCATAAATCAGGATCCAGTGGGTCCTCAGGCATCTATGCCACTGTACTTGCTGCACCAGTGGAAGCTATGCACCCCCGATTGCACTAACACAGCAACACTGCTCTCCCTGCACTCACACAGTTTATTTATTTTTCAACAGTGTTATATAGACCAAACTAGGTCCAAAGGCATTGGAACGGTTTATATGAGCACCAGATTACATTACACAAGGTCAGATTCATTTTTTTAGACATTGGAAGATTAAATGATTTCACAGGGTATTGAGCTGGCACCGGAATCAAACTTTGTCCCCCATGTCCAAAGTCAGCAGCTGTGGCCATAGGCCACATCTCCTCCAAGAGAGGTTTACCCTGCACTCACAAAACCACACAGCTCAACTTTCACTTTCAAAGCACATCACTCACACAAACACTCACGCTGCTCTCACACAGCCACACTAATCTACCTGCACTCACAAAGGTACATTACTCACTCTCACACCGACATAGCACTAACTCTGCACTCACAGGTAACCTGCACAACCTGAACTCATACAGGTTGTTGGAAACCCCCACACTTTTTTTGAGTTTTTCCCCTACTTTTCTGACCTTGTTTTTGTTGGCTTTTGGACTCTAGCAGTGGTAAAAGGCACAGAGTGTTTCTGCTCTCTTCCCTAAACATGGTAACATTGGCTCATACCTAATTGGCATATTTAATTTGCTTATAGGTCCCTAGTAACGCGCACTACATGTGCCCAGGTCCTGTAAATTAAATACTTCTAGTGGGTCTGCAGCGTTGCTTGTGCCACTCACTTAAGTAGCCCTCTAACCAGGTCTCAGGCCCGTCATTGAAGAGCCAGTGTGGACAGTTTACACTGCCATTTCCACCTGGCAAAATAAACCTTTTGCCAGTTCCAAACCTTCCCTTTTTATAAATATAAGTCACCCCTAAGGTTGGCCCTGGACAACCTGGAGGGCAGGATGCGATGTATTTAAAAGTCAGGACATGTACGTATAAGCTTTACATGTCCTAGTAGGGAAAAACTCTCAAATTAGTTTTTCACTACTGCAAGGCCTATCTCTCCCATGGGATATAATTGGGATTACATTTTATAAGTGTTATTCCCAATTGCAAAGAAATACACTTTGAGTTTGGTGTCTATGGAATCACAATTTAAAATCCAAACTTAAGGTGAAGTCGGATTTTAAATTGCAACTCTGAAAACACCACTTTTAGAAAGTTGGCATTTTTTAACTTTAGCCATTTAGTGTCCGCTGCCTGTCTCCGATACACAACTGGGGAGGGCGACAGCTGGGCTTTGTGTATTCCCCCTAGATAGCCAGACACAATGGGATCATAGGTGTAACTTGATGGGCCATCCTGGAAGGATCGGATGAAGGAGCTGCACCCAGCTTCACTTACACCTGAATAGGCTGTGTCCGGTCCACACACCAAGGGCTGCATACCCACCTGTAGTGAGTCTGGAGCCAGGGCAGGAAGGGAGGACCTCTGTGCACTTCAAAGACCAGTCTTTAAAGTCTCCCCCACTTCAAAGGCACAAGTGGGTATAAGTACTGGACCTATGACACCAATGTAGGAAGCTGGCTCTGTATATACTATACCAAAGGAAGGTACAGTGTGCACAGAGTCCAGTGGAACCCCAAAGGTAGGCAGAGGTAAAAGTAGATAATACTTACTCTCTATGTGTGGTAGTGTGGGCGAGAAGGCTTTATCAGAGGGTAGTGTTAAGCATTTATTGTACACACTCAGGCAAGAAATGATGTCACACACTCAAAGACTGAACTCAGACCAATTTTGTTTGTATAGAAATATTATTTAGTTATTTTATTTCTAGAACCAGGCCTGGTGCAGGTAAGTGAAATAATACTTTGCAGGTATATTGCAGTTGAAATACAATTGAAATGCAGTTGGATACAATTGGTTTGTTTACAGTTAAGTCAAGAGTTAAAAGTGCTTTACAGTTACTTTTGAGATTACTTTGTACATTACTTTTCAGATTACTTTTTAAGTTACTTTTTCTACTCAGTGTGATAAGCCTAGATATCACACTGGGACATTTCCTAGAGAAAAGGTAAGTAATTCAGTTTTTGTAAATTTGTAGATTTTCAAGGTTTTATATAAACCAACTCCACACTTGGAAGAATTTTCAAAGAAAAGCAGTCAATGCAATCCTATTGGAGGAAATGAAGTTATCGGTTTACAGGTAAGTACTTGGTTGTGGGAGTTGGGTTTCTGAGGTTAGAACCAGGATTCCCCCAGGGTCTAGGATGCACTCTCAAAGCACCCTCAGTGGCACTCGGGCGGGCGGGTGCAGAGTGCTGTGGCCCAATGTTATCCAGTAGGGTATAAGGGGCCTTCGGTTGGTGGCTGCTCACGAGCAGGCCACAAGGTTGTGGGAGCAAAGCTCCTGGACTTAAGCTCAGGGCAAAGGGGGATCCAGTTTAGCACACAAGGTGCACCCACAGCGGCAGAGGGGCAGCCGGGTGCAGGGTGCTGTTTTGGCGTCAGGTGCCCTGTTTTCAATGGGAGTTGCCGGTTTTGGATTTTGGCTGCAGGCTCGGTCCAGGAAGAGTTCCGGGAGGAATCAACAGCTGGGCAGGTAAGTTGGAGGGCCCGGGGACGTAGGTGCACCTCGGGTTCTTTTCTCCAGGATGAGGTTGGATTTCACCTTACCAGGCCGGTTGGGGGAGGGGGGGTGGTCTCCGTGCATAGTCAGCAGGAGACGTCGGGGAGTCCTGGAGGGGTCAACCCACGGTGGACTCAGATGCTGGAGGACCTCGCTGGGGCTGGTGGGCCACCTGGATTCAGGCCGTAGGCAACGGGTGCAGTGGTGGTTCCAGGCGTCGAGTTTCTTTGTCCTCAGCAGGCTCAGAGTCTGTCTTGGAAGTTTCTTTTGAACAGAGCTGCTGTTTACAGGAGACCCAGTCTCTGATGAAGGCAGTCAGTCCTCCCAGGGTTCTGGAGGTCGCTGGCTGCAGGACAAGGCGACTTTTGGCGCAGGATCTCTGGAAACTGCAGACGGGCCGGTAGGGCTGGGGCCAAGTAATTTCTTCTCTGCAGTCTCTTCTGCTGGGCGTCTACTTTCGTCCTTCTTTGTAGGTTGCAGGAATCTGTCTTCTTGGTTCAGGGCTGCCCCCTAAATACTGTATTTAGGGGGCATCTTAGAGATCTTGAGGTCAGTAGCCAATGGGCTACTGACCTTAGGGTGACTACACCATTGGAGTGCTCACCCCACATGGGGGAGTGGGCACAATTCCTGATGCTGATTGGAGAGTGCCTACCATCTGCAAGATGGCAGGCACTGAAGAGTGGGCTTCACCTCGTCTCCCCCCCCTGAGGGGTGGGGTTGGCAGAAGTGGGCACACCTTCTGGCTGTCCTAATTTTTCCAACCTGTCTTCCCGCCGAAAATGAGGGGAGACCAGAAGGGGGGCCTGCTCCTGATAGCAGGAGAGGCTGGGGGTCGTGTTACAAAGGCGGCAAAGCCTTTGAAGCTCCCCTGCCACAGATTGCTCTTCCGGGCCTGGGGGAGGTGTGAACACCTTCGCCCAGGAAAGGCTTTGTTTCTGGACTCAGGGAGCGAAGGCTCCCACCCCAGGGGTCCAGAAACATGTCTCATGGTGGCAGGCTGGTGTTTACCAGTCATTGAACCCACCAGAGGCTGGTCGTTTTTCAGGGGACATCTCCAAGATGCCCTCCGAGTGCATTGTATAATAAATCCCACACTGGTAGCAGTGTGGGTTTATTATAATAAAGTTTGATACCAAACTTCCCAAAATTCAGTAAAGCCATTATGGTGCTGTGGTGTTCGTATTGACAAACTCCGACCATATACTCTTTATGGCTTTACTTCACTTGTAATGTCTAAGAATGGACTTAGACTCTGTAGGGTACAGTGCTTATGCAACTGTACCCTCACCAGTGGTATAGTGCACCCAGCTAGAGGGGTGTCTTACCTATACCATAGGCAGTGGGTTGCAGGCATGGCACACAGGTATGTGTGCCATCTCGACTCTTCACTTGCCTCTGCACCAAACACGCAGCCTGCAATGGCAGTGTGTGTGCGCTAAGGTACAGAACCTCTAAGGGTGGCACAATATGTGCTGCAGCCCTTAAAGGCCTTTCCTGGTCACAGTGCCCTTGGTACCCATGGTACCTTTTACAAGGGACTGACATGTGGCCAGAGAGGTGCCAATTGGGGGTACAAGGTACAGTTATGGGAAAGAACACAGGCCCTGGGAACCTGATTGGCAGGGACCCAGGGCACATCAAGTCAAAGTGCATCAGAAATCTGACAAAAAGTGGGGTGGTTACTGCAACAGAAACACAGCTTCCTACAACCACCACTTCAGTACACTTCTGTACCTGTGAAGACTATCAGGAAGAAGAACTGCTGTGCTGCTGAAGGACTGCCACTCTGCTTTACTGATGCTTTGTTGGACTCCTGCCTTGCTGGGCGGCCCTGCTGCCCCCCTGCCTGGGTGAGAATGACTGGACCTGCATCACTTGAACCCAGAGAGACTCCAAGGGCTAGCTGGCTGGCCTCGTGATCTGAACTCTCAGGGACATAAAAAAAAATTCCAACTTACCTGCTTCTGCACCTGGACTTGGCCATCTGTGAGTCTGCCCTGCCAAGGGGTCCCACCCCAGTCCTGGACCCTTGGAAGTGAGGCCTAAGGTACTTGCTTAAGCAAAACCCAAGCATCCTGTGTCGATCGGGCACCGCGGCGCCATTACGTGGATGAGAACTAGCGCATGGCCTTCACTGCGTGGATCGGGTCCAACGCATCGGCTTCGGAACGACCACTGCACAAGGTCTCCTCATCTCCGTCGATGGCATCCTTGACAACGAATCTCCGCATTGCAGCTCTGCACTCATCAGAGCCAACGCATCATCGCTGTTGCGCGGATCAGGACCAGCGCATTGGCTCTGTTGCGTGGATTGACACCGAAGCATCGCTTCATTTGCTCTTCACATCTTAGACGTCGATGCAGCCCGAATCAAGGTACTTTTGTTCAACGGGCCTTACTGGGTCCCTGTATCCGGCCCACGCTCCATCGCGGTCCGCCTGAACTTTTGACTTTGTCCTGGTCCCGTGCAACCAGATATCCCAAGTAAGTGCTTATTGCTTCAGAGCACTGTTTTACAGTTTCTTCTTTAAAAATTAATATTGCAAGCTCTACTTATTGGATTTTTGTCGTTTTGGTCTTGTTTTATTTGTGAATTTATGTTCTATTTTCTAACCTGTTGTGGAAACTTTGTGTGGTGTTTTCACTGTTTTACTATTTGAAGTGTTGCACAAATACTTTACACATTGTCTGTAATATATAAGCCTGACTGCTCTGTGCCAAGCTACCAGAGGGTGAGCACATATTTATTTAGGGTTTGCCTCGTTCTTACCCTGACTAGGATTGTGGTTGCTGCATGACTTGGGCTCATCTTTAATCAACCAACAACCCAATTTCTAATACAGGTACACTATTCGCCTTGCACTCACACATGCATACTACACTCATATATAGTGTGTGAGCAATCATTCAACCTTGTAAACATTCAAGAGATTGACTTGCTATCCGAGACAAAGCTTCAGTTTTCTCAGTGTGGTCAAGCTTGATAGTAGATCTGGAGGGGGAAGGGAGTGTAGATCTTGGATATAGGGTGACCAACTGGCATTGGGTGCAAATTCAGGACAGTAAGTGTAAAAATTCAGGACAGAGGGTCAAAATTCAGGACATAAATTCAGGACAGAAGGTCAAAATTCAGGACAAAACTTCGGGACAAAAGGTATGTTTTACAGACACATCAGAGGAAGTTGCGTGATAGTATAAAAGTAACTAAATAGACAACCACTTAAGTACAAGTCAAAATAAGTTTTATATTAGGTTGAGACAATCGTGCACTTCACGTTTTTTCGGTATGCGTGCAGCTTTGAGAAACTGTGCAGGTCTTTTTATGGTATTTCATATGATAACAATCTATTTATATGGTTATCTCACTGGGTTGTCCAGTCTGATATTTTGTTTACAATCATGGTCCTGAGCAGGCATGTTTGGTGAGTGAAGTGGTCAGGAAGATCTGCTCGGATAGACTTTGTTACTAGCATCTCATATCTGAGTGCCATTGTGAGATGTAAAGTGGCACACATAGGTGAACTAAATGGAGGATTGCTGTGATGAACCCACTATTGGGAACGCATTATGGGTGTTTCAGCAAGTGGAACTTAAAATATGGAATCCGACTGCTTATGGGGTCTTCGCAGAGAGTTGCACAAGCTGACGGAAGTCACAAAGGTGCTTTTCCCTGCAGCTTTCTTAAAGAACGCACTGTCGATACACTATTACATAGTTTATTTTTTACGCCTTGCCTATTGCTACAAACTCAATATACATCTCAAGCACAGCTCATGGCACTATGAGGCTCTCCCTCAAACCTTACACCTAAAACAAAACATGCCAACATTTACAATTACTAGTGTAACATTCAAGTAGCAGTTGGGTGTCACTCAAAATGTCATATGCATGATGTATAGCCACACATAAGCACACAGCAAATACAGAATAGTAACACATAGGCAAGGGAGTAGCCAGAAAATATAAATACCTCCCACTTTGAACTAAAGCTCTTATGGCACCAAGAAAGCAAAGTAAGTCATCACAACCCTCCCCAGAAGAGCTCTCTTATCCAAGGATATAGCCATTCATCCTTTAATCAAACCCCTAATATCCACCATTTCAAATTTACATTCTGTCATCAATTAATTCTTTTATCCATCATTCAGTCTTTCACCATTCATTCTGTCCTTCCACCTGTGTGCCCATCCATATCCAAACCTTTTCAACCATTTGCAAACCTATCCATCATCTATCCTTCCATACATCATTTCACTCATCCATCCCTTCATCCACCCTTTCACTCATCTATCCATCATTCATCCATCCATCCTTTCACCCAATCCATCCTTTCACTCATCCATGCATTCTTCCACCCAGCCATCCTTTCACTTACTCATCCATCCAGTCACTCATCCGTCCACCCATTCACCCTTTCACTCATCCATTCATCCTTTCTTCCAGCTCTCCACCCTCCCTTTCACTCATGTATGCATTCTTTCAATCATCCATCTTTACATTTTTCTTTTCATTCATCCATGCACTCATTCGCCCATCCATTCTGTCAATCATTCATCCATGCTTTTCCTCACCCATCCATCCATCCTCCCTTTCTCTCTCCATTTCCCTTACACTTAGCCACCCATCCTTCCACCCACCCATCCAGTTGCAGACAGAAGAGGCCCATCAAGAACTTCACCCTCGCTGTAGTTCCTAAAGCAAGGGGTGGGTGGGGAGGGTTAACTATGCCCCTGCACATAGGCAATCTGAAAACTTGGAAGTCATGAGTCATGCATGATGCACAGTGCCAGGACGTGAGGAGACTGTGATATGGTGTTGTTTCCAGGGCTTTAAGTGGGATGAAAAAACTGGGGCTCTCTCCAAGGGGCGTGTCTGATGTAATTAAGGGGGTGGCTTAAAACACCTCAGCTAAAAATATGTGCTGAGCATAATGTGCCGCCCGACTGGTATTTTGCTGTTCCTATCATTGTATCCAGTAACATAAGACCTACAACAAGCCATGACTATTGGCTTTGTCAAAGGATTTTAGTTGCATAAAATAAATAAAAAAGCAGCAACTATGGCTTAGTTGTATATAATAATAAAAATGCTTCAGCTCTGAAAAGATAAGACTGTGTAAGAACTATAACCTCTTCTTTTTAACTTCTTTCACCAGCTTCTTTTCATGAACTGGCACATAGCAGCATGGGCGTTTTTGTACATATGTTTTGTACATTTCTTCCATCTAACCCTAACAGAATGCCCTGTCCTAGACCACGGCAGGAGGAGGCCACCACATGCTGTAACACCCCAATCTGGCCCATTGTCATTCTGTATGTGACAATCAGCCAGCATACAGAATGACAATGGGCGGGGTCGGGCTGCTCTTGTGCTCCGAGGATGAGTGCGAGGCGGCCCCATCAGGGAGCCGAGGCCTCTCACAGGGGAACAGCTCTACTCCCTGCAAGGCCCAAAATTACGGAGAAAAGGTTGGTCACCCTAATTGGATATGAGACTTGAAATGTCCTATCAGACTGAGGGTTGACTGGGGAATGGAACTTGCATTGTCCTATTCAACTATGGGATTGACCTGTGGCACTTGAGTTGATTTTAAGTTGTGGGGTACCAGAATAATGAGCCGGAGCTAAATGTTTCGATGACGTAAAGGCTGGGAGAAGCTGAAGCATTTTAGGAGGGAGACAGAGAGGGGTATAGAAGAAGGGAGGGGGGGATGTGAGGGTGCAGGTCAGAAAAATGAGAAGGCAGAGAAAGCTCTAGAATGCTGTGGAGTGGTTTGAGTTTGAGAGGGTAAGACAAGGAGTATAAGGTGAGAAGCTGCAGGGGTGTTACGCAGAGAAGGATGGGATGAGGGAGCGGGACGTTGGAGTGGGGGAAGGGGACTGAGCGAGTTGGGGAGAAGATTAGGGGTGAGGGGAAGGTTAGAGCTAGGCTGCCTGGGAACTCTTTGGAGGAGCGCAAACTGGAGGAGAACATGAGGTTCAGGATCCTGATCATCGAGGAGATGACTAGTTTCTTCTATAAAATATTAACCCAATGGTCCTTATAAAGAGTGAAAAGTTGAGGGTCATTTTTGAAGGACCCTCTCACAGTGCAAGGACATTGGTCAGCGATCAGTTTCCGGAAATTCTCTTAGCATATTGTGTTTGAAGTTCTTCATGCACACTTGAATATGATCAGGTGTAGGAGATTTGGAAAGAATCTAGACAAGATTTAATGAGGTATTTTAAGAGTGATGAGTAGTCAGAGTAGGACATTTTGGTAAACTTGAAGAACACAAGAGCTGGTGTGACATGCATACTTCTTTCTTTGCTGTAACACAATCATCAGTTCAATCATAAACCCTCTACTCTAATTATAAAACACACTCATGGTGAGAGCAATTGGATAAGATCTTGTACTATTTAGGACAAAGTGAGTACATTAATAGATATCCTAACTCCATTCCAGGTATATGGAACATGTTACTAAATTTGTTCAGACCTAAGAGAGTTCCATGGTGTTCTGTCTTTTTGGCTTATGCTCATAGCTGCTTCAGGGTGAAAGGGATGGAATTTGACTGTAGTCCATATAGCTCAAGGGGAATGCAGTTAGGCTTATTTTCATTGTTAGTGCCCAATGACATCCAAATGTAAAAGTCTACCTACTGGCTGAATGCTGAGTTCCTCTATTTCAATAATAGGCAGTGTATGGGAGACTTTCAACCAACACTGTTTAGTTCCTGGTATTGGATGGGGTTGGTTCCTTAAGAGGCAGGTGAGCAGTACATTTTGGTTTCTAAGGTTGGTGGAAGTACTTTTTTACAGTAGAAGACCGTCAACAGATTAGGGGCCAGATTTATGAGTTTGTCACGCAGCATAATACAGCAGCCACAAATGCTGAGTTAGTAGGAGAGCGCCATATTTACAGAAAAATGGCACTCGCCTCCCCTCTCCCTAACGCCGGCGCAGAAATGTGCGGCCGTGCGCCACAGATACACCTTTGCACCATAGTGCAAGGGTGTCTCTGTGAGTCTAGACCCATGGTAAGCCCCCTTGGCGCTAAGTAATGCAAAGCAGCTCTATGCACTGCTTTGCTTTACTTTCAATTGATTTTCCACCGCTAAACAGGTTTTACGCTGGAAAGTAAATAGGTGAAAAAGATTTTGTGTCGTTTTACGTCACTTTTGTGACGCAAACAAGGCGTAAAATCTTAGTAAAGATTTTCTTTCTGTGGTTGATATTTTCCAGCATCCTTGAACAGATCAGGCTGTTCTCTTTCCATTAAAATAAGATGGCTTCCACCAATAAGGCAATGAATGGATAAACCCATGCAAACAAAGCCATGCTGTTATCTCAGTGATGACCCAGTCATTTGTTTTCATTTGCACTTTACGTCATCAAAACATTTAGCTCCGGCTCATTTTTCTGGTACCCCACAACTTAAAATCAACTCAATCCCCATCTACATGACCTCCAGAAAGACACTAACACAGACAGTGAACGTCTCATCAAGAGCCACGCTGCTACAAAATTGGTTCTAGCACCAGAACTCAAAGTTAGGACAGCAAAGCACTTTAGAAATATTATGATAGAAGTTACAGATTCTTTTGTTAAGGTCTTAGCTCGCATGTCAGTTTGAGAGAAGATATCTTCCTGCCAGATATTTTTTTTATTTTCTTATTTTGAGTATTGAGTGACATTTTCCTTAGATATTCCTTTGTCACAAATTTGGTAATCATCAAGGTAAATAAAATTAGAAACTGCTGACCAATCACACCCGTCAACTCACCCTGATTTGGAGGGTGTCACGCTCATCGGGCTCTCTTCCAAACAAGCAAACAGACAACCTCCTCTAGACTTCAGTGGGATCACTCGACCTGAAAACGTTCCTCAGCTTAAAAAAAAACATTTAATTTCCTGTAATTTCAATGTGCTTGCTCTCCAAAACGACTTCATCTCACCTTCCTTGGAGACTCAAAAGGTTGAGGAATTTTGCAATACAGCCTAAGGCACCTAGAGGCAGATTTATCAATGCTTTGCGCCTCTGCAAAGTGACACATAGCGGTGCCAGGTTTTGTTAAAGTATTTAGGGGCAGATTTATGAAGTTGCCACGCAGCGCAGCAAGCCACCTTGCTGCTCTGCGTGAAAGGGCAGAAATACACTGTATTTAACATAAGACACACTCCTGTCCTTTCCTTGCGCTGGCTCCCTTTTGGCTGCCTAGCACTCATGCAGGCACCCTTGTGCCGTGGTGCAAGGGAGCCTACATTGGAGACAGGATTGTTTTTGTGCAGGAAGGGAAAAACAATGCATAAACAATTCTCTCAGGCTTATTCCTCTTTCTATGTGTGCTGCATAATGCAGCATACATAGAAAGAGGAAAAAACATTGAAAAATAAACATGTCTCCTCGTTAACGCAGTCCCAGGTTCACCAATATCAGTATATCTGGGAAAGCGCCACAATCCATAGGGAGATGCATAGCAAAGCCTCCGTAGGGCAGAGTAATGCAACGCATCGATTTGTGCTTTGTTGCGTTACTCTGGATTTATCAAGCCATGCAGGGCCACGCAAAGTGGCCTTGCGTGGCTTGTTAAATATGACTTAGGTTTTGCATTGCACTTGTGCCCCCTTGCTTGGCTCAAGGGCGTCACAAAACCTTCTCTTTCCAGCACAAAACTTTACCTGTGAGAAGTGAACGTTAGAAGGATTTGAAAGAAAAAGCTTTGACCACAATCATAAAATTCACCCAAGTATCACTTTGTGCATATGCAATGCTTTTAGTTTTGAGTACATCCTGTTGATAGAGCGCAAAATTCATATCCTATATGGGGTACTTGTTAGGAGTACAAGTGTAATCGCTTGTAGCACACACTCACATTTTATTCAATACATTTAGATGCTAGAGTAAACATGAATCAAGCAACATGTTCTTACGAAATCAATGCATTTAAATGTGAAGCTTAATAATGCCTCATAGAATTTGTGCTGAAATTTATACTCAATGTAACCCACTTATATAGGCCTCACTAGTGATGTGACCCTGTGATAGGTTAACTGTATTTTGAATGCTTCTAAGGCTAATGATGTAATTGAAATCATACGTATTAATGTAGTTGGGGAAATATTCCTATTGAACGCTTTTGATTTTATGGAAATACTAACGTACATGAATTGGGAAATTCATTATTTTAGCCTTAGTCGAAGGCCTGAATCTGTTGTACATTTTGAGATGTTCTTGTTTTCTGAACTAATGCTTAGATTCTCATGTGAGTTCGTAGAATGTTATTTGTTCCCATGTTTGCATTTCAGGTGGACAACGATTGTTAGTGAAGAGTAGGGTCATTGTTCCATTAGATAAGTTGTGGAATGAAGAAGTTGCATTTAGCTTGGCCTGGTGAAAAGTTCCAGTGGATGGAGGTGCTTTCACACGGAGAAGGCGAGGAGACCAAGGACAAACTGTTGCAGAGGGGCATACACATGGAGAAGGCCATGAAAGGAATCGACGTCATGGAAAGTTTTGTGGCCGAGCCTACTGTAGAGTACGTGTGTGAAAGGCATTACGGGACATTTGCCGAACACAAATTTGAGTACATGATGCATTGCAGAGAGGGACAGACACCTCATTCCTGCTTGCCATCTTGATGGAGGGCACCAGAGTGCTGACTTGCTCCCCTTCCTGCTTTTGGCTTCATGCTGCTGACCAATCTCATGGTGGAGTGACTTCTTAGGAAGGCTCTACCCACTGACACCTTTTCTCTTTAAACCTTCTGCCTATATGCCAACTTAGGTATGCCACCTGTAGAGTTAGAGTAGGGATAGATAGAATTAAATGCTTTATACTGACGAAGTGCCGATGCAGGGGAATCTGAACTTTTGATTTCTCATTTCCTGCATAATCGTGATAGAACTGATCGTTCTTTTCATGTTGCATCGAGAGAATATCTTGAGAAGATTTGGATTTCTTCTGTTTCCCCTGTATTTTTATACTCATGCAAAAATTTGTGTATGACCAATTATTTTTGAATTTGGTAATTAATTTGACTAACTTTATTGGATGTCTGCTTGTAAAGCCATCATTGAATTACGCTGTGGCTTAAATTGATTTATGAAATGTTACTTCCCTTTACACTTTCATGTTGCTAAAAAGAACCATCGGAAGACCGACATTGGAGCAGAACTGAACCAATGGCCCCAGGCCCTTTCAGTTGGTAGCAGAGGATGGTTTGCACATGAAGTAAGGGGCGAATCTGAAACGCAATCAGAATAGTCTGGAGCCCTGACCCAAAAGTCCCCAGGTAGAGCCCTAATTATCAAGAACTGGCGAGGCCGAAGTTTGGCGATGCACGGTGAGAACAGCGGCGAAAGGAGTAGTGAGTATTAATAGGGGTGTGTGGAACATGTTAGATTGCAGTGATGATTTGATTGTGTGGTCTTGCAGAGTTGTCGCGAGAATAGAGTGAATGTGGTTGTCGGGTCCAACGTGGTCCAAGAAGTTGATATATGGTTATCGGGTCCCGAAGCGGCCCAAGATCCCAGGATATTTAAAGGTGTTAAAGACACAGAGATTGTGATTGTCTGCTGAAGAGTTGAGGGGTTCATCGTGAGACGTCATCGACGGCTCCACCTAAGAAAGGGAACTTTGTGTGAATGGGACAATTGCGAATCGTGTAGTAGACCTTCTTGCGCAGACGGTAAACTGTACTGATTCGGGTAAATCCCCCTGGTCGAGGTTTCGCTTTAAGTGTGTATTCTTGTATGAGTGTATCTCTATTTTCTTTTAGAAAGGCAGACAATTACCGACTATAAGATGATTGTGTGAGTGAATGTGTACGGAGAAATTGTAAAGGAGTATGAACCACTGTTAGGAGTGAGGGTGATTGTGCTAAGATAGGTTGGTTGGTGTAATGCAGTGCTGGGATTGGTTGGCAATTGTTTATTACATCTGAGGTGTTTGAGATTGCATCATCGTACCATTTGATTTAAACTGCATTTGGATTGTTGAGATTTCATAAATGGATCAAATCATGTAATGTTTTAGGGTTCAGCAAGATATGTTTATAGGGGATGCGGGCATTACTACAAGGGTGGGTGAAGCAGCCCCACCGGAAGACACACCAGCTCATTATATGGCGACAAATGTAGGACCAGACAACAAAAGAGGACGGACCCAGCAAAGGAATCCAAAACAAGGCAACACAATGCCAAGAGGAGTGGGGGGGAAAAAACCAATAGGTTTTGAAAAAGAACCCTCACCCACCAACCTAGTTGGTGGCATGCTTCATCATCGGGTTCCCAGCTGGGCTGCCGAGTGCAACCCAGCTGTGCTAAGACGCCTGATTTACACCGGAGCGGGTATTTTTTGTGAAGGGGATGAGTTTAAGGATGCCTCTAGGATTCTATTACAGGACCGGAGGCTTCGGATTATTGCTTCTCTTTCTTTACTGTTAAAATCACAGCAGCCAATGAAAATGTTTTAACAGACAAATAAACTACATTTCCCATGATGCTCATGCAACCAATCATGTCCCATGGGTATTTCTTTTATGTTCTGTTTTATTGTTTCAGATCATACACCCGATGGTGGGAACCGTAAGTACGGCTACACCCCCGCACTCACAGCCCACCTTTGTGTGTACTGATAATTCACGTGGCCACCTAAATTTGGCTGCACATCACTTTCTTGGTCCTGAAGAAAGCCTTTGCATCTACCGTTTAGGCTGAAACATTGCGACCATTTCTTTTGGATACAGAAGACCAATTTAGTCTTTATAATATCCACCTTACCCTTTTAACCGTGTCCTAGGACCTCAGGAATAAAATCGTTCGACCTCGACAGAGGATAAAAAATTTGCTAGCATTCGTGCCAAGAATTTTCAATTCTATTAAGGGCACGGAGGCGAGGATTATTGCTTCTCTTTCTTTACTGTTAAAATCACAGCAGCCAATGAAAACGTTTTAACACAAATATACTACATTTCCCATGATGCTCTTGCAACCAATCATGTCCTATCAGACCCTATAAGAGTCATAATTTCCTTCACATGAGCCTCTTTCTTTGCTCGAGTCTTTTAGTCCAAAGAACATTAATTCGAAAAATACAATATTGTCATCCTCCAACGTGGAAGAACTTTAATCCAGAAATGGGACGTCGTCCAACTTCTTCAACCAGAAGAACGATTATTCCGCTTTCTTCTCTGAACCTGGAATAAATGAAACATAAAACCCATAACCTTTGTTGAACAGAATACATATCACATACGGGTGGGGTTTTTTTTTGTTTTTTTTTGCAAGAATCATTGAAATACAACCCGGTGGGATAATCCTCGCCTCCGTGTCCTTAATAGAATTGAAAATTCTTGGCTCGAATGCTAGCAATTTTTTTATTCTATTACAGGGCCGGAGGCTTCGGATTATTGCTCGTTTAATGTTTATAAAATATCACAGTAGTTATATCACCTACCGGTTTATAATAAAATTGCTTAAACGTAGACTCTGATGACCAATCAGCAGATCTCATAATGTCTTGAATAGTTGAACCCAACATAAATGTTTTGGATGCCATGGCACCATGTACAGAATGTGCCCCAAATATCTGGGTATCAATACCAGCTTCTTTCATGACTGACTTCAACCATCTGGCTATCGTAGTCACCATCTCCTTCCCATGAGCCTCTTTCTTTGCTGCTCACGGCAGAGATAAGTGCGATTTTCGATCTTCTTCTATGATTGTATGGCTTGTAATGTGTACAGTCAGCTGTTCCCATAAGCGCGCGTGCGCGCTTGTCGGAATGAGCTGTCAGTGTATGTGCATGATTTCTATTGTATATTGCATTTGCATATTACCGCTTGGTTTTTCAAGTTGTATATTTCCCTGATACGCGCTTGCTGGCGCGAGTCTGCTTTGTATTAGCGTTTTTTTGCCCGTTTTCTATTTGTATATTTACCTGTTACAGCGGTGGGAACTCGCGCTTGCCAGCGCGCGTGTGCTTTGGCCCGTACTGGCAGATTATGCAAGCGTAGCTCCCGTTGGGAGCGTAGGTGCCGCACCGAGGTAAGCGGTGTGTATTTGAAGCATTTTGGGGGCACAATCCTCGCGTGCACCATCGGATGCCTTCCCTCATCAGGCCCGACGTGTAATACATTGAGCCGAACGCCGCCGACGTGCGTAGCCCAATTGGGCTACTTTTGGGTGGATTTGGGCTACGCACGTCGTGCGCTTCCCCTCGCTCGTTCCGAGGCTCAAATTAGCCCGGATTTACTACGAGCAGCACGTGCAGAGGACGCCTGACCGGCTGAAATAATAGTCAGCCCAGGGAGTGCACACACGCTCCAGGACATCTATAAATTGGCTCTTTACCCCCTGAGACTGGAATAATAAATGGATACAGCTACTCTGTTTTTCCTATACTGTGTACATGTGGGTTGGCTCCCCCCCTGACTCCTCCAATACCTACCTTGCCTTAAACCTTTACATTCCTATTGGCAAGAGTGGGACAAGTGACTCTACAATGGAAGAGTGGGTTAGATATGATGAGGAGGATGAACCCTACTATGATGGACAGCAGGAGACTGTGTTAGAAGATAATATTGTTGACGCTCTGGATGCATCGGTCCAGCAGTCTGTCAACAGGGCAATTGAAACTACAGTCCCTAACACTGTACAGCAAGCCTTGGCAGCAGCATTGAAACCGATTACCAAGCAGCTGGAAAGCTTTGCGAAGCGCCACGGGTTCCAAAACACCCTTGATCCCCAGAATGACGCCCGCAGGGAAAAGTAAGGCAAAGTCAGGGCCATGGCCCCATGCAGGCGCGTTAGCTAGCTTGCCACAGGCCAATGCAGAGGAACATGGTTATTCCACACCAGTTACCACAGAACGTGGGAAAGTGAAACGCAAACAGAAAGTGTATGTTGACACCGACACTACTGACGAGGATGCCCCCCTAAGAAAAAGTCTAGGAAGGCAGTCATCATAGTGCCTGATATGACGCCTCAAAATCCCAACACCCCCTTCACCTTTAACCCGGCGGACATCGTTCATCCCCGGTCATCCGATTGGGTTCCGGCCCCTGAGGTAACAGACTACTTGCATGACAACCTTAGAAAAGGCTTTGACAAAGAAGTGCGCAATAGGTTGCGCTCAGTGTCTCCTCGGTCAGATATCCCGGACAGGGTGGCAGAGACACCTGATATCGATGCCAGCCTTTTGACCTTCCTCAAGAAGTTCGCAAAGGACCCCAAAAAGGGGATTGACTGCGCCTGGCGGGGCTGCCAGGACAAATTCCTGGATGTGGCAGGACCCTTGGTCAAGACCCTGGAGATGGCCCTTGTAGCGAAGGAATCAGCCACTCCAGTGGATCCAGACATCTTAGCGGGCTGGATACAGAGAGCGATATGCCTCTTAGGGAACGCAAATTGCGCCATCTCTACGGAGAGGCGCAAATCTCTACTGTTGCGGATGGATTCAAATCTTATGGAATTGGCCTCGGCCGAACCGGGTCCCCTTGCGGAGGGCAACCTCTTTGGTGAGAGATTCGTTAAGGATGTCTCGAAGTACGTGGGTACTTTTACGTCTTTGGACGAGGCCCAATCTGGAATAAAAAGAGTGTTTCAGGTGGGCCTTTTTAACAGGGCCGGGTGAAGCAGGGGATGCTCGCCAGGCCGTCAGTACTACCAAGGTCCTCCTAGAGGAGACTACGGACACAGTAGAGGTGACTGGGACTCTACCAGAGGCGGAACCTTCTATCCCACACGACAGAGGTTCATCAAGCGTCGCTTCAACAGAGGTGGTCACCGTGCCGGATTTCAGGCCCAAAATTCTGCAGGTAAGAGCTACAGAAATTTCTAACTTACCCTTGGGGGGTCGTACTCAGTTCTTCATACACAATTGGGGAGTGTTGTCACAAGATGCATGGATTTTGCAGACCATTCAGGGTTTTCACCTAGAATTCTATCAAACTCCACTCCAAGACACTTATCCGAGACAGCTCAGTTTTTCCCAACAAAAGTGTGCTTTTATAGACGCAGAAATAGAGGAATTACTGCAGAAGCGCAAGATTGCTTACTGCGACAACGTGGCTCACGGATTCTGCAGCACTGTCTTCTTGGTGCAGAAGAAGGGTGGTGGTC
This sequence comes from Calotriton arnoldi, assembly GCA_963921515.1. Taxonomy (NCBI): domain Eukaryota; kingdom Metazoa; phylum Chordata; class Amphibia; order Caudata; family Salamandridae; genus Calotriton; species Calotriton arnoldi. The sequence goes on from CAWUFW010007127.1 coordinate 577,587, forward strand.
ACAGGTTGGTGTTAAACCTGAGAGAATTCAATCAATTTATGGTCTACAAACACTTCAAGATGGAGGGTATCCATCTCTTAGCAGATTTACTAAAAAAGGGAGATTGGATGGTCCGGTTAGACCTAAAGAATGCTTACCTGACGATTCCGATATTCCCTCCCCATCGACGTTTCCTGCAGTTTCGATGGAGGAACAGATGGTTGGAATATTTGGCCCTTCCTTTCGGGCTTTCCTCGGCTCCATGGTGCTTCACCAAGGTAATGAAACCGGTGATAGCTCATCTGCGAGAACAGGGCATTTGCATGATAGTATATAACATAACATGTGTATTTGTAAAGCGCACGTTCACCCCAGCAACGGGGCATCTTGGCGCTGAATAACAGATGTTTATTGTTACCCAACTCAATGGTACTCATTTTATCGACCTCAAATGGATGAAAGGCTGAGTGGACCCGCCGGGATCGAACCTGTGACCATGAGGTTGAACACAGGCCCCTACAGTGGATGCATTAGTCCACTGAGCCACCACTGGACGATATACTTATCATGGCTCAGACACAATCCCTAGCCAACCAACACTTGCAAATGACGATATCCCTTCTGCAGAACTTGGGATTTGTTATCAACAAATCCAAGTCGGCCCTTTGTCCCTCTCAGACTATGGACTTCCTGGGTTTTGTCATAGACTCACAGACAGCTCAACTGAGTCTCCCCCGGTCGAAATTACAGGATCTCAAGAAGGAGCTCACATCGGTGCCTACCAAGCAGACAGTCTCCCTCAGGACAACAGCCAGAATAGTGGGGTTACTGGCGTCCGCAATACAGGCTATCTTCCCTGGCCCTCTTCATTACCCGGCCCTTCAGAGACTAAAAATCCAGCACCTTCAAAAGGTTCGGTCTTATACGGATCTGGTCCCTCTGTCCCAAGAAGTACGGAAAGAGATGCAATGATGGTTGGGCCACGTAGAAGCGTGGAACGGCAGAGCTATCTTCGGCTCCCAACCGGAAGTAGTTATAGGATCGGACGCCAGCCGTTGGGGCTGGGGAGCACGTTGCGGAGATATCTCCACAGGAGGAAGGTGGTCCCTTCAAGAGCTATCCTTCCACATAAATTGTCTGGAGTTGTTGGCAGGGTCATTTGCGATACGAACGATCTCCCCCAAGCAAGTCTCTTGTTGCATCCTTCTCAGGATGGACAATATCTCGGCAGTGAGATATATCAACAAGTTGGGAGGTACGAGGTCGTCTCTGCTAGTGGAGATAGCGAAGGACTTTTGGCACTATTGCGTGAGTCATCAGATATCGGTGATAGCGGAATACATTCCGGGACAGTCAAACACTGTCGCGGACTGGAATTCCAGGTATCTGAAGGATTACAGCGATTGGCAACTCCAACCTCAACTGTTCCATTGGTTACAGGCAGTGTGGGGTCTTTGCAAGATAGACCTTTTTGCATCCAGACTGAACCGACAACTGCAGACGTTCTTCAGCTGGAGGCCAGACCCATTAGCAAAAGCGACAGACACCTTCTCCCAGGATTGGTCAGTGGGCCTGAATTATGCCTTCCCTCCCTTCATTCTGATTCCCAGAGTGACGACCCAGATAGCCCGACAACAGGCAGAAGTGATTTTGGTGACCCCCCCTGTGGAAGTCGCAGCCCTGGTTCCCGATACTATTGGAGATGAGCTGCGATTTCCCCAGGATGCTCCCTTGGACTAAGACGATGCTCCAGGGCCCTCACGGAGAACTGCATCCGATGGTGACATTGGGGCAGTTGTCCCTGATGGCATGGAGGCTTTCCGGCAACAATAGGAAATGGCAGGCTTTTCGGACAGCTTCCACATTCATTAAGCAAGCCTGGGCCCCTTCCACGAGGAAAATATATTCCTCAGCTTGGAAAGGCTGGGTACGTTGGTGCTTGGAACGGCACGTGGATCCCGTGGGGGCAGAGTTATCCCATATTGTGAACTTCCTGTCCAATAAAGCTTCTGAAGGTTTAGCATATCGTTCAGTCAACAATTTCAGATCGGCAGGCCATACACAGGTGGACGGAAAACCGGTGGGTATGCACCCAGTCGTGTGTAAGTTACTTAAAGGAATTAGGGTGGCTAATCCTCCTAAACCGAAGTATTCTTGTTTGAGGGATGTATCACTAGTCATATCCCTATTTGACAAATGGCCGAATAATGCTTTGTTATCCAGGAAACAGTTGTCTACTAAACTGGCTATGCTTTTGTGCTCATCTGCCTGCAGACGCTCTTCAGATGTAAGAGCCCTGGACCTTACAGGTAGAGTATTTACTCCGGAAGGTGTTTCCCTTAACATTATTGGCAGGACGAAAACATTGTCACGTAGTATTGAGTATAATGCTTTTCCCAGTAATGCTAAGTTATGTGTAGTGCAGTGCCTTAAAGCCTATGAAGAATGTACACAGTCTTTGCGACCAGAGGGTTCTACACAACTATTGATTGCTTTGCAAAAACCGTTAAAGCCAGTATCAGAGACTACGATAGCCAGATGGTTGAAGTCAGTCATGAAAGAAGCTGGTATTGATACCCAGATATTTGGGGCACATTCTGTACATGGTGCCATGGCATCCAAAACATTTATGTTGGGTTCAACTATTCAAGACATTATGAGATCTGCTGATTGGTCATCAGAGTCTACGTTTAAGCAATTTTATTATATACTGGTGGGTGATATAACTACTGTGGTATTTGATAAGCGTTAAACGAGCAATAATCCGAAGCCTCCGGTCCTGTAATAGAATAAAAAATTTGCTAGCATTCGTGCCAAGAATTTTCAATCCTATTAAGGACACGGAGGCGAGGATTATCCCGCCCGGCTGTATTTCAATGATTCTTGCAATAAAATACCCACCCGTATGTAATATGTTCAACAGAGGTTACGGGTTTTATGTTTCATTTATTCCAGGTTCAGAGAAGAAAGCAGAATAATCGTTCTTCTGGTTGAAGAAGTTGGACGACGTCCCATTTCTGGATTAAAGTTCTTCCACGTTGGAGGATGACAATATTGTATTTTTCGAATTAATGTTCTTTGGACTAAAAGACTCAAGCAAAGAAAGAGGCTCATGTGAAGGAAATTATGACTCTTATAGGGTCTGATAGGACATGATTGGTTGCAAGAGCATCATGGGAAATGTAGTATATTTGTGTGTTAAAACGTTTATTGGCTGCTGTGATTTTAACAGTAAAGAAAGAGAAGCAATAATCCTCGCCTCCGTGCCTTTAATAGAATTGAAAATTCTTGGCCCGAATGCTAGCAAATTTTTTATCCTCTGTCGAGGTCGAACGATTTTATTCCTGAGGTCCTAGGACACGGTTAAAAGGGTAAGGTGGATATTATAAAGACTAAATTGGTCTTCTTTATCCAAAAGAAATGGTCGCAATGTTTCAGCCTAAACGGTAGATGCAAAGGCTTTCTTCAGGACCAAGAAAGTGAAGTGCAGCCAAATTTAGGTGGCCACGTGAATTATCAGTGTGTGTATATACATATATATATATATATATATATATATATATATACACACACACACACACACACACACACACACACACACACACACACACACACACACACACACACACACACACCCCCCCCTCGTGGGGACTAACCTTTCCAAATGTTTTTAAAACATACCAATAACAGAAAAATGTTAAGAAAAAATTCATTATATAGGATCCTGCTTCAAATCTGCAAATATATGATTATTTAATCGCGCGCACAGAACCATCTTTGTGGGGACTTGAACGTGTGTTACCATCCTTGCGGGGACTTACTCAATAATTATCTTTTGTGATTAAAAACATTCACAAACAAGTGGCTAAATGTTATTTTTCAGTGCTTTACCTATATTACATGATAGTTTAAACATATATAAATAGCCCTTTGTGTCCTATAAGCATCCAGCAAATGGATTTTGATGATAACGCATTTCTCAGTAGAAACTATAGTATATAAAGTCCATGGAAAGGGATTCACAGATATCTAGTCTATTGCTGAGTTCTCACAAACATTAAGGGATAAGGATCCAACGAATAGTTACATTATTATAGAGGCCAAAGAGCATGCAATTTGGTCAGATGGGAAAGCCAAGTTGAAATTACCTAGTTTTTTGCATCAACTTTACCATCGTCTTGGTGTGGCTGTACAATAATAGCCCCCAAAGATATCGCAAATGATTATAGTAATGTTCAAGAGCTGACATAGGGAGTGTGTTGTGATTGTCATTTTCAAGCCCCCACAGAGATAGTGCATGATGATATTGATGCTCAGGTTCCCACGGACATAGTGTTTAATTATAGTCTCCCTCAAGTCCCCATAGACAGAGTGTGATTATATTTATGTTAAAGCCCCCGCAGAGATGGTGAGTGATTATAATAATACTCAATTCTCTGTAGAGATAGTGTGTGATGATAGTTATGTTGAAGTCACATGAGATAGTGTGTCATTAGAGTGACGCCCAGGTTTTCAACACAGGTTTTCATTATAGGCATTCTCAATTCCTCCAAAAGATAGTGCCTGATTACTATAGTTATGTCCAGGTCCCCAGAGATATAGTGTCTGGTTACAGTCACATTAAAGTACCCCTAGAGATAGTGTACAATGATTGTCATGCTGCAGTTCATGCAGAAACAGTGTGTTATTATAGAAATTCCCAGGTCCCCACAGAGACAGTGTGTGATTACAGTCATGTTCAAGTCCCCGCATAGATAGTGTGTGATTATAATCATGTTTAAGTGCCCACATAGAGAGTGTTATGATAGTCATTTTCAAGTCTTACATAGCATACAATGATACTTATGCTGACATTCATGCAGAAATAGTATGTCATTACAGTTGTGCCCAGGTGTCCACAGATATAGCATTTAATTATAGTCACTCTAAAGTTCCCATAGAGATAGAGTGTGATTATATTCAAGTTCCCCACAGGGATAGTGTATAATTGTAGTTATGTTCAAGTCTTCAGAGAGTGGGTGGTTACAATCATATTCAAGTCCCCATATAAAAATTGTTATGATAGTCATGTTTAACTTCCTATATAGAGAGGGTTTTGATAGAAATGTTCAGTTTCCTGGAGAAATGGTGTATTATAATAATCATGCTCAGATTCTTGCAGACATGGCATGTGATTATAGTGATGCTGAGGTGGAGTCACAGATAGTGTGTGATTATAGTCATGCTCAAGTCCTGCAGACATATTGTGGGATTATAGTGAAGCACAGGTCCCCACAGAGATTGTGTGTGATAACACTCATGCTTAATTCCCCCCAAAGATAGTGTTTGATTGGTTATATTGATGTCCATGTCCCCACAGAGATAGTGTGTGATTATAGTATTACCACTGTCCCTAAAGAGATAGTGTGTGATTATAGACATGCCCAGGTCCCCACAGAGATAGTGTGTGATTATAGAGGTGTCCATGTCCCCACAGAGTTGGTGTGTGACTATAGTATTACAACGCTCGTCAAAGAAAAATGTGTGTGATTCTAGACATGGCCATGTTCCCACAGAGATAGTGTATAATTAAAGACATGCCCAGGTCCCCACAGAGATATTGTGTGATTATAGACATGCCCAGGTCCCCACAGAGATAGTTTGTGATTATAGGGATGTCCAGGTCCCCACAGAGATAGTGTGTGATCATAGACACACCCAGGTCCCCACAGAGATAGTTTGTGATTATAGACATGCCCAGGTCCCCACAGAGATAGTTTGTGATTATAGACATGCCCAGGTCACCACAGAGATAGTGTGTTATTGTAGAGATGCCCAGGTCCCTACAGAGATAATATGTGGATATAAGGATGCACAGGTCCCCACAGAGATAGTGTGTGATTATAGACATGCCCAGGTCCCCACAGAGATAGTTTGTGATTATAGGGATGTCCAGGTCCCCACAGAGATAGTGTGTGATCATAGACACACCCAGGTCCCCACAGAGATAGTTTGTGATTATAGACATGCCCAGGTCCCCACAGAGATAGTTTGTGATTATAGACATGCCCAGGTCACCACAGAGATAGTGTGTTATTGTAGAGATGCCCAGGTCCCTACAGAGATAATATGTGAATATAAGGATGCACAGGTCCCCACAGAGATAGTGTGTGATTATAGACATGCCCAGGTCCCCGCAGAGATAGTGTGTGATTATAGGGATACACAGGTCCCCACAGAGATAGTGTGTGATTATAGACATGCCAGGTCCCCACAGAGATAGTGTGTTATTGTAGACATGCCCAGGTCCCTACAGAGATAGTGTGTGAATTTAAAGATGCACAGGTCCCCACAGAGATAGTGTGTATTATAGACATGCCCAGGTCCCTACAGAGATAGTGTGTGATTATAGACATTCCCAGGTCCCCACATAGATAGTGTGTGAATGTAAGGATGCACATGTACCCAAAGAGATAGTGTATGAATATAGGGATGCACAGGGATAGTGCACAGAGATAGTGTGTGATTATAGTCATGATCAAGTCCCATGGAGATATTGTGTGATTACAGTCATATTCAAGTCTCCACAGTGATGGGTGTCATGATAGCTATGTTGAAGAACCCATACAGATCGTGTTAGTCTGGTGGCTTATTAAACTAATTAATCCACTTGAGGGATATTTGTTTAAGCTCTCTCTGACATGTTTGTATCCTGGTGCTTCTACTCATCCTTTCATCCTTCCAAGGTTCATACAATAAGCACCATTTACTTGCATAACAATAAACATATGGTATTCAGCACCAAGATACTCCCAGGCGTGAATGTATACTTTATATATGCACATGAGATGTTGTGATAATAGTGGTACTCAAACCACCACCAGAGATAGACTGAAATTATCCCATATCTATTAATCCCACTTCAAATGCAGCATTAACTGATTTAAACTGTGTTCATCCAGAAAGGTCCACACTTTCTTAAAAATCCAAGAATCTGAGTTCTCATTTTCTTTTCTAGCCACCATCTTATGAACCCTCGTCTCCCTAAGGTAGATAAAACTGTATTCTTATTGCAACAAACTCCCCATGCTGACCCTTTAGGATTATTGCAACAGAGAAATAGATTTAAGAACTGAGACATCTTTATATTTTTTGTCTCTATAATTTGAGAATACAATGGTCCTCTCCTCACAAAACTCTCTCTCAAAGTATTTCTTCTACCTGCTCTTGGGGCTCTTTCTAGCTACCCAGGCTCACATTCTATAAATACCTGTATATATGTACGTAAACCTTGGTTAACAAACTTAAAACATTTACTGTGTTTGTGAGCACAAATTCTGTAAGTGGATTTGAAGAATGGGGCTAGCTGTCCTTTGTGCAAGAGTATAACAAGCATTTGCAATGCAATAGGTCTTGCATTTACAAGAGTTTGAGCTATTGGCTTAAACTCTTGCTAATGCGAGACCTATTGCATTGCAACTATTTGTTTTTTTACTAGCGCCCATGCAGCGCTTTCACATTCTACAAGGCCGCGCCCTTTCTTTAGACAAGCCGCGTCTAAAGAAAGGGTTGTGGCCGACATTAAAGTCAAACCGTGGCATTGAGGGCTTTGACAAAAAAAAGTATATGTTGGTTAAGTTGACAAACAGATGTTTTTGGTAAAAGCACCCATGCAGCGCTTTCACTTTAATATCGGCCGCGCACCTTTCTTTAGATGTGGCTCGTCTAAAGACAGGGGTGCAGCCTCTATGAATGTGAAAGCGCCGCATGGGCGCTAGTAAACAAAATTAATAAATAAATAAGCATGGCCGCTATATTGACTTTGTCAATATAAAGTCATCAAGTCTTTAGTAATTAGAGAATTTGTTTGGTGTGCACTGGTTTGTGTATTTTTTACAAATTACTGTTTTAAGGTTTGAAATTTAAATAGTACAAATTGCTTGGGGGTCCCTGGCTTCCAGTAGGGAGTTAGTGGGGTCCCCAGGAGTCAAAAGGCTGGGAACCACTAGCATAGAGTGGTGTAGAGTAGTTGGTGTACAGTGCAGTGGTGTAGAGTGCATTGGTTTTGAGTAAAGTGTGTAGAGTGCATTGGTGGAAAATTCAGTGGTTCAGAATAGAGTGGCGCAGAGTGGTGCTAAATAGAGAAAAGAGTGGTGTAAAATGGAGAAAGAGTGGTGCAAAATGGAGAAAAGAGTGCTCCAAAATTGAGAAAAGAGTGGTGCAGCATAGATTGTTTCAGAGCAAAGTGGAGTGGGGGTAGAGCAGGGTAGAGTGAAGTGGCATAGTGTAGTGGTGCAAAGTGCAATGGCATAGAGTGGAATGGTACAGAGTATAGTGCATTGGGATAGAGTGCAGTATTGCGGAGTAGAATGGCATAGAGTGGAGTGGTGTAGAGTGGAGTAGCCTAGATTGGAGTGGTGTAGAGTGCATGGTGTAGAGTGCAGTAGTGCGGAGTAGGGAGGTGTAGAGTGCAGTGGTGCAGAGTAGAGTGGAATAAAGGGCAGTGGCATAGAGTACAGTGGTGTAGAGTAGTAGCATAGAGTGCAGTGACCTATAGTTCAATGGTGCAGAGTGGTGTAGAGTGCACTGGCATAGCGTAGATTGTTGTAGTGGCGTAGAGTGCAGTGGTGCAGAGTAGATTGGTGTAGAGTGCCGTGGTGTAGAGTATTGGATTTGAGTAAAGTGGTGTAGAGTACGTTGATGTAGAGTGAAATGGCGTAGAGTACAGTGATTAGAGTAAAGTGGAGCGGCGCAGAGTGGAGTGATGCAGCATAGATTGCAGTGGCCCAGAGAGGAGTGGAGTGGTGTATGGTGGTATGCAGTGGTGTAGCGTAGAATGCAGTGATCTTGAGTGCAATGGTGCAGATTAGATTGGAGGGCACATAGAGTGCGCTGGCATGAAGTGGAGTGGTACAGAGTACAGTGCAGTGGCATAGAGTGCAGTGGCTTTGAGTGCAGTGGCAGAGTCAGAGTGCAGAGTAGAGTGGTATAGAGTGGAGGGGTGAAGAGTGGAGTGGCGTAGAGTGGTCTAAACTAGAGTGGTCAAGAGTGCAGGTGCAGAGTAGAGAGGCATAGAGTGAAGTGGTGTAGAGGGCTTGTTTTGATCATTTTCAAATATTTGTTTCCATCACACTTCAGAATTACCATAAAATGTGCTTCATTTGTGCTTCCCCACTCCTGATATATTCTGAAATATCTGCACAGTTAATATACAGACATTAAAATGTTGTCGTGTGCTAGAAAAAAATATTGTCAAGCCTTCCTCCAGCACACCCTTAGTAGTCAGCATGATTCTCACACAAATCTTCTTACTTTGAAGTTGGAGAAAGAAAAGTAAACACCAAGCTCCCGCAGAAGACTGAGCCTGACATCTGATCTCTGTATTTGAATGCACAGCAAATGTGGCAACATAAGAACAAGATTTGAAGCCCTGTTTACAGAAAGCGAGTACTAGTGGAAGAATACAGTAAATAGGTATTGGGCCAGGGAAGGGCCGAACTGAAGCTGGGCAGCCTAAAACAGAAAAAGCCAGCAAATAGAAAGCAAGCATAGTTGTGTTACAAACCACAAAGCCAATGGTAAGCAATGGGAGGAATGCATTCCCAGTTAAGCTTTCGGAATGTCCCCAAGATGGCATCAGCAAACCAGGCAGCTGTGCTGTCTACGCTTCTACCTAAAAACAGCACCACCCATTGCCTCTGGTGGCTCGTGAACAGCCACACCCTGCCGCCACATCCTTTCATATTCATCATTCCACGTGCTAGGCATTGTGCAATCGAAAGTTGGTGTCCACTGTCCAGGAATGAAAAGAATGGGCACAGAGTGTAACTGTCTACCAGGAAAACAGGCTACACCCTGCCTAGTCAAACTACATGGCATTTTACATCAGCCCATTGGTTATCGGTGTTGGTCCTCCCGGTCAGATTACTTCACCAGCAGAAGTCTAAACACTAGTTTTAGTGTTTGCTTTATCATAACCGGATATTGTGCGACTTTTAAATCTATTTTTTTTAATTCAGCCATTGCAGCCACTGACATAAACCCTTGCTCAATGTACCGCAAATTAGGTCACATTCCTCCTTTAGAACAGGAAGGACCCTGTCATTATTAACCTATCAACTTCAGCACGATTCACAACGTTCACTACGCTCAAAGGAATACAAGCTATGTACTTTGAGGATGACACCTGTTAATTGAGAATTACAGGCAGAGAGCATGCGGGAAATGTAGATGAATAACAAGGAATAAAGTTTTTATTTATTTTTTTTTTTATTTGCCAATCATCTTGAAGTAATTAAAAATTGGGGTGTTTGGGTTAACCGTTTTTAATGCAAACCGATGACACCACTTACAACGGCTCAAAAGATACATTTTATATAGCAGGCAGTTACATCCACAATTAGATGATAAAACATTTGTCGTACTGGCACCATCGCAGAACTACATAAGACGACCCTGGCTAACACAAATACGGAATATATGGCAGGAAACTAAAGCCCTGTAGCGTGTTAAATAGATCATTCCCAATTGTCCCTAATTTACTATACTTTAGGGCCGAGAAACACATTTCTTTTCAGTGAGTAATTCACTCAGTAGAGGGAAAACAGGGATGTCCATACAACCACTGGCATGAAACTGTTTTGTCACAAAGGATGTGGCCTAACGGCTAGAGCGGTCAACCTCGAAGCTGGGGAACCGGGTTAGAGTCTCGGCAGGGACGCTCAACATCCAGTGATTCTGGGCAAATCACTTCATCTCCATGTACCTACCAGAAAAATGAATGTGCCCCTCCGTAACGGACGCTCTGATACCATCGGGTCGAGTTTGCGCTATATAAAACAAAACAAAAAACTCCAGTAAACCTCCAGTATCACCCACATGGTGGCACTTCAGAAACCTAGGCAAACTCTGGGACGCTCAACTCCAAAATAGGAACAGTGTTTAACGCCTCATTCCACCAACTAAAATTTCATCCCACCCCAAGAAAAACACTTTACTATTCATACTCAAAGACCACCACCCCTGGCTAGTTGGGGCTCTAGTAAAATTCTGGTTGAACTACTAAAACTCTATCTTTACAGGAATGCTTGCATACAAAATTAACAGATGTCAAGAGGCCCAGAAAACTGCTGCAGGCCTTATCTATGACCTGGACAAATTGCAAGCTGTTGTGCAGCATCGCGGAAGCCTCCACTGGCTGGGGGTAACAAGTGGATCACCTTCAAAACACTCCACCTCATGTTTAAATGTCTCGATAGTTCTGCATCAAATACATACAGAACACTTTTCTTTAAATAAAAAAAAAATACTCCCAGGAAACTCCTCTCCAACAACTTCAACGTTTCCGTATTTCCTTTAACAAACTGCAAGTCTTGAGGAAATGACCAGTCCATTTAAGTAGTTGGACTTAACATGCGAAACATGCCTCAAATCCTTCACAACTCAACAACTAGCTGACGTTCAGAAAACAACTGAAAGCCTTTCTGTTCTAACCTCTGATCTCCCCCCTTCAGCTCTCTAGCTATCTCAGCAGCACCTAGAAGCAATGCGAGTCCACTATACAAATAACTATGAATAAACAATAGTCCCAGATGTAGCCGGTGAGGAGTACCCGTGCCACAAACCACAAGTGTATCCTCTGTTCTCAAGAACCCGGACGTATGTCAGCTTCAGCAAAATCCCTGTGGTTTGGTGGTACCAGTCAGAGTTCTCTGAGACTGCTTACACCTAATCACAACACCATGACACATTAGTCAACAAGCTGCACCGAAGACACGAGCAGCCTAAAAAAAGCTGCGAGGGGCGGGAGGTGTCGTTGGGAGAAGGCATGGGGAGATTAAGCGAACAGCCAGTAGCGCCGCCGTGTGCCAGCAAGGAGTGGGCAGAAAGAAAATATAGTTAGTTGAAACAGAACATATGGCCCATAGTAAAGGGATCCCTGTAGCAGGGGCAATCGCCAGGGCGGGAACAAAACAGCCCAAAGGCGGCACAAACTTACACTATGTACCAATGAAAACGATGGAATTTGCAAAGGCAGCCCGTGCAACCAATGAAAGGCAGTGGGCGTGTGGTGGGCATGTTCAAACATTACACATGGAATACAAAATGCCTCGCAGCGCATGCGCACTGACTCTAGGCTCGACCTAAAATATCACATTGGCAGTGGTACATTAGCCTCTTTATGGAAAGAAACACTCAAAATGTGCCCAGGTGAAACATGGGAAACTTTCCAAAAGTTGAAGCATCCATTTGAGAACCAACCTTTTATATTTGGAGTGTAAAACAGAAATTCTTAACCAAGGTTTGTGTTTTTTTTTTTTTTTACAAGAGTGAAGAAAGGTAGTTAGTGGGGGGGTGGGGGCAACAGACTTCTTCATGGAAAAATGCACCAGGGACATTTTCAAAATGGGCACATGTTAAATATGGTAACTGAAACAAATATTGATTCCAAAATATCATGTGACATATATATGTTGTCAAAAATATCACTACTGCAAAAATATAGTGGAACAGAATTCCAAAAGAATACAGTTTTTTTTGTATACAATATCGTTATGAAGAAAATTGTAATTATATTGTGTACTTTCATATGATTGTAATAAACATTATATATATATATATATATATATATATATATATATATATATATATATATATATATATATATAATCTACTGGCGGTCGCCAGTAGATAGTTATAGTTAGGACCTATTATCCATAGGAAATCCGCAACATTCTATTCCCAATAAGTTTGACGTCGTTTGACGAATCATCGCGAAATTTTCAAAACTAGTGGGGCGCTCCGGTCCGCTCCGGTCTTGAAAGTTTCGGGGTGATTCATCAAGCGGGGGCCGAGAAAAAAGGGGGGTCCCAAAACGTGTTTTCTCCATGTTAATTCTCATAGGAAATTTTAGCCACGGCTACAGCCCGAACTGCTGAACGGAATTACACCAAATTTTGCAAAAAGGTAGCGCTTGGTTCAGAAAGCGACCTTTTTTTTAAATGGTGTAAATCCGTTCAGTAGTTGCGGAGAAATTCAAAAAATAAGAGTGAAAAAATCAATTTCCCATAGGAAAATTTATGCAAGGCTACAGCAAAAACTGCTGAACGGAATTACACCAAATTTGGCAAAAAGGTAGTGCTTGGTTCAGAAAGCACCCTTTTTAAAAATGGTGTAAATCCGTTCAGCAGTTGCTGAGAAAATCCAAAATAAAAGTTTCGATATCTATGGCCGCGGTGGATCCGCGCACCCTCCCGTTCACGAGCTGCATGCTAATTGGCTGTCAACACTCCAAACCAGGAAGTGTTGGCAGCCATCTTGTCCCTCGGTAGAACCGAGGCACAAGAATGCAGTGAGAAAAACGTGAAAAACGCGAAAAGGGGGCCGGGTAGAAACACCCTGACCCCCTAGGCCTATTCAGGGGGTCCCACAAGGACCCCCAAGGCCCAAAAATGTTTATTCTTTTTTTTTTTTTTTTTTTTTAAATCGGCAAAAATGCACTGGGTGCGCGGATCCAGCCGATAAAAAAAAAATTTAAGCGCGGTCTCCCGCGCTTCGATGTTATTTTGCCCCCGGGTGGGCCAAATCCCGGGGGCATGCGGGGGTGGGTTTATGTTTTATGTGTTTATGTGGGGGGCCTCTAAGGCCCCCCCGAAGCCCCGGGGACCGCCACCCCCGGGGCTTTAAAAAAAAATGGTGCGGAAGGGCTCTCCGCCCTCCCGCAGCCCCGGGGACCGCCACCCCCCGGGGCTTCTTTTTTTTAAATAGAAATAACCTGTGTGGGGGGGCTCAAGCCCCCCACACGCCCCGGGGACCCCCACCTCCCCGGGGCACTAACATGTAAATTAGGGGGTCCGTTAAGGACCCCTGAGCCTCGGGGACCACCACCGCCCCGGGGCTGTGCATTTGGAGGGGAGGGGGGCCGCGCGGCCCTCCTCCTGGAGCCATTGATGGCCCTGGGGACCGCCATCCCCCAGGGCCAGCTCCTGCAGTGTCCCGGGTGCCTACCCCGGGACACTGTAGTTTGCAATGACAGGACGGGAGCCGCCTCCCGTCCTGCCATTGCAAACTGCTTTAGCTTCATTGAAGCGAGAGCAGGAAAACCTGCTCTCGCTTCAATGAAGCAAGCAGATTGCTTTCCACATGGGGAGCTGCATGTCAGCAGCTCCCCATGTGGAAAAGCAATGCCGGCTCCCGAGGGACGCGGGGAGCCGGCTGGGACCGTGGGGGGATTGGGGACACCCCCACGGTCCCCAACGGAGAGGGCCAGCCCCGGGGGATAAGGTGCCCGGGGCAAGTAGTGGCCCGGGAGGGGGGCCACGCCGCCCCCCTCCCCCCAAAAAAGAAAAGAAAAAAAAAAAAGAAAAATAATGGCCTGCCCCGGGGGATGGGGTCCCCGGGGCAAAAGGAGGCCTGAGGAGGGGGGACACGCAGCCCCCCTCCTTAAAAAAATAATAAAAAGAGTGGCCATGCCCCGGGGGATGGGGTCCCCGGGGCCGGAATCGGCCACGGGAGGGGGGCCACGCGGCCCCCTTCCCGTTTTTTTTAAAAAAAAATGAAAAAAAAGGGGTAAGGCCCTGTGGGATGGTTGTCCCCAGGGCACAAAAAAAAGAAAATAGGAAGGGGGGCCACACAGCCCCCCTTCGAAAAAAGAAAAAAAAAAATGATCGTGCCTCAGGCCCCGCTCCCTTCCTTTACCACTCTGCAAACGCGCCCCCTGGCGCATTTGCAGAGGGGGAGCAATCCCCTTGAATACTGGGGGTCCCTGGGGCCAACTAGCCCACCAGGAACCTCCAGTATGCGCCAGGGGCTGCGTTGCACAGAGGTGTACAGAGGCCACGCCCCTTTTTACACCTCTCTGCAACGAAGCTGTGTGGCGCTTACTGGAGGTACCTGGTGGGATAGTTGGACCCCAGGGACCCTCAGGATTCAAGGGGACTTAATCCCCCAACTTAAAACGCGCCACAGGGCGCGTTTGCACAGTGGTGAAGGGAGGGGGCGGGGCTTCAGGTGACATGTGTGCAAACAGGCCCCGTGGCGCATTTTAAGATGGGGAATTAAATCCCCTTCAATCCTGAGGGTCCCTGGGGGCCAACTAGCCCACCAGGTACCTCCAGTAAGCGCCACGGAGCTGCGTTGCAGAGTGTTGTAAAAAGGGGCGTGGCCTCTGAACACATCTCTGCAACGCAGCTCTCTGGCGCATACTGGAGGTATCTGGTGGGCCAGTTGGCCCCTAGGGACCCTCGGGATTGAGGAGGAATTAATTCTCCAACTTAAAACGCGCCACAGGGCGTGTTTGCAGACATGTCACCTCAGGCCCCACCCCCTTCCTTCACCATTGTGCAAATATTCCACTAAAATCAGCCGAACTACGAATTCCGATTTACTCACCTGTTATCAGGAGAGACCTCAGTGCTGCATCTTTGAGCCCAGTACTGATCCTGAAAAGTAATTTTAACCATACTTACCAGTAACTTGAATTTCCTTCCATAGGATATCATTGCCTGCTTTTTGCTGAAAAAGTTTGTGTCGATTTTTGAAACATACAAATATTCCTCTAAAATCAGCCGAACTACGAATTCCGATTTACTCACCGGTTATCAGGAGAGACCTCAGTGCTGCATCTTTCAGCCCAGTACAGATCCTGAAAAGTAATTTTAACCGTACTTACCAGTAACTTGAATTTCCTTCCATAGGCTAACATTGACTGGTTTCACTTGGAAATTCTTCTAAGTGTTGAGTTTTGGAACTTTATAATATTCCTCTAAAATCAGCTGAACTACGAATTCCAATTTACTCACCTGTTATCAGGAGAGACCTCAGTGCTGCATCTTTCAGCCCAGTACAGATCCTGAAAAGTAATTCTAACCGTACTTACCAGTAACTTGTATTTCCTTCCATTGGAATCCATTGTCTGGTTTCCGCAGAAAAGTTTCAAAGTGTCGTTTTTCACAAACTACAAATATTCCTTAAAAATCGCCTGTATGACTTAAACGCATTCTTTCAACTGTTTACAGGAGATGCACCAGTGCTGGATCCTGGATCCACCACTGAGTAAGAAAAAGTAATGATAACACTACTTACCTGCTAAGTGAATTTCCTCCCATAGGATAACATTGGTGATTCTATGTGAAAAAGTTTCGAAGTGTCAAGTTTTAAAATACAATAATATTCCTTAAAAATCACTACTGTAACCAAAACGCTTTTACTCAACTGTTTACAGGAGATGTCCCAGGACTGAATCTAGGATCCAGTCCTGTGGTTAGAAAAGTAATCCATAAAGTAACTAATTGCATTTAACTAGAAATTCACATTGAGCTCAATGTTGCATTGTGTTTGAAATTGTGTTGCCCATTGCAACAACTGTAACTACTGTACTTAAAAGTCTATTGCCTATTTGCAAAGTATTTAAACTAAAGTAATTCATTCTGAGAAAGTATATTTTGTAATGTAATGTATAATGTAATTACAATGTAATTTAAAAAATAAAATATCTAAAAATAAATAGTTTAAAAAAATGTAGTAAATCAGTATCAAAAAAATAAATATAACCATACATTTAAACATTGTCATTTACAAAACCTTTGAAATTCACTGAAAAAAACCATAGGTTTCAGACATGTTATAGTTAGGAATTAACATTTAAAAAACCTTTGAAATTCACTGAAAAAACCATAGGTTTCAGGCACGTTATAGTTAGAAATTAGCATTTAAAAAACCTTTGAAATTCACTTAAAAAACCATAGGTTTCAGGCACGTTATAGTTAGAAATTAGCATTTAAAAAACCTTTGAAATTCACTGAAAAAACCATAGGTTTCAGACACGTTATAGTTAGAAATTAGCATTTAAAAAACCTTTGAAATTCACTGAAAAAACCATAGGTTTCAGACACGTTATAGTTAGAAATTTGCATTTAAAAAACCTTACAAATTCACTGAAAAAACCATAGGTTTTAGGGACAGTTATAGTTAGTTGGACATTGCACTCGTACAAAACCCGTGAAATTCCCCCGTTATAGTTAGTTCAGCTAACTATAACTCGCGCCCGCAATGCACTGCTGATGACGTCACATATTACATCACTCATGACATGGTCAGTGACATCACTGATGACATCACTGATGACATCTCAAATGACATCACTGATGACATCATCCACGTGATAATCTGATGCACCTCCTCACACCCTAATATAACCTTTGATACACCCACTCTAAATTACAGACTGCCATTCGCAAAACCATAGACACTCCAACACCAATAACTACATACCCACTCATTGATTCTTAGGTCTACACACACACCCACTCACTCACCTGCACAGTCACTCATACTTATGGTCACTCAGTACAGGACTATCATATGCACTCATACTCCTATATAGACACTCAAACACCGCCACTCATCCATAGAGGTACTCACACACCTAGTCAGTCATGCAAATAATTAAACACACTGCCATTTACTCACCTATACAGTTATACACACACCAGCTCACTTACTCATACAAATACTAGCACATTCTTACGCTCTTATACAATCACTGATGCAAGCACACACTCATCCATACAGTCACTCTCACAATCACACACTCTCGCTTATAGCTATTTATATACTCCAACACACATATATACTGCCTTTCACATATGTAGTTACTTACACATGTACCACTGGGACATACATTCACTCACTAATACACTCTTACACACACTTACCCACCCATACAGTCTATCACAGATGCACTCTTGAAACCATCCACCCAGTGAATCACCCACTCACACATCTATGCACAGTCGCACCCACCCCACCCACACAAACACTCAGTCACCCATACAGATACTCAGACAACCAATCAATAACTCATATAGACACTCATGTAGCTATTCACAAACCCATGCAGCCACTTACACAGCAACAGACAAACGGATACAGACATTCACCCAGTTTAGTCACTAACCCATGCATTCAGTAAGATACGTTTAATCACTCACTTATAGAGTTAGTCACGCACCTACTAAATCATCTATACAGACACTTATACACCCACTCATTCTTCAATATGCCTTTCCCTATATATATTAAACATATTTAAACTTTACAGAAACACACAGTCACTGGATAATGTCATCAGTGATGTCATTTGAGATGTCATCAGTGATGTCATCAGTGATGTCACTGACCATGTCATGAGTGATGTAATATGTGACGTCATCAGCAGTGCATTGCGGGGAGCGAGTTATAGTTAGCTGAACTAACTATAACGGGGAATTTCACGGGTTTTGTACGAGTGCAATGTCCAACTAACTAGAACTGTCCCTAAAACCTATGGTTTTTTCAGTGAATTTGTAAGGTTTTTAAATGCAAATTTCTAACTATAACGTGTCTGAAACCTATGGTTTTTTCAGTGAATATATATATATATATATATATATATATATATATACTAGTAATATTAGTATAGTTGTCTTTTTTTAAATGCAGTTTGTAATTTTAAATGTGCAATTACAATTTGTTTAATTTAGTTAGTTTAAAATTTGGTAGTGGGGTATTGGGTTTGTAGGGGCACATGGTGGGAAGTTAATTACATTTTAAATAATTATTTTTTAATATTAGGTAATATAAGTTAAATTCAATATTTAATTCGTTATGTAAATGTTTTAATTGTTTAATTGTTCTTTTATTTATTTGGGTTTAATTTTTGATTTCTAATTTATATTTTGTTTAGTATAGTTAATCATCTATAATTTAGTAGCATGTTGTTCGATTTGTAGGGGAATAGGGTGAGACATTATTTAATTTAAAATGTTTTTCTTTATAGATTTTTATATTATTTAAATATTTCATTTAGAAATTATATAATATCTTCCTTGATTATTTAATATGTACAATTGTTGTTTTATTTAGACTATGTAAGAAATAATTAAGAATGTTTATAAACAAGTTTATATTATTTATAATGTTTATATGTTTCCTTTATTTAGTTTATTTTAATTTGTATTTTTTATTTATATTTTAATTTATCTTATCAGTGTTTGTGTTTTTTTCAGTAGTAGTGAGAGAAGTGAATTCTATGTATGTTTATATAAATATTTCATTTATTTTGTATATTTATACTAAATTGTACATTTTATTTAAATGTATACAATATATATTTTTTTGTTTAAACATAGTTAATCATTTTATGTTTTTAGGTATTTAAATATTTTTTTAAATCAACACTTTCCCTACCGTTGCTTAGACTGGAGTAGACATAGTAAATCTAGCCCATCCAAATCTAATGCTTTCCTTATTGTTGCTTAATTGGAGTGGGGATAGTAAATCTAACCCTTTCAAAATCCAATGCTTTTCCTACTGTTGCTTAGGATGGGGTTAGAATACTAAATCGAACCCCCTTTAAGTCCAATACTTCTCCTTCTGTTGTATATATTGGGGTGGGAATAGCAAATCTAATATCTCTGAAGTCCAACACGTTCCCAACTGTTGCTTACATTGCAGTGGAAATAGTAAATCTAAACTCTCCAAAATTCAAGACTTTTCCTGCTTTTGCTTAGTGTGGAATGGAAATAGTAAATTTGAACTGCTCTGAAGTCTAACACTTTCCCTACTATTGCTTAGATTGGAGTGGGAATAGTAACTCTAATCCATCCTAAATCCAACACCTTCCCTACTGTTGCCTAGATCAGAGTGGGAATAGTAATTCCAACCCTTCTGAAGTCCAATACTTTCCATAATGTTGCTTAGATTGGAGTGGAATAGTAAATGAAGCCTATCTGAAGTACTACATTTTTCCTTAGGTTGCTTAAATTAAAGTGGGAATAGTAAATCTAACCTCTCCGAAATCCAAACCTTTCTGTACTGTTGCTAAGACTGGAGTGGGAATAGTTAATCTAACTCATCTGAAGTCCAATAGCTTCCCTGATTTTGTTTACATTGGAGTGGGAATAGTAAATGCAACCCCTTTCAAGTGTATCACTTTTCCTACTTTTATTTTAATTGGAGTTAAATAATGAATTTTTGCTGTTTTTTTAACAGCTGTTATATTTTTTAAATTACATATCTTTTTATGTTTCTTATTTAAAAAATCTATTTTTATTTGAAATGTATATTTTTATATTATTTCTATTTATTTACCTGATTGTGTTATATGTTTTTACAATTATTATTATTATTATTATTGCTAATATTATTCATGTACCTACATATATCGCTCTACTTTAAAAAAAAGTGCAGTTCACCCTAAACTACTATTAAAATATATAGAAATGTACAAATACAAATCTCCACCTATTACCACTTTAATACAGTGGTACTAGAGCATGAACAACAATGAAACCTAATAATTACCTATAAATAAGACCCTAACTCAGAACATAGCAAAATGCAGACCGCAGAACACAGCAAAACTGTGATAAAAACGATACGGCTGCCTTTTACCTTTGGTAAACACAGCCATTAGCCAATCACATATTCACTTCTCAGCCCCATGTACCGTCTTATACCGAGAACTTACCACGGTATAACATGGCACAATATATAAGTACATTTTTTAAAAGTTATAAGTTTAACACTACTTATACTATTTACACATACTACCAAAAATGAACATTTACACACCATAATGTATATTCCTGCCACATGACATTTATATTCGTTCACACACTTTCACACAAAGTGACAGTAGGTCTGCTGTATGTATGATAGTATGCTAACCTTATGATAAAGCCAATACTCTGAATGGGTCAGAACACCAAAATATAAAACATGGGCATATTGGCTTTATCATAAGGTTAGCATACTAATATACATAAAGCAGACCTATTGTCTTTGTAAAAAAAAAAATCACAATGTCTTTGAGTCTTTTTTTTTTTTAACTCATTTCAGGCAACAAATTGAATCCATAAAACACACCACAAGGGGTCCCTGAACTCCAGTTCAAGAGCATAAAGCTCTTGCTTGGAGTATTTTAAAAAAAACATGGTATGTTCTCCCAGGGTTGTGGTTTTAATAACCCAGGGGACTTACAGTGTGTGTTTTTATTGATGTTGCTGGGAGGGGGGCTGCTGCGCTATACCGGGCTTGCACTCTCCTGGGCAGGAAACTGCAGTGTCCTGGGAGAACAGGGGATGGTGTTTCTGGGGCCAAACTAGCGTCAGGAAAGGGACTGCATTCCCCCTCAGATCAAACTGATAACAGCCCCAGGGAATAGGGGTCCCTGGGTCACTACTGTGGCTAGGGGATAGGGGCTGCATGTGCCTATCCCCTGAATTTGCTAACAGCCCCGGGTGGATGAGGTCCAAGGAGGCTTGGAGAGGAGCGCCATGAGCCCCCTACCCTTAATATAAATGTTTTGCCCCGAAGATGGGGTCCCCAGGGCCTCTAAGAGGCAAGGGGAGGAGGCTGAACAATCCCATCCCTAATATATGATTAGCAGCCCTGGGGGATGTTGTCCCAGGGGCCTCACAAAGATTCAAGGAATGGGACAGCACACCCCTCCCCAACAAAATTTAACATTTCGCTCCCTGAACCCTGGCCCACCGTGGGTGGGGGTGGGGTTTGTAGAAGGCAAGAGGCTTCCATTTTCTTATTGGAGCTGTGGATCGGAGGATCCTCCTCATAGCTGCTGCATCAATGAAAAGAAATTGGCATTTTTGGCCTCAGGGAAAAAGCCCACACCAGGCCTATGGGGGGGCAGGGTATGTCTAGCCTGTCCCTGTATGTTTTCTAAACTTTCTCCCGGGACAGGGGACTGAGTCCCCGTGTCCTATGATGGTAGCTACAACATATTTTTGGATGTTGTGGCAGCCCATCAGATCATATCTAGAGATCTGTGAGCTCTGCGGATCCTCGGCAGCATTAAATATCGATATTTGGAGCCCTAATTTCTCAAAATCTATTGAATACATTAACACCAAAATCACAAAAAACATGCTTTCTGGACTAAGGACTAGTTTTCTGCCAAATATGGTGTAATTCTGTTCAACTGTTTTTGCTGTAGATGTGTCTAATTTTCCTACGGAAACATGAATTGGTATCCCTTCTTTTGATCTGCCCCCATTTGACTGATCACCTCTAAACTTTCCCGGAAGAAGCAGAGGTGGTTGAGATTCTTTTCTAAAGGTTTGTGAAGAGTCATCAGATAGTGTCCTAGCAAATACAAAAATCGATCTCATACTGAAATGGGATCCTAACTATCACTATCCACTGGTGACCATCATTAGGTAAAATATATATACAAGCACACTATTTGCCCAGATGCATTATGGTAAATGCAGTGCTTGATATATATCACTCACTTCAGTTGAAATTCTTTAGTTTTCACCATTATTGGTGCAGCCAGTGCTGTATATCTATAGAAATGTGTTCATAGTAACACTTTAAATGTGGGGGTGCCTACAATTCTGTGCACAGTCTTCTCAGGTTTCTGTACCACTCACAAAGTGCAGGTGCATCCATTGAA